>CM034154.1:181746685-182346685 GCA_019776745.2 Taxus chinensis
AATACATTGAAAGAAGTGTTTTTGCATAAGTATTATCATGGTTTAAATGAGATATACACAACTATACATAGGAGAGAGATATAATCATTTTAATATTTTCATATGTCATGTTTTATAGGGAAAACAAAGATTCAAATGATAGAATTAAATCTCCATGTTTTAGTATGATAAGGGGTAATTAAAGGAGCAATAAATATGTCCATAGGGTGGTTAAAAATACATATAAAAATGTTGTTTTTATTTTGGATGACCCCCTTTGGAACATAGCGCCATTTTATAGTTATGTCTGACATGTGTATTTGCATTATTAAAATAAATGGTTAATTAAATAATGGAAAGGTTGTGTTGGTTGGAATGATGCGTCTTTTCAAAATGATGTGAGAAGGATATATAAGGAGACGTAATCATCTTATTTAGGAAAGAAATTTGAGTGCTTCATTCAATTTTAAGGGAGAGAAGAAGAAGAGCAAAATATGAAATATAAAAAAAGAAGTGAAGGGTAGATTTATTTTTAATGAAGATTTGTAGCAATTTATAAATGTGAAGGGACTAAAATAAATCAGAAGAATATTCTTAGCAACATGTTTGTTCTATCATCTGTTGAAGCAACAACAACATAAAAGATATGAGAGAGTTTGTTTTTCATAAGGAAGGTTGGTGCCTTCATAATTGAAGAGATCGGTGTCTCTTGCTAAGTCAGTGCTTAGCAAAAAAGGGGTTGGTGCTCCTGTAGGTTGGCGCCTAAAAAATTGTAACTTGGGGATTGGTGCCTACAAACATTTGAGAAATATAATAAAGAATATTTTCTCTGTTCTTTTCTCCTGAAATGGTTTCCGTGTAAATTTGTTTTTATTTGCAATGTGTTGGTTTTCTTTGCATTCATTGATTTATTTGATATATTCACTATGAAACTATTTAATTGTGATTATAAATATGAGATTAAGTGTTAATTTTAAAATAATATCATAATATTGATTCACCTCCCTCTCAGTATTATCTTGTGCTTAATAATTGGTATCACAACAGGTGCCTTCAAGAACAATCTAAGAATTGGAAGGTAGATCTCAAAAGCACATATGGCTACTCATCAAGTACAAGAAGGTTTTTCTTTGAACAAGGCTCCATTGTTTGATGGAACAAATTATGCATTTTTGAGAATAAGAATGAAAACATATCTAATGACACTAGGGTTCGATATTTGGAAATCGGTAACAATTGGATATACAATCCCATCAGTTCCACCGACAGATCAAGCCAAAAAGAAGGATTTTGAAAATAATGCCAAGGTGATGAATTCTATCCTATGTCATCTATCAGAATCTGCATTTGTTAAAGTAATGCAATGTGACACGGTGAAGGAGATATGGGACAAAATTCAAACTATCTATGAAGGTGATGACAAGGTTAAAAGGGCTAAGCTTCAAACTCATAGGAGACAATTTGAGAGCTTGAAAATGAAGGATGAGGAGAATGTTGCAGCCTATGTTCTATGTGTGGATGAGGTTGTCAACACCATAAGAGGGTTAGGGAAAAATATTGAGGAATCCATGATCATTCAAAAGATTCTAAGGTCTCTACCATTAATATTTGATGCTAAGGTGTCTATCATTAAAGAAAAAAAGGATCTTGATAATTTGAGCATGGACAAACTACATGGAATACTAACCACGTATGAAATGAGGACTGATTCAAGTAAACCATCAAAGAAGGAAGCTACATTCAAAGTCTCAAAGAAAGAAAAAATCAAATAACCTGAGTCGAATGAGAACTAAAATAGTGAAGAAGATGAGAAAGAAGCCTTGTTCATTCAAAATTTAAAGAAATGATCTAGAAAGTACAAAGGTAAGTTACCATTTAAATGTTTTAAATATGGAAAGTACAAAGGTAAGCTACCTTTTAAGTGTCCAGAGAAATAAGATAGCGATGATGAGGAAAGAAAACCTAAATTTAAAAGGGAATTCAAGCAAAGCAAAGGCAAGAAAAGATTTGGAAAGCAAAAGAAAAGCTTACATTTAAAAGGAAGTAGTAGATCATCCAAAGAAAGTGGGATAAGTGAGTTCGATAGTGATAATGAAGAAATATTATTCATGGCTATAAAATATGACTTAGAAAGAGATGAAGACATGGAAGAAAAAGGTGAAGTGAATCTTGAAGAGGAACTTATATGTGCCTTGGGAGAGTTGGAAGCTTTTAATAATAAAAATCAGAAACAAAAGTTACAACTCTTAAAGTATGAAGAAGAAGATCATAACTTTGAAGATAAGATATCACAATCTCTTAAAGAATCAAGAAAGATGATCGTGGATCTAGAAACCCAAATTGAAGAATCAAAACGAGTTGAAGAAGAATTAAGAAATCAATTAAGGAATAAGGAAGAAGATTTTGAAAAGTGTGAGTCAGAGATAATTTATTCGAAAAAGGATTTGAAAAAATAAAATGCTAAAGTTACAAGTAATCTAAAATTCAAGAAAAGTATCAAGATACTAGATGAAATTCTGAACTGACAGAAGTCAACATCCGATAAGACTGGTCCTAGATATACAGAAAGACAAGACACCGCTAACACAAAAGGTATAGAATCATCAAAAGGGACAAGAGAAGAGAATTCAAAGACCGATGTAGAGACACTCAAGGAACCTATGAAGAATGAAGAGTTGAAAAGGGAGAAGAGATTTATGAAGATCAACACTTCTTAAAAGGAAAGAAAAGATGAGAACAAGTTTAGAAGACCAAATCCTCCAAGATATAATCACATGTCTAGGTTTGAAAATTCTTTCTATGGCTATTAATTCTATTTTAATCATTTTGGTCATAAAGCAATAGATTGTAGAATACGGGTGAGAGATGACAATATAAAGAACAAAGGTGTGTATGGATTCTCAAATAGAAATTACAACTCCTTTTCTTCCTTATCGAACTATGTTGAAGATATTGTTTGTTATAACTGAAATAACTATGGACATATGGAAATATTTTGTAGAACCATATAAATCAAATGAGAAGGTAAATGATCTAGAAATAAAGAAGAAAGAAGCTACAAAAATTTGGAAACAGAAGAAAAAGGATGATAGGAAAGATAAAGAGAAATCTATGCTTGTTCAAAAAGCATTCCATGCATAGGATGAAAGGCAGTTGTGGTACATTGATAGTGGATGTTCAAGACATATGATCATAGATAAAAGTAATTTCATCTCATTGAAGAAAGTAAATGAAGGTACAATGAAATTCAGTGATAATGTTAAAGCAAAGATCGCTGGAAAAGGTACGGTGAGTCTTGATAATGGTAAAACAAAAACAGAGAATGTTTTATATTTTGATGGATCAAAGCATAATCTCTTAATTCTAAGAAAAATGTTTGATCAAGGACACACACTTAAGTTTTATGCTGAAGGGTGTGAGATAAGGAAGGCAGACAAAGGAGAGTTAGTAGTAGATGCATATATAACCAAAAATAACCTTGACATGCTTGGAGAATTAAAAGGAGAGAAATGTTGTCTAATTTAGGTTGAAGAGAGTTGGCTATGGCATAGAGGGATGGGGCATATAAATTTTGATAATCTTGTGAAAATAAGCAACAAGTAGGATGTGCTAGATATGCCTAAGGTAACGAAACCTACAAGTACTCTATGAAAGTAATGTCAACATGGAAAGAAAACCGGGGCAAGGTATATAACGAAGTAGTATTTGACCACTAAACCACTAGAGCTAATTCATATGGATTTATGTGGACCGACCAGAACATAAAGCATACAAGGTGAAAGTTATTTCATGTTATTAATTGATGACTACACTAGAATGACATGGGTAGCCTTTCTAAAAGAAAATTTAGAAGCATTTGAGAAGTTCAAAGCTTTCAAGGATTTAGTAGAGAATAAAACTTGATTGAAAATAAAGTTCCTGAGGTCATATCGTGAGGTGAGTTTACCTTAAATGAATTCATTGAATATTTTGAAAATCATGGAATCAAAATACATTACTCAGCTGCAAGGACTCCACAATAAAATGGAGTGGCAGAAAGAAACAATTGAACCATCTAAGGGATGGCTAGAACCATGTTAAATGAATCTAAGGTATCAGATAGATTTTTGAGAGAAGCGGTAAATACAACTATTCATATCTTGAATAGAGGGAAAATCAGAGTTATTCATAACAAAACTCCTTATGAATTGTGGAAAGGAAGACCAACTACTATAAAATATTTTAAAGTGTTTGGGATTAGATGCTTTATTAAAATAAATGAAGAGAACTTGGGAAAATTATATTCAAGAGAAGATGAAATAATTTTCATTGGCTACTCTATTAAAAGAAAAGCCTACATATGCTATAACAAAAGACTATAAAATATAGTAGAAAGTGCAAATGTGAGAGTGGATGAAATATTGAATCAAAAAGCTAAAGAACCTACAGAAGATCCCTTAGAAATACCTGGGGTAGTAGAAGAAAAGGAAGAGGAAGAAGATGTTGAAAAATTAAGTAAATCTGAAAGGTAGGACACCAAAACACCATCTCATTTTGTTAAGAAGAATCATGTTGAAAGTCAAATCATTCAAAACCTTAATGATGGAGTAAAAACAAGAAGAAGAATTGTAAGTGCATCAAAACCAATATATTTCTCCTTATTATCCAAAATAGAGCAAAATAAATTTGCAGAAGCCAACCATGATAAACATTGGATACAGGCAATGGGGAAAGAGTTATATC
The DNA here is from genome assembly GCA_019776745.2 of Taxus chinensis. Lineage (NCBI taxonomy): Eukaryota > Viridiplantae > Streptophyta > Pinopsida > Cupressales > Taxaceae > Taxus > Taxus chinensis. The sequence goes on from CM034154.1 coordinate 181,751,387, forward strand.
AAATTGAGAAGAATGAAATATGAGAACTTGTACCTAGGCCAAAGGATCAGAATGTGATTAGCACTAAATGGGTACTCCAAAATAAATTGAATGAAGATAGGAAAGTCACTCAAACAAGGAAAGGTTAGTATGTAAAGGGTATGCTCAAGTAGAAGGTATTGATTTTGAAGAAATTTTTTCTCCTATTGCTAGATTATAAGAAATTAGAGTGTTTCTTGATTTTTTAGTATTCAAGACCTTCAAAGTATATCAAATGGTATCAGAGAGATAGGTCTCAAGTTCGAAACTCACTGAGATAACGCTGAGGGGGAGATTGTTGGCATGTGTTTCCAGCACTCCCCGTGAGTTTCGTGACATGGACTAACTGCCTCTCATAGATCCTAACTCTAGCGATTGTAGTGGAGACTAATACCTATGAGTTTTGGTCTAATGGAAATCGTGGTCTAACCTGAGTCTTCCTTAAATTCATTAGATGTTCATAAGAATCTTTCGAAAATAGGGTGACATCATCTAAATAAACCAATATGAATTTATTTAATTAGTTGTGAAAATCTGTCTCCATCGCTCATTAAAATGTTGCACCAGCATTTGAAAGACCAAAATGCACTATTTTATAAGCATAAGTACCCCACTTCATGGTGAAGGCTGTTTTGTATTTTTCTTCTTCACGCACAAGAATCTAATTGTATCCACTATAACTATACAAAAGATACAATCTATCTGAACATGAAATTGTTCTTAAAATCTGATCCATATTGGGCAACGAATAATGACATTTTAACGAAGCTTTATTAAGGTCTCTAAAATCCACACATAGCCTAATTTTCCCATTCTTTTTTTAGATAGGAATAAGATTAGCTACCCAACTTGAATGCTTAACTAGAAAGATAATACCTGATTCAATCAGCTTAGATAACTCTTTTCTCATTAATGGCTCAATATTTGGATTTACGGGCTTTTGCTTCTACCTAATTGGCTTGAAATCTGGTTGTAACTCTATTGTATGTTGAGCTAAAATCAAATCAAATCCTCTCAAATATTGGTATTTCCAAGAAAAAAATATCTAAATTATTTACATAATTTGATAAATGACCATTTTCCAGCTGAGGAACATACCTTTCTAATAAATAGTTTCTTTTCATCATCCACCAATATTTCTTTGTAGTTATCTGCATGAGTTGAAATATTGCCTTCATCTTTTCTTAACTTATCATCAGAACTGAAAATGTCTTCTAGTGTGACCAATCCTTGAGGTAACTTGTTTGTCTTCAACTGAAAAATTAGGTCAACATAGAAGTGTTGTAGTTTTTTTGGATTTACTACAGAAAATTTCACTTTTTACTGCAAAAATTTGTAGATTTGTTCATCATCTTCAAAAAAATTCCAATTTTCTTCATTATTAGGTACTGAGGGTTTGATAATCAACTTTATATGTGGCTGTAATTTGCTATTTTTGATTTTTTCTAGTACGTTGAAGCTAGCACCAACTACTACAAGTCTGTCTGCATGCTTATTTTCAGCTCTTGGGACAGATTGAATGTTAATAACATCAAAATCATCTAATAAGTCTGAAACTCTATGTTTGTAAGATTTTAGCAATGAATTCTTACACACATTAAATTTTTTCACTTGATTAATAACTAACTCCGAATCGCCAAAAACTTGTAAAGTATAGATGGCTCTCTTTCCGACCCATTACAAGCCATGAATTAATGCTTCGTATTCAACTACATTACAAGTAAAACAAAACTATAGAATTAAAGATGAAAATTACCTTTCATTTGAAGGGGAAGTAAGCATTAAACCTACACCTTGTCCTTTCTTATTTTTAGCTCCATCGAAGTGAAGCTTCGATATCCCTTCTACTGTGTTTTCTATTTTGGAAAAGGGGATTGGTGCATTTTCTTCATGCAAGCAATAAACACAAAACAAATCTTCTTCTACTTCTTTAAAAGGGTCATATGTATGTTCTTATTGATTATTTTCATCTAGAAATAGATTAGAAACACTTTCTCGTGTAGAAATGTGTGTTGTGACATCAAAATCAAATTGATCTAAAGTTGCATAATTTGCTGCAGCGTTTGAAGCATGAAGCTCAATATGAAATCAAGCCAAAGGATTTGAATTTATGGTAACTTTGGTTCCATACCTTGTAGTGAAGAAAAAAAATGACCAATCTGAAGAGATATAACCTCCTATTTTTGCTATAAAATCTCGTGATAACATAAGGTAAAATAGGGAGGTAAATCTACAATAGTCACATCTTGTAAAATAGTGACATTGGGACAAGCATGTAAGGTTACCTCCAGATTTTTGGTAATACCAACTGTGTTGGTTACTGTTACGTCTAGCTGCAACACACTCTTCTCTATAGGCTCATATTGCAAGGAAATGTTTTCTACAATTGCTTTTGGCAGAACTATGCTACATGTACCACTGTCAACCATGCAGTTATGAACTAAATGGTCTCCAATAATAAGAGTTGGTTAAATGGTTGTGGTTTCTTGATATCACGAGTGTTTAAGATTTTTTGAACCATCCATTTAATCTATTTAATGTGGTCTTGCTCCATTGTGCCAAGGACTATGTATACTTTCTGGGCTTCCATTTCTGTTGGTTTTGATAAAATGTATAACATAGCAAGTTCATGGGAAAGTAAATCTTGCTTTCCTGGAATACCTAGAGCATCCCATAGTGAAATATTAATATTATGCTTATTCATTACATCGATAATGTTAAAAGGAGCAACCTTTTTTAAAAAAATTCTACCATTTTAGCATAGGCTTTAACAAAAAATGACTCTGCTTCGGAAGCTTTTTAAATCTGAGGTATGAAGAGTCTTTTGGGATCAAGATGTAATTTTTTTGTTGGTTCTTTTGAGCTGATTTGCTTCCTAGTTTTTTAGGAACATCAGAACTATTAACTATTTTTTGACCCGTTGTTTCTATTTTATCAATGAATGTGGGAAAAAAAGGTTTGCTTTGCTATTTCTCTCTCTCTTGACCCTTTTCTTGGGACCTAGTTATGACTGTGATAAAATATTCCTCTTCAAAGTTGACAAAATATTGTTTTGGTGGTTACTGACTATGATATTTTGTCTTCCCACCCTCCATTTGAGGCATAAATAATTCTTTAGGTTGAGGTTGTGCAACAAGGCTTATATTCAGGAATGTATTTAGATAATTTACAGTTGAATGAGGTTAATTACAAGGTTGGCACCATTCTTTTGAAACAATATTAACTGGAAAAAGAGTGCTAGATGTACTGGGAGCTTTTGGGTCAAACTGCCTTGGCTAATATGGTTATCTATAATTTTGATTTTGCTAATAAGGCTACCTATTATGTTGACCTTGATGATTTTGTTGATAAGGAGATTAATAAGGCTTGGTAGGTGTTGGTATCCAAATTGATTCTCCCTCAGAGTCTAAGCAACATCACTGGTTTGACAGGAAACTTAGAGACATATTAGATCATGATGAGTTGTTTTGTAGCCAGGAATGAGATCTAACTAGCCCTTTGTCACTCAAATATGGAGAAAAGGATAGCACCCTCAAGAGTATTTGATTTGATCCTCACTATTTTAAGTTGTGCTTTTCGACCAAGGTAAGAGAACCTATTTTGTAACCTCTGTTTATTGAAGAACAATAATAAATCCTTCTTTTGCAATTTTATAGACAAGACCTTGGGAAAATATGATCAACACACTAGATCTGACTCTCACGAGTTTTCACTTCTAGATCATGGAGATACTTTCAGAACAAGGATAAGGTTACTAAAGACATTAGGAATCTTGATCTGTTCTGCATTCTTTAGCAATTGGATTTTGGTCTTGTGTGGGTATATAGAGAAAAAATAGGGGTAGTATGGGTAGGATTAGATGTTTTTTAAATATATTTTGGTGGGAGGGGAGACATGATGAACTCGACTCACCTAATCCTTAAGAGCTTATGCAAAATGGAAAGATTCAACAAATCAAAATGCCAATAAAGCTAGAAATGTTTCTTCAACTAGAATATGTGCTCAAATGGAGGCCCAAATTAGCACTCTTTCATACAACCTATGTGATTCTATCATGAAGGATTGAGTCAGAGAACCCACTAAAGCATCAAGATTCAAACCAAATCATTCCTGAGGTACACCCAAAGGCTTACAAATAATCTCTGTCAACAAAATGAAAGAAAAGTGATTTTAAACCATTTATCTCACTCCCAAACAAAGGATCTTCTAATAAATGAAATTGCAGATGCCACTAAACTATCACAAGTATTGAGACATGTGTGATTGGACCAGATTTTGGCACAAGATTGCAACAGGAACAAGAAACACTATTTGCATGCATTCAAAGATGAAATAAATACAATTTAATCAAGATTAACACAGAATAAATCAAGTTTGATTAAACTTATCAGCAAGGGAAAGTTTCCAAAACAATCTCAAATCTTGTCAATGGTTGTACACTTATAACCAAATTGACATGATTAAATTTGACACAAAGATAGATATACAAGTTTCTTAGACGGCTTCTCAAAAAAGGATGGGCTCTGTCAAGATTTTTCTGCTAGAAAAATCAGTCCCTAATCTTTCCAAAAACTCCCAACCATTTGTACGAAAAATTTGTGCCATTTATAAGATTTTCAATAGATCCCCTTCTCCCTAAAAGACAAAAACATTTATTGCACCAGTGCTCACCATGATTCTTTCGTGATTCTCAGAATCAGATATGCAAAAATTTGCCAGGTGCTCGAGGGGGTAGATCTCATCGAATATCTCCCGCATTCAACTATTTCCTCTGGTAGATCACTTTTTCTTCAATTTTCCAACCACTTCTACCCCTAATCTGTCAAATATGGCTCCTTACATTCCTGGGAGAAGAAAAACGGGAAATCTAATCAAGAACGATAGTCAGACCATTTTAATGGAAAAAGACGTCTTCTAGATCTCCCCACCAATCTCAGATATCAATATTAACTCCCCTATCTGTTTGGCATGCAGAAAAGACCAAGAAATCATGGAGACTTGCACTTCTAGACGTGTTTAAAAAAGATTGGGGGAAAATCATATTTTAGAATCTCAGCTACCGTTGATCTTTACTTTGAATTTTGGTCGTCCATGTGGAAGATTTAGACTTTTTAAAATAGACCCGGGGGCTTCCTTTGACGTTTTACAAATTTTTGGAAAAATGGAAAAAAATTCCATTTTGCTCTGCACCTCTTCCCTCAGGAAAAGAGCCTGACACATGTCTAAATATGACTCGACTAGAACCATGGCAAAATTCTATAATTTTACTCTCTTTTTGGAAAAGGGAAAAATTTTCAAGTCTTCCCTATAGCTTTGCCCTTGGGAAATGTTCCTGACACGTGTCCAAATGTGATTCAAGTGGACCCATGCTTCCCTTTTTACATTTGACCCTTTTCTTTGAAAAGGAAAATTTTCCAAATTTCCCCCAAGAGTCCACACCTCCACCATTGACCGGGGTAAAACATTGAATTTTTCCCTCCTCGGGATTGTGGGCTATATTGGGACTTTAATCCTTAAGAGTCAAAAAATCCAAGTTACCTTTGATGGTCCACCTCCCCGCCTCTTTGACTTTTCAAACTGCCACATATCACCATGGTGCACCTTGAGGCGGTCCAAAAAATTTGATACCTTGAATGAGCATAGGCTCGCCATGTGTCCTGTTCTGACAAGGTTTGTCTGAAAGTTTGAAGCTCAGTGGAAGGTTTCATGTGTCATGCTCCGAGGTAGTCTCCTTTAGCCGATGAAAATTATAAACAAAGTGTAAAGTGAGTGGAGGCCTCCATGTGTCCGCCTAGTGCTTCTTTAAAAGGAGACTCAAGGGCTGGTCCCAAAATATGTGTGGTTCCTCCACGTGTCTCCATGGTGTAATTTCAAGATGATGCCCAAAATAGAGACCCTGAATGAACAAGAGTTCACCATGTGTCCTGTTCAACCAAACTATACCAACTGCATAAATTTTTTTCTAAGTCCTAGCAAGGCAGCGGAAGCCTCCATGTGTCCTCCCAACGCTAATCCAAGTCAAGACCAAAAATTAGATCTTCAAATGAGTGTCGTGCTTCCACATGGACACACTTTAAGTTGAGGTGACCCATAGAAATTTTGAAGTACCCAATCGAGCCGCGTCCAACCAAGAGGTGCCATGTCCCCTGTAGATGCAAGGATATAAATTTGACCAGGAGAAACACCCGTTAAACCGTAAAATATAGAAAAATGACCATTTCAGCCTGGGAATGAAATTTTCTTCAAGGACATAAAGTTTAGAAATGTTACAAGGATCAAATATGTTCTTTAGGGACACATCAATTCATTCCTCTTCAAGTACTTAGGGCAGAAATGATAAGGAAGAAAAATCCTGACCATGGAGAATAGAAAACATGAAGGAACACGAGCTTTTAAATGAATAGAGAACAGGAGACCCAAATTACAGACCCTTTCCAGAGGAATCAAAGAAACTAGGAGCAAACCATGGACCCATGAGTGATCTATGACCCAGGAATAGATTAAAAATGGAAAAAAAGATTAACCAGGAACAACATGGGGAAAAAGAAAGTAACATAAGCCAAAAATCGATAGATTTTCAAGGGAAAACTGGAGTGAGACTATTTTGAGCACCAACATTGGCTCTAACTCGGGGATGGGAACTCCCTATGAGTGCCACAAGAATAATGGTAGAATAAGTTCCAAAATATCCATTTGGTAATGGAGTCATCTTGTAGAGCAAAGGAAATAAAGCCATCTTCAAAACCAAATCGAGACACCTAACAAAAATAGGTTACCAAGGACCAGAATGAGAAAAAACACAAAAAAAAAAACAACTGACTATACACTATACACAAGATTTTTTTCCTCAATTCAAGGAAAACAATCAAGGGAAATCTTCAAGTTCCTGCAATCCTATATATGACCATACCAAGAGGTTTTGATATGCTTTCATTAAATGGAAATACACATCCTTTTCCTCTTTGTCCAATTTGTAGACCATCCATTTTCTCTTAAGCTTCTCCATTGTCTTTAAGTCAAATTCTTTAAAAAATTTCAAGGTTGAATCATAGACCAAATTCCCAGAAAAAGAACATACTTAGGAGCTCTTTTCTCAACACTTTCATACTCCCTGAAATCCACAAAACTCACAAAGTTGTTAAGATCAACATCTTCATATGAAAATTCATAAGATTCATTACTTGAGTCTTCAATTAGGTACAATATCTTATTTTATCGATATAATATCACCAAGTTGCCTTCAATATGGATAGTGGTATAAGACATGTCCATTTGCACACTACCACCAACACTTCCCACCCACTTTCATGAAAACAACATCCCCCACTTAGTAGGGCAGTCAACAATGACTAAATCAAGGTTTAAGTTCCTTCTAGGATAAGATGCAAGTTGTACAATCAAATCTTTGACACATCCCACCACTGGAACCTCTCTAGAGTCCATGGAAGTGCACTTCCCCTATGTTGTTGTTACTTTGATATCTAGCTCATTCATGACCTCAAGAGGCATGGCATTACATGAAGCTCTAGAATCAAACATACAGTTATGTAACAACTTGTCTTTGATAACCAAGGTAGTGAAAAATGGATCCACATTTAGCTGGGATTTAACCAACGAAGTTCCTAAATAAACCTCTGGTGGTTCCCCCAACTCTTCCAACACTTGTGGCTTTTTAAAATCTACAACAGTAAGGGGATTCTCAACCTTGTTTACATCTCTGCCTTTTATGATCTCTTCCTCTTTGGATCAGAAATATTCAAAAGCCCTCTTCTTTTGCTCAAGGATCCTAAGCAACTCAATAATTAGGAAAGGAATTGTTATTTGACTCAAAACTTGGGCAATGTCATATGAAGCAAATTTGGGTAAAGCAGCACTAGGAGAAAGATTGGAAAATTCATCAGATGGAATGGGATTCTTTTCATTTTGGGCATGGGGAGGAAAACAAGTTTTTCTTGAGGAAACAAGCTCTCTACCAGATGCATTTTACTTTGGGGTTTCTTTGGTAAGCAATGGAAATTTTGACTTGGCTTGTGGCCCCTTGGTAGCTTTACTTCTAGTATTGTGCTCCTTTTCTTGGGCAGCTACAACATTCATTAATAGTTGCCTATCTTATTCTGAAGGAACTCCTCCAACATACTTTTCAATCATTAATGCCCTCAAGTATTCAAAATCATTAGTGGGTAATTGAAAACCTTGTATAGTGTCTACTTCTAAAGTATGAGAGGGAGGAAGAATAGGTACCCTATGAATGCATTCCCAAAAAGTGGCAGCAGTCCGAGCACTTATCACCTCAGTTGAAGTTGCTTCCCTTGGTGAACTTGTAGGGATCTCCATCATGTAGGAATCATCATCATTATCATCAGCATCTTCCTCTTCTTGTTGATCTTCTTCACAAGGAGTATGAGGCATGAAACATTTGTCACACCAATCAATGACATCTGTCTCCTCCACCACAACAACTCTAGTAGCCAAAGGATCAGGTACCATTATGTTATCCCTAGCTTGGGACTATCTATTTCCAAATCCAATAGGTCCCTTTCCTCTGTCATTAGATATTTGGTGATTTGTGAACCTGTGTTGACCTTGCTACTTTTGTTGACCCTGTGAGCTCTACCCAATTCCTTTCTCAACCTAGGCTAGCTTGTAGGAAATCTCTTTGACAATCCCTACTAAAGTCTTCACAACTTTTTCCAAATTAGTAGCCTTCATTGCTTGGGGATTTTCTAGGTTAATCAACTTCACACCTTCCCTCTTTGCAGGTTTTCCAATTTCCTTGTTATTCTTCTTTATTTGCAAAGCCGTGGTGAAGGCCTACCTAAAATTTGTGGGGTTTTTGTATCTTAAATAATATACAGCCTTTTTATCAAATGCATCAGTATATTGGATCAAACATGACTCATCACAAGGCCTTATCTTGACAGGTAATCTCCTCAAGGTCCTATTAAACCTTGTGTTGAAATCATGTAATGACTTATTAGGATTCTTTTTGATGTTTTCAAATTCTGTCAAAAGAAACCTAGGGTCAGTTCTATCACCATATTGCAATCTAAATGCATTGCTCATCTTAGTACAAGAATCAATAGAGTTATCTGGAAATGCTTTATACCTGTCTCTAGCATCCTTTTCCAAGGTATGGATAAAAAAATTGATATATACATCTTCATGTTTAATCTCAAAATCTTCCATCATGTTGATAAAAGCTTTAGATGCTGATCACTAGTAATAGCATTGTTTCCTTGGAAATTTCGCATTCTGTTCCTTACATCTTGAGGCACTGCATTTGGATATCCAACCATTCCCACAAAATTTATAGTTCCAAAGGTGTTCACAAAAAAAGGGGGTCTGGGCAATGTTCCTTTGAGGAGGTGACCTTGGAGGGGTGATAAGATGATGAGGGGCAGAGGTTCTTTGGAACACAAGAGTATAATTTTCAAAATGGAGATCCCGCAAAGGCCTTATCTCTTGGAAACATCTATTAACCTCAGAAAAAATAGGTGCAGAGTGTGAAGTAAACCTTTCAAAATCAAATGAAGACCCCTCTCCAATTGGAGAGTTCAATTGTACAAAGAGGCTACCTAATTCAAAGTCACTTGAATGCCAGTCTTCAATGATAGGCCAATCACTTTCAGCAATGGAGATCCCTCTCCTTCTCTGTTGATACCCAACAACTCTCCAAGCCTTTCTTCCTTCTGATTTTGCTTTTCCTAGCTCTGGAAACAATGTCCTAACAAGATCCCTAGCAAAGAAATATCTTATTCCTTCCAAATTTTCCAATATTAGTAACAAATCTAACTTTGACATAGTTTCAAGACACTATTACCCATTAAAAAATTAGATCAATAGGGAGTTTCCACTAAGAATTTCCACCTTAGTTATGTAAATGCACTAGATATGATCTATAAAAAGGTCTATCAAAGCTAGAAATTGGAAATGGAAATATTCTGACCTTTCTTTACCCAGATTTATCAAATGAAATCTAGTACAATAGGTGTGAAAACTGAAAGAATTGCACACAACACTTAGAGCATACAAGAAGTGTTTTACCAGGGTTTGGATGTGAACTGAGATCCCCGGAAATGGTGCCACTTAGGTTGATAGGCCAAATAGATATGGACTGGTAGTGAATCAACAAATTAGTCTCAGCAATGTAAATTACTTACTAGGAATTCAAAACAATCCCTGACAACGGCACTACTTAGGTGTTGGTATCCAAATTGATTCTCCCTCAGAGTCTAAGAAACATCACCAGTTTGATAGGAAACTTAGAGACACATTAGATCACGATGAGTCATTTTGTAGCCGAGGATGAGATTCAACTGGCCCTTTGTCACTCAAATGTGTAGAAATGGATAGCACCCTCAACAGGATTTGATCTGTTCCACACTATTTTAGGTTGTGACTTTCGACCAAGGTAAGAGAACCAATTTTTTAACCTCTGTTTATTGAAGAACAATAATAAATCCTTCCTTTGTAATTTTATAGAGAAGACCTTGGGAAAATATGATCAACACACCAGATCTTACTCTCATGAGTTTTCAAATGCTTCGTTCCTTATAGAAACAGATAAGGTTAGGGTTAGGAGGAATACCTGTAGAATGTCGAGATGATGTGCGCGTACCGTAGAGAAAGATCAGGTTGACTGCGAAGAACTCCTTTTTGTCTTGGAAGGACTACCTGCAAATAAGAACACAAGACCACAAGATTTGATTAAACAATAAATGAGGAAACTGCCTTGGGCCCAGGAAATGTAAAACTTCCTTTCGAAGGTGGTCAGTTTCCCTGCTAATATGAGTTAACACAAAATACTGTAAAATATCAATTAAATCACTTCGTTGAAACAGGTAGGGGAAAGGCTGGTTTCTGGTTTTGAATCACAGGAACCGATGCCGGTTACCTATAACCGATGGCGGTTACTGATAACCGATACCGGTGGGTTCTAGGCTCTTCTGGGCTGGTTGTGGAGTTTGTAATGGCTGATTTTTGGATGGTATTGGGAAATGGGATGGTTAGAAGCTAAGGAATGATAGTTAGAGGCAATGGTACGTTGGATAATGGATTCAGGAACGGATTTGGGAGGACTGTAATTCCAAAAGCATAAGAAATGTTATAATGGAGGACATGCAAGATGTAACTTACTGGTTTTTGACGAAGATGCCAGTTGATCTCCTTGGCTGCCAACTCTTCTGGTTTCTTCACTCGTCTCTGCTTGGTCAAGTGAAGTTCTGGACTCTGCTAATCGCTTTGGACTCTCCTTTGATTCAAAAATCCTTCGACTGATCTCCAAAATGAAATTCCGATCCGTTGTTTTGGTTTGGGAAGCCCATTTACAGGGAACCGATGGCGGTTGCGTAACCGACGGCGGTCGAGTAGGAACCGGCATCGGTTAGGAAAAAGTAGGCTATTTTTAGTAAAATAGCCCACCTTCCCTGCTTTTCTCCCGAGAGATCAGTTGCGGGCTTGGTCAAGTGGCTAGAAGGTCGGCTTTGGGTGCGAGTAAGGAGGCATTAGTTATGGATGTGAGTCTAGACCAAGTCATGGGTCCTAATTAGGTTAGTTTAGGGTTAGGGCTAGGTCATGGTGAGGTGGCCAAGTGAGGTGGTAGGTAAGGCGATGTGGATTTATCAATTACAAGGTAATTAATAAATAATTGTGTGAAGTTTAGGTAATGAGGTTAGGTTGCGAAATGGGATGCGGGTCACAAGGGGTCGTGAGACACGAATTTGGTGTCTACATTAGCCCCTTATTGTCGTGTAGCTTGTTCTGTAAAGCTGCGCGGACAATAATATGAAGTGGTTTCTCATGTTAAAGATATAGGTAATCCCCCTCAAATCTATCACAGATTGAGTGAACGGGAAATCAGGGATAGGGTTGATAAAGGGTAATATGTGGTAGAGAGGATGGTAAGGTGATGGTGTAGGTCCAAGGAAGCAGACGCATGTTGAAATGCAATAGTACGACTAGGGTACATGATTTGACGAGCAAACCAGCAATGTATAGGCAAAGGTCGATAGTTTATCCAAACAAGGGTGATATAATCCTGGTATCCAAGGCATAGGAAGTAGCTCCAGGGTATATAACAGGTAAGGTACAGGAACGTTTAGGCATGTTCGGCAGTACCAAATGGTTGGTTTGGTTGAGATAAACGTCACGGTCTAGGTCTAGGCAAAGTTGGTCGACAGATCAAGTCAAGGACCCTAATCATGCTAAAACACGAACAAGTGAGCTCGATGGAACACAAGGTACAGGATGGATGGATAAAATAAAACGTTGATTGTGGGTATAGTATGGAAGGGCGGCCTTGGGTCGGGCCAAGTTGTTGGGTGGTGGCCATGGGTCAGCCCAAATAAGTGGGTTGAGGCCTTGGGTCGGGCCAATTAGGTAGGGCGAGGCCTTGGGTCGGGCCAATTGGTAGGTTGAGGCCTTGGGTCGGGCCAAATAGGTAGGGCGAGGCCTTGGGTCGGGCCAAATAGGTAGGTTGAGGCCTTGGGTCGGGCCAATTGGTAGGGCGAGGCCTTGGGTCGGGCCAAATAGGTAGGTTGAGGCCTTGGGTCGGGCCAATTGGTAGGGCGAGGCCTTGGGTCGGGCCAAATAGGTAGGTTGAGGCCTTGGGTCGGGCCAATTGGTAGGGCGAGGCCTTGGGTCGGGCCAAATAGGTAGGTTGAGGCCTTGGGTCGGGCCAATTGGTAGGGCGAGGCCTTGGGTCGGGCCAAATAGGTGGGGCGAGGCCTTGGGTCGGGCCAAATAGGTAGGTTGAGGCCTTGGGTGAGGCCTTGGGTCGGGCCAATTGGTAGGGCGAGGCCTTGGGTCGGGCCAAATAAGTGGGGCGAGGCCTTGGGTCGGGCCAAATAGGTAGGTTGAGGCCTTGGGTCGGGCCAATTGGTAGGGCGAGGCCTTGGGTTGGGCCGGACCAGGGAACAAATGTTGTGCAACAAAGGTGGACAGAGGCGATATTGGTGAAAAAGAGGCAAGGAGTAAGGAACGGCAAAGAATGGGGTAAAAGGGGTATCAAACCGACGTCGATTCATCATGACCGATATCGGTTAAGGGACCGATACCGGTTTCCTAGGGCAAAAGGAAACCGACATCGGTTTAAGTCGAAAAACCTATAAAAAGAAATATACGGCCTGTCATTGTCACTGTTGTTATTTGTAATCCAAATTGACTTGTCTGACGTGGAGAGTTGATTTGGAGGGGTATTGAGTGAGGTGGAGCTATTTGATTGGCGGAGAGAGTTGATAGTGGGCCCGAATAGTTGAGGAGGCAGCAGGTGATTGGCCGGGGACCCAGCAGATCAGGATTGGAGCCATGGCACAGGCAGGAGGAGCCGGAGGAGCTGGACCAGCTGGACCGCCACCACCCATCCCACCACGACGGCGTGTCGTCGTACCGGTAGGTTCTAAACTCTTTAATTTGGTGATTTGGTTGAGTTATGTGGTTTTTGGGATTTGGGTAGGAATTGGTATTTTGTAGGAAATAATGGGTAAATGGAGGTAATTTGAGAAAGGGAGAGGGTAGATAGGTTAGATAGGCTAAGGCGGCTAGGTGTGTAAAATTTTAGGGTTTTTGGGTGGGTGGATGGGTAGAAATAGGTAAAAAATGAGTTTTGGGGGCCGTGCGCGGGTTCGGCTCGGGTAGTGGACAGTGACCGATGTCGGTCACTAGGCGACCGGCATCGGTCGAAAAAAAATAGAGTAAGGTTAGAATGGGGGACCGGCATCGGTCTCGTATCGGCCGGTATCGGTGGGGGAGGGATGGGTTGAGGGTGGTATTGAGGGTGTATGGCTTTGGGGTGTTGGGTTGGGTTGGGAGTGGGGAATGGGATTGGGTTAGGGGTTTAGGGTTTAGGGTTTAGGTTTTGAAGGTGGGTTGGGGGTCTTGGTGGGGTGGGTTGTGTTGGGTTGGGTTGAGTTGGGTAGGGGATTGGGTTAGGGGTTTAGGGTTTGGGTTTGGGGTGGGAGTAGGGGATTGGGTAGGGGTTTGGGGTTAGGGTTTAGGTTTTGAAGGTGGGTTGGGGGTCTTGGTGGGGTGGGTTGTGTTGGGTTGGGTTGAGTTGGGGTAGGGGATTGGGTTAGGGGTTGGGTTAGGGTTTAGGGTTTGGGTTTTAAGGGGGGTTGGGGGGGGGCTTGGTGGGGTGAGTTGTGTTGGGTTGGGTTGGGAGTAGGGGATTGGGTTAGGGGTTTAGGGTTTAGGGTTTAGGTTTTGAAGGTGGGTTGGGGGTCTTGGTGGGGTGGGTTGTGTTGGGTTGGGTTGAGTTGGGGTAGGGGATTGGGTTAGGGGTTTAGGGTTTAGGGTTTAGGTTTTAAGGTGGGTTGGGGGGGTTGGGTTGGGTTGAGTTGGGGTGATTGGGTTAGGGGTTTAGGGTTTAGGGTTTAGGTTTTAAGGTGGGTTGGGGGGGCTTGGTGGGGTGAGTTGTGTTGGGTTGGAGAAAGGTGAGGTGTGGGGTTAGATTTTGGGTGTTACAAAAGGGGGTTTAGATGGTAAAGTAGGTGTTATAATAAAGAGTGGGTCTAAGAATGTGGGTTGGTTTTGCAGGCACGTCAGCAGTTGACGATGCGTGATAGGATGCCTCCACTATTGAGTCGGATGAGGCCACACATATCTGCGGCGCATTGGGCCATCATGCGCGAGGTGGGGCTCGGCGGGGTCCAGAGGTACAGAGCGATCGACAGAGATCACAGCCTGATGGTCGCCCTCATCGAGAGATGGGATCCGGCGGCCAATGTGTTCCATCTGCCGACCGGGGAGATGACGGTCACATTAGAGGATGTGTATCGCATCCTGCGGCTACCGATCGAGGGAGAGGCCGTTTTTCAGGTAGATTCAGAGACTGCCATGGATAGCATACTGCAGGTTTTTGGGGATGCAGCCGCGCTTCTGACATATCATAGCGCGAGCATTGGATATGGTGACATGTACCGCGCACACAGACATGAGACACGGCTTGCCGTGTTGATGATGATAGGGATCACCTGCTTCGCCCTCCCGGATTCAGAGGGAGGCCGCTTCCCACGGGCATTGATGGGGGTGCTACTGGAGATGGTGGAGGAGCACACCTGTTTCGCATGGGCACCAGTGTATCTGGTGCAATTATACAGGGAGTTATGGGGCTATCGCCGGAGGAGGCGATTTGGTATTTGTTCTACATTTTTGTTGCACTGTTGGGCATACGAGCACATCGTATGCATCAGGCCGGTAGGGCTACCCCAGCAGCCAGGGCCACAGGTCGTGTACCGATATGGATTTCAGAGGTGGTTGGGGATCGTGGGCCAGCCACGAGCAGTTGTTGCAGGTCGAGATGTGGCCTACTATAGACATATGCTAGAGGGCCTTACAGCAGTAGACATTATATGGAGACCCTACAGAGGTCACCAGCCTGGCAGAGGAGCCCGCGTACAGCTGCGCCTGATCCAGTATACATTCTGGATAGCAGGACGTAGGCCGGGAGAGTACGAGCGGATACCCTTAGAGAGGGTACGCAGGCAGATGGGGCTGCCACAGGACGAGCCACCTCCCTTCCCTCAGTACAGGAGGGATGATGTAGAGGCCCCACTGCCAGCACCACAGCCTTGGGATCCAGACTGGGTAGCGGAGAGACCAGCAGGTGAGGGTGTGGATGATGCCGGGTGCACGGCAGCATACAGGGTCTGGTGGGCTGGGCAGAGAGCAGCGAGGATAGTACCGCCTGCGCAGCCAGACTTGGCTGCAGTTACTGCAGAGAGAGATCAGCTCCGGGGGCAGGTGCAGTTATTACAGGGACAGTTGGCTGCTGCACAGGCACAGATAGGGGTCCTACAGGGGCAGCTAGCCCAGGCTCAGGTACAGGCACAGGCAGCACCACCACCAGCAGCACAGCCACAGGTGCAGGTACAGGTACAGGCAGCCGTACCAGCAGCAGCACAGCCACAGCCCCAGATACCACCACGGCCACAGGTGCAGGTACAGGCACAGGCAGCACCTCCACCAGCACCACAGCCACAGGTGCAGGTACAGGCTCAGGGGATATTGGTGTTAGGTGCCAGGGGACCAGCCCCAGTTCCTTCAGTGGCGAGAGATCGTTATATGGAGGTTAGAGCAGAGGCCCGTTATTATCAGGATATTCTTGATAGTAGCGGAGTCGAGTATCAGGCGTATGCAGCGCATAGGGCGGAGACCTCGCACAGCCAGAGATCTCAGGGAGGGGCAGCTACAGCTGGCGTGTCCGTGACGGGCAGGAGGCGAGAGGCACCACAGGGACCAGCGGGGAGAGGTGCCGAGGGCGGTGGGGAGAGCTGATAGATCCCCGACATGGTTTTGTATAGGGACATGGGCACCGGTCTGCGAACCGGTTGTATTGATAGAGGCCTGCGTGCCTACACTTATTCATTGTTTTGATTTATTTATTTATTATATACCGGCCTGCGAGCCGAGTACGGGTTGTACATTTGATACCGGCCTGCGAGCCGAGTATATTTTTGATATGAGAGACCGGCCTGCGAGCCGAGTCGATATTTTTGGTAGGTATTGCGGCCTGCGTGCCGGCTTTGGTATATTATGAGATCACAGAGGCCCCGATGTAGGGCACATTGTATTTTTGAAAACTGGGATATATATATATATATATATATATATATAGATGATGTTTTGATCCACATGCTGTGTTTAAAATGTGTTGAAATAAATGGTTGGTAATATATAGAATGTGTGATGAGTTTAATTGACATGTTGATAGATAGATGATGCTGATGTTTTTGTTTATTTGTGCGTATATATGAATGTCAGGTTATGTGATAAATTGGTGGTTTTGTGGCAGTGTAATATATGTAACTGATGAGTTGGATCTAAATGATGTATAGATTGATAGTTTCTTGATATTCGTAGTTGATGGTTGTGTATTGGTAGAAATGATGTTTAATGAAATTATAATGCTATGTGTGGTGGATAAACAAATGTGGTAAATTCTGTTGTTTATGCAGGCAAAGAGGCGGGCGCGACAAAAATTTAGATGAGAAATGAAGAAAAGAACCCTGTTTCAAAAAGGCAGGTGCATAACCGGTATCGGTTTGGTAACCGATGTCGGTAGAGATATGACCGATATCGGTTCTATGACCGATACCGGTTATTTAGGTATGAGCTTTTCTAAAAATAGAAAAGCTAGGGTGGCAACTTAAGTTTTAATTTTAGAGCCATGCAAGAGGTTAAATACGCGAACGCGACGCTTTTTGACGACTGAGACAGGTATTTGCATGAGAGATTTGGGTGAGAAGAAGGAAAGAGACAAGGAAAGTGAATGTGATCCGAGATTTAGAAGGCAGACAGACAAAGTTAAAAAGGGTGGTGATCATGGCAGAACGAGGAGAAGCATCCAGCAGGCAAGGACAGGAGGGCAGACAAGGGCCACCGCAAGCTGCTGCAACTCAAGAGGTATTGTTTTGTTTGTGATTTGATTACTGCATGTTTCGTGAGTAAGATGGGGGAGAGTAGGTGGGTAGATATGAGAGAGAAAACATGATAACAAGGGTTGCAGGTGAGCTAAGTGTTACAGGGTAGGCAATCAGGGGTTCCAGGTATGTTTATATGTATAAAAACGAAGAAACGAGCAAATTATTGTCGTAGGTGGTTGTTTTTAAGGAAGGTGTATAAAATTGACAGTGACCGGTAGCGGTTAGGGAGAACCGGTATCGGTTATTCAACCGATATCGGTTACGTGTAACCGGTACCGGTTACTGGAGAAATTTCCAGAATGTTTGAAAAAGATCCTAACGGAGTGAATGGTTGTTTGTTGTTTTGGTGTATGCAGGCAGAGACAGGGTTGAGGATGAATGATAGCGTGCCAGCGCTGTTGTCGCGAATCCGAGCGGATGTAACACCAGCGGAATGGACATTGATAAATCGTTTGGGGTTAAGTGGAATCCGTTATTATTCACGAATCGCACGTAACCATGGTATGTTACAGGCGCTGATTGAGAGATGGAATCCTGAGACAAATACCTTCTATCTGCCAACAGGGGAAATGACAGTAACATTGGAAGATGTGTTTCGGATTTTGAGACTCCCTATTACAGGAGAACCAGTTTATCAGGCACTACCTAGCGCGGGGCGGGCAGCGATAACAGAAGTGTTTGGTCCATATGCACGAGACTTAACACAGCGGGGTTTGTCATTCACATATGGGGTAATGTATGCAGCACACCCTGAGGAGACAAGGTTAGCAGTGCTATTAATGATAGCGGTAGGGTATTATGCATTACCGAGGGCGGAAGGGGGAAGATTTCCAAAGGCATTGATGTGTGTTATTTGGGAGATGATAGAAAGGAATGTGACTTTTGCATGGGCACCTGCATATTTGGCGGAGCTATACAGGGGTTTATGGGCTTGTAGGCGAAATCACAGGACAACGTTGGATTGCGCATACTTATTACACTGTTGGGCCTATGAGCACATTGTTTGTGTGCGACCAATAGGCCGATCCATCCAGGCAGGAGAGACCGGAGTACAGAGGTTGGGATTCCGACGATGGGTCCAGACAGAACAAGAGGCAAGATCTCAGGCCGTGCCGGGTGACATTGAGTATTACAGGCAGGTATGGGAGAGGTTGACGGTTGCGGATATCTGTTGGAGGCCCTACGGGAACTATATGGTAACCGAGAACATAGCTGAGGAGTTGAGAGGTGTAGAGCGATTGAGGTGGATCGCGGGGCACAGGCCAGGTGAATATGAGAGGATTCCTATAGATCGCGTGCGGCGACAATTTGGATTTGTGCAGGACATACCACAGGCTTATAGACCATATATGAGGGTCGATGCCGAGGCAGCATTCTCACCACCCCGGCCAACACCTCCAGAAGGGCCTGAGGAGATAGCAGCCGATCGCAGGGTAATGGATGCAGGAATGACAGAGGCCTATAGATTATGGTGGGTAGCAGAACTGCGAGGTGTACGTGAGCGCCCTGACACAGCGGTGATTACAGCAGAGAGGGATCGTCTGCAGCGTTTGGTTCAGCAGCTCCAAACGCAGGTGAATGAGACAAGAGGATTGTTAGTGGTTGCGGAGTCACGGGCGGCGAGACTAGAGGCTGGAGTTCTCCATGCGAGAGGGCGTATTCATATGTTACAGGAGAGATTGGCAGATCAGTGGGCGGTACCAATAGCCGTGGTACCTTTGAGGACAGAGAGGCCCGGTGAGAGGGGTCGACGATCACGATCATCACCTAGTTCGGGATGAGTTGTGATGGTCTGAGTATATGTTAGCGAGGTATAAGAATAAATAAGGATGCCGACCTGCGTGTCGATGATAGAGAAGATGTATTTGTTTAACATCTAAATAAAATTGAGTATGTATGTTGATTTGAGTTATGATAATAATAAGATTGTCGGTGTTTTGATTTTCGGTGTTTCGAAAAAGGATAAAGAGAAATGTGATAAAAATAAAAATACACAAAAATATTTATATTCACCACACAAGATAGGTTATGGTAGGGGATGGTCGAGCTAACCTTGGGAGACCCCATGTCTCCGAAGTGCTGCCTACATAGCCCATTGCACAAAGCAAGGAAGGGCCTCAGACCGATGTAGTTCTCCCTTAGGATCAGGGAGGGGTGAATTTAGGCAATTTGGTATGGTTTAGGCAATTCGTCGTTTGGTAAAAAAAAAAAATTTGATGTTGGTAGGGTAATGGTGTTGGTGCTGGTAGGATAATGTTGTTGGTGTAGGTATAGGTAAAGCAAAGGTTAGCATACCCAAGTAGTAGGGAATAGTGTCCTGATTAAGATCAACACACAATTCTAGATGCGAGGCAAAGCGGAAAGAGTGCTCCATAGGTGAAAAGAGCTAAACAAACCACACAACGTAGAACGAGCCTGAAGCCCTAAGTGCCGTGTATAGACGAGAAGTCCATAGTTGAAAAGAGTTGTATGATCACAATATATCAGGTGTACGTTACGTCCCTTGAGTTGAAACAAATGGTGAGGTGATGTGGATGATATAGCTGAGGTACAAAGAACTTGTTACAACGAAAGAGAACCTACCCTAAATAGACAAGTCCATGACCCAAAAAGTTCTTTTGCATGAGGCTTTTATTTTACTGAAGATAGACTGATCAATGCGGGAAGTCTATAAGGGATATTGATTGTATTATTCTTGAGGTCTTCACGAAGCTGATCAATGCGAGAAGCTTCTGATAAAGGCTGACTGTGTATAGCTGTCCTTCGGGGGAACAGTCTATTTATAGTAGCAGCGATGATTTTAGTGCATAGCTGTCCTTCAGGGGAGCAGTCTATTTATAGTAGCAGCAATAGTTTGGCATATAGCTGTCCTTCGAGGGAGCAGTCTATATTTAATTTTAGATAACTAGATGTTCTTTTGGCGTGAAGCATCTAGTTTAGTAGGAAGTTTGACTCAAGAAAATCCTATAAGAATACGGCTTATTTTAATACTTTGAAGTCATGGACTAGACTAAGAAGGGGAAGGCATCGTAAGGGGAGGCAAGATGAACTTGAATCACCCAATCCTTGAGAGCTTATGAAAAATGGAAAGATTCAACCAATCAAAATGCCACAAAAGTTAGAAATGTTTCTTCAACTAGAATATCTCCCGCATTCAACGCTTTCCTCTAGTAGATCACTCTTTCTTCAATTTTCTATCCACTTCCTCCCCTAATCTGTCAAATCTGGCTCCTTGCGTGCTTGGGAGAATAAAAATGGAAAATACAATTAAGCATGATAGTTAGACCATTTTAATGGTGAAATACATCTTCCAGATCTCCCCACCAAACTCAGATATCAATATTAACGCCCCTCTCTGTTTGGCATGTAGAAAAGACCAAGAAATCATGGAGACTCCCATTTCTAGACGTGATTCAGAAAAATGGGGGGAAAATCAGATTTTAGATTCTCAGCTTTCGTTGATCTTTAATTTGAATTTTGGCCATCCACATGGAATATTCAGACTTTTAAAAATAGACCCAGGGGCTTCCTTTGACTTTTTACAACTTTTTGGAAAAATGGAAAAAAATTCCATTTTGCTTCGCACCTCTGCCCTCAGAAAATGAGCCTAACACATGTCTAAAGATGAATCGACCGGAACCACAACCAAATTCTACCATTTTACTCTCTATTTGGAAAAGGAAATTTTTTCTAAGTACTCCCCATAACTACTCCCTCGGGAAATGAGCTTGACACATGTCCAAATGTGATTTGAGTGGACCTGCACTTCCCTTTTTACTTTTCACCATTTTCTCCCAAAAGGAAATTTTCCTAAATTTCCCCCGAGAGCCCGTACCTCTGCCGTTGAATGGGGTAAAACATTGACTTTTTCCCTCATTGTGCTTGCGAGCTATTTTGAGACTTTAATCCTTAATAGACAAAAAATCCAAGTTGCCTTTGATGGTCCACCTCCCCACCTCTTTGATTTTTCAAACTTCCATGTGTCACCATGTTGCACCTTGAGGTAGTCACAAAAATTTGATACCTTGAATGAGTGCGGGCTCACCACGTGTCCTGTTCCGGCAAGGTTTGTCTGAATGCTTGAAGCTTAGTGGAAGGCGCAATGTGTCATGCTGCAAGGTAGTCTCCTTTGGCAGTTGAAAAGTCTAAGAAAAATGTAAAGTGAGTGGAGGCCATCACATGTCCTCCTAAAACTTCTTTAAAATGAGACTCAAGGGCCGGTCCCCAAACATGCGCGGTTCCTCCACGTGTCCCCATGGCTCAACTTCAAGATGGTTCCCAAAATAGAGACCCTAAATGAGCGAGAGATCGCTACATGTCCTGGTCCACCAAACTGTACCAACTATATAACAATTTGTCTAAGTCCTGGCAAGGCAATGGAAGCCTCCATGTGTCCTCCCAGCGTAAATCGAAGGCTAGACCAAAAATTAGATCTTTAAATGAGTGTTGTGCTTCGACGTGGACACACTTTAAGTTGAGGTGACCCATAGAAATTTTGAAGTACCCATTTGAGCTGCGTCCAACCAAGAGGTGTTACATCCCATATAGATGCAAGGATGCAAATTTGATTGGGAGAAACACCCGTCAAACCATAAAATATAAAAAAACAACCATTTGAGCCTGGGAATGAAATTTTCTTCAAGGATAGAAAGTTTAGAAATGTTACAAGGCTCAAATATGTTCTTTAGGGACACATCAATTCATTCTTCTTCAAGTACTTAGGGTAGAAATAATAAGGAAGACAAATCTCAACAGTGGAGAACAAAAAACATTGGGGAACCTGAGTTTTTAAATGAAAAAAGAATAAGAGACCCAAATTACAAACCCTTTCTAGAGGAATCACAAAAGCTAGGAGCAAAACATGGACCCATGATTGATCTATGACCTAGGAACAGATTAAAAATGGCAACAAATATTAACCAGGCACAACATGGGGAAAAAGAAAGTAAAAGAAGCCAAAAATAGATATATTTTCAAGGGAAAACTGGAGTGAGAATATTTTGAGTACCAACATTAGGCTAAGCTAATTTGTTTTCAATTGATGTCAATTTATTACCCATAGTCTCCAGAGCCTTGAATACATCATTTGAAGGAGCTAAAACAGTAGACTCTATAATGGTAATAGGCTACGGAATAGGTAACAAATATGTTATAAGAGGTATTGAAGGCCTTGGTGCCAATTTCCTAGCTTGAATAAGGTTTTTTTCAACCCTAATGGAAATATCATAAGCTCTTGGGAGAGTGTCTCCTCCCATAGATTGGATCATAGTTGAAATATAATTGTTTAATGCTCTAAGATAATAAATAAAAGCATGGTCATCTTGAGGCTTAACACTAATATTATTTAGAAATTACTAAATTTTCAGCAAAGCAAGATGATTAATGAGGGAATTTGACATTCAAAAAAATTAATGAGATAGACACACCACTGTAGATAATTGGAAAGAAAAAAATCATTTCTCATTCAAGAGGCTAAACTGGAAAATCTACTTCAACACTCCTTGTCCAAAAATTCCTCCTATGTTCTTTGCAATTGCACACAATATATAGCCAGATTATTCACCCATCCCTTCCTAAAAATAGGCTAATTTTTGTACTCACCCATGCATGCTAATTTTACACCTTTATAATGAATATATAAAGGAATAAAAATAGACATGCTAATACAATGAGACATTAATAACCTTGATTACAAAAATACATTCAGTCAAACTGTGGTAGACTGATCCATTTTAAATGAAGGAAGATGAATAATTTGGATAATAATAGCCCCTTATTGCTATGTAAGTCTCATCTAATGTACATGGAATCTCTTTCTTCTAGTGCTTGATGTGACACTTACAATTTGATCCACCTAGAGTGATAAATTTAGCACTCTTTAATTTTGTCCCTTGGATGCACATGCAAAAAATAACCTCTATGTGTGAGTAAAATAATTATTTTACTTGCAATACTTTGCAAAACATAATTCACCCATGTATTCCATCTTGATGGGTACTGTTATCCAAAATTCACCCCTCAAGGTAATTTTTATAACATGCATCAAATTCTTTAGTCCCAAGCAATTATATTGAGCCCGGGTAAAAACTCATGTTTCTAGGGTCCCCTCAGATTTTTTCTAACTCCCCTGTCTAAATGAGAAGAGAGCAAGTTCTGAGAAAATGTGAAAAAATTGTAAAAAACAAGCTCGGGCCAGAAAAAATTGTGAAAAATGGCTAAGTCCTAGTCCTCGCAATATTTGGGACATGAGGGACATCTGGACGCGAACCGGCCGAAAGGCCGCTAGGCGGTCTACGCAGCATTTGGGACATTTGGGACAAAGGGACGCGCGGGACGCGGAAATCCGAACTGGCTAAAAAGTTGAAAAAATTGACTAACTGTTGAAACAAGCAGTCTAGGACATCTGGGAAATTAGTACGCAAACCGGCCGGATAGGCCGAAATGAGAACTTTCAGTCAAGGACGCGTGGGACAAAAGTAAGCGAACCGGCCGAACCGAGCGAATCGGGAAAATTTGTCCCGAACGGTCCGAAAGCAAATGGGACATCTGGGCCGTGAGTACGCGAACCGGCCGGTTCGGCCGAAACAGGGAACTTCAGCAATGGGACAAATGGGACAAAGGGACGCGTGGGATGCGAAAAGCCGAAGCGGCCGAAGGCAGAGAAGAAAAGTCAACGTTTGACCCGTGGAACTTCAAACGGCCATAACTTTTGACTCCGAGCTCCGATTTTCACAAAATTGGACTTTCTGGAATGAGCACGACGACTTTCTTCTTTTTAATGAGGGTAGATATATTTAAATAAGAGAAATATATTCGGCTCCAGTCAGTTAGTGCTCATTCCCGTCAAATGACAGAAAACGCCTGGCAGACCCAAAATAGCTGCCGGCACTCAGAAGGCCATAACTTTTGCATTTCTCAACAAAATCGCATAAAATTGGTACCATTGGAATCATGGTTCCGAGACCGATGCACATAAATCAAGAATTTTTGGATTTGATCATAAATTGATTGAGTTTTTTAAGAAAACGTGGCCGGGTTCAGAACAGTGTTTTATTTGGTAGTTGGGAGTACAATTAAGAGGCATGGTCATCCTTCTTTCTCTGCTGCAGCACATGGGACAGTATGGGGAGCCTTTTGCAAGAAATATACAATCATTTCACTCAATTTAATGCCTCTTACAGGTGGTTGAAGGACAGATTTCAGGATTTCCATTTTCCCTTCTCTTTTCCTTCTCATTTTTCTATAAATTGGAGTGTTGGGCTCATTGTAAAGGAGAGATTTTTTGGGTAGCAAAGCTCTACCAAAATTTCTTTGTGAAGCTAGTGTGTGGCAGGCCCTTGTAGTGGACTCCTTGCATGGTGATCCAGGCCCTTATCTTGTAATAGATTGAACTGTGCATATCATGAAGCAATAAAATACCAGTTTGTGGATGAATCTTCCCCTGCTGTGTTTTCTTGCATTCTTCTTGCCCCTTTGATCTTTCTATAAGAGTATTGTGTCTATTTATTATGTTCTTATAGGGATTCATTATCATTGTGTATGCTTGGAATATTGTTGTGAATGCATTTTGCTAGATTATGGTGAACTGTCATCACCTCTTCTAGTGTGCACTTTTCCTCTGTATTTCACATATTTGGAGATTACTCTCACACCCTCCTTTTCTGGTGTATCACCGCTTTAGTGTAGGATTTCATTTTATGCATTCTCTCTCCCTGGTCCCTTGGAAATTTAGATTAGAATAGTTAGTTTATCCTGCATTAGAGTAGATTGTGGCAGGTAGTTTAGGAGCAAGAACCAGCTTTCTCTGGAGGTCTATCTCAAGTAGCAAGTCCCACAACTTGGAGATAGTACCCATGTTATCCAATCACACCGTGAGTTCAAGTATATGCACTTGTATATGCACAGGGGTGCTGTGATTCGCTGATAACAAGTAACACCTTTGGTTTTGATGTTGACATTTGTACACACTCCATTTTGCATGCTAATAATGACATCTTTATCTATAGTGAATACATACAATACTATCTCCTGCAAGTATAATTTATTCAACCTCCAAATTTTCCCACTGTGGGGACCACTTCATCAATCTACAATAGGCACCTCCTTCATTGATTTGATCATATGGTATACACTAGTTTTGAGATTACTTGTCCCTTTCGGTGATTAATGCCGTGGCATAATTTTGGGATCCACCTTTTGCAAATATTAGGAGAATTTAAACCTTAGAAACTTTGGCTAATGTTTTGACCTCTTTTGATCATCATTACACACCATATATTTTAATCAAACATCAATTATTTGACCTGGGATATCTTGCAGTATATACTATGGTTTTGGTCTTTGAATAACTATTGTTGACACCATAGTATTTCATTTTGATTAATTGAAACACATGTTGTTAGATCCCTTTTGATGTTATCTTTATATGTAAAATATTTCACCTTTTGATTAATCATGGTGTCTCCATTTTATTTTTTAAGGCACTATGGTTTAAGACCTTTAATAGGTCAATGGAAATGATTTCTTCAAATGATTGAGGATGGACCCCCTTGCATGATGACTCATCCCTTTGAATTGTGTCGATGAAGTTGCTAACCTTAAGTTAGATATGTCTTTTTTATGGTTCGACAAGTTGGCACATCTATAAAATTTGGTCCTGTTATTAGCAAATTTGGTTTGAAAGGCTAATCATTTGATCTTTGTCCTTTTACATATATGTCATTGATCTCTAACCATGATAATCCTAGGGGTTTCATTGAATTTGATGAATTGATATTAACCATAGATCACGATACTTTCTTGCATCTGCACGGTAATTTGTCAACCCAAGTTTGGTATGGTTGAAATTGGTATAAAAAACTTAAATCGAACCCTAAATGATGATTCATTTGTATCTGTTTGAAAATTAGGGTGAAGCCCTATCAGATATTCTCCAAGCCACCATCGTTTCTTTTATAAAGATCTCGAGCTCCCTCCATGAGCTATTTTGGCTTGTCTTCTTGTATTTTCGAGCCACTGTGCTCTGTGATATTTGAGGAACTCTATGATATTTGAAGTTCTAGTTCGGGAGATTTTTGGTTAGATGAACTATTTATTCTTGAGACCTTTGTAATTCTTTGCATTTTTTAATGACGTTAACCTCTAAGCTCGGAAATTATCCTAGGTACTCACCATTTCACAGTGTTCTCCTTCTAAGGGTGATTAATGATTCAAAAATATGGTAAGTTCATGATATAATTTCATTTCGTTATCCCTATGGTTTTTGTATAATATTCTACAATGCCTCTAGTTATATAGTTTAGCACATTTTTGAAAGATCGTTTCCATCAAGGCATGTGGTTTGGTGTAAGTTACTTGCTATCTAAAAATCCAAATCTATATATTTTATGTTCTGGGTATTGTATTTCTTAGTTTATTTTCCCATTCTTTAATGGTTGTCTGAAATCTCTCTTGTTTTTCTCAAAAGAAAATTATCTGGATTCTCTAGCTCCTGGGTAAAATTATCTTCCCTGATTAGCAGCCTTGTTTTCTCAAAGCTCTCCGTGTTACTCCATTTTACTCCACAAGCTAAAAAATAGCCATGCATTTTATTGATTCACTCCATTTCCTGTTGTTTGATCAATTTGAATGATGCAATTTGTAAAAAACTTGGCTGCTACTATGTTGTTTATGGGAAATCATACATTTATTAAGCAAATGGAGTTGATATTTCCATGTTCTCATGATCTTGAGATCTTCACCCTGATATTTTCTATTATTTCAATGGTTTCAAGATTTTCACTCTGCTGAACTTGGGTTTGTTGGGGTTATGGATAACCACTTGTAGTCACCATTTTGGGTCTTCACTGAGCTCTGCTAGCTCAATATGATGTACTATGTTCTGATCATTCATTGTTCACAAAAGTGAGGTCTGATATTTGGTATTTTTATTGGACACCATTTATGAACCTGAGCTATGCATGGCCATATTTTCATGTTGAAACTTTGTACTCTCTTGATGGTTATCATGGTGATGTAAATCGTAGCTCCCAATAATTGATCATTTGATTGTATTGATTGCTTGGTATGAAACAAATGTGTAACTTGATTGTGGGTAAGAACTATCTGGTAGAATTCTATTTCTTACTTATACTTATGGAAAAACATTTAGTCTTCATACTTTCTTTTCATGCACAATATAGTTTCAGATTTTTCATTATTTACATTGAAGTCTTACTATGTATTATTGGAAGACTAACTGTATGAATTCTTGTATTTCATGTAGTTTCATATGGCCTATAATTTATTGTTGTGAGCTTCTTCTTTTTTGGTGACTATATTTGACCTTTGCAATTTGCATTTTCTCATTGAAAAGTGAATCAAACTTCGAAATGGAAGTTGTATCCTACACTTGATCTTTTGATTTCTAATAGAGTTCCTTTCATCCCCCTGTGTCTACTTATCATATTTACAAACTTGAGGCCATTTAATGCCATTCCACATAATTATAGATGATTTTTATTTTCACTCTGCTATTATGGATGCCCTCCTGTAGAAAAAATCACTTGTTGTAGAAGGCTTTGAAGCACATGTTGATCATTATGATGCCTTTTTGAAACTTATGATGTAACAACCTTCAAAAAATGCAGCCTGTACTACATCAGGAACATAATTTGATGTTCATTTGATGTATGGATGTTCTGGGTACATGATCTTCGAAAACTTTTAATTCTAGGATGGATAGATCTTGAAATTGTTTCCTTAATAGCTATAGATTGAAAGTTGAACCTTTTGGATCTTGATCTAACCATAATGATATGCATAGCCGAAAGTGTTATTTGTTCATTTTTTAGCATTGTCTAGTTGCAAATGTGTGATGGAAAGCACTTTTTTGAAATCTTGATGCTTGGAGATGTATTAAAAATGTTTCAAATTTCTAAAACAATTTTGATGTTGAAAAACTGTTGTTCTCATGAAGTGATATCCATTCATTATTATTCCTTGTAAATTCTGATATTTGTATAATAGATTCACTTTGACAATGCATTTCAAAATATGAGGAATTGTATCATGTGTTTCTTTGGATGTAATTACACAATATGTGTAACTTTCTTTGCAAACTCGTCTCTCTATTTGAAAAGATACACGTGTAGTTGAATTTTTTCATTTTGTAGCTCACAATAATCCTGAAAATAATATTGATTCTAAAATATATGTTGTTGTATATTTATAAGTTGAACCTTTGATATATCTTTATCTGATCCTGAAGCTTGGATAACCTCTTATTTTGAATATTCAATTTATGTATGGTAACATGCATTCCTTGATCATCTGGTAGAGAATGTAGTAAGGTTATTTTATTGTGAGATCGTACTTGACACTCCATTTGCTTATAGATGTTGACTTGCAAATTAGAAAGATTGTTTCTATGTACATTTCTGTTCTTTTAAAACTTGTCTTTCATAGATGATTGTTGAAGGCTGAATCTCATTAAAGATGCTTAAAAATAGTTGACTTTGAAAATCATTTCTCATAATGAAAATCATAATGTACACATTTTTGCTTTTGAGCTCTGACTATGAGCACTCCTGACATGGTTAAGGAACTTACAAGGCACAAGAATTGATTCAATTTGGTGTTGAATACTTGAAACTCTATAAAATATTCAGCAGTTGAGAAAGTCTTGCAAGCTGTAGCTTATCTTCTTACTATCATAATTCTTTATTTTTCCTATTTTAAGTAACTTGGGATGTTTAATAGTTGAGTTTCCATTTTGCATACTCAGCTAAAATATGGAATTTTATTGTCCTTATTTCATGCCAGTGGGCATATCACATAATCTTGTATGCATTTAGTTGTGCTTCATTGGATATCATTGATATTTGTTTTGATTTAAAAATCAAAACACTACCTTTTAAATTTAAAAGAGGCACTTATTAATTGAAATTCTGAGGCTGCACTTTGTACTATTGTAATTGATTGTACCTTCTGTAATTGTTTCATTTATGAGCACTATAATTTTGTTTCTGTATTGTAATCATTTTACAAAATATTTCTTCCTTCTAATTTGCTACATGTACCTACACACTTAAAGAAATAGTTAGAAAATATTTAGGATTTTTGGCCTCTCTTATTTTCCATAGTTTAATTTTCTCTTTCTTTTCTGAAATGATTTTGGGAATCATATGTGCTAGTGTAGAATATTGCTCTTATCAATTATGTATCTGTATATGATGTACCTTATACTTATTTTTAGAAATCCATTTGCATGTAGTTAGATAGTACAAGGGTACATGTTAAACCCTGAGCTCAAAATATTGATGCCTTTCCTTTTCATTTTTCAGGTACATTGTGACTATTAGGAGAGATGGGTAAAATATGAAGTTGTAACTGAAGCGAAGAAAATTAGAAGAGAACCCAAGGTAATGATGGGTTTCTTATATTCTCTATTAATTTTAACTTCATGCATATGTACTTCTTTCTTAAGTAGTTATGAGTTACATCCCACAAATTGTGTGGGAAATATTTTTACTTCTTCATGAATAAATAACATTTAATTTATGTACTTGAGTTTTATACTTATTTATGATTTCATCTTTATGACATGTATATTGATTCTATAACAAAATAAACAACTCAAATGCATTTAAATGTATTTACATGCAAAAATAAAGAGTTTTGAAATACCTGTAACTTAATAATGAACTCTCTTTCTTGTAAATTACAAATCTGTTTGTTGTTCCCAAACAAAAATAAGATCATCTTGCATGAAAATACATCATGGGAAGGCTTATCTTTCCCTTGGGAGTATGATGCAAGAATGTCACTCTTGAGCCTAGTCTAGTCATGTCATGACGAATTTTGTATTTTTAGAGTCGTTAGGAGTCTTAGGGGTTGTTTGAAGTGGTTTAGTTGGGATCAAGAGGTTGAAAATTCAAATTTGGCATTTTCTCCCCTTTTTGAGAATTGGAATTTTGAACAAAGTTTTAGCCTATTTTTGCTTTCTAGCAAGGTGTAGGAGTCTTAAAAGTTAATTAAAGCACGTTTAATATAATTTTAGTCCATATGAATCATTGGATAATATTATTGAGGTTTTCTAGTCATATAGTGATGCATAAAATTATCAAACACAACCATTTCATTGAGTTACAATCAAGAAAATATCAACTACTTGTCAAAACATACAATTTAGTTCACTTTTTCAAGTCAAGAAACCTTCAAATAACATGCAATTTTTTGGATTGAATTCCCAAATTATCTCACGAAAGTATTTCATCATGTTTCTTAGGCCTACAACAATCTATTTCAACCATTAAACTTTCTCAAATAAACTAAACTCTTCTTTTTAACTTCTTTTTTCTCAATATTGTCTTTTCAGGATTCTTAAGGGCATGCTCCTAGTGAGTTATGGGTTCAAACAATATAAAAGTCTTAAAAATAAAAATAATATCATTTTTAAAACCCTTTTTCAACCTCCAAGTGTGTGCTAAATTGTTTGTCTCAACTACTATTACAAGTACCAATACCTTCACAATCTCCTCTACTAGACATATTCTCCCTTACTAGCCTTGCATATCTTATTTTTCACAATTAAATCTTGATTATTGAAATATTTTTACAAATTAAAATCATTCTTAGAAACCCATTTATCCTTTAGTATTGTGTAAAAACATTTAGGGTAGGTTTCTTTGCAAAATTTCTCCAAATTTCCAATTTCTAGGCTCTAATTTAGGCTTATTTGCACAAGTACATAACTGTAGACCTACTAGTAAGATCCTTGGTCACTTAGTTTTCTTATAAACCTTCTATCCTGAAAGAAAATATTCCCCAAAATCCCTAGGTGCTATGACAAAACTTTAAGGCCTTACATCAAATGTTTGAGGCTTAATTCTTCAAATTAGAAAACTTTCTCTTCCTTCAACCCATAGAGTTGTCCTTTCAAACTAACTTTATTTGCTAATAGCTGATAAATACTTAGGGAATACTTCTTATATATGTAATTGTGTCCAAATTAGATGGTTTTTTCCAAGTTATAGAGTTATATTTTACTACATGACCCTTCTTTCCTTAGAATTTTGTTTGCAAAATAGGCTTAGAACTATCACCTACAGGTTAGTCTTCAGACTGTCAACATTATGTTAGCATTTAAAACCTTTCAAGGTAAAATTATTTTGTGATATCATTTAAGAATTGGTATATATGATTACTTCAAACCCTTGATGTTGGAGGATATTTTTTAGTGTTTTCTTCAACCAATATGCAAGTTTAGTTATTAGGCCTCCAAAATCAATACCTACAAGATTGGTATAAACTGTTATAAAAACAAATTGTGTAGAGGTTCTTGGATACTGAAATATTTGACCATTACTTAATAACACCTTTAAATATGGTTTCTTCATAGTATTGAAGCTTGCTTCATCTAGAAATCCTATTAAACACCAATACAAATAGACCTTGAGAATTCAACTTCCACCCACAGGGAGGGTATAAACTGTCAAAAATATCTATCATTTAGGATATTTACAAAGCATAAATATTTTCAAATATTATCAAATATTATGACTATATATTTTTGTCAAGATTTTAGATCTTGAAAAAAACCCTAAGGCTTCAAAATATCATTCAATATAAACCCTCACTAGGGTTTCGAGCCTACCCGAATAGTCAAATTTTTCTATAAAATGTAAAATATTCAAACTCAAACCCTAAATCTTATCTCAAAAATCCTTAATAATCATATTAATAATTTTTTGCTAGCAGTAGGTGATAATCATCCCTCTACCCTAATATTAGTTCTCAACAACCATTGTCTTGTGTTAGCAAAAACAAAGTCTTGTCTCATGTAAACCCTAAAATATATTTAAACTTCATGAAATTGTATTTCAAAGTATATAATTTCCTGTAAATGGCTGAATTCCTCTTTACAATGTGTTTAACTAATCAGTGAAGGAAATCAAACATCAATTTACAAACTGAATCTTCCCTTGTTTGTGTAAACTATAAAAACTGAGTCATACCTTGTGATGTGATTTCTTCAAAGTGTTGATTCTTCCCTCTTGAAAGGATCCAATCTAATTTTGAAAATGATCACAGATACATAATACTAAGTTTACAAACCACATATATTAAAGATCTCAAATATCATTCACTAAGAAGACATGTTTTACAACACAAAAATATTTCAATATATACATATTTTATTACAAAAATTATTTCTCTCAGGATCATTCCATAAGCCTATTCATCTTATTTTCTATCATTTACTTCAGAAAGGATAGTACTCAACTAAATAGGTATCAATTATACCCTAAATAACTTCCTGCAATATGTCATGAACTCTAACCCTTAGAATAAGACATTTTTATCCTTCAAATACATATTTTTCTTCTTTTCACACTTATTAGGAGTCCTAGAGAAAATGATTTCCCTTAACATTTATCCCCTTAATACTTAATACCAATAACACATTATAAACAAGCCTACAATGGCTTAGAGTATCTAACAATTTAAAAATAGTACTTCTGCAGGGAAGATACATTATTTGAATTTTTAAAATCGAGACTCCCTTACCCAACATGTCAGAAATTATAATGAACTGTAATGACTTCTAAATATCTTTCACATCAAATAATTTACTTATCAAACCAAAATTTATCAATCACTCCAAAATTTTCACCTTGGAGAGATGCTCCTGCATCATATAGCCTTCTGAAACTCACTTAAACTCCTCTATTTAAAATGGTAACCTTCATATAACCTTTTCAAGTAACCAAAGATGTTATATATATGGGAATATTCAAGCAAAGGAGGTTGATATATTTATTTTTAATAGTTTATTATTAATCATTCAAATGAGAGAAGGTAGAAGGGAGGTCTAAGAAGATTGAAAAGTATTGTTATATGCAATGAAAGCTGGTAAAGTTTCATTTTATGTGTTTATCACTGTGGAAGCTTGGAATGCATGTGTTTAATAATATTATAAGACATTGTGGGATTAATTTCAATATTCTTTAGAGTGTATGCACTCTTTTACTTGTGATTAATATGTTAGGAAAAAAATGAGCACTCTAGTCTATTGTATCTCAGAACAATACAACATAAGATTTATCACATGAATGGTGGTTTTAGACAAGAAAGGTTCGTATATTGGAGATATGACATGAAAAAATTTTAGAGAGTTATTTTTAAAAGGGTCATCGTACGTGCACTAAACTCTCAGATTCATGTAAAATAAATGTTTGACCATTATTTTGATGTATATGTTTTTTTACTAATTGGTGTTACCCTACTTTAAAGGGGAGAGCAATTAAAGATTTGGTCATGATAAAAGTTGGAAGTTATAAAAGACATTTCTATCATAATATTAAGGTCCTAAAGGGTTGCACAAACATATTAAATGTTATTTCAAGAATTAAAGATTGATATAACTTATTTGGTGAGGAAAATCCGATTCATGGGTTGACCTTGAAACACTCCCTATGGTTGTGGAAACAAATTCATTTGATGATCTTAGAATTGAATTCAAAATATGAAACTCTTAAATAGATATATTCATTGATACTTTATAAAAATTTATAAATAATTTTGCATGGGCAATCTCTCAAATGGCAAAAAATATTGACAATTGATAACTCAGTCCTGTAACAATCTAATCAGACCTAATGGAGGACCAAAATTAAGATTTTTGGGGAAATATTGCTAAGGAATGATATATGAAACTTGTAAATAGTGAAACTTTGTCAAAATGGGTAGTCAAAATGGTCAATTTCATGTTTTTCGAGCCATTCCTCCAAAAGATATGCTAAAAATTCACTTAAGACAGGGCTAGAAAGGAAGAGTTAAGCCTAGAAGAAGAAGGGCCTACCTTGGGATTTGAGGAAAACCATATAAAACACATCTAGATGAGGGAAAAAGGTACACAAAATATTTTATAACTTTCTATGGGACCTTTTGGATTTCTCCATCCAAAAAATCGCCTCAAACATTGCTCTTAAGATGCTTAAGGGGTAGTTTTTGCAAAGGGTGGTCAAATTTTAAATTCCTTGTGATTCCAAATAACTTGATGACAGTGTTGGCATAATAGCAGGTTATTATTCATGTTCAAATCTTTGATTAACCTCGTTTGAGCATTTGAGGTCAAAATTGCATTTTTGAAGGATTACTATCCTTGAGAAAAGTGTGAATTTGCAAGCCTTAAGATTTGAATTGAATTGAGTTGATTATTCTAAAAAATTTTGTGTGGTTGATAAATTTATATACTCTTCATCGAAATTCCCTGCAATTGAAGAGAATACATGACATCACTATCCTTGGGTACATTCCCATGAATCTAAAAACTAAATAGTCAGTTGTTTACAACCCATATCTATTTGACAGTCGTGATTCCTTGAATTTCGGAGGAGAAAGCACCAGTGGGTAAGGAACGCATAATCAGATTATAGAATACCATTTTTTCTATGGTAAACTTAAAATTATATTTCAAAATTATCTACACCATGTATTTGAAGTTGAAAAGTTACTCTTCTATTTTTCATCTCTTCCGTCATTGTGTAGGTAACGAACTCATCAACTTGGATTGTACATTTTTATTTTTTGTGAAAATATATTTTCTCTATTTCTAATGATTATCTATAAGATTTTGATTACATCTACATTATTTTAATGTAAAATTTTTCCAGGGTTATTTACTATATGTATGTATTTGGATAGTCTTATTGATGTATAATTGTTTTGGTTTTGTAGGATGTACACAATTTTGATCATAAAAATACCTTTTATGTTTTAAAATACCTTGAGAAATAGGAATTTCAAAATTAACTGCAATTCCATATATAATCATCGTTAACAAGCATTGGAAAACAATATATGTATATATAATCATGCATGCATATAAGGTATCCTTTGCATAGTTATTTGTACTTGTTTTTATATTTTTTATGGTGATCATATAGAGAAATGTGATTAGATCAAAATTATTTTAAATTCATATATCTCTAGTATTATTGACTCTATGTATGTATTAAGATAGACGTTTTTTGAATAATAGTTTCTTTCATTTTTTGGGCTCTCAAGAATGGTAATTAATTCTGTAAAATTGTGATAAAATACTATAGTTGAGAGCATTTAGATTTACCAATTACATTACATGGCCTTAAAACCCTATATCCCTTAATTTAATCCAATTATTGAAAAATTTTCAATCAAATTGGTTTGGATTAGAATGCCACATTTACAAATCAAATTTTAGCAGTCAAAATTCCTCGCTTCGATTTGAAATGCATTGGGAAACTTATTGAATGTTGATTTAGTTACAATAGGCAACATCCCCAAAACTTATTCCTAGATCCTTTTTGAACTAGACTCATCGATGAAACTTCCTAATAATATTGAGCTTAAAGTTGAGGATAGGATGTAGACATAATCCCTTGTTTATGAAGGGATACCATTCATATGAAGAAGGTGCTTCGCATTGGGTCATATTTTTGTAGATTTTCATTTGGCGAGACAAAGTAATATGAGAAAAACATGGTGGAAAGGTTTCCCCCTTTTCCATTTTGTGATAAATTATAATTCAAATGGAGATCCTTATTCAAATTATGAAATGGAGGAATGTATACCTGAAACTCTAATAAGAGAACTTGTAGCTACATCTAAGTCACTAAATATCAGTGAAGTGACTAAAGAGAATGTTCCTTCTGTATCTCCTCTAAATGTTAACTCCTCTCAGTCAAATGAATCTATCAAACTTAT
Source organism: Taxus chinensis (assembly GCA_019776745.2). Lineage (NCBI taxonomy): Eukaryota > Viridiplantae > Streptophyta > Pinopsida > Cupressales > Taxaceae > Taxus > Taxus chinensis. The sequence goes on from CM034154.1 coordinate 181,787,554, forward strand.
TCCTCATATCGAGGACCTCTTGAATGAGTGCAAAGTGGTACATAAAAATAAAAATAGATATTCTACGAAGACCACTACTACTTTATAAATGAATATCAGGTATGTTACCTAATTTTCTCTTTGTAGATGGATTTTTCTTTGGATTGTTTTGGTTCTCTTTGTGTAGTGAGGAAACTATTTCTCTCTTAATTTTGTTTGTGTTTTTGGCTTTATCTAGGATTTCATGGATTTTTGTTCATGGTAGGGTCCTATTCAAAAATTCCCCTTTTCCCCTTATTTAAAAAATTTACAAATTTTAAATTCATATTTCTCAAGTATTATTCAAACATTTCAATTATTCTGATCTCCATTTTTTAAAACTAAGATCATTCAATATAATTCATGGGTTTAAATTATCATAATGTCTCGAACATTTGAGGTAATTTGAGGGAAAACATGTTATAGATTTTTTTAATGTATTAAACATTTTGGGAATTTTAGGGAACAACACCAATTTTTAAATTAATATTTATTTCATTGTATTTAGACAACCTTATTGATTTATATATATTTTTTCATAATTTTGGTTCTACATTATGGTGATTATCTATGTAAATGTCATTATATTTACATTATTTTAAATTACTACTTAATTATTATTGCTCATTTATTATTCAAGCATTTTAATTATTTTGATCTTTATTTTTAAAAACAATAACATCATTCAACAATTGTTTAGTTGTTCCATGCATTATCTTGAGATAAGAGTTTGATTATCTCACGTCCATACAAAACAAAAAGCATACATTTTCCTCACGTGTAAGAGGTTAGATCTGTGAGATGAGTCCATAGAAATTCAAGGATATTTTTAAAATCATATTATATAGATTTATTTTGAATGGTTGTGTGGAAATTATTGATGTGAAAAGTTTTTTTCTAATAATAATATATTTTAAATACATTAACTAACTTCTTCGAAATTTTTAGTGATGCAGGGTCATCATCAAAAGAACTTAAAAAGTGCATATTATTATTTATTCATGGTCACAGATGTCAAATTAAGTGTGTTAGAGTGTCTTGAGGTCATGAGAAGGAGTCTTAGATGGTCAAGTAATTGAAATTTCAAATATGTCATTTCCCTCATTTTTGTAATTCAAATTTGTAAGAATGTAATATAGAACAATATGGCTTGTCAAAGAGTTAAAAGGAAGTTTTAATGAATGGAAGGGTGGTATAGGTATCTACATGTGATGAACTATGTCCTAGGATTGAATGAGTCGGTAAATGTTCACAATATGTTGTAAAATGACTCATTATGTTATGAATTGACATCTTGAGTGAGGAAATTATGTTAGGGTTTAATAACAAAGGTATAATGAGAATAAAAATCAAAATATGAGGAGTAAATGAAAAGGATCTGTTAAGGAGAATGTAAGAGAAGGTAGAGGAGAAACATAGGGAATAACTGAAAAGTTTGAGGACCATAAGTTTTTGTATGAAGGAGCAATGTAATGTTGATAAATAAAAGAAATTTTAAAGATAAAAAAGGCATTGGTGTTGATGGAAAATTTTGAATCCCTTTTTCCAAGAGTTTATTAAAAGGATGGAAGGTTTTTTATGATGTTTTCATCATAAAATAAATATGCGTGTAATTAATTTAGTTGGTGAAATCAAATAGGAAAATCTAATACCATGTTCTGGCATTTAGAGGAGCAATTTGACTGTATATGGTATGTAAGGTTTATGAAAGATTTTATAATGGAATGTTGATGCATTTTTTATTGATTCCATTGTAAATGAATAGTATATCAGGTCTATACACATTATAATCCCTTGAGGAGGCTCATACTCTCTTTTGTTGAATAAGTGATTTGTGAATTTTCTATACTATCACCTATAGGTCGGGTAAGTTAGAATCAAGTTTCTTTGAAGGTTTAATGGGTTATTTAATTCAACTGTCAAATTTATCACATTCAAGGGGGAAATATACTTGAGGATTAACTTCCAAGCCTTGATAACAACTAGAAAGGAAGTTATATGGGTTTGAGTATTACCTGGTCCATATAGACTCACAGTAAGGGTTTGGTGCTAATTAAGAGTTTAGTGTCTTCATACATTGAAATAACATTCCAAAATTGGTGAAAAAATTCATGAGAAACCCCTGAAATATATTTTGGAAAAAAAAATTCATGAAAGAGATTAAAAACTAATTTTTTCGTAACAATTTGTTCCCTAGAGATCTAGTACAATTCAAGATGTAATTGGTAAGGTCACAATAGTAAGGAAATAAATTTTATAATTTGAGAATGTCAATGAAAGTTTTTGGATCAACCTAACACGTAAATGGGTATCTGAGAAAATTCGTAGTTTTGTTTAAATCTTAGGATAAAATAATGTATGACCTAACATGCATGGTGGCAAGGTTAGTACAGGTTGTAGAGATAGTAGATTTCAAGAAGTGATTGAGAGGAAAGTATGAGGAATTTGCCTATGAAAATTACCCCACACATTAAGGTCCAAAAAGGTACTTAGAAATATGCTTACTTTCTTTGGAGACCTTGTATATTTCTCTAACCATAAACCATGCAAGGTTATTTCCTTAGGAGCATAGATAGGACAATTTGAGGGTAACGAGGAAAATTTTGATGATTTTATTTATTTCAAGGAGTTTGATAATTTTTTAACATTGGTTTGAGTTTTGGAACAAGGTATATGTATTGAAAAAGATCAGTGAAGGATAAAAGTCTAAAAATTGCTTCATTTGAAATAACATCATTGAGAGCTAGTGAGAGATAAATGAAGGAAGGTAAGGGTCATTTTATTTTTCTTGTAAATGGATCATATTGAAAGTTTATTTGGCATTTAAATAAGGTGTATATGATAGGTTACATTGTTAGTGGGCATGTTATTTCATTAAAGGGATAATTTTCGTGGTTAAGACATTTATACCATTTTAACAAGATCTTCAAAAGAGAGCACCTAGGGTGAATGAATTTTTCTTTGTTCTTATTTTGATGAGTACATTGAATATATATTGAAATTTGTATCATATTAGTATCTGAGCTTGGTCAGATCATATTTTTTTTAAATTTCTAACAAGTATTTTTACAAGGTGGTTGTGAAGTGTGTGTGACAATTGGTTGAGAAAGAAAGAAGGAAATAGATGAGGAAGAGATAGTGAAAAGGTTGGCGATGTTGTTAAGCCACGAAAAGAAACATAATGAGAGATAAAGAAAGAAAAAATAAGCCAATAGGAAAGAGGAAGAAAGAATACAAGAAAATTTGGTTAAATAAGAGTTGAGATAATTTTAAAAGGATGTGGAGAAGCTTGGAGAATTGATGAAAAATGAGAGCATGATTAAAGAAGACATTGAAGTTGAATTTTTTATGAGAAGAAAGGTTAAGTGGCATATAGAGCTACTTTCAAAAAATAAACATAGATTGTAGCTGAGAGAGGTAATCAGAAAAGATGAGAATAAGCCGAGGTAAACAAAGAATAATGAAAGAAAGAAAATGGAAGAGGTCATCTAATAAGGGAATGAAAGGAAAAGACATGTTCGGATCTTTAAAAAAATCAAGGATCATAGATATGTAATGCCTAAATGGCCTTAGAAACTATCAGTGGAGATAGAGGCTTTCAATCCAAAACAAGTGGTGATAAATAAAATTGAAAGGATAAGTGGTCAAGAACAAGGAAAGAAGAAAAAATAAAGATTATTGAGAAAATAAGAAATACACAAACAACAAATTTTTTTATGGAAAATGAAGAATATAAATGTGGTAAAATAAAAAGAGAATGGAATGATGAAAGAAGATGAAGAAATCTTGGAAACAAAGAAGGTACACGAGGTTGAAGAAGAAAAGCATACATGGGATGATGAAAAGGTAAGAAAATTAGATTTAAATTTCACTTGTTTGCTAGCTGATATTTATACTTATTTTGGTGAATTCATTGAAATTGTAGAAAATGAATCACCTAGTGCATTTGAGAAGTAAGAAATGGATAAGCATGAGTTTATTAATTTCATTTCATATTTTGATCATGATGGTAAAAAAGGATGTGATGAATTTATCATTGGTGAAATGGATGATCTTTTGCAAGATTATATATATATATATCATCAAGAAAGAAAGAGTGAAGGAATAACTGAGAGAAGAAAGATTTCTTGGGAAAAAAATGATCTAAAATAGAGAAAATAAGGTACATGTATTGAGTTAGCCTAAGATTTAATGGTTATCAAGAAAGAAAAATAAGAAGATGGGAATTTTTTGGTCCTTCCGAGCATAATATATGTTTAAAACATGATGGGCATGAGCTATACAAGGATAAATAATATGAAGAATATGAAGAACAATGTATGTTTGTTGTTGTGTTCTTTTTTTATGTAGGTACATTTGATGCAATCTTGAGGATGAAGAATATGAAGATGAAACTTAATGAAAAAAGAAGCAAATTTGAAGCACATGAAAGTATGAAGACAAAATATGGGATCTAGGTGGTTTTATAGAAAGAAAATATTGTAGGATTGAATAACATAGAGCAAGAACATGCAAGGATGATGAAGATTTAGTTGGAGATACAACCATATAAAAAAAGTACATTGTTAATTTTCTCCACCTTGGGAGTATGATGCAGGGGCATCATAAAAGAACTTCAACAGTTCAAATTCTTCTTTATTCAAGTTTATGGAGGAAAAATTTAGTGTGTTAGAGTGTGTTGAGGTCTTGAGAAGGAGCTTTAGGTGGTCAAGTAATTCAAATATCAAATGTGTCTTTTCCCTCCATTTTGGAATTCAAATTTCTAAGCATGTAAAAGATTAAAATATGGCTTGTCAAGGAGGTGAAAGGAAGTTTTAGTTAATGGAAGGTTGGTACATGTATCTAGGCGTGATTGATAGAGTCCTAGGATTAAATGAGTTAGTAAATGTTCACAATATGTTATAAAATACGTCATTATGTTGTGAATGGGAATCTTGAGTGAGGAAAGTTACTTAGGGTTTAGTAACATAGATATAATGGGATTAGAACTACAAGGAGTAGGATTAAGTGAAGATGATATCTCGAGGATAATGCAAGAGAAGGAAGAGAAGAAACATAGGGAATGAGGGAAAGTTCCAAGGACACTATGTTTTTATATGAAAGGGTTATACCATCGATAAAGAAGAGAAGGTTTAAGATAAAATGTCATTACATTGATGGAAAAGTGTGAATCCATGTTTCCATGAGTTTATTCAAAGTATGTAAATTTTTTTATGATGTTTGAATTAGAAAATAACTCTATGTGTGATTAATTTAGTTAATGACATCAAATAGGAAAATTTAACAGCATATTATGGCATTTAGAGAATCAAGCTGACTCTATATGGTAGGTAAGGTTTATGCAAGATTTTATAATGAAATGTCAATTTTTTTGTTGACTGTTTCCATTGCAATTGAATATTATATCAAATTGAGATTTCAATCCCTTAGGGAGGATCATACCTTGTTTTGTTGAATATGTGCTTTTTGAATTGGCTCTATTGTCACTTACATGATGGGTAGTGAGAATCAAGTGTATTTCAAGTTTGAATGTGTTATTTCATTCCACTCTCAAATTGATCACATTAAAGAGGAGGAAACAGACTTGGGATGAAATTTTAATCCTTAATAATAACTAGAAAGTAAGTAATAAGGATTTAAGTATTACTAGGTCCAGACAAACTCACAATTAGGGTTTTGTGCTAAACAAGAGTTTAGTGTCTTCATACATTGAAATAACAGTTGATGCTTAGTCAAAACATTACTTCACAAGAGCTTTCCTATAGTTAAAGACCTAATTGGTAAGGTTACATTGGTAAGGAAATGGTTTTTCTAATTCGAGAAATTAAATGGATTTTTTTATCAATGTAACAATAAAATGGGTATCTGAAAAAACATTAGTTTGGTGAAATCTTAGGATAACAAATTTATGCCTTAAATTACATGTGGTGTCGTGCCCAACCTCTTTGTAGCGCCAGTATCTTGTTGTTTCCTTTATTCATAGAAATGTTGTGATTGGACTTTCCGATAGACCTTTTGGACTTTTACTATAATATTTTATTCCTCTGGACATTATGGCATTTTGTGCGTCGTTAGCCCAATTGATTAGATTTTTATACTGAATTTTCTTTATTATGTTGATACATCTAACAGGGTTAAGATAGATGACTTATTGGTTGATGTTAGTCTCTTGTGGTTTATTGAATTAATGATATAGTGTTTTCGATTTAAATGATGGAATTTTCATGCTAACCTAGTGTATGTCGTTGCACATTTTTATTTGTGAATGATTCATGGCAACTACGTGGATATTTTATGCATTGGCACTATCAATTGGCATTATGTTCGTGAACATTATAGTTTGATTGATATTGTGATGCAATATCTGAATGTTTTATTATATTGGACATATCTTTAATGTGTGCCATTGATGTGGCAATGTGACAGGTATAGGAGAGCATGGGTTGCAGGCAGCTACCGGCAATTGTGCACAAGCGACCCATAGGTGAGTCCTAACCGTGCAAATGTTTGAGGCCTTCGATTAGATGTATTTAATTGGCACCATGGGTGAACCCCTCAATTGTAAGAATTATTGTTTTGTAAAATTAATTATGTTTAGTGTGTGTTTTTTTAGTACACTAGCTAGGGGTTTTTCATGACTTCTTTCTTAAGTTAAGTTGTTGGTTTTGGGAAAGTGTGGTGTGTGTGTGTTTTGTAGATATGGATTGGGGACCACCATGTGAACCTTGGGTGGGACCCCACACCCTCTACCCCTTTGTGCCCCAAGCATCCAACCCGAATTGGGTTATTTTGGGTTTTTTATTGGCCCCTTTTGAGTTTGGGGTCCCTTAGCATGAAATGGGCCCTTGGCCCCTGCCTAATAGTTAGGGGGCCTATTTCCAAGGTTTGGAGGGATTTTTCCCCTCCAATTTTTTTCCCTCTTTAGTCACCATCCATGTCATATGGTGGTTTGTGTGAAATTGTTAGAAAGTTTTTCTTCTCCACTTTTTTTTATTTTAGTTTATGGTATTTTGGTTGATATGGGATAAATGTGCGTTTACTTCTTACTTATTTGTTTTTGGAATCTTTTGACTCTGAGAGGAACGGGGTGACACTTGTCACTTTTCTTCAATTGGTTAGAAAATTTTGAATTGGCTCTATTGTCCTTTACCTGATGGGTAGTGAGAATCAGTGTATTTCACGTTTGAATGTGTTCTTTCATTCCACTCGTCAATTGATCACATTAAAGAGGAGGAAACAGACGTGGGATTGAATTTTAATCCTAATAATAACAGAAAGTCAGTAATAAGGATTTAAGTATAACTAGGTCCAGACAACTCACAATTAGGTTTTGTGCTAACAAGAGTTTAGTCTTTCATACATTGAAATACCAGTTTGATGCTTAGTCAAAACATTACTTCACAAGAGCTTTCCTATAGTTAAAGACCTCAATTGTAAGGTTTTACATTGGTAAGAAATGGTTTTTTCTAATTCGAAATTAATGGATTTTTTTATCATGTCCACTAAAATGGGTATCTGAAAAAACATTAGTTTGGTGAAATCTTAGGATAACAAATTTATGCCTTAAATTACATGTGGTGTCGTGCCCAACCTCTTTGTAGCGCCAGTATCTTGTTGTTTCCTTTATTCATAGAAATGTTGTGATTGGACTTTCCGATAGACCTTTTGGACTTTTACTATAATATTTTATTCCTCTGGACATTATGGCATTTTGTGCGTCGTTAGCCCAATTGATTAGATTTTTATACTGAATTTTCTTTATTATGTTGATACATCTAACAGGGTTAAGATAGATGACTTATTGGTTGATGTTAGTCTCTTGTGGTTTATTGAATTAATGATATAGTGTTTTCGATTTAAATGATGGAATTTTCATGCTAACCTAGTGTATGTCGTTGCACATTTTTATTTGTGAATGATTCATGGCAACTACGTGGATATTTTATGCATTGGCACTATCAATTGGCATTATGTTCGTGAACATTATAGTTTGATTGATATTGTGATGCAATATCTGAATGTTTTATTATATTGGACATATCTTTAATGTGTGCCATTGATGTGGCAATGTGACAGGTATAGGAGAGCATGGGTTGCAGGCAGCTACCGGCAATTGTGCACAAGCGACCCATAGGTGAGTCCTAACCGTGCAAATGTTTGAGGCCTTCGATTAGATGTATTTAATTGGCACCATGGGTGAACCCCTCAATTGTAAGAATTATTGTTTTGTAAAATTAATTATGTTTAGTGTGTGTTTTTTTAGTACACTAGCTAGGGGTTTTTCATGACTTCTTTCTTAAGTTAAGTTGTTGGTTTTGGGAAAGTGTGGTGTGTGTGTGTTTTGTAGATATGGATTGGGGACCACCATGTGAACCTTGGGTGGGACCCCACACCCTCTACCCCTTTGTGCCCCAAGCATCCAACCCGAATTGGGTTATTTTGGGTTTTTTATTGGCCCCTTTTGAGTTTGGGGTCCCTTAGCATGAAAATGGGCCCTTGGCCCCTGCCTAATAGTTAGGGGGCCTATTTCCAAGGTTTGGAGGGATTTTTCCCCTCCAATTTTTTTCCCTCTTTAGTCACCATCCATGTCATATGGTGGTTTGTGTGAAATTGTTAGAAAGTTTTTCTTCTCCACTTTTTTTTATTTTAGTTTATGGTATTTTGGTTGATATGGGATAAATGTGCGTTTACTTCTTACTTATTTGTTTTTGGAATCTTTTGACTCTGAGAGGAACGGGGTGACACTTGTCACTTTTCTTCAATTGGTTAGAAAATTTTGGGTCCTCTTCGTATTTGTCTTCATCCCTGTGAAGGAAGGGGGTCCTTCTTTGGTTCATTTTTTTTGGAGGGCACTTGGAGAATTTTTGGGAGGTTTGAGGTGAGCTTGGAAAAAGGGGAAAATCTTAGATTCCCTTGGAAAGCATTATATAGGTAGGATACTTACACCTTCCTCTTCGTATTTTTGTGCTTATCTTGTTAATATGCTGATCAATGAATAATGTGTGTGAAATAAGTGTTTGAATTGTATTATGAATGTGTTGTTCTTGTTCTTGTGTGTTTTTCTTTGCTTCCTCGCCACCATCATTTGGATTGATGGTTTTGGAGCTGTAGGGAGAGAAGAGAGAGATTTCTCTCTCAAACCTCATTGTGGTTGGTCAGCCCCTGAAGGTCCATCTCATCCCCTACATAATGGTGGAGGTGGAGAAAAAGGTCATAGGCTTGAACCTTCCCATTCTTGGTGACGAAACCCTTTTGTGTTGAAATCCTCCAAGAAGGATTTCTATAGGATAAAGGAGGAATAAGGAGGATGTTGTAGGAGGTTAAGGAGGTTTGTATGCATGTTTTGTTTAGTGCCCTATGGTTGACACCTTTGATTTGGGCATACCCACTCCTTCTCTTCCCCCTTTTGAGGTTGACCGTGTTATCCGCATGTTGTTGTTTTCATGTGTAGTACGTGGTTAAACTGGTCTTAATGTTTTTCTTGTTGTGTGTAAATCTGAATTTACTTATGGCACATTGTGGAAGCTAGTTCCCTCTCTCCCATTGGCTTAAAGAGGCCTAGCATGACTTCCACCATGGACAAGCCATGTGATGAATGTCCTCTTGGTTGGTGTAAACAAGCCATGTTCTCTTGGAAGTTGGATTCTTAGGAGTACTGGAGTTTGGAGCTCAAGTTTGAGATAGTCGAGCCTCTTGCCATCTTTGTATTTCCATCTTTGGAGGGATTTTCCCTCCAATTTTTCCCTCTTAGTCACACATCCATGTATATGGTTGGGTTTATAAGATGAGGATGGTGAAATTTGTAAGTTGCATTCTCCACTTTTTTTATTTTAGTTTATTGGTATTTTGGGTATATGGGATAAAGGTGAGTTTACTCTACTTATTTGGTTTTTGGAATCTTTGACTCTGAGAGGAGACGGGGTGACACTTGTCACTTTCCATTGGTGAGGAAAATTTTGGGTTCCTCTTCTTATTCTTCCTCATGTGGAAGGAAGGGGTCTTCTTGGTTCATTTTTTTTGGAGCACTTGGAGAATTTTTGGGAGGTTGGAGGTGAGCTTGGAAAAAGGGGAAAATCTTAGAGTCTTGGAAAGCATTATAGAGGTAGGATACTTAACCTTCTTCTTCTTAGTTGTGCTTATCTTGTTAATATGCTTGATCAATGAAATAATGTGTGTGAAATAATGGTTGAGACGTGATGATGAATGTAGTTGTTGCTTGTTCTTGTTGTTTTCTTTTGCTTCCTCTCCACCATCATTTGGATTGATGGTTTTTGGAGAATGTAGGGGAAGAGAGAGAGAGATTTCTCTCTCAAACCTCATGGTTGTTGGTCAAGCCATGAAGGTCCATTCTCATCCCCTCATATGGTTTGAGGTGGGAGAAAGGTTCATATGGCTTGAACCTTTCCCAATTCTTGGTGACGAAACCCTTTTGGGTTTGAAAATCCTCCCAAGAAGGATTTCTATAGGATAAAGGAGGAATAAGGAGGATGATTGATTAGGAGGTATAAGGAGTTTGTATGCAGTTTTTGTTAGTGCTCCTATGGTTGGACACCTTTGATTTGGGCATCCCACCCTTCTCTTCCCCTTGTGAGGTTGACTTGTTATCCTCATGTTGTTGTTTTCATGTGTAGTAAGTGGTTAAATGGTCTTATGTTTTTCTTGTTGTGTGTAAATCCTGATTATACTTATGCACATTGTGGAAGCTAGTTCCTCTCTCCCATGGGCTTAGAAGAGGCTAGCATGACTTCCAACCATGGAAAGGCATGTGATGATGCCTATTGGTTGGGTGGTAAACAAGCCATGTTCTCTTGGAAGTTGGATTCTTGTAGGAGTACTGGAGTTGGAGCTCAAGTTGGAGATAGTCGAGCCTCTTGCCATCTTGGTATTTCTCATCTTTGGAGGACATTACCTTCACTTGTAAATAAATGTGGCTTTTCAAGTCTTTACACTCTTGTAAATAACCATTATTGTACTTATTGTTCCTTGGAAACATTGGTCATTACTAAGAAAGTATCTATTTATTGTTGTAAGAATCTTGTAATATTATCATATTGAATCATGAGTTTTCTTTTAGTTACATGTTATATTTTGAAAGTCTTGTTGTGTATAAATCTACAAAGTATGATCGTGCATGTTGCATCAAAACTATAATTTTTAGTTGTGTCTACTTTACAAAAAAAATTAAAAAATGAAAGTTAAACATTCTTTTAGTTTGCAAAATTTTATGGCAACACATTTGGTATCAGAGCTGTGGTTCGAACACACGGACTCTTTAGGTAATTTCTGTTTTATTTTATCTTTATTTCTTTGTTAAAAATAAAATAATATATATATATATATATATATATATATATATATATATATATATATATATATATATATATGGGTTGTTCTTGGATAGTTATGTAATTGAGTTTAAGTCTCATAGGAAATGAAATATTATAACAAAATGATTCATTTAATAAGAACTACTATTATATTTTGAGTGAAAGTTGATTTATTGGATATAATGTTAGTCATGTAATAGGTTACTTTCTTACAAGATTTGGTGGCTTTATACAAAGACATGAAGTTAGTTACACTCTATTTTTCATGAAAAAAATCTCAATTGGTGTTTGCTTTTGAAATCTTATTTTTTTTAATGTGAAGGCATTTTAGCAAACCCTTTTGACATGTTTCTAGTTTTCTCCTCTTGAATGAAATATAAAACTACATGCCTTTGTTTCCACATAAAGAAATAAATATTTTTAACCTAGAATATAAAAGTACATGCCTTTGTTTCCACATAAAAAAACTTTTAAAGTTCATAGTTCATGTTGACAAACAACTCATGTTGATCTTTATTTATTTATTTATGTCAGTTTATTTTTCTTAGAATATTATATAACATATTTAAGTAGAAGCCATAGTCTTTATCAATTTTTTTTTTTGAAAGCAACTACTTTATATTCTTACATAGTAGTTTGCCTTTAAATATTTACTATGGTAGAGAATGCCTTCTTGTAATATTCAAAATATGAAATGTTATAGAAGGTATACTTATAAATCTGGGTTTATAATACAGAATGTACTAATTTACAGAATTGTTACATTGTTATACAACTTAATAGTAATAAAATAAACTGATATAAAATTCATATAATACAATAGATTATATATATGTACATATAAAACTATCTTTCAACTGATATTGTGAAAGGTAAATACAGACAAAGAAATTTTAATATAAATATGAATGCGGGGAAGGTCTGTTTTTCTTTTGAGTTTTTTTTATATATAAAAAAAAAAATTGGGTTGGGGAGGGCCGAACCCCCTACCCAACTCCCTACGCACCCAACACCCTGTCTCCATGTCCTATGCATATTCTAGCATGCTATCTCCCCCCCTTCCCATGCTACTACCGCTGCTGCACCCTCAGCCTACACTGCGCTGCCCCGCCTCGGACTCCCCAACCCTGCCCTACCCCACCCTGAACTCCCCAAACTCTGTCCCCTACCCCCCTCTGGATCGTTTTCTGTGCCACGGACCCCGTAGCACCCCCCACCAAACCCCAACATCCCCCTCATGCACGCTTCCTCCACGTGGAACCCCCACACCCTTTGGCGCAAAAGAAACCTACAGACTTCTTCCCCTGCACACCTCCCACACACCACCTTCACCCCTTCACGCAGACCATTATTCCTCCCAAACAGGCTGCTTCCACCCTCTTCACACTAGTTTCGCCCTCTCCAATGTTCCGCCATTGCAAGGGTAAAACAAATGTCTGATTCAATACTAGAATACTTCTGGTTTATCATGTATAAAAGAAAAAAATCCAAAGTTCTTGAACAAGAAAATAATAACAAAAATAAAATAAAAATTATAATACAAATACTAAACTAATAAGGAAGAAATAATGAGACATATTCTCAAAGGAAAACTCCATGGAATCAATCCCCTATAGTTCTTCAACCTGCACATTCAAAAGACAATACAGAACAAATGAGAAAAGAATAGAGAGACAAAAAAAAGGAAACATAGAGAAATTTAGGGCACTTTTAGGGCAAATTCAAAATCAATGGCCAAGATTGGATTAGATCCTAGGGCTCTCATTCAACCCTACTTTTCTTTAAAACATGAATTTTAATGGGATTGAAAAATAAATTAAGAGGGGTGTGTGGGTAGATTAAATTAAAAGGGGGGGAAAAAAATTAAATTTAAAGAGTGTGTAAGGAAAATTTTAAAAGGGGGAAGATTATTTATTTGTCTAGGAGTGTGGAATTTTAATCATAACCCTAGGAAGTTTGATAGGGTAAAATAAATTAAATTATTATTAGGATAGTGTTAATTTAATTCAGGAGAATTAATTATTATTATAAATTAATTATTAACAAAAAAGGGCATTGCAACTGGTGTTATAATAATAATAATAATAATAACGCTTCCAGTAACATTTAGAAAGTTTATAAAACATTTTTTTTATCTCAGGTTCAGGATGGCACCCAAGAGGGGATGATCGGCTCGAGGTTCGGGACATAGTGCACCTACGTGGGAGCCGTCGGCCCCCGATTTTGGGCCTCAGATATTGGAGACCCTGCAGTAGCTGATAGGTGTCGTACATGAGCGTCTTCCACCACCGCAGGTGCCGATAGAGGAGGACATTCAGTTGGGAGACGAGGAGTTATTTGGTGAGGATGCACATCCAGAGCCACCTAAGCATGACATTCCAAGACGAGAGAGGTCACGCAGCCCTTCCATCCTTGGTGAGAGGGTGGCCTCGTTTCGTCACAACCGATCACATAGCTTCGAGGGGACATTTGGAGATAGGTGACCTCTTTCACCTATTATACCACATCACCAGGATCAAGACACAGGAAGTGTGATTCGAGACCTTCTTCACCTTCAGCCGCCTACGTTTACTGGTTTGACAGATGTCTTTGGGGAAAAGTCTAGGCTCCTTAGCTTGGATATCTTCTTTGGTTTGCACTCTCATGAGAGAAACATCAAAGCCATGTTCACCATACACCTCCTTCGAGACAGCAAGCGTTTGGTGGAGGAATGAGGAGCGGAAGCTCCATTTGACTAAGGATACAGTGACCTGGGAGTTGTTCGAGGAGTGATTCAGGGCCCTGTATATGTTAGAGCATTTTGTGCAGAAGAGGATCGATGAGTTTCATGACTTATGACAGGGTTCTGGCTCTGTGGCGCAGTACGAGATCAGGTTCTTGGATCTCTTGCAGTATGTAGACTACCTGCAAGATGAGAAGTTACAGGTAAACAGGTTCATTTGGGGCCTAAATGCAGATATAGCAGGAGTTGTTAGGATGTTATCTCCTCCCATGCTCGAGAAGGTCGTTGAGAAGGCTTACTTGGCTGAGGAGAATAGGACCAAGGCTCAGGAGCATAGAGATAGAAACAAGAGCAAGTTCCAGGACAAGATTTAGGCATTCCAGAGTCAGAGAGCACGGGGAGCAGTACCACCCCTAGAGGAGGATTCTTGTCTTCTCCAGCAACATCAAGAGCTCCTCCACACCCATCACAACAAACAAAGCATCAGGGACACCAGCATTAGAGGGGTAGACAGACTCAGAGTTTTCAGCGAGGTGGTTTTGGTGGATCTAAAGACAGGAGGCTGGGTACTCATCACTCACAACCAGCCTACTCACAGCATTCTGCTAGGGTTGGACCGACAGGTTCAGTTCACCAGAGCACAGGAGGGACCCCATCTCAGAGGGGTACAGGGGGATGTTTTATTTGTGGGGCTCCAGACTATTATGTGCGTATGTGTCCGCACAAGCCCACTACTACGGATATGCAGAGAGCTCCTAGATCCGAGTAGACAGTGGGTGACATGGGACGCGCCCATCGTGTGTATGCAGCGGTTAAAAACCGCCAGGCTGAGCATCAGGCCATAGTCATTGAGATGACAGGTACTATCAGGGGTATTTTTGTCTTAATACTTTTTGATTCAGGTGCTTCAGATTCCTTTATATCACCTTCTATAGTGGACCAGTGTGGGCTAGTGGTGGCTAGGCAGCCAAATAGTTGGCAGGTTGAGTTGGCCTCTGGGGCTAAACTCACCGTGGACTCGTATGTGGAGAATTGTGTACTCGATTTAGGAGTCTTCTCCACTACGCTTGACCTCTGAGTTATTCCTTTATGATCCTATCGGGTAGTTTTGGGTATGGATTGGCTCGAGGCTCATCGAGCTAAGGTGGATTGTAAAGAGAAGGTCACTGAGTGTCAAGATGATTTGGGTAGTGCATTTGTGATTTCAGGGATGTAGAGATCCATTTCCTTGCGTATGATCTCGACTAAGCAACTCAAGCGGAGCATGCGTAAGGGTTGCCAGTTGTTTACTATCACTATCGGTGATCGTTCAGATAGTACTCCAGAGCATTCACCCCTTGATAATCACGCAGTTTTGAGGGAGTATGCAGATGTGTTTCTAGGGGAGCTTCCAGGTTTACCACCTAGTAGGGAGGTGGATTTCACCATTGACTTAGTTCCTGGATCTACACCAGCTTCTAGGGCACCCTATCGGATGACGAATTCAGAGCTTCATGATCTCAAGATTCAGTTAGAGGAGTTATTAGAGAAAATTCTCATTCGCCCTAGTGTATCTCCTTGGGGAGCGCAGTCATATTTGTGAAGAAGAAGGATGGTTCTCTTAGGCTTTGTGTAGACTTTAGACAACTCAATAAGGTCACAATAAAGAATCGTTATCTACTCCCTAGGATTGATGACTTTTTTGATCAGATGCGGGGAGCGAGAGTGTTCTCCAAAATCGATCTCAAGTCAGGGTATCATCAGTTGCGCATTTCAGATGCAGACATTCATAAGACAACATTTCGCACACGTTACGGGCATTATGAGTTCACAGTGGTTCCATTTGGTTTGACCAATGCCCCAACTGTCTTCATGGGCCTCATGAATGGAGTATTTAGGACATTTCTAGATCACTTTTTTTTAGTGTTCCTTGATGACGTATTGATTTATTCTCGTTCCGAGGAGGAACATGAGGAGCATTTGAGGCAGGTACTTCAGGTTTTGAGAGAGAAGAAGTTGTATGGGAACTTGGAAAAATGTAGCTTCTTTCAGACCGAGATTCAGTACTTGGGTCATATCATATTAGGTGAGGGTATCTCCGTAGATCCCTCTAAGATTCAGGCCATCTTGGATTGGCTAGCACCCACATCAGTCACTAAGGTGAGGAGCTTCATGGGTTTAGCAGGGTATTACCGCAGGTTTGTGCAGGACTTTTCTAAGATTTCTCACCCTATTACTTCTCTTCAGAGGAAAGGGAAGAAGTTTGATTGGTCAGAAAAATGTGAGAAAGCCTTTCAGTTGCTTAAGGAAAGGCTAACCATGGCGCCCATCTTAGCAGTTCCAGACCCAACAGAGGATTTTTTTGTTTGTACTGACGCATCACTAGAGGGTTTGGGAGCAGTTCTTATGCAGGAGCATCGGGTTATTTCTTTTGATTCTCGTAAGCTCAAGGAATACGAGTTTAAATATTCTACTCATGACTTAGAATTTGTAGCAGTTGTTCATGCACTTGTGCGTTGGTGACATTTCCTTTTGGGTAGACCTTTCATCTTGAGGACAGATCATTGTATCTTGCAGCATATCTTCTCTCAGCCAAACCTCAATGCTCGTTAACAGCATTGGATGGAGTTCCTATGTGAGTATGACATGGAGGTCTAGTATATCAAGTGAAAGGAAAATGTTGTTGCAGATGCACTTAGTAGATGACGGCATGTGCTTTCTTCTTTAACACTGCAGTCAGATTTGAGAGGTAGGATACTTGAGCATCTTCCAGAGGACAGGTTTTATGAGGGTGCTAGGTAGATGTTGGATTCTCAGGGTTCTTTTGAGGGTAGATATTTACGATGCATGTTAGAGTCAGATGTTTTGCTTCGGTTCCATAGGTGCATTTATGTGCCTAAGGCAGGGGATCTGCATAGTTTCATCCTTACTGAGGCTCATCGAGCCCCATACGCAGCACATCCAAGAATGAAGAAGATGCATGCCGATTTGAGAGAGTTATATTATTGGCCAGGTCTTTGTCGAGACATAGCAGATTTTGTAGCACGTTGTCTTGAGTGTCAGAGAGTCAAGGTAGAGCATTCTCATCCTGTAGGACTCTTATACCCTCATGACATTCCCAAGTGGAAATGGGATGTGATCTTCATGGATTTCATAGTATGACTTCCTATGTCCTCTTATCGTCATGATGCCATTATGGTCACTGTGGATAAGTTGACCAAGGTTGCGTATTTCTCGCCAACCAAGGTTACCTATAATGCACAGGCCATTGCCAAAATGTTTATGGAGGATATTGTCAGATTGCATGGGATTCCAAAGACGATCATCAATGACAAAGACACTATCTACACTTCAGTATTTTGGACGTCTTATCAGGCCGCTCTGGGTACTCAGATCAATTTCAGTTAAGCTTATCATCCTGAGACAGATGGGCAGATAGAGAGGGTTAATCAGGTGTTAGAGGACATGTTGAGAATGTATGTCATGGATCAGTAGAGGAAATGGGAAGATTATTTGCATTTAGTTGAGTTTTCCTACAATAATTGTTATCATAGCTCCATTGGCATGGCTCCCTATCAGGATTTGTATGGATGACCTTACAGGACACCTTTGAACTGGGATAGACTAGATGACAGGATTATTTTGGGGCCAGCTTATCTTCAGGATTTAGAGCAGCAGGTTGTTCTGATTTGGCAGCGTCTTGAGCAGGCTAGAGAATGCCAGAAGGTGTATGCGGACACCAAGAGGATCGATCGTCACTTCTCAGTGGGTGACAAAGTCTTCTTGAGGGTTTGTCCTCATAAGAGTCTGATCCGTTATGGAAATGGTTATAAGCTATTGCTTCATTTTGTGGGGCATTTTGATATTCTTGAGGTCATAAGTCCAGTTGCCTATCGCCTATCTTTGCCACCACGCCTTGCACGGGCCCATGAAGTTTTTCATGTTTCTGTACTATGTAGATATGTACCAGATGTTTCTCATGTTTTGGATTAGTTGGCATTACAGGTAGAGGATGAAGGGCAGTGGATATTGGAGCCCATACGCATACTGGAGCACCAGAGGTTGGCCCTTCGGGGTCGAGATTTGAACCAGGTTAGAGTGCAGTGGGACCGATATGGCGAGTCATCAGCTACCTGGGAGGATGCTACACCACTGAGGGCTAAATATCCCTATCTCTTCCAATGACTTCCAAGAGGAATTCTAATTCTAGGAGAGGGGGATGTAGTGCCCACATTTTTATAGCTCCAGTTATCTGTTGGTTCCTTTATTCCTAGACATGTTGTGATTGAGACTCTGATAGACTTTGGACATTTTACTATGATATTTTATCCTAATGGACATTATGGCATTTTGGGCGTGTAGCGCCAATTGGATTAGATTCGTATACTGATATATTTCTTATGATATTGATGACACTAGCAGGGTTATATGATAGACTTATTGGTTAGATGTTAGTCTCTTGTGGTTGATTTGATTAATGATATAGTGTTTTGGATTTAATGATGGTAAATTTCATGCTAACCTAAGTGTATGTCGTTGTAATTTTATTTGTGAATGATCATGGCAAACTATGTGGATAATTTTATGCATTGCACTATCAATTGGAAATTATGTTCAGACATTATAAGTTTGATTGATATTGTGATGTATAGATGATGTTTATTATATTGGACATATGCAGTTAATGTGTGCAATGAGTGTGCATGTGACAGGTATAGGAGAGCATGGGTTTCAGGGCAGCTATGCAATTGTGCACAAGCAGCCCACGGGATGAGTCTTAACCATGCTAAATGTTTGAGGCCTTAGATTAGATGTATTTAATTGGGCACCGTGGGTGAACCCCTCAATTGTAATGTAATTATGTTTTGTAAAATTAATTAGGTTTAGGGTGTGTTTTATTAAGTAAACTAGCTTAGGGGTTTAATGATCTTATCTTAAGTTAAGTGTTGGTAGAAGGGATTAGGGACCACATGTGAACCTTGGGTGGACCCCACACCCTCTACCCTTGTGCCTAAGCATGCCAAACCCGAAATTGGGTTATTTTGGGCATTTTTAGGGACCCCTTTTGAGTTTGGGGGTTCCCTTAGCATGGGGGGCCTATTTCCAAGGTTTGGAGGGAGTTTCCCTCCCATTTTTCCCTCTTTAATCACCATCCATGTAAGATGGTTGGGTTGTGTGAAATTGTTAAAAGATGCTCCACTTTGTTTTATTTTAGTTTTTGGTATTTTGGGTGATATGGGATAAAAGGTGAGTTTACTCTTACTTATTTGGTTTTTGGAATCTTTGACTCTTGAGAGGGGAGGGGGTGACACTTGTCACTTTTCCATTGATGAGGAAAATTTTGGGTTCCTCTTCTTATTCTTCCTCATGTGGAAGGAAGGGGTCTTCTTGGTTCATTTTTTTTTTTTGGAGCACTTGGAGAATTTTTGGGAGCTTGGAGGTGAGCTTGGACAAAGGGGAAAAGATTAGAGTTTTGGAAAGCATTATAGAGGTAGGATACTTAACCTTCTTCTTCTTAGTTGTGCTTATCTTGTTAATATGCTTGATCAATGAAATAATGTGTTGAGAAGTGTATGATGAATGTAGTTGTTGCATGTTCTTGTTGTTTCCTTTTGTTTCCTCTCCACCATCATTTGGATTGATGGTTTTTGGAGAAAGTAGGGGAAGAGAGAGGGATTTCTCTCTCAAACCTCATGTTTTTTGGTCAAGCCATGAAGGTACATTCTCATCCCCTCATATGGTTTGAGGTGGGAGAAAGGTTCATATGGCTTGTACCTTTCCCCATTCTTGGTGAGGAAACCCTTTTGGGTTTGAAAATCCTCCCAAGAAGGATTTCTATAGGATAAAGGAGGAATAAGGAGGATGATTGATTAGGAGGTATAAAGAGTTTTGTATGCATGTTTTGTTGGTGTTCCTATGGTTGGACACCTTTGATTTGGGCATCCCACTCCTTCTCTTCCCCCTTGTGAGGTTGACCTTGTTATCGTCATGTTGTTGTTTTCATGTGTAGTAAGTGGTTAAATGGTCTTATGTTTTTCTTGTTGTGTGTAAATCCCCATTATAATTGTGCACATTGTGGAAGCTAGTTCCTCTCTCCCATGGGCTTGGGGGAGGCTAGCATGACTTCCAACCATGGAAAGGCATGTGATGATGCCTATTGGTTGGGTGGTAAACAAGCCATGTTCTCTTGGAAGTTGGATTCTTGTAGGAGTACTGGAGTTGGAGCTCAAGTTGGAGATAGTCAAGCCTCTTGCCATCTTGGTCTTTCTCATCTTTGGAGGACATTGTGTTCACTTGTAAATAAATGTGGCTTGTCAAGGCTTTACACTCTTGTAAATAACCATTATTGTACTTATTGTTCCTTGAAAACATTGGTCATTAGTAAGAAAGTATCTATTTTATTTTTGCAAGAATCTTGTAATATTATCATATTGAATCATAAGTTTTCTTTTAGTTACATGTTATATTTTGAAATTCTTGTTGTGTATAAATCTGCAAATTATGATCATGCATGTTGCATCAAAACTGTAATTTTTAGTTGTGTCTACTTTACAAAAATAAAATAAAATGAAAGTTAAAAATTCTTTTAGTTTGCAAAATTTTATGGCACCACAGTGGTAGGGCAAGTAGAGGTTATAGAACTACTAAAGTTCAAGAAGTGATTGAGAGGAGAGTATAAGGAATTGGTATATGATAATTTCCCCGTACATTAAGGGACTAAAATGGTATGGAACTATAATTAAATTTGTTGGAGACCGTCAAGATTTCTCCAACCATAAACCATGCAAGGTCACTGCCTTAATAGCTTAGATATTATAGTTTGAGGGTAAGAGAATAAGTTTGGTAATTTTATTTATTTCAAAGAGTTTGATCATTTGCTTGAGTTTTGGAAAAGATTATATTGATTGAAAAATGTCATGGAAGGCTAAAAGTATAACAATTACTTAATTTGGGATAGTATCATTGAGAATTAGTGTGAGATAGATGAAGGACTGTAAGGGTAATTGATGTTTTCATGTAAATGAACCATCTTGAAAGTTTTGTTGGCATTGAAATAAGGTGTATGAGATAGGGTAAATTGTTATTAGGCAAGTTATTGCATTAAAAGGAAAAAAAAGTCATGGTTGATACATTTTAAACATTTTGACAAGATATTCAAAACATAGCACATAAGGTGAACGAAGTATTTTTTTTGCTATCATCATGAGTGCATTGAATAGAGAATGAAATCTACATCATATAGGAACATACAAAGATAAAAATAATTGACGTGCTTGAATAGTAGGTTAGAACTAACCATAACACATTGGAATCAAGCTGAAGAAGGAAAAACTATTATGAATGAATAAATCATACTTATTAGCACTAATTGAACTTCTTAGTATTTTGAAGGAGTGTACGAAGGTCAAAAAGAATTGCAGTGTTTGTAAAATACTTAGAAATATGAAGTTCATATTTAAATGTTAATCCATATAAAACCATAATAAACTAGCTTGTGGTGCAAATTAAGTCGCAACAATTAGTATGTTGTTTATTAATCCACACTCATTTAATTATCAGACCTAGGGATGTAAACTTTCAATATTTCCAGTGATGTATGCACAATTACATATGTTGGGATGTATAAAGGGAAATTGCTGTCAGTACAATTTAGGAAATACAATACTAGAAATGAATTATTTTATAACTCGAAATGAATACTAGGGTTATCATCAAAGCATGTAAAAGACAAATCATAAATAGAGGATAAGTTGTTGTAACTGTGCAATAATTGCAATGGTTAGAAATTACCTAAGAAACTGAACATATACAAATAATTGCAATTGTATAGAAAATCATCATTATTTGTTCACATACTAGAAACAATTTCAAACATTTGGACAAAAAAAGCTACCAAAATCAGATAGAATAGATAATTTTGAATGGAACATTATTTCTCATTGTCTAGACTTATTTTTCATTGCCTCCATATGTCGATTATCTACAAAAATGTGATTACATGTTCATTTATACCTTTTTTTATTTTTTGGGCTATATAAATTTCTGATAAATATGTATTAATTTAAAGTTATAATTGTCAAATATTACTCAAACATTTCAAATATTTTGATCTTTATATGGTTGGAGATGGCATGGTGTGGCCATTAAAATAATATGTGATTTTTAATAAAAAAACATATGTCAATATAATTTCAGCTTTTAATTTATAGTAATGTATAGAATATTTGAGGGACTTAGAGGAAAAGCATGTCATATACTTTTGCAATATATCTAAAAATCAAGGTACTATGGAACAACACACTTTTTCCTATATTTTTTATATCATAGTTTAATATTTTTTAAATATATTTTAATAGTTTTATTTTAAAACATACCTCGTCAGAAATAAAAATTATTTTCTCCAAAAAATTGGATCTTGATTCCAAGAGTGTCCTAAAATAAACTAGAAAAAATGAAATCCCAAAAAACATATTGAAATATGTTAATATATATATATATATATATATATATATATATATATATATATATAAATGAAAAATTATACTTGAGAAATATGACTATAAAATAATGCATATTTAATCATTAATTTGTATATATTCTTAGCATTTCTATAGATAATCATCATAAAGAAGGATTGAAATACAAGCTTGGCGAAACCTACTATCTATGTGTGAAGATACACACACCACACACACACACACCTCTCTGTATATGTTCTGTGTACACACAAACAAATGCATATATAACTACAACTTTTTTACAAGAAATTTTTCAAGTGCTATTAAATTTGTTTTATTATATTCCATTAGTTTTTTCTTGTTAGAATTCACTATAATGTGGTATTATTGCATCAAACCACTTTCCACAGCTACCCCTTGTGCATTTTTCATATATGACTACCAGGGTCCATTAAGTTAAGGGTATAATGGTTATGTCCTTCTGAATAAAATGGTGGTATTATAGATGTGTATTCATAAATTATCGAACCCTCATACACATGTCTATGTCAATATATTCACAAATTCATAATATGTTTCCTCTTCCTACTAGAAAAATTATCATTTAATAAGCACTCTTTTTAAAGTTGTATGTCTACAAAAATTTTTTTATCTATGTTCAAAGTTCTCATTTTTTTATTTTTTTGCCAAATAAGATATGAGGGTGTAAGTAATTTCATACGAATCCACAAAAAATGGGAAACCATACATAAAGAATATAAAATATTTGATAAATTTCCTTAATGAGAAAACTCATGGACTATAGTGAGTGCAAGTAAGTCACAAAATGGTTTTACTAAAAATACATTCACAAATTTAAAGAATATTAATATACAAAGGTGTAGCACTAGAATCCATAACCTTTGTCCACATACTACCACCAAAGTTGAAATGGGATATATATATAATAATTACGGACATATATAAAAGAATAATTGAAATCAAATTTACTTGACATCCCGTTCAACATACTTTGGAATTGATGTGCAATTACTAGTTATATTTCATTTAAAAAGGGAATGTTGACATCGTTGGAATGACATTTATTATGCCCTACATCAGAAATAGCGATCGATATTATGGATGACCATAAAATTGATTTTGTATGAAATTGGAAAATTAAAAATGAGATAAAGTGGATAAGTCTATTTTATAGTCTATTATCAAAGCATTTGAAATATTTACATAAGAAAATATGGATAAAATAAAGAATAGGAAAATGGCTACACCAAAATCCTTTCTCCCGTTTATAATTTAGCCAAGAGGAATGCTTCAATTGAATAATCACACTGTGGATAAAATATTAACGACGACAATAAATTGAATTTGTTTTGTCGTTATAGATAATTTTAAGTTAAAATTGCACTATTTGACCATCTCTTAGAAGTTTTTTCTATTTGTTTGAATATTTCAATAGTAATATCTTATCCAAATAGTGGATTTGGACTTATATTGGCCTCTACTATCCCTTTGTTGTAAATAATTTTTGAGCCCAACATATTATGCTACTAAATTATGTTATTTACCATAGATTCATTAGGAAATGTTCGTACAAGATTAGAGAATCATTAACGAATTTATAGGTAAGAATTTTTTTATCTGGAATTTCTTTTTCAAGCATGACACATTGGTGTTACTGAATTACTATCATTTTCATAATATAGAAATAAATTTTGAGAGAAGTTAATAGAATTATTAGTCAACATATATTCTCGAAACATTTTTTTTAATATGTTTTATTTGTAACACTAAGTTAATGTGATAATATCATTTACTACTAATCACTATAAAATTTAAAAAGAAGATAAAGATAATAATTAATGATTTTACTCTACATACAATTCAATATCAAATTTTAAAATTATGTTCTAGTCATTTTAATTATCCTTAAAAGACTTAATTTTGTTATTTCAAAAGCTAAACAAAACATAAGCAAGAATATTACTAAAACATTCATATTCATGGTAAAATGTGTGTCATCTAAATAGGAATAATAGAGTCGAGTCATATTTTTTTTTGTAAACATTTAATGTCATTATCTATGAGGGGAGAGCATACAAAAATGTAACTGATTCTTTCATTTCCCTAGTTTATTGGCCTTTTGTTGGGGGTTTCGGGTTAAATACCAATATTTTAGGAAAAAATATAATAAATCTCAATGTGGTACTTGGTTTACTTATCTATTTCGAAAAGCGAAATAGAATTATGGGAGACTTGTAACGCCCACATTTTCCCCACCAAAACCCATGATAGAATCTAGATGGCAACAGTGACAATTATGAAATATATAATTTTTTTTTGATAAGGCATTAACCGAGATTTAATTATATCCCAAATATAAAATGTAGTGCCAACTATAAAATAACATTAACATATAATTAAAGAAGTATAGATAAATAGAAAAGTGTGTGAATGCATTTAGTTTCATGGCAGTGGAGTGTTGCAGGCAGGCTGAGAAGGCCCATGGGCCTCCTTAATGGCTAGTCAGACTTGTCATTTTTCATGGCATGATGATAAAATAACTTCATTTTTGATCCAGGTGCCTCAACCATGTTGAACCCAAGTTAGTATTGTAAATTTAGAAGAAAATGGATCGTTACAGCTATAGTAGTGGCTATGGCCACGCAATCTATTGTTTTGACATAATAAAGCCCAGAGATATGCAAATATTATTGGAAAGTCTGGGTATGGGGTTGTATGAACTGTATTTAGGCATGGATGGGTGAAAAAAGGTCTCCAACGTTTAAAATTTACCTTTTTCAGCTTCCACCCAACCTGCAACGATAGAAAGATTTTCACACTTATTCCTAGTCAGCACCAAAATGGGGATTTTACCAGATTATGTTGTTGTAAGTTCCCTGAAAAATATTCCTCCAACATGTGGAAGCATATGAAAGGCATGTAAACTATTAATAAAAAATTCCTGAGAGAAATTTGGGTTCATGGACTACAAGTACTACAAGATATATGCAAAATGCATTTTTTTAAAAGGCTTTTCTAACTTTCAAGCAAATAGAATCGATAGGTTTAGAGCCAAATATTCTTCTTCTTCTAATATCGCTTTTCCCTAGCAAAAATATTATCTGGAGACTAAAGAGATTCTTGGATATAATTATAACAAAAGTGAGAGTTTTAGTTTTTTCCCTCTACCTTACCTGCTGATCATGAACTCCCATCATCCACGATGGAGACTTTGGGCTGTGAGTTGATACCGTGATAGAAAAGGATGGGACCTTGATGAATGGGAGCATCCACATTACTAGATTCAAATCCATCAAATAGTTTACTAAATATATAATAAGACTAACGAGGGTTTTAATTCCAAAGCAATTGGATGCTTCATCTGCTCTAAGATTTACTTTTGAAATCTTTCTGGGTTTCGGGGTGATTGTTTTACTCTCTGCAATAACAACTTGATTGATGTAGATCTCTGTGCATCTCTTCACTATCTCAGTCTCACTTGTTATTGGTTTGATCTCCTCCCTTGAGTTGTGGGTGTCCTAAATGTATCTTGAGCTCAGTTTGGTGGTTTTGTTACTGGGTTTGTGATCTACCTATTACATGCTTCAAGAGATGTGGTCACATGGAATTTTCCTAACCATGTAAGATTCTTTGTGGTTTGTATTTGGCAAAATTTTATAGTTTATATGGAGGTATTTCTTGTATTGGCACGTTAAAATATCCTATTGCATCGCATGTAAAAGAAGGTTGTATGCAGGTATGTGTGGATTTCTTATTCATGCTGGATATCCTACAGGATCTCTAAATGTTATCATCAAACACCATTAAACATGTATTGGCCATTCTAGGTTTATATTCTTGGTTATTCTTGGTTTATACTCTTGGTTATTGAATATCACATAGAATATCCTTAGTACATATTGAATTTAAACCCTCACTTTGTAATGCCCACTTCCCTACGACACTTAGTTGATTATCATTTTGAGTTATGCAGACTTTAGATATGGACATGGCTTATACTTATGTTGATTAGCATGATGTTTTGTGACTAGATGCATTTGGATTATGGTTGGATTTTGCTTTCAGTATGATTACCACTGACTCATGGACAGACTATTGGATACTGATTATTTTTATATGGATATATTGCATGTGTTCTAACATTGGATTTCTTCGCCATGATGAGTAGAATGTAGTTGTTGAATTTACATTACTAATGATTTTGGATAATGATGAAATGCATAATTAAGTTGTGAATTAGACCTAGAAATAATGATTGCTTGAATTACGTATAGATGTTAATAAATTTCATGCATATGATTATTTTTAGATATTTTGACATGGCCGCAAGGCCGAAGGAGGTATTTCGCATTTTGCAGGAAGCACAGCTTAATCACAACCATGAGGGGGATTGGGAACCAAACACAACAGGATGTCGGGTGGTTACAATATTTGATCGTCAAGGCAACTAGTAAATTGTGTTGTGTTACTTTTATTCTTTTTGTGTTAAGAAAATTTCCATGAGGGGGAAATTTTCTAATGTGACCAAGGGGGTAAGAATTTTAATTGTTTGTTTTAACTTTCTTTAGTAGGTGATTTCTTTTGTGATGTCTTGTTGTTAAATTACTTTTGTTAAGTGTGTTTAGGATTAAATTAACATCTTGCTTTAAATTTTAAGTTTTGGAGGGAAGTCAAGTGGATGTAATTAATGTTTTTGGTTCGATCCTTAAGCCTTGTGTTTCCCATGTATTGAATGCTTGGTTTTGAGTGTTGACCACTCCAAATCCCTTGAATCTCGAATTTGAGATTTAGGGCAATTTTGGGGGACTTGTGGGACAAGGTGAACTTGTCCCACACTTCCCAAAACCCCTTACCAACCATATATATGGGTTGGGAATCCAAAAAGGGGGTTATTTATTGTTTTGGGAAGGGAAATATGACTTTGGAGTGCACTTTTCCTCATTTGCATTTAATGGTGCCTTAAGGCACATGGGGAAGGGATGGTTTTGGATTGTGGATGTCATTCAAAACCCAACCACCCATTTATGGTGTTTTGGGATTTGAGTTGACCTTGGGAGGTGGTTTGAGGATGTGTGATGTGGCATCCTACATGGAACCACATCACCCTCACCCTTACCTTTGGTCTGTTGATTGAAACTACCTCTCTTGTTGAGGGGGTTGGAATTTTGTTTTTGTTTTGTTAAAGAGTTCTCCTTTGTATTTTTGGAGAGAAAAGAATTGGGAGAAAGAGGAAAAAGAAAGTGCTTGGACTTGCATGCTTGGATTGATTTGGGAAGGAGCTTGGACAATTTTCTTGGTTTAGGCTTCTCTAATGGAGAGGTAGGAAACCCTCTCCTTTGTTTTGCTTTCATATTATTGATGCTTCTATGCTAAAATTGTGAAAAATGCATGTTACTTTGTGTATTGTGAAAATTGGATAGAATGCTTATTGTGTAGTATAGGAGAGGTCTATGGGAATACTCATGAGGGAGGAAAAAGAGTAGATTAGGATATTGTGGAGGGAGTTTGAGAGGGATGCCCATCTTGGGTAAGAATGTTTTACATTCTACCTTGTCTTTGAGGGAGCCATAAGAGGAGGGAGGCATAAGAGTATGGGAGGAAAAAAGGGTACTTGAGGGAGGCATAAGAGTCATAGGGGGCTTGTGTTTTATATTGTGAGGGTTTATGGGCATCTCTCATCTCAATTGGGAGGCATAAGGGAAAAAAACTTTCCCATAGTTCCTTCTCTTGTTGGCTTGGATGAAAGCCTTGTTGTGAAATGTTTGTTGTTATTTGTGTGTCTTTTTGCTTCTTCTATTTTAGCTTTGAATGTTGTGAATATTTTTCTCATCTCACATGAGAAGAATAAAATTGAGAGAAATTGATAATGTACGACAAAAGGTATTTGATTGATGTGATATAATCCACACGAGGAAACTCAGTTATGAGAATAATGAATACATGTGTGCATTACTCGAGGTAGTTTTTCAAAGATGAAAAGGATTGCTTGTCATATAAATCCATATAGAACTGCCTGGGAATTATTAAAAAGTTGTTCTATTGGACACCAAGAGGAAATAAATGATTAAGAAAATTGTCAAAAGGAAACAACATGGTGCCCCAATCATATGTGATGAAAGTAAGAAATGTGAATGGCTCATAAATTTTCCACCTGGAAAAAATGAAAAATAATATTCTCTTTAAAGGTTTGTGCTTTTGGGGTGAAAATGGAGGATGAGTGAGCAACTTAAATTGTATAAATACAATGAGAATACTCTTACATAAGGGGGGTTAAAATTTTCTGAAATTTTTACAAGAGAAAGACAAAAACTGAGAGAAACCATTTTTCCAAGAACTTGTCTGAGAATCCTGTTAATTTCTTGATCCTTCAAATTGAATCATGTCAAGATGGTTGCAAGTGTACCACCATTAATAAGAAATAAAACTCTAAATGATATTTTCCCTTCCTAAAAAATTATATGAGCCCTAAGTTAATTGTGTTAACCAAGAGAATTTTTGTGTCGACTTTAAGTTGAGGTGTTTAGAGTAGCTATTCATTTTCCGGTTGTAATCTTGTGTTAATAATTCCTCTAAATCAAAAAATATCTTAGCCTTTTTGTAGCATTGTGGTAATCACAATTGAGCTATGAGAATAACTTTCATCTCATTTTATAATAAATTTTTTAAAATTCATTATGCTTCCATTTTTTTGATACAAATTGTTTGTTATCCCATGACTATATCTTAGGCATGATAGATAAGGGATTATTGATGTTTATTTGCGTCTTTATCATGATATTTTATTTTTAAATTCTCAAATAATGTGTTAAAAAGTGTATGTTTGGGCTTCCATGGATGCACATCTTCTGGTTAAATGTTCATTATTGATTATTTGTATTGTTTTCATCATCTCATCTAGCAAATGTTCCAACATTTGTGAAGAGTTCCCAAAGATTTTTTATAGTCAACTTTATTCTACTTAGTTCCCTAACCAAATACATCTAAAACCAACAAATCCCACTAGAATTACCCATCCTTTCATTGTTTAAGAAAAAATATGCATAAGTAAGCTGGTTCAATTGCTTTCTTTAGTAGTTTGAGACTTGTTTTAGGAGACATCTATATTGTCTAGAGTGAAAACTTGTGAGAGTTAGAATTTGTTGATTTGAACATGTCTTCCCAAGGTTATTTCTCATTTTCCTTATAAAGGAGTTTCAAATAATACTGATATATTCATTCCCCTTACAAATATAGACTACAAAACAGGTCCTCTCACCCTGGATAAAGGCAAATCCTAATGTGGTAGGGTAGGTCATACCCCAATAGGGTGTTATATAACTCCTCTAAGATTGAGTGACCAAGAGATGATGAGATCCTTCCCCGGCTGCAAAATGACCCTAAATCTCGATCCATCATTCTCTACTCATCCCACTCTACATGTTCACGTTGCTTGACTACAAAGGAAGGACTAATTTGGGTACTAACACTGCTTTGGTGCCATTTCAGGGCACATTTGTGGAAATACTGAAAAATATCGACCTCAGGTAATGTCTAAAGCATATATGAATGCAAATATATTATCTATATTCAATCATTTATATGAATTTGCAAAAAAAATGAGCTAAATCATAATTCAATTACTTAATATTTTCTTGGTTTGTGGAGGATTTTTATTAAATCTCGCTAGGCTAGGAGTAAATGTTGATAAAGTATGAAGAAATTCACTAAGATTTTTTGAAATAAGTGATCAGATTAAATTAGCGAGTTGTTTCAAGTGGTTTATACATCTAAGATATCAAATCTTAGTGGTGACTCTGTTCATTCAAGAAAAATATGATAAATACCAATATTTTCAGTCTCTTTATCTGAGAATTTGTTGAAAATTTTGTAGAACTGGAAGGAAAAAGGTCTTTCTTCAAGTCGGATATGACTAGAAAAATGTTTCTAGAATTGGGGAAAACAAGTAAAAAATGAAGAAAGATCCAGAAACCATTATGTTATCATGCGATAGAAAGAAAATAAATCCCTAATCCTTATTTAGATTAGCCATTAGTTGAATATTACTCTAACCCATCTTATCACTCTAAAACGTATAGCCCTAGAGGTAAATTACATACTATTTTTGGTGAGGACACTTACTCTGCAAATAGTCGAGGTATTTTTAAGTCCCCCTTTCTATTGTTTCAAGATAGTAAGGTTCATTATGAGAGGGGGTTATTAGGGGATTTATCCTTTCAGAATCCTATTCCATTATCCCAAAAAGCCATCAGTTACCATGAACATTATCAACCCCATTTTCTTCTGTATCCCTATCAATAACATGGCTCAACCTCCACCTAGAGCCCCCTTTGTTGTAAATACTTATCGACCCATAAATTTTTAGGGGATGGTGGGATATAAGAATGCAGTAAAAAATGATCTAAGAAATAGGTTTCCAAAGTTTCAAGTAAATAATGCTATTAGTGGTGACCAGCATCTCAGAATTTTTGTTAACATCATGGTAGATTTTGAGATCGAGCATGAGGATATCTATGTGAAAATGTTTATCCATACTTTAGAAGAAGATACTTGGGATTGATATAAAATATTTTTCTGATAATTTTATTAATTTTTGGCTCACATTGAATTTTTTTTAAGACACAATATGGTGATAAAACTGATCCAAAGGATTATTTTATCTGAATTCAAGAATATTAAGAAAAAACCTAATGAGCTAGTTTAGTATTTTAACACCAGATTCGAAAAAACTTTAAATAGGCTAACTGTAATATTGAGACCAAGTGACGAGTCTTGCTTGATTAAATATTGTGATGCCTTTGATAAGAAGCTATCATATTATCTAAGGGACAAGGAACCTACGAATATGAGGCAAGCATTCAAAAAAGTAGTGTAAATTCATAATAATAATCAAGGCTACAGGAAAATCTCCCAAGAGGAAGGGTGTTAAATTTATCAATCTTGAAAATCCTTAGAAAATAAAGGCAATGGATCTAGAAGAAGTTGTTAAAAACCATTACAGGGGTATTAAAAGAGAGTTTATACAAACTTTCCAAGGAAGAGAAGGGAATAAGACAAATTTCTTAGGGTCATAATCAGCCTCAAGGGATGACTATATTTAGTGGTCCTCCAAGAGGTGAGATTATAAATGAAGATAGAGGAAAGGGACATATGGGGTCAAGAAGTAAACAAAAACCTCATAGAGAAAAAAAACTTGTCCCTGATCCATTGACTATAAGATTCTTTATGGTTTAAGAAGCACATGTCATTGACTGGTGTGATAAATATTTTTTACCGCCACCCTTTGTATGATCCAAATGAAGAGGGTGAAGATCCTGAGGATGAATCCACTTTTGGAGATGTCTGTAAGATAGAATTTATTGATGATTCATGGATTGGGGGTTTCCTCCACTGAATTAATAAATTCTTGGACTATTGAAGATTTTTATTATTGCATCCACCGGGTATCTCCTCTTCCTTCTATTGATGATGTCTAGATTGATATAAATGAGGGTTTAAAATTTCCTAATATTGACTTTGAGTACTTAAGGGCTATGATGATTAAGAAGTGTGATGGAGAAATTCCTTATGAGGAGGAACAATAGCTTGTGATGAACGTGGTAACGGCTTAAGAAAATGAATATAATCTCAGAAGTAGAATTGCCAAAGGAGGAGGTACACAACCCAAATAAAAAAATCCCCTTCTCACCAATATCTCGAAAGATCTTTCCAAGAAGGATGTGCCTAACAAAGTTCCCAACTATCCATAATAATTCATGTACCACTAACCATGCCCAAGTCATGAAGAGTCTCTTACTGAAAGAAGGGGTAGTTATTATCCCTCCCAAGATAGTATTACCCACATATATCCCCTATGATATTGCATAGATTTTGAGTCCAATAAAAATCATTGTACCTATTTTTGAATTTCTTAGGATTCTTGAGCATAGGAAAAGGACATTTGAGTATTTCAAGTTCAAGGAGGAGGGAGTGCCCCCAAGAAAGGATGCAAATAATGTGGATCTTCCCCCTATGATTATAGAGTTGGAGGTGCCAGAATCATTAGAAGACTTGGGTGAATTTCCTAAAGTGTATTTGTGTATGTCCCTTGTTGAATCTCACCTTGATGTTGACCTTTTTATACCACTTTAAGTAGTGTAACTAGAAGCTTATCCTGGTACGTTTTTAAAAATGAATGTAGTAATTTTGGATTTCCCTAGTAAATGGGGTATGTTACTATCAAGAAATTGGGTTGCTAGTGTGGGTGTAAGTATGCAAATGGATATGTCATATACCACCATACTAGTAGAGGGGAACCTTGTCAAGTTGTATGGGGAGAAGAAGATGCTACACCTGATTGAAGATCCCAAAAATGATTATCATAAAGTGTTGTATACTGATGTAGATGTTAATAATTTTGTGGGGTTTGTAGATTTTGAGGATCATGCCATTAATCAAAGTAGGTAATTGGATAAAATTTGTGCACCTTTGACTTCGATGTTTGATGGCACCTGATCTAGTTTCAGAAACAGAGTTGGGATTGTATTGATATCACCGAAACAATAGACCTTTAATTTTTCTTTGAAATTGAGCATCTAATGTACAAATAATATTGTTGAGTATGAGGCATTTCTCATAAGCATGAGGATTTCTTGGAAACATGTATCAAGGATATAATTATTAAAGGAGACTCTGAACTTATGGTAAAGCAAGTGAGAAAAACTATATGCTACGAAGAATCGAAGAATGAAACAATATAAGAAAGAGGTGTGGAATTTTGTTGAGATGTTTGAATCCCTTAATATACTATACCATGAATGAACTCAAACTACTACAGAAGATAGGTTGGCAGTGATTGACTCTAGATTTGAAAATTACATTGTCTCTCCTTACTATGATTAAAATATTTAAGTTTTACCAAGACCATATATCCTTGAAAATGTAAAACATTGGAAAGTATTTTGTAATGATGCCCAAGTTTAGTGGTTCTTGTAGAATGAAGTATAATTTACTTATCAGTGCATTGACTAGGAACAAATGGTCACAGTGTGTGATGGGAAAGATACCATGTTTGGTAAATACATAATCCAATTGAAGACAAGCATGATCCCTATAGGATTAGTGACTTTAGAATCCAACTTTGATCATGTTGACATGGTAGTTCATAGACATATATCTACTTCAAGAGATGTGGAAGATCATAATTGCGGAACTGAAGAAAGACCTAGGAAAGTATGGCTAGGCAGTAATTTGGGTAAGGATGAAAAGCAATCCTACATTGAGTTTCTGAAAAAGTACCAAGATTTCTTGGCATGGTCTTACTCAAAATTGAAAGCATGTAGGGAGGATCTTTTTCAACATGAGATACCACTGGAACCTAATGCAAAACCATTTAGGCAGAAATAAAGGCTGATTAATCCACTCCTTTCCCTGAAAATGCAATAAGAGTTGAAAAAGTTAAGGGAACGAGGGATCATACAGCCAACAAGATATTATTCATGGGTGTAAAATGTGTTGCAAGTTATAAATAAAAATGGAGACATAAGGATGGGTGTTGATTTCAGGAACTTGAACAAGGCTTCAATTAAAGATAATTATCCATTTCCTAATATGGATAACATACTACATTTATTCACTGGATCTAAATTTATTTCCACACTAGATGGGTTTTTAGGATACATCTTGGTGGCTATGAAGTAATTAGAGAGAATCAAGAATGCCTTTGCCACTCTATGGGGTACTTATGTTTATGTGATAATTCCTTTTTATTTAATGAACATTGGGGCTACTTTTAAGAGAGCAATGGATGTTGCATTATCAGATTACATCAATGATTTCATTACATTTTATCAAAATGATGTGATAGTATTCTCCAAAAATAGAAGTGATCAGTTGAGTCATGTAGAGAAAATGATGATTAGATGCAAGGGATATGACATCTCATTGAATCTAAAAAAGTTCCATTTTGGGGTTTAGAAGGAAACATTTCTTTTACATATTGTGTCAAAAGAGGGGGTCATGATTGACCCTAAAAGAGTGGAAGTAATCGGTAAAGGTCTTGTCCCAAAAATAAGGAAAGCTATTCTGTCTTTCTTTTGGCGGATAAATTTTATTAGGAGATTCATTTCAAAATTTTCTGAAATGACTATACCTATTACAAGCATGTTAAAGAATGATCTAATTATCAAATAGGAGGAGGGAGCTCACCAAGCTTTTAATGCAATTAAAGAAGCATTGAAAAGTGCTTCAGTACTGATAGTCCCTGATTACAAGAAGGATTTTCAAATATTTTCCTTTCCATCTGAGAACATTATTGCATCTATACTATTGCATAAACATGAAGAAGTAAATGAAAGGCTCGTTGCATTTTTTAGTAAATCCTTATGGGGGTGAGTTGAATTATACCATCATGGAAAAAAATGCCTTCACTTTGGTAAGAGCAACCAATATTTTTAGGCCTTATATGTTAAGATCTATAATTGTCGCTTATGTTCCCCATACTATGGTTAAGGAATTTTTATCGCAAATGGAGGTTTCTAGTAAAATATTCCACTGGGTGAACACGTTAAACGAATATGATATGGACTTGCAGACCAAAAAACTTGGTAAGGGGTTTGGGACTTCCAAGATTAATGGTAGAAAGAAATCTACATGTCATGGAAATCAATAAAGTTGAAGGAGAAAATGAGAGTGTTTAGGATAAAATAATATATTTCATATGGCATAATGATGTTATATTCTACCTTAGAAATTTGGAGTTTCCATGTCACTTGGATAAAAATCAAAGGAGGACACTCAAATTAAATTCCAAAAAATATGTTATGACAGAGTATGGGTTGGATTGGAAAAACCCAGAGGTAGTTTTGTTGAGATGTATAACAGAGGAAGAGGCCCCCAATATTATTGATTAATTTCATGGGGGTGTATGTGGAGGTCACTTTATAGAAAGAGAAACTGCTCATAAGATTCTAAGAGCAGGTTATTGGTGGCCTAAAATTTTTAAAGATACAACATTATTGTTTAGGTGTGAAAAATGTCAAAAGTTTTCTAAAATAATGAAAATATCTGATGCTTTTCCTTTGTAACCAGTATCTATTGAGGTTCCATTTAAAAAAAGGGGTATGGATTTCATGGGAGAAAGGGTGGATTCCTCAAGTTCCAGGCACAAGTGGATTCTAGTAGCTACAGACTATTTTACTAAATGGGTGGAAGCCATACCTACTAAAAAAGAAACTGATCAAGTAGTGATGGATTTCATCCTAAATAACATCATCTATACATTTGGAGTGCTAGGAAAAATTGTGGCTGACAATGCTACGAGCTTTAGAGATAAAAAATTAATAAGTATGTGTCAGCAGTATGCCATTAACTTGACTTATTCTTCCAATTATAATCCTCAAAGGAATGGTCAAGCTGAATCCAGTAACAAAAACCTACTCAAAATAATTAGAAGAACTTTGGAGGTTAACAAGAAGAAGTGGGGTGAGAAACTCAAGTTTTCCTTATGGGAAGACAAAGTTATAATTAAAACAGTCATTGGAAAGAGTTTTTTTAAGATGGTATATCGAATTCAAGTTGTATTTCCCTTTGCATCTGCAACTATCATCGTATCAAGTTTTGCAACAACTTGCAGAAGAAGGGCTAATAGACCCATCAGAGACAAGAGTGCATTATATATTGGCATTGGATGAAGAGAGAAGAGAGTCTCATCAGAGGTACCTTAAGTTTAGAGAGAAACTTAAGAATTATTTTGATAAAAGGTAACCCCTAAAGCTTTTAATGTTGGGGATCTTGTATTAGTTAGGTACACCAGGCATGAAGAAAGACATGGAAAGTTTGATGCATTATGGATGGGCCATTACTCCATTAAGATAAGAATTGGTGAGAATACATTCTTCCTAAAGGATCTATATGGGGATCTTCTTTAATTACCTATTAATGGTAGGCATCTAAAACATTTCCTCAATTAATCCATACAAGATACACATTCTTGTACAATGTATAGTCTTTTTCTTTGCTTTTTTGTTTTGTGTGTTTTTGTTTACCTTTTTTTTTCTTGGTCTATAGTCACAAGTTTCCTTGGTTTCTTGGTTTATTCTTGTGGAAGGTTGTATTTCTTCAACCTTTTACACATTTTATTCTAACTCCGTAGCCCAATGGAATTTAAGAACTTGTTCTGTTTGATTTGGGTTTGTGTGGTTCTTGCGGCAAACATGGGGGGTGCCCATCCCCAAGTCAGATCCTATTTTAGTGTTCAAATTAATCTCACCCTTGAATCTAGTGTATGCCTTTGTAAATTTTTATCTCATTGGTTTTTGCATGTTTTAAAATTTATGCTTAGAGATAGGATTGTGTTGGAAACAAAAGAGAGTCATGTGTTTGGGGCATATTTTTAGGTAAAGGAATGTAATAGTTATGTTGGCCCACTAAATCCTGTGAAAAATGGCCCCTTTAATCCTCCTAGTATTCTTTTTTGCTTCGTAGGACTCGAATTTACTTAAGGAGTAGAACCAAACATGGAAGGTGTCCACGTGTTTATTCGTCACATCATTGGAAAGGCACAAAGAATAAAAAAATCTCAAGGAGAGAGGATCCGCCATGTGGCTAATGGTGTGGCAAGGCAACCTTGGCAAGCTGAAAAGTCAAAGGAAAGAGGGAGGGTTTGCAGGCTTCCACATGCCACCTAGACATAGACTCAGAAAAGGAGAGATAGAGGGAAGACCCAAGGATGTGTGGGTCTCCACGTGTCATGCAAAGTGGCCACCACCAATGAGAGAACCAAACAAATAGGTAGAGGACTCAATTTTAAGAAACATTTAATGCGGTTTTGGGCCCCAAGGCATGCAAATTGAAGGTGTGGATAAAATTAGTGTCAAGGTTCTTTAAATGGAGACATACAGGTGGTGAGTTAACAAAAAACTTATGACCACTATTGATGAAATCATAGGAATTGCAAAGTTACAATTAAAGCACCAAGAATGCTAATAAAACATGGGTGAGTGTGGGGTGATGTGAACATCTAAACTTCAAGTTTTCAAACATCATACAAATTAATATAACAAAGATAAAGAAATAGTTTCAGACATAAATCAAAATTGGGGTTCTATAGGGGCCCATACATGTGATGAAGAAAGTTGTATACATGTTTTGAAGTAAGGACACAAGAAAGAAAAAAATCACGCAGTTGTCCCTTGCACCTACTTTGAAATTTCCTTCGAGCAGAGGAATCTTGTTTAACCACATGTTCTTCCTAAACATGAATTCATACGAGCCCTATGCCATCTGAATAAACACAATGGACCCCTCTAGATCCCGGGACATCCACATATCCATCAATGACATAAGGGTCATTCTGGGAATGTTCTTAATTTTTATTAAGGTACTATTTTGTGATCTATGGGACTCCTCAATCAATGAGTTTATTCCTTGGATCAATAATATAGAAATGGAATTCATTGTTGCACTAATTCTACAATTGCTAAATCCTGCCCTTTTTTCAGTAAGTCTATTTATAGTAGACTAATAAACCTAATGTTATTTCACTATAGTAGAAGCCTTTTGTTTCTGCTAAGTACCGCTGCCAGAAGATCCAAACAACCTGTTAAAAATGTAAGTAGGAAAAACAACATATTTTCTTGGGTTACTTTGTACTCATGCCTAGAAGATCCAAACAACCTGTTAAAAATGTTTTCTTCCCTTTCCCCTTGTGATGAGTAGAATTATCAGGATTGGACTGAGGGTGAATGTATGAAGTGGCTAAAAGAGTAAGAACTGCACACTGCGGACTGGGCGGAACAAGATATCTTGACTTGGACTCACCCTTCCATCCCCTTATGAAGAGTGGGTGATCTCTTACAAAAGGAATTGGTCAGGGCCCTGAAAATTCGTACTTCGTCAGAGGAGGTTGATGGATTGAACGAGTGAAAGATCAGATAACAAACTTACCCCTTTTGTCCCTGGAAGAGGAAATTATTGCCTTAGAGTGACGAGAAGGTAGAGATGTTTCTTATTCTCCATCGAAAATGATAATTGGGGGTTGGGATATTGATTCCCCCCTCTTATTTTTTGAAGACAATGATGGTGTGGTGGATGGTTGTAATGGAACGGGTCCTTCCTGAGCTTTCTCCAGTGAAATGATTCTTCACTCCAATTCATCCATTTTATGAGAAATGGCAGGAACTGTATCAATGGAATACATGTCATACAAAATTTAGGACTCCTTTGGAATATCCTTTAGTGAAATTCTTCATTCCATAAAAAGGGACCCTGGTAATCAGTCTTGCCTAACATGTAAGGCCTCCTTTCAATCTAGAATTTCTTTACTTCTTCTAGAACTTTTTAATGTTCTAGCCAAAAAATATGGAAGTACATGGATTGGAAGGCTAAGAAGATAGGATTGATCTTGATCAATATCACAAGGAGTGTGAGCTAAACTTGTTGATAAGTCAGGGGTTCTCTAGTATCCCCTGGTACTACGATAGTAAATAAATATTTGACAAAGGCTTCATCTGGAGCATGCATGTTGAATATTTGGTTTAAATAATCTGAAGAAATCTCTTTTAAAGTATTTTCCACCACCACATTTACCATTATTCTAATTAAATCTATGTAAAAATTATTCACTATAAAGATAGGAAAAGATATGCATATTGGTGAGCAAGTAAAATTGAGTTTATAATGAGAATGGTGCAGATAGGTTGAGTCCAGTGAAATCGTTGACATCAGATGAAAGAATTTTTTTCTCAGATCACACGAGAAGAATACAATTGAGAGAAATTGGTACTAGGTGACATATGACATTTGATTGATGTGATATAATCCACACAAGGACACTCATTTCTGAGAAGCACGAATGCAAGTATGCATTGCTCGAGCTAGATTTTCAAAGATGAAAATGATTTCTTGTCACATCAAGCCATATGGAACCACCTCTTAATTATTAAAAAGGGGTTTCTCGCATGCCAAGAGGAAAGGAATGATTAAGATAACTGTCAAAAGGTAGCAACATGGTGCCCTCGCCATATCTAATGAAAGTAAGTAATGCAAATGGCACACAATTTTTCCACATGGAAAAAATAGAAAAGAATATTCTCTTTAAGGATTCATGTTTTTGGGGGGAAAACGGAGGATGAGTGAGTGAGTGAAATTGTATAAATTTGATGAGAACACTCTTGAATAAGGGGGGTTAAATTTTTTTGAAATTTTTAGAAGTGAAAGGAGAAAACTTAGAGAAACCATTTTTCAAAGAACGTTTATGAGAAACCTGTTAATTTGTTTATCCTTTAAATCAAATCATGTAAAGATGGTTGCGAGTGTACAACCATTGAAAAGCATTGAGACTATAAATGAGACTTTTACTTGTTGATAAATTTGATGAGCTCTGAGTTAATTGTATTAATCATGAGCATTGTGTTGTGTGTTTTAATCTGAGGTGTTTTAAGTATCTATTCATGTTATTGTTGCAATATTATATTAATAATTCCTCTAAATCACACAAGATCTTATCCTTCTTGTAGAATTTTGGTACACACAATTGTGCTGTGAGAACAAATTTCATCTCACTTTACAACTAAATGTATTAAATTCATTCTACTTCCATTTTTGTTGATACCAATTTTTTGTTGGCCCATGACTATATCTTAGCCATGATAGATTAGGGATTCTTGATGTTTAATTGAGTCTTTATCATGATATTTTATGTTTAAATTCTCAATGAATGTGTGAAACCATGTATCTTTGGGCTTCCATGGATACACATATTTTGGTTGAAGGTTCATTATTGAATATTTGAAGTCTTTTCCTCATCTCATCAGGAAGATCTTCCATCATTTGATAAGAGCTCCAAAAGATTTGGTATAATCAACTTTATCTTGGTTAATTCACCAACAAAATACATCTAAAACCAACAAATCCCACTAGAATTACCCATGCATGCCTTGTTAAATAAAAAATATGTGTAAGCAAGTTGGTTCCTTTGCTTTCTTTAGTAGTCTGAGCTTTGTTTTAGGAGACATCAGCATTGTATAGAGTGACAACTCATGAGAGTTATACTTTGATGAATTGACCATGTCTTCCCAAGGTTATTTCACATTTTCCTTATAAAGGAGTGTCAAATACTATTGATATATTCATTACCATTATAAACAAAAAATCTAAAAGGGGTCCTCTCACCCTGGCTAAAGGCAGAGCCTAAAGAATGAGGGTATGTCATACCCTCAACATGGTGTTTTCCAAATCCTATAATATCGAGTGACCAAGAGATGATGAGATCCTTCCTCGGATGCAAAATGAATTAAATATTGATCCATCATTCTCTACGCATCCCGCTTGGTCTATTGATTTTTTTTTACTATAAAGGGAGGATTGATTCGGGTACCAACAAGTTGATGAATGTACAAGTTCTAGAAGGAAATAGGAATGATTCAGGATGAGGCAGAAGGAAGCTTCACACCTATAAGTAGAACATTAAGTCACATAAGTTTACTATAAGAGAGAATACACATGCAAGAGATAAAAGTTCAATTCAAAAATAGATAGTATAAAAATAATAAAAAAAGGAAAATATTTGTAGAATTCATTTTGTAAATCCTTTTTCACTGATCATTTGTCTTATCTTTTACTGAGAAAAATTAAAGGAAACTCCAATGCTCATCAAATATGTTCCAAACCTTATATTTGGTAATTATTTTAGGGATAAAATCCACAAAATTTTCACCAAGCTTCCATAAATGAAAAAATAAATAAATATCATCTTGAACAGAATTAATCCCATTGAAATGAACAAAAACATTATTAGAGTCATGGTTCTGGACAATAATTGGAACATCATTCTTAATAATATTAATATTATTTTACATTTCCCCATTTTCATCTATGTTAAAGAATGCATTTGTAAATAAGAAATGAGACAAACATCCACATTTCTTAATATTTGAATAATTCCATATCATATTCTAAATTAGTGTAGGTTTTAAGAAATCAATGAGGTTATAGAGTTCTTTTAATTTCATCCTATGAAATTGTTCAAAAACACTTCAAGCCTTTTCAAAAAAATCATCTTGTGCATTCCTAACAAACATGAGACACCACAAACAACATTTATTCCATACATTTTGTCAAATAATTTATAGTCACATTGTTCACTTCAAATTATTGCATGCATTGTTAAGTGATATGAATCATGACTTGTTGTTCGTGTTGTATGGTGTCACAGAAACACACATGTATTATTACTAGGTTATGGTTCTCATAACAACAAATAAAATTACCCTTATTATAAAGCAATGTTAATTCCCCTCCATATTAGGGATCATTATTTGGCATACGTTAGAGGTATGATGGAAGAGTTATGGTGTTAGAAATT
Source organism: Taxus chinensis (assembly GCA_019776745.2). Taxonomy (NCBI): domain Eukaryota; kingdom Viridiplantae; phylum Streptophyta; class Pinopsida; order Cupressales; family Taxaceae; genus Taxus; species Taxus chinensis. Next base: position 181,829,419 of record CM034154.1, read on the forward strand.
GTTCTTCAAAATATTTGTACTTGGATTTTAGTTGTAGAGTAGATTTTGTGTGTTGTCTTGTTCTTAAAGCTAGATAAAGATAGTTTGTTAATAATATTAAATATGATCAAGAAGGTAGGTAACCTATTTGGTGAAATTGTAATGATAGGGAATTATTTGACATTTTGGGAATGACCTCTCTTAAATTTATGTAATAAATATGTGATCTTGAAAACACATATTTTAAGAAAGAAAAATTAGAAAATAATGAAAAACACATACAAAATAATGACATAGAATGACATTCTTATTTATTAAAATGTATATAGCAACGATCCAAGTTTATAAATTTCAAAAACCCAACAACAAAATAGTCCTAATAGAAAATTTAATCAAAATAGGGAATAATTAATATGAGGAAATAAACGCACTTAAAAAACCATATACACGGTTAATACCAAAGAGAAATACACAACATGATTTCATCACTCTACTACCTTACTGTGCATATTTCATAGCTTTCAAATCCATCCAAGAGATTTATTGTCTGTAATTTTTATTTCCGAGTATTCCCAATTCCTTCGTTATATATATACCCCACATAGTTAAAAAGATCACAAAAAAGTAACAAATCAACAAGTTTTTAATAGGTATTTCTCATACAAGTGTGTGTGATGTAGTTGTGGTGTCATATAAGGCATGAATTATATGAATTTTTTTTCCAATTATTTTTTGTCAAGAAATGGTTTCCCTTTATCATCTTCGAATGATATGAAGACTACAATCATATCTCGGCTATTTCCACAGTGAAGATCACTTCTTCTCATTACTGATAAGATAATTTAATCGAGCTTCCACCTTTCCTAGTGTACATGTACTTTGTAAAACCCTGATACAAAAATTCCATACAATCAATTTCTATAATTTTTTGACTTCAAAAATGTTTTTGCACATCATTAATAGTATAGAACAAGATACTTGGAATGGAGAAGATGCAATTAAAATATAATAGATTGGTATTTTGTAAACAAATGAAAAAATTCCCACTTCACATCTATAGAAACCACATTTCGATGGAAAAAACTAGAACAAATATTTGAATGAAAATTTTGACCATAAGGAAACTTAACTAACAGTGGTAAGAACAAACTAATGAAATTTATTTTGACTGGTTTGACCAAAATAATTGGAATGATTGGCCTTGTCACAAACATGTGGAACACACTTGCTAGATAAGAAGCTCTTAACTTTTCTATTGAATGATGGTATGATGAGATTTGGACTAAATTTTGATAGTTGATTATTATGTGTGTAAAATATGCTTACAATTATGTCCTATAAACCATGAAAAAAATATAATAAAAGTGTGCTTTGGAATCAAAAAATAACAAAACAAAGTAAATACTTAAAATAATAAGATTTTAGTTAGTTTTTGAAGTGTGATATTGATTATTTTTATTTAGATTTGTTTATGTTTGGATCAATAAGAACATTGCTAAAGTTTAAAATAAGGAATTCAAAGAAGGTTTTTTTAATAGTCTAATAAACCTTCCAATATAAACTTACATTCCAATATTAATTCAAAAAATTTATCAAATAAATATGAAATATGTAACCTCACATTTGAATCTAAAATAAAATAAAAAATCCGAGAGTAAGATAAATGGACACCAAAGGAATGAAACTAGATCACATGTCTAGAAGCTCACAAGAAAACTAGAAAAGAAACTATATGAATTCCTTCAAAGAGAGGATTTTTTTTATCACTATCCAATAGGCCAAAAAAAATAAAATGTGTTTCAAAGTCCCATGGAAAATAATAATAAGTAAAAACAAAGGGAAAAAGAAATGAATTTTTGCTACTTTTAATGCAAGGGCTAAACAATTTAATCTTCTTGAACTCAAATTAAAGGGAAGTTTCCATCTTATACAACTCATGGACAAAAATAATAGGAAGATTATATTAAAAAACTAAAATGGGTGATTTTCCTAGTCTCAAAATAACATTACATTTATATAGAAAAACATTATTTAACATATAAACTATATAGATCATGTACATGCTTTTTAAATTTTTGATTAAAAAAAACATCTCTGTTTTGGTTCTCAGTTTTAAAGTTTTTTACAAAAAAAAGGTATAGTATTTAGTTTTCAAGGGAGCCAAACAAAACTCCACATGGGATGAAATTAAATTGGAAGCAAACTATAGTGTGTTGTGTAAAGAATAGGAAATAACCAAACATAGGTTTTGAAAGGAAAATGTAATAGGGGAACAAGTTAACTAGAAACGGTCATATATTTATTGTAAAATGTATGTGTGTATATTAACATCCAACCAATTGTAGGTTTTGAAAAAAATTTACCTTCATTTTTAGTGAATCCTTCCCATACTCTAACACTATGAACCACTTCATTTTAGATCAAGCCCACTTACAAATACAAACTGAGAACCAAAAAAACATCAGATATAGAGGATTGGAAATCTAGTGAAAATTTGTTGCCTCAATTGAAAACATAACACAAGCCATTAATTTGTAGGAATGGAGCTACCATGTAACACAAAAAATATCCAACATTTATTATGCATGCACCAGACAAAAAAAAATCATCCAAACTTCACTCTCCTTAGCCACCAAAACCTACTCTTAACCAATAAAACCCAATATGACTTCTGTAACAAAAAAGGATTAATTAAAATGCCAAAAACAAACATTATTAAAAACTTGCATCTTTTATGTTCTATTGGAAACCTTAAGAGAAATTTTCCTTATGTACAACATGCGATATTATAGCCATCAGTAGAAGAAATTATACCCTACCAATAAATACTATAATGAAACCCTAGCTTCCACAACACACATGTAGACCTTGCATGGTTTCTTGAAAGACAATTCTCAATGAAAAAATAATAATATTATGAAAACCACTACAATTAAGGTGAACATCAATGATTGGAATTCAATTCCACCTTCTATTGTGGGTAAAACGTGAGGATATTCCAAGATATTCTCCTCAAATGACTCATATTTCTACAAATACTTAACACCCTCTTCTTTCCCAAAATCTCATTTATAACATGAATAATAACTTTTCCTTAATGGCTATATTACTAAATGCTCCATCCTGAGTGTTGAAAATTCAATCGACACTACTTTTATCATCAATATGAAAATTGTTTCTGAACCCCTAGGTATTTTTATATAGATGAGATAGGGAACCTAGTTCTAGTTCTTGAACTATAGATAGAAGGGTCCTCCTACGCCAACTATAGATAAAGAGGATGGCTAGGGTCACTACTCTTTATAACTACCCAATAGATCCCATCTAAAATCTATACATTTACCCACCTAGGACCTATACTACCTAGGAATAAGAACGTACTGGAGTTGGCAGGTCCTCCAGTCCATCATGAATACACAAAAATAGAGGACTATACTCCCCCATTACTCAGATTAGGAACATATAGATCATAACCGTATAGTACTCTTTGGGGAGGTATTGGATCAAGAGAATCTTGATCAGACCATAGACCATATATTACCTCCTCAATCTAGCTCATCCCAAAATTCCATTGCAACCCCTCCCTCAATAGTTATATAGATATGGTTTCGATATAGATATTACTTTTCTGACTCCTGATACCTATATAGATAGGTAGTATGAGTACGGGCCGAGAACCATGTAGCTAGATAGGGAAAACAACTAACGCCTAGAAATGTATATAGTCAGTATTCGGTTGAGAAGTAGTCTATTGAGCTATACATTATCCATCACACATCACTTTCCCCATCTATCTGACTGGATGATATTCTCTATCTACTCTTTTTATCATTTATTCACATGTACCTATAGTATCATTGAATTAATGTCCCTTAATCTCACCCGTCTCATCATGGGATTTGTAAATTACTTCTACACAAAAGTAGAAATGATCTCTCTAGTGCATGAATGGCTAAGAATTTTTGTTTTCATCACCCTTGGTAAAATCATGTCCTTATAGAGGGAGGGGGTACCATATCTAGATAGCCCCCCTCCATCAATTCTATGGGAGATCCCTCCCCTCCATATAAATATTATATTTTCTATGGGGGCCCTCATCTCCCCCTCAAAAAATTAGGGCCAAAACACCCGCTTACATAAAAATTTGTTAGGATCCATCGATATTTGTTCTAATATGCAATAAATAGGTTGGGTCATCCAGGGGCACATAAATGACCTGCCCTTTCTTTAGCCTTTCCCAGATCCAGATACTACAAGTCCTCCGTCCTAGATTTATTCCCTCTCTAGTTGAGTCTTGTAATTCCCACTCCTCTCCTGCTTTGTTTGAACTGTGTTATCAATATTGAATTGATTATTTTCTCAAAACTTTGTTGTTGTATTATGGTTAACATACAATAAATGTGCAGGACATCATGATTGCTATTGTGTTTTGGTTATTAATATTTTTACTATATGTCATACTATGGACCATGATGGGCATTTAAGGATAAGACAATTAGCTATAACGGTTGCATTGTCGTAAATTAATTATGATATCACTAATCTTCAATATTTTATTGTTAAATTTAATCTAACACTGTGACTAAACACATAGACATCATTGCACATTGTACATTTAAAAAAAAAATAGGCGAACGATAATAACACATTGCAATATGGAAATTGAAGGATAGACATATCTAATCAAACTGACTAACTTTTTGTAGACTTTCAGTATGGAAGTAAATGACGTGTTGTCAGTTTAGATATATGTTGATATTTCAATTTATTTTCGTATTGATTTTTATAATGATGTTCAAAGTTGTTCTGTAATTTCTTTGATATTTGATAATTGGTGAAACTGTGAATGAGTGAAAGTAGTGCTTAAATTAGATGATTCAGTTGGTTTATGATCTTAGTTGCAAACTGATGTATGAGTAGAATTGAAATGTTGAAAATTGGTGTAATTGTTGAATTACTTAGTCTTAAAAATAGTAGTTATGATATTTGATGTTGAAATTGATTTGTAGATATAAGTGTTTTATTAGTTCGATATCACTAATATGGCCACACGACCAGAAAGGTATCATGTGATTTTGTAGGTAATTAATTCCCAACAATAAACTATGGGGGGTAGGAGACCAACAACGAAGGAATGTGGGGTATTGGCAACAAGGATCACCATGGCAACTACTGTTTTGTGGTGTGTGTCTTGTTTTTTGTTAGGGGGTTCCCATGGGGGGATAACCTCTGAATGTGACCAAGGGGTGTGTATGTTCTTTTATTTTGTGTCCTTTAATTTAATTTTTTTATGTGAATATTTAGTGATGCATTTTCCCTTGTATTAATTAATTAAATTGTGTTTAGTTAATAAATTAATCATGGTGATGAATTAATCATGTATGGGACAAAATAATTCATTTATTAGATTTGATATCTCTTTGGTTTATGTGTTTAAGTTGAGTGCTTAAGATATTAAGTGTTGTACACTCCATCTCTCCTTAGAAATTCTGATTTTTCCTTAAGGAAAATTTTTGGAGGCTTTTGGGACAAGTTAAACTTGTCTCACACCTATTTAATTACTATACCAACCCTACCTATGGGTTGGGGGATCAAAATTATACCCCATCATGTTTTTTGGGAAGACAAATTGTAAGTTTTATTTCATTTTCTTACACGTATTTATTTTTAGTCCTAAAGGGGTGTGGGCTTAGTTTGTGTGTGTAAGTAATTTGTCATTTCTTCAACCACTTATTAATTATTCCGTGGGGTTGAGGTTTGACTTGTGATGTGGAGTTGAGAATGAGTGATATGGCATCCTACATGGAGACACCTCACCCTCCTCTTCCCTTTTCCTTTATATGCATGTTTAATTGTTGTTTTAGGGGTTACTTACTCATTTTAGTTTTTTAGAATTCTTGTAATTTTGGAGAGATTTCTTGAGAATGGTGTTTGAGCTTAGAATGAATGGTTCTTGGTTAGGATTTTGGAAGGCTTGGAAATTGTTTGTGCTTGACAATATTCATTTGGAAGGTAGATCTGAACTCTTGTATTTACTTTGTTATTTTGTTGTACTCATATGTGTGGATGATGGTTGTTGTATTGCTTATGATTGTGGGAAATAGATTTGATCCATAGGTTGTGGGAGAAAAAGAAATTGGGGAAAAAATTACACTTAACTAAGAGGAACTAAGGATTTCATAAACAAGAGTTTAAGACCTAAAGCAAGTATTTCACGATCTCCATTTATGTCATCTGGATCCAACATGGACTTCAATCGTTGATAAAATTAATTTCTAGATCTAATCTCATAAGACCTGACAATCTAAAAGGATACTAAGGGAGTATTAGCTATACTTACCTTGCATATGGTAAGGTTACACTGTATAGTTGTTGCTTCGGACAAGGACTCATAAGGTGACTTGCAAGGTGGTCTTAACCACTAAACATGGTGTTGGGCCTGAAGAGAGGACATTATGCTCGCGGTTATCAAAATGAGAAGGAAATAACATACTCTAGATAAAGTTGGAACATGTCATTCCTAAAAGATGGGTTCATGAGAATGTCGCTAAAAATAACGAATATGATGGTAAACTTCAACTAGGGGATTTATTTATCTAACCTTACAGGTGCCATCGAGTACAAGGTTTATGTTTATTCTATGGTTTCAATTTTTTTCTGTGCTACAAAGGATGACGCACATTAAGACAAGTTATGCACAGATCTTATACTAGGGTTGATTGTTTCGATTAAATCTCTTTATTAGATTTGCAAGGTAAGAATACAACATAATAAATAATTAATCATTTATTGAACATTGAAAAATTCCACACAATGTATTAAATTCAAATTCATTTACTATATATATATATATATATATATATATATATATCAAACCATTTTACCATACACAACTATGAATCATATTGAACCTGTGATTAAATCCACATTTCCTAAGGTATCCCTAAAACTAGCATCCCATACATATTAGCAAATTTCAGATATAACATTTCTAGAGCATGAGACTACATTATACATATATTCATTTTACAATGACCTATAAAAATTTTAATAGTAAATAATGAATTACACATCGCCTTTTCGCCATCTTTCTTGCATCCTGGAAAACCATGTCAGCATGAAATCAGTGATAAATCGCTGGCATGAAATCCACCATAATCTAATATAATTAGTGTCTTTAGTTTCTCATTTACATATAATATTAATTATAATTTACATTCGAAAGAAAAGGTTTACAAACATGAATTCATTTCACTTCATTTCGTAACCAATGAGAGAGAAAGAGAAAGGAGAGAGAGAAACACCATTTTGTCAAAAGTTCAATTTCACATAACAAGTTACACTATAGAGTTTTCAAATAGTTATTTATATGTGGAAAAATTTTCCATGGTGGTCTGGCAACCCGAAAGGGGTCCTACAACTTTCTTTTTACATTTTCCTGCAAGCTACAAAAAATGTTCAAATCAAGCTCAGAGCCTAACAAACCACTTTCAAATGTTGTCTTTCGATGAGAAAAAACACCACGGTTAAATTTCTACATGCCCACTTATATAGCAAGAGTTCATAGGAACTAACAGAGTTCAGAACTGGTGAATGCTTTACGATTAGTGACTTGTTTTCAGGGGCCATTGGTCATAAATAAGCTAGTTGTTAATGATTAAAAGTGAGCTTGAGGGCTCAAAAAACCACATCCAAAACTAACGTTCGATGGATGAATGCACAATTAATAAATTCCTACAAGTTCCCCTATATAAGGATAACTCATCAGAGTCGATGGGACTAAGAACTAGAAAATTGTTTTCAACCGGCGACATGTTTTCTGAAGCCACTGGTCCTAATTGGTCTTGTTTGACCTAGTCAAATTACTACCACAGGCCTATAAAAAGGCTTTTCCACACTATAAAAAAAAGGTTTTTTTCCCTAAATTGAATGTTCCATGTAACTGTCTAGTAAAAACATTAGAGGTTTACGAACCCAGATAAGCATTTTATTGCTAAGGGTTCAAATGGAAATTCAAAATGAAAGCCAACTTTTCAATTTTAGTAGCTTCCTACAACTGCAATAAGGTAAAAACCTTGTAACTAGGAGGGTGTTAGAAGATCACAAATGATCATTTGGGGTCAATCTAAAGACTAAGGTGACTCCTCACATAACAAGGTACATGAAAGAAGATTAACATCCCCTTTCTAAAGTTACAAAAGTTACTTTGCAAGTCTCCGGAAATCGTAAATTTATCAATTTAAACTAGGAAATGGTCAACCTATTTTTAGGGAAGTAAACTTTAGCTCGTAAATAAAAAGGAGTACTGTAGAAATCTAGTTGGTTGGGACATTTTCTACATCATCATGAAGTGTGTTACGCCCTTAAAACGAACGCCGCACTCCCGGTGACGACAACGACGACGCCGCGCGACAACAAACAACCCGAGTGAAAAAGCGACAAATTTTTTTTTTGTTTCATTCTTGACATTGTTAATTAAAGTATCCTAGTTTATGGTTTAGATTTTACTATTTTTAATTTTATCCCATGCTGCTTATATTTTCGGTTGGAGTTGAAGGCTTCACAAAATAAAATAAAAAGGAAAGATAGGTGTACAAAGCATAAAAAAAAAATAGGAGATCAACAACTCTTGATTACATCCGTAACATCTTCAAAATTGTCATTTTAATCTTCACATTTTCAAAGAAATCGAAATTTATTTTCAAGAAATTTTGCATGTTAAAATCTTCGCATATAATGGCTTCTTCAATATAAAAAAATGTGTGACATCCCATTTAATGATAGAAGAACAAAATATGAAATCCTACCAAAATATCTTCAATATTTACATAATGTAATAGCCAAAATTACACGGTCTTAATGCCATCTCTTCTACATATAATCATAGACATATCATTATATACGTTCATGACTTCACCAATAATTGTGATTTATTTGGATATTTGTAAATGAATTTTAAGGCAGTATAATTAAGTTATAGAAAATATATATGTGATCAAGTTTCCACTTACAAATTCCATACGCCTATGCCTACGTTTGCAAATTGAAGTTTGGTAGGAATGAGAGTCAATTTGGGGGGGGGGGGGAAAGGTATTTCAAACGGCACTTTAATTTGTTTGGCTGGGCACGGTGGGTGTCCCAACCACCACCTGTCCACCATCATTACCCTCTCCTTGCGTGCGGAGAAACAACCAGGCCGCCGTTTCAAATTGATACTCTAGATTTTAAAAATCTTACCTGCTCAGTCGACCCAACCCTCTCCTACTGTCCTGGCCGCGTGGGTAGGTGTGAGGAAGACAAAGGATGATGACACAGGCCATAATAATAAGAGAAAACGTTGGAGTATTTTCCCATGCCGCGTGGAAAACGATGAGGAGTTTTCTAAGCAAGTTACAGGAAAAACCAGGTGTTTTTTCTCTGTCCTCCTCGCCTCTAGCCGCGCATGGTGCATGGAGGCAACTAAAAATAGTCCTGGGCACGTGGACAGTCAGTTAGAGGAGGCGAACAGTGAGCAAGTCGTCTAGTTATGTTGTTATTTGTTCAGCATCTAATGCATCTTTAAATTCGGGGTCCCCCTTCAAGATGTTTTATCAAAGTCGATTGAGAACAGTGAAGGTGCTACGAAATCTATTGATTTCTTCACTGTCCCAGGCGCGCGAGGAGGTAAGGCATGGAAAGGGAGCGGTTTCACTCACGGCCTGCCACAGCAGGTCGGCCAGGCCACCGCCTCAACAAGTTTCTTTTTTTTTTTCATTTTCCGGCGCGTGGAGAAGACTGGTTTCTCCCTTCTTCTGTCCCTGGCACAAATATTCCTCCATTATAGGTGTATTCTGGATGTGAATAGGGGAGGAGACCTTGGTGTGCTAAATATTTCCTTTCAGCGTGTTATTAGTATCATTGTTTGTTCTTTCATCAAATCCATCTGTGGAGTTGTTCCTCCTGATACCGCTAGTAGGATTCTGAGACAATCTCCCAATATATTCTATAGATGGAGCCCCAAAAGTTACAGCCACATATATCTCAAGGAAAAAGGTCATTGGGAGGCAAATTATTTTTCAGTAGTGAGTGCCTACCTCTGTCCTTCATGTGCGTATATCCATTTCCTTTGTATTTTCTCTTCCCAGCTGTGGAAGATGTTGATGACACCGCCACACTTGAACCGTGACCTCAATCATTTCCTTAATGGATATATCCTAGGAGACCTCCCTAGTGCACACTGCCATAAGATATTTTATCAGGGTTCAAGCTCTGCTTAGGGCTCGTGTTAGGATTCATTCTTAGGGATCTTTTTATTTTCATCTTGTTTATCACATAATTATGTTATTCTTTGAGATATATTTTGTAAAGTGTGTCCCTTAAAAGCCAAAAAAATTAAAAGAGGTATTGAGGGAATCAATAACGAAAAATGAGGAGTTACATAATTATAACACATGTTATTCTTGAGGTTCTATATGTGGATCAAAACTACCAGCAAGAAAAATGTCTTTTTTTTTCTAGGCCTTATTTTTGTCGTGAACAAGATGATTAGGTAACCCAATAGGGGAAACAATTTTATCATGTGTGGAAACAACATATCTATGTGAATAATAAGAACAATACTGCATACAATTCAATAGACATAGCAGGGGTATTTTAAGAGATTCGAATTCATTTTCTTGTTTATTCGCAATGGGTTTTACAATAAATTCAAGGATGAATAAAACGTAAAGGAACTAGAGCTTGAAAGTGTTTTATTGGCATATTACAAATCATTAACAACTTAAGTCTTTCCAACAAGTATACAAGAAGGAATAAAGCACTATTTTTCCCATCCTTTCAACACATCTCCTTCAAGTAATAAGATGAAATTTAATATATATTTTTGTACCAATTTCCAACACCCTTCAAGAGGGTTCCAAAATTACTTCCATTAATTTCAAAGCAAGGTCTACTAACATGTAAACAAAATTGACATACTCATGAGAGGTTCCCAATTCAAGTAAGAAGGAGAATAGATAGATTGTCATTCTTTCATCTTTTGATTCTATCTATTTTACATGCATAGTTTGGACTTCAAAAAGAACAACTTTCATTCAATATTTGTCACAACACTTTCTACTTCATGTGGAAACAAATTTGCAATAAGGTAAGCTAAAGAAAACAAGGCAATATTACATTTTTCCTCCACTCAAGGTGGGTAAATACATGATGTCTTCACATTGTCAACAATAAGGTTCATGTGCTCCAAAGAGTTCTTCTTCCATGCTCCAAGTTCCATGAAGTTCAATCACAACCAAGATAGGGGAAGAGGCAACACTCTCCTCCCAACCAAATCTCAATGGAGAAGAGAAGTAATCTCCTCCATTGACCCCCGAGCCCCAAACACAACACAATGAAAGGGTGGTCTCCAACTCAAGGCAACAATACATGCTTCCACAATACAAGTTCTTCACAACATTCAAGCTAAAATAGAAGAACAAAGAGACATACAATAACATCAAACATTACACAACAAGGCTTGCATCCAAGCCAACAAGAGAAGGAACTATGGGAATATTTTCCTTATGCCTCCCAAATGAGATGAGATGCCCATCCAAAACCCTCCACAATATAACACAAGCCCCTATGACTCTTATGCCTCCCTCAAGTACCCCTTTTTCCTCCCATACTCTTATGCCTCCCTCCTCTTATGGCTCCCTCAAAGACAAGGTAGAATGTAAAACATTCTTACCCAAGATGGGCATCCCTCTCAAACTCCCTCCACAATATCCTAATCTACTCTTTTGCCTCCCTCATGAGTATTCGCATAGACCTCTCCTATACTACACAATAAGCATTCTATCCAATTTTCACAATACACCAAAGTAAACATGCATTTTTCACAATTTTAGCATAGAAGCATCAATAATATGAAAGAAAAACAAAGGAGAGGGTTTCCTACCTCTCCATTGGAGAAGCCTAAACCAAGAAACTTGTCCAAGCTCCTTCCCAAATCAATCCAAGCATGCAAGTCCAAGCACTATCTTTTTCCTCTTTCTCCCAATTCTTTTCTCTCCAAAAATACAAAGGAGAACTCTTTAACAAAACAAAAACAAAATTCCAACCCCCTCAACAAGAGAGGTAGTTTCAATAAATAGACCAAAGGAAAGGGTGAGGGTGATGTGGTTCCATGTAGGATGCCACATCACACATCCTCAAACCACCTCCCAAGGTCAACTCAAATCCCAAAACACCATAAATGGGTGGTTGGGTTGAATGACATCCACAATCCAAAACCATCCCTTCCCCATGTGCCTTAAGGCACCATTAAATGCAAAATGAGGAAAAGTGCACTCCAAAGTCATATTTCCCTTCCCAAAACAATAAATAACCCCCTTTTTGGATTCCCAACCCATAGATATGGTTGGTAAGGGGTTTTGGGAAGTGTGGGACAAGTTCACCTTGTCCCACAAGTCCCCCAAAATTGCCCTAAATCTCAAATTCGAGATTCAAGGGATTTGGAGTGGTCAACACTCAAAACCAAGCATTCAATACATGGGAAACACAAGGCTCAAGGAGCCAACCAACAACATTAATTACATCCACTTGACTTCCCTCCAAAACTTAAAATTTAAAGAAAGATGTTAATTTAATCCTAAACACACTTAACAAAAGTAATTTAACAACAAGACATCACAAAATAAATAACCTACTAAAGCAAGTTAAAACAAACAATTAAAATTCTTACCGGCTTGGTCACATTAGAAAATTTCCCCCTCATGGAAATTTTCTTAACACAAAAAAGAATAAAAGTAACACAACACAATTTACTAGTTGCCTTGACGACCAAATGTTGTAACCACCCGACATCCTGTTGTGTTTGGTTCCCAATCCCCCTCATGGTTGTGATTAAGCTGTGCTTCCTGCAAAATGCAAAATACCTCCTTCGGCCTTGCGGCCATGTCAAAATATCCAAAAATAATCATATGCATGAAATTTATTAACATCTATACGTAATTAAAGCAATCATTATTTCTAGGTCTAATTCACAACTTAATTATGCATTTCATCATTATCCAAAATCATAGTAATGTAAATTCAACAACTACATTCTACTCATCATGGCGAAGAAATCCAATGTTAGAACACATGCAATATATCCATATAAAAATAATATCAGTATCCAATAGTCTGTCCATGAGTCAGTGTAAATCATACTGAAAGCAAAATCCAACCATAATCCAAATGCATCTAGTCACAAAACATCATGCTAATCAACATAAGTATAAGCCATGTCCATATCTAAAGTCTGCATAACTCAAAATGATAATCAACTAAGTGTCGTAGGGAAGTGGGCATTACATCCCCCTCCCTTTAGACTAGACTTCCTCCTGGAAGTCACTGAAATAAGTGGGGAAACTGAGCTCGCAATGATGTAGCATCATCCCAAGTAGTAGCAGTCTCATTGTATCTGTCCCATTGGACCCGAACCTGATCAATCTCTCTGCCGCGAAGGCCCAGGGTCCTGCAATCTAAAATGCACATGGGCTCCACCATCACCTACCCCTGATCCTGCACCTGCAATGCAGTCCAATCTAGCACATGAGAAGGATCAGAAACATATCTCCTAAGCACAGAAACGTGAAATACATCATGGACGTGCGATAAGCTAGGTGGCAGTGCTAGACGATAGGCTAAGGGGCTGAGGCGCTCCAAGATCTCAAAGGGACCCAAAAATCTAGGAGCAAGCTTAGAACCTTTTCCATAACGGATAGGGCTCTTATGTGGCCTGACACGAAGAAACACCTTCGTGCCTACCTCAAAACTGCGATCTGTCCTATGTTGGTCTGCATACTTCTTCTGTCTATCCTGAGCCTCCTGCAATCTCTGTCTAATCAAGGTAACCTGCTGCTCCATATCCTGTAATAATGCTGGCCCAAGGGAAACCCTGTCCTCAATCCTGTCCCAACTAAGAGGTGTCCTACACTCTCTGCCATATAATGCCTGAAAAGGAGCCATGCCTATAGAACTCTGGAAGCTATTATTATAAGCGAACTCTACCAAATACAGATAATCTTCCCATCTCGACTGATGATCCATCACGTACATCCTGAGCATGTCCTCCAGAATCTGATTCACCCTCTGTCTGTACCATCGGCCTACTCTGGGCGGTGGTTCTATCACTTACGGCAGAAACTTCCATTTCTACGTCTATTCAATTTCTAACTTGTTATAACTAAACTTTTAAGCATGTAAATTTACTAAGGACACCTCGAGTAAGCAAATAATGGAAAACCTCATGGTCTTAAGCAATAAAATCTTCAAATGGTAATTTAAAAACACTCATTTTCATTTTTGTTAATGGGGGTAGGGTTTTGGGCCAAATGGAGAACCCCAAATACAAATGGCTTGAAAAAAAAAACCGGTTTGGAAAGGAAAAATTCCTACTATCATTGAATAAAATAGATTACAATGATAAAAACTACAAACTAAACAAATCTAAACTTGATCTTGGAGAAAATCCTCCATAGTTCTTCCTCTCTTGCTCCCATGGCTTCCTTCTCTCTAACCTGCAATTTTAACAAAATAAAATAGACCAAATGACGAGTTTAGAATAAAGGAATGGTTTTTATAAGAATGCTTAAGGATTTTTAGGGTTGGTTTGGAACCTTATGATCTAATGGCCAAGATTGGTTTTATCTAAGGGTTGAGGATCAACCCTACTTTTGTTTGGTAGGAATATATTTTTATAGATGTTTTTAATTAAAATTTAAGGGTATGCTTAGATGAATGAATGGGGCCTTTTATTTACCTTAGTGTGCAAGTCTCTTTCCTAGTTCCTAGTATGTTTTAGTAAATTAATGAAATGTGGGATATTAAAGCTAATAGGATAATGAAACAAAATGACTAAGTATAAGGTTGACCATTTTTGGATTGATCATTGATTAAAGAGAAGAAGGAATTTAACCAAGAAAACTAAATTATGGCACCTTCCTAGACGAATGTTAATTAATTGATTTTAGAGATAAATTAAAAATATTTAATCTTTGAGCTAGACTTGGTTCCCCAATCATAAGGTTGAAAATATTGGTGTAGGTGAGTTTAATGTACCCTAGGGGTTGTCATCCTCATAACCTTTTAACTATAAAAAAAATTACCGCAACTTTCGGGATAAGTGTTTTATGGTTTCATTGTGTTCCTAGAACTTCATTTTTGTGGGCATTGCATGTATTTTCAAATAAAACTTAACCATCCTTATGGGGTATTTTTATTATTTATTTTACCCTAACTCATTCATTTTCTCAATTTTAATTTGCACGTTGTAGGAGTGGAGCCATGGAAACAAGAACTAAAACCATGGATAAATTTCTTTGGATCTAGTTTGTGTAAATGGGGAAATCTTCCTCCACTCCATTATTCTCTTTATTTAGTTTGGTTTATTCCTAGGTTTAATACTGCAAGGCTATACATTCATTTGATCATAAAAATTCCATTATGAATCTGGTTTTACTATTTAGTTATTTACATCCTTGAGTTCTTTATATTATGAAATCCCTATTTCATTAGATCTATGAAATTATACACATGTTGCTGCCCAGAAGAGAATTTATATGCTTAAAAAATGAGTTTCTTCCCTTATGAGTTACTGGTAGTTTCATTTTGAAGTTTTAAATCTCAAATTTTAATTATATCCATTCTAGAATTTTCACAGTCATGGATTTTATTTTTCCGTCGAAAGTGATGAAACCGCTACCCAAAGTAGGTCAACAATCCTATGACCACCACCCTGTCTAGGTGATGATCCTGAAACTGCTATCCTATCTAGGTGACAATCCTAAAACTTTCACTCTTGCGTAGGGTGGTGGTCCTAAAACCGCCACTCTTCATAGGGTAGCGGTTATGTTTCCCCAAAACAGAACCTTAATTTCAAGTATTTAAAAAATATTATAACTTAGGTAGGTTTCTAAGGTAACAATAACTTTAATTAAGGTGCATATAATTCATTAGTTAATAGGTTGATGTCATTTCTTTGTTTCATGACTTAAATTACAAGTACATAGCTTTTCCATTGCAATAGTGTATAAGAATAACTACAAGATTTCCTTTTCAATAAAATTATTTATAAGCTCTAAAAGAGAGAAGAAATTCAACCAATTACTAAGTACCATTTCTTTTCTTCACACAAAAAGAGTGATAACCATTCCAACAAGTTAGTTCAAGTATAACTTTCATACATTCTTCCAACACAAAAACAACCATTTTACCAAATTAAAGCACAAGTAACTATGTTACATTTGTAGATTTTCTAAGAACACATTCTCAATAAATTACAACTATCAAGTTCTTTCTTCACCCTTTTTAATACAATAAAACTTTATGATAAACTTTACAAGAACTTCTATTTTTACAATAATACAAATTTCAACAAGACAACAATGCACTTTGTTTTTCTCAATGAGCATTATTAATTTTCTTACACTACAAAATCTCTTCTTTCCAACAATATGAAAGAATAATTTACAAGATTACAACTTTCACTATTTCAACATTGAAACAAAATTCCAAAGGTGATCGTCCATGCTCCAATATAGCATAGTTCCTGCAATCTTCAACTTCAAGAACAACAAAAAAATAAGGGGAGTAGACAACGCTCTCCACCCAACCTATAATCTAATGAGAAGGAGAATTCAACCTCCTCGTTGGCCCCCAAGCACCAAGAATGAAGTAATGAAGGGTATCAAGAAACCATGGAAACTCTCAAAAGGATTCCATAATAACCATTTACACAAAACTTTCCACACACAAGAACAATACAAAATAACAACAAACATACAATTTTCCCAAGCACAAAGGCTCAAATTCTAGCCAAGGGAGATAAGAAACATGGGGAATTGGTTTTTCCTCCTAAGGGGTGTAGGTGTCCACCTAAAAAGCCTCAAAAACTTAATTCACACAACCACACAAAAAAAATATTATCCCTCCCTAAATTTCTCTTTATCTCCCTCAACTCTTATCCCTCCCTCAATAAACATATCAAGATAAATAATAATTATTTCTTATTATAAAATGATGGAACACCAAACCCTAAAAATCCCTCCCAAAATCATAATATAAAATTTATCCCTCCCTCAATATTTTTTCCCATTTTTTTTCACCTACATAACCATAAGGAAATTATAATCCCACAACAACAAAAATACAAAACATTCATTCTTTTACAACCATTTTCACAACACATAGAAATAAAAATACACAGGTGAAGTCCCTACCTTTCCATTTCAAGAGTATACAATCCACAAACACAAGATCCAAGATTTTCAATTCCTAAACAAGCTCCAACAATCTTCCAACCTCCCAACAAGCACCACCAAAATTCAAGAGTGAAAATAAAACATCTAACCCCAAAAAAAAATTAAACTTGGATAAATAGAAAAAGAAAAGAGAAGGGTGAGGTGGCTCCATGTAGGATGTAAAATCAATTCTCCTCAACTCCACATCCAATTCTCAAACCCCAAACCCCAAATCTCAATAAATTGGTGGTTGAGGAAATGAAAAACCTCTTACAAAGACAAATTGGAGACCCACACACCTCTAAAGGAAAAAATTAAAAACTCATGTAAGAAGGTGCAATAATTATCACTTTTACCTTACAAATAAACATAATAGGGTCTATTTTTACCTCTTAACCCATAGGTATAGTTGGTAGGTAAAATTAACAGGTGTGGGACAAGCTTAACTTGTCTCAAAAGCCTCAAAAAATGGACCTTAAGCCAAAATCCGAATTTGACATGTAAGGTTGAGTACACAACATTTAAACACATGACAATCCTTTAAACTACATAATACAATAAAGGACAACCTACCACAATTTAATACCCCTTTGGTCACATCCAAATTACAATAACTAACAAGATTTATCAACTTAATTAGAACACACTTAACTAACAATAATAAATTACATACTCACAAAAACAATTAAATGAAAAGGGAAACCAACACATCTATCCAAAGTCACATTTGAGGCCATGCCCCAATGGGAACCTCCTTACAAATTTATCAACAACCAACAACATACAAAAACATATGTTGCCAAGGTGACCAATTGACAATACTAAAAATTCTTTCACTGTTTGTCGCCTATCCCCTTTTGTTTGTTGTGTTTACAATTTCCTGCAAAATCAAAACAATACCTTTCTGGCCTTGTAGCCATATCAATAACATCGAAACAAAAAAAAACTTAACATATACATATAAATACACATAATCATTTAACATAACTATATCATATCTAAAATTAGGCAATTTCATCAATTGTTTATAATTCTAGAACATTTCAATTCTATCATTTCATATATAATAATTTGATCACAAAACTAGTTGAATCGTATAAAAACAATCTACGTCAAAATATAAAGTGTCAGCATGTATATATAAAGTGGTAACTCTAGATCATCATCAATACTAAAATGTAAATCCATCCATGCATATAATCCACACTATGAATCCCCACATATCCGAAATCAAAATATCTATAATATCAAAAAAATATCAATCAAATATAGTAATATCATCTATGAATGTTTACTGATCAAATATGATAACAAAGTCTATGCATACAATCCCAGTAAGAAAAAATCATAGTAAGATCAATGTCAAAGAGGAGAGGGCACTACATCACCCTCCCCTAAGACTCGACTTCCTGCTGGAAGTCACCAGAACAAGTGTGGGAACTATGTTATCAAAGGTGTGGCATCCTCCCATGTAATTTTTATCTTATTGTATCACTCCCACTAGATGCACACCTAATCAATATCTTAGCCTCGAAGGACTAGGGTCTTACACTCTAAAATTTATACGGGCTACACCATCGCCTACCCCTGCTCATGCACATGCAATGTGGTCTAGTATAATACATGAGAAGGATCTGGAATATATCTCCTAAGGATAGAGACATGAAACACATCGTGGACGTGAGACAAGCTGAGTGGAAATGTTATACGGTAAGCTAAGGGAGCGATTCACTCCAAGATTTTAAAGGAACACACAAATCTAGGAGAAATATTAGATCCTTTTCCATAATGGATAGGGATCTTATGAGGCCTGTAACAAAGAAATAAATTCGTGACAACCTCATAAATGTGCTCAAATCTCCTTTGATATGCATGCTTATTTTGTATATCCTAATAATCCTCTAATCGCTATCTAATCATGACAACCTGCTGCTCCATATCCTATAATAAAACTAGCCCAAGAGATACCATCTCCTCTAGCTTGTCCCTACTTAGTGGTGTCCTGCACTCTCAGCCATATAACAGTTGAATGGATCCATACCAATAGAACTTTGAAAGTTTTTATAAACAAACTCAACCAAGTAAAAAAATTCTTCCCATCTCGACTGATGATCCATGACATACTTCCAAAGTAAGTCCTCTAAAATCATATTCACCCACTCTATTTGTACATCTATCTCAGCGTGATAGCTTGTACTAAATTTTTTATTCATCTCGAGAGCATACTGCATGGTAGTAAAAAATGAGAGGTGTACAATGGATCAAAGTCACAAATTAACTTCCAAAAAAATCCTATGTAACCTCACTATCTCATCCAAATATACTCGTGCTACTCCACTAGCTATATAGGTGGTATTCACCAGAGAAACCTAAGTCGCTTTCATCAATATATCCACCATGATCATGATCACGTCATTGTGGTATCTCAACGTCGATAGCCCTACTTTAAAATCCATGGAAATGGAGTACCATTTCCACTATGGTATGGCATACGGGTAGAGAAGGCTAGCTAGATGCTGATGCTTAGCCTTCACCCTCCTACACTCCAAACATTGAGAGATAAAATGAGCTACATATATCTCCATCGTCCTCTCAAATGGTAGAACTGTCTCGATTTGGCATGTTTCTTCGTCACCCCTAGATGAGTTTAATATGGTACATGATGTGCCTCTACAAGAATGATTTGTCTCAAGTACTCATCCTTAGGTACATAGATTTGACCTCTATGTTTTAGAACTCCATTTGGATCCATTGTAAATCCATAAAAATTCCCCTCAAAGGGTTTTCAAGACTCGATCTCTGCTTTAGCTAAAAGGTAAAAGTTGTTGTGTCAAAAATGCTTTAAGATCCTGCTCCTCAAGTCTATGCCAAATGTTGTAGCTATATCCAAATGCCTCCAACGACTCAAAACCATCAGCAATTACATTCTCCTCCCCCTTCGAATGCTTTATCCCCATATCATACTAGCATAACAATTGTATCCAACACCGTTGATGGACATTGAGATTGGGTTGTGTGAAGAGGTGTTGAAGGCTCAAGTGATATATCCTAAGAATGAACCTCCCACCTAAAAGAAAATGTCTCCATCAAACAAAAACATGCACAACTACTAGAAGCTCAAGGTCATGAGTCGGATAATTGAGCTCATAATCCTTGATTTTGCAAGACTTAAAAGCAACTACTCAGACATCTTACATTAAAACACCTCCTAATCCTACCAAAGAATCATCTAAACACACAAATAAATATCTTTTTTGGATATTACACTACAAGAATAGGTGTTTTTCATAAGGTATTCCTTCATTTTATTGAAGGCCTTCTCACATATGTCTAAACAAACAAACTTCTTCACTTTTTCATTGTAGGGAAGTGATGGGATACTATACGATGAAAAAGTGACATGCAATCATGGGAATCTACAAGTACCTCTTCCTCATACCTAGCCTCCTGAGGTCG
This sequence comes from Taxus chinensis, assembly GCA_019776745.2. Lineage (NCBI taxonomy): Eukaryota > Viridiplantae > Streptophyta > Pinopsida > Cupressales > Taxaceae > Taxus > Taxus chinensis. The sequence continues at coordinate 181,850,103 of CM034154.1, forward strand.
TGCCGAGACAGCCGGTGAATGTTGAATATGAATGGATACATAGAAAAGCTAATCGGGTAATCTTATATCCTCAATATATAATAATGGAATCTACGAATCTAAGGTGAAGAAGACCCTCCTAACATGAATTAGTGTAATGGTTCGTGAGGATATAATGGCTGTTCGGAGGCTCCAATCAAAGTTGAGCTCTCTACTGAGATCCTATTTCTTGGTTGTTGGTTACGTGCGAAGTGACCTGACCTGTGGGAGCTTCATATATCTCCAGACAATGTCATGAAAAATGACGATAGGCAGCTTAGTGGATTTGTAGTGAACTATGGGTGGTTTTTGTTCTAGCCTAGAAAATAATATTAGATTGATTGGATTCTATGTTTAATACGGAGAAACTATATTATAATATCTAGTGGGAGTGGTGAGGATCTAAATACCAGCGTTCGTAAGCCGGTGTCAATATTTAATTGATTTGTAGGCCCATTGGGTTGTGGGACTTAGGGATCACAACTATGAGTTCATGGTTGTTGTGGACCTATTATGGTCATGTGAAGAATCAATCCCTTCTTCTGACTATCTAGTAATCATATGCCTTTTCATCCTCTATGTTTAGAACTATAACTTGTATGATTTTCTCATAATACCTTATAGGTGTTCTGGAAACTTGAATGCGTAAGCTAGTATCTATGTCAACGAGGATGTCTCCTACGTCAAGTTGTGGAACTAAAGGATTGCAACCAAATGCTTGCTCTCTTTCGAATCCTTGTATAGTCATTCAGGTATTTTATCAAGGCAGTCTATAGTTAAGATAATTTGACCAAAAGGTGTACGCCTTGTCATCTTCGATATTTAAACCTATCAGTTGTTCACTAATTTCTTATAGGTTTGTTGTTGCTCGAAAGACCTATATCCTAAGGTCTTGATCTATATCAGCTAATGTCATGGGTAGATTTGGTTGAAGCACTATCGGTTCAAATATATATAATCTAGGGCTCTTAGGTCCTATGATTGTCATACAAAATGACTCAACTTGTAACTAAAATTTATAAACTGATTATGAAAGAAGTATTTACACTATGCAAGAATTCTTCTATTTTTGTATTATCAATGACGTATTTTAATGAAATTAAAGAGCAGCTATTCTAGTATATTTAGAAAAATGAAAAACTAATCTAGCAACAGAATTTAAAACAAACAAAGTATCCTGATGTGGCTATATGCCTATGCAATTGTGATTTTATCCTAAATATCTAAGCCACTAATTATATTAAATTGAAAGGCTCCAGATACTACCTCAGAAGTGAGGAATGAATCATAGATTCTCAGAAACTATCAATCCCCACAGCTTCCCCGGTGATATCTAGAGTGAACTTTTAACTGAAATAAAATAATTCACTACTCTATTTGATATGTTGTAACTAGAACTTTGATATCTCAAACCTGGCATTTATAGAACAATGGTAAATCCAATTGTGTGTGATTTTGTCCCCTCAGTGTGATCTCCTCATTCCTTTGTGTGCCCTCGTGAATCCAGAAAAGTGTGTATATGATAGTATCAACAGAAGATGGTATTTGAATAGTGGCATCTTTGGATATAACGAATACAATGCGAGTAGGAGAGGGATAGTGCAAGTGAACAGAGCTTGACTATGCAATTCCTAGCGGGATTTATTGCTTAATACTAACACAATTGCCTAAACTATCCTTGCGGGATTTTTCTATGCTTAACTAAACTGATTGCATGGCATAACAATGAAGCAAGACTGAAACAAGAAGATTGAATGACCTCTAAAAGACCAACAATGGAGGAAAAACAAGAAATTGATAGAATTCTAAGCAATAAATTCAAAAGTGAAATAAGTGAATTGAGAAGGTGAGGGGCCATTTGTTTGAAAACAAGTTGGCTATTTATAGCAAATGCAATTACCAGAGGGTAACTCTCAATTGAACTCTTTTACTATAAACAAAGGAAAAACACTATTTACCAGAGAACTAAAAACATTGATACAAGCCGAAGTGGTTGAAGAAAGAAAGCATGTAAATTTGAATATTTACATTTGACGTGATCATTGGAAGAATCTAGAAACTGCGTACAGGACCGCTGCTCTGTGCAGGGTGGCGGTTCCAAGGGACCGCCGCCCTGTCCTTGGGTAGCAGTCACAGGACCGCCGCCCAGGAAAGGTGGTGGTTTCATCACTGAAGACAAAAATGTAAGAAAAAAGGGGGCAGGGAAAAAAGCATGCGGAGGCCAAGCGGGGCATGCGGGATAAAAACATATACTTGGCGAGCTTTCTGGATTCCGAACACCTTACAAGGAGACCTGTATCATCATTGGGGTATGTAACATCGTTCCGGTGGTGCAATACCCTACAATTTTGGGTACGTACATATTGCCCCCTCAGAGAAGCATCTTAGCCATGAAGAGGCGTAAAACGGTGGATCCGAGTATGGCGGTCCCGAAATGGGGAGTTAGGAGTTATACCTGACATGCCCATGTGTTGGAAAGTCGCCATCCAAGATCCCGCTACCTGCAAAAATAAAAAAGGGGACTCAAGTGCAGCAGATAGATAAAATAAATTGAGAAATAAAAACAAAATTGATATGAAATGAGGACTTACCATCTACACGAGGGGTTTAACTTACCTCCATCAGCGCTCCGACCCTACGAAAGACATTTAAAATCAATTTTAGAAAGCTATATATATATATATAAAACAAACTCATTTTACTATTCATTTACGCGGATTGATTTTATGGTTTTTTGAGCTCTGGGACCCACGATGACGGTTTTCGATGAGAGTATAGTCAAAATTCGTGGTGAGATAGTTATCATGCCTCGAGAGTGGAACATCAACCTACGAAGTCTCAGGTTAGTTCTTCTCAATTTATTGTTTTTAAAACTAAAATGTGGAAATAATGAAATCTTTGTCTTGGGGGGGGGTATTTTTGAAAATATAGTTTTAAATGGGTTCTAGGGGGGCGCCCATAGGGTAGGTTTTTATTTTAGTTAAAATGGTGCATTTGCTTGTTTTTAGGCATTTTTTAGGCTTACGACCCGTTTGTGTTTGCGGGACAGGACCGCCGCCCTGCAGGGCGGCGGTTACGAGACCGCCACCTTAGAAGATGCCAGTTACGGAACCGCCGTTCAGCACAGGGTGGAGGTTCGTGACAAAAAGCCAAAAAAAATGCTTTCTTTTATTTATTTTTTTCATTTTTAGCATTTTCACATGTTTTTTAATAGTTTTTCCAATTGGCTTTTGGTACTAACTTACTCCTTTTTTGTGTTTTTTTGGGTGTATGCAGAAGGAGGAGTATATTAGATGGAGCCGGGAGAGGGAGTAGTGATTGGCTCCTAGCAGTGTTAGAGGCACTCTCTTAGGTAGAGCGAGAGTGAGATACCTTTCAGAGGGATGGCATTGGAGGATTGACTTATTCATACTGTGACTTATTTTCATACTGGATGATGCGGATCGAAACACTTCCGATTGCTAGGAGTTAGGGGTGAGTGGGCCATCACCCTAGAGGATGTTTACGGATACTGGGGGTTCCTATCCTTGGGTGGTGACTGTCTCTTAAGACAGCAGTATCGAGATCACAGGTGGTTCAGTGGGCCACCTACATAGGGGATGTAGTTGTATCGATGGGATCGAAGAAGGGAGTGAGGATCCACCCCATTATTGAGTCAGACATTCCTGTGCTCTGTAAGGCCATTATGGGCGTCCTTTCATCGAGACTGATTGGGGACAAGGGAGGGGACACCTCTTATATTGCTGGGCCCCCATTACACACAGATTGAGGGCCATGGACGTGTCTATGCTCGGGGAGCAGATATCATCGGGACTACCTACCATGATTTATATAGGGTAGTCTAATTATAGGGATAGTCACTGAGCCACCCGACTCTTGTCATGAGTTGGGTGTTTGAGCATATCACCCCATATGGGAGAGGTGTAGAGGTAGAGGATCCCGAGGCCGTCAGGGTAGGGAGGTGGATAGGGATGACAGTTCTTAGAGCACCCCACCAGCCAGTGGCCTCTTTGACCACTTCAGACATGGAGGCCACTCCTTATCAAGCCATGGCAGGGGTATGCGGAGAGGATATTGTTACATTGATTGCTTGTCAGACTACTAGTCAGCTGGTAGACATGGCGGGGAAGTTTGGAGATCCACCCCTTTGATAGAGTACCACAGTAGTTCAGCCTCCCCTATATTACATGTTTCCTCCAGCAAGGGGCCAGTGTATAGATCTATCTGTGAGGCTCAGGGAGGTCCTAGAGGTTGGGTTGGGACCCATTTTTACTCCCGGTGTCCCATTGCAGCTAGGAGGGTGGTATGCTCGAGGGAGAGCTAGTGCTCCTCAGGCACCCTTACTTCATATTTCCATCAGTCTTGCCCATAGCAGTGATGAGCCCATTGACGTGGACTCTGATTATGAGGAGTTCACTGGGGGAGAGACAGAGGAGATACAGAGGAGATGGAGATCAGTGAGATGGGTGGGGGAGGATGATAGTGATCCCGAGTGGCATGATGATACTCAAGATATCCTACGAGCCGAGAGGGCGGAGCAGAGTGCAGAGAGGGTGAATCTCGTCTCAGAAGGAGTTTCTCTCTCAGGACTTAGGTGGAGATGTTGAGTCCATTGCAGGCCATCACATTTCCCCAGATGTGGGAGAGGGACACCAGTAGGTGGTGGCATCAGTGGCAGGGCGGGATCCTAGAGATCCTTCTTGGAGGCCCGGAGATTCGAGTGAGTTGTCACTCTTCTCTTGACATTTTTTTTAGTTAGAATTGTCTTAGTTGTTATTTCTTTTTTTGTTTTGTTTACTCTTGGTTTTATCTTTGATCATTTTCTAACTTGTTTTTCTCCTTTACTTGCAGTGACTACTGATGAGTGGCGAGACTTGATTCACCGAGTATGTACAGATACCCTGTTGCTCCCCTCAGAGAAGACTCATGCTGAGCTATCTGTGATTTGGGGGAGCCTCAGTAGCTGGTAGGCATACCGATGTTTTTTTTCCCTCTATCTGGCATGCGGCGAAGATCATGACTTCTCTCTGTGCTGAGGTAGTTAGATATAGGACATGGCCGAGCGCTTGATGAGGAGGAGTCATTCTCATAGTGAGACAACAGCTACTGGCCATGACCGTGAGCCCTCGGTGCATTCAGAGCACCGGCGTAGCTGATTCCTAGATGTGGTCATGCACCCTCTGAGGGATCCCATAGGGATTGAGAGGCCATTTTTGTAGTTTTTTGTCAGATATATCTATATGAGTATTTTTGTACTTTTTGAGCTCATTGAGCATTTTGACCATGCCTAGTGCATGATGGCATTGTATATGAAACTTGATTATATATATATATATATATATATATATATATATATATATATATATATGTATGTATGTATCTTTTTGGATCTAGACTCTTGGTGCCTAGAATTTCATGTGATTTTTTATGTTACTAGATGTTTTTAGAGTACTTGTTTTCATGTTTTCAGTATGTATGCAATGGATGACAAATGATAAAAATAGAAATTTTTACTTTTATATCCTTTTTTAATGCTGATATGAGATGATACTAACATATGGTAGTACTGAAATTTTGAACTCTTTGGGCAATGTTTTGTAATTTCTTCTTATGTTGGAAAAATGATGAATGTATAGTGATAAAGAGATGAACTTTGCCCCAATCCCAAATCCACGCAACTAGTAAGATGTGAGGGCTCAACACCAAGAGTTAGGAAGGGCACAAGTTGTATGAGTTTGACTGAATGGAACGATGAGAGACAGAAAACCAGTAACAGAAACCAAACCTAAAGACCTACACACCTACCCTACTCAGAACTACCACCAAGCTTAGAAGGCCACTTACTTTCCAGTTTATCTAGACTTAGATTCATAAATGGAAACTTGGTTGAAAAAATCTGGTTTTGAGGATTTGATCTCTTTGGAATTTGGACATTTGTTTTCTCTTAATAGAATTTGATTTGTGCTTTTAGCATACCAAGATTTGTTAATTTGTGTGAATGGACCCCCCACACCCTACCTCATGCCACTAGTAAGAAGCATGGGTTTGTCACCAAAGGCAAGATATAGGTGAGTAAGGGAACTTCTTTCCTTTCCCAACCTCACACCACCAGTAAGAGATGTGGGCTTATCACCAAAGGTTGGTGGGGCAAAGAAGTGTGTAAAATAAAATATTTTGTTTGCTTGGTATTTTTGATTCTATTTGATTTTGACATTTTTGATCTATGATTTTGGGATATCCTTTCTTTCAAAAAGAGACGTAATAGGGATAGATGTGACACCAAGAAGCTTCTAGAATAGACCGTAGGTAAGGACAACTTCACCTAGTAGAAAGAAAGAGGAAAACCAAGTATGCAGGCCTTGGTATGGTTTTTGTCAATACTTTTCTGTCAAACTTGATGAGAAGATTTAAAAATACTTGATGATGTTTGAAGAGATGTGTTTTAAATGATTTTTCCAATATTTCATAAAATTTGTAATAAATTTCTTAAGAGTAAGTTCCTGGACTACAATTTTTACGAAATGAGTGGACAAAATGAAACAGCTAAATGACTAATGCAATGTAGGTAGCTATAATGTACAAGTGGTGATTTTGATGTCTTATGCGTAAAACCGTTTAAGATGCAAGGAATTGACAGTTTCACTGAATTCCTCACCTTCTAGTGTGCACAAGAGATACACCATTTCCATAGTCCTTCATGACTCGGTATGGGCCCAACCACTTGGGCTGAAACTTCCTTCCTTCCAATTTTTTCTTATCATCCGGACTGTCTAGTCTTAGAACTAGATCTCCCTCATATATTTCTCTCGCTCATAGAGATTTTTTTTACTGCCGGTACATCCAATCAGCATAGGCTCTATGCCATTGTTCGCATTTAACCTGCCTCATCAAGGCTTTCCAGTTGAGATAGGCATGCCTCCCTATAAGCTTCTTCATCCAAAATCCCTTGTAATGAGATGCAGAGACTGGGTATTTCAACCTCAAGTGGGAGAACTGCTTCTGCCCCAAATACCAATGAGAAAGGGGTTGCTCCTATTGGTGTTCTTATTGAGGTTTGATGGGCCCACAAGGCCGGATATAGTTTTAAAATGCCAATCTCACTTGTTTCTCCTTGACTTTTTGAGGAGAATAGCCTTTAACGTTTTGTTTGTCACTTCGGCTGCCCATTGGCTTGAGGGTAGTAGTAAAGAGAGGCCGTGTGATGGTTTATCTTGAATTTTCTACATACATAACTCATGGACTTCATCATTTTTAAAGGACATTCCCATTATCTGAGATAATGACTTGTGGGACACCATACCTGCAAATAATTTGTTCAGAATGAATTGGTAATTACCAAACCTGGTACTGTGGTGAGAGGCATGGCCTCCACCCATTTGGTAAACAGTATTTCCTGTGGCTGTAATTATAAAATTATGGCCATTGGTTGATGAGGGAGAGAACTTCCCTATCAAGTCTAGACCCCACGTGGAGAAGGGGCCACCATGGGTCACTATTGGTCGCAGGGATTGTGCTGGCATGTGAATCTCATGAGAGAATTCTTGGCATTTGTGGCACTTACGTACAAATTCCACTACGTCATGCTCAAGAGTGGGCCAAAAATAGCCCATCTGATGTATTTTGCAGTGGTGGCGTGACCACCGAAGTGGCCTCCACATATCCCACTGTGGGATTCATGAAGAATCTTCTTGGATTCTTCTATGTCGATGCATTAGAAGCATGCCATCGAAGGCTTTACGATAGAGTACTTATTTCTAAAACAACATATTTAGTGGTAATAATGCGTAACCACCTTTTTGTTGTGATGTGGCACCTTCCGAGTATGTGTGGTCTATGATAAAATTGATGATATCAGTGTACCAGGGACATTTAGAGATGGGGGCCTGGTTTCGACGAAGTATACACACTCATCAAGAAAGTCTAGATTTACCAGATTGCCTCCATCTAGTGGATTATCAGCTAACCAATCTGCAAAATTTTGTCCCTTAACAGGATTTTTGGTTTATGAATGTCAACTCAAATTCACTTATTAAGGTTATGAAATGTCCAACCTTTTTAGATAAAAATCCTTGTGTGAGGAATGTTTGTAAATGATCTATCTTTACAATGACCCTTGTTTCTTGGTTTAACATGTAATGTCTTAAATGTTTTGTTGCAAAACTATGGCAAGGCATTCTCTCTCTTCCTGTGTGTAAATGTTTTCATAATCAGCAACATTCAGCTAATGAAATAGACCACACGTTCTCATTTATCATTGTCTTCTTGAGCCATCATGTAGGCTAGCAAGACATGAGTGGCTTGTGAGTATAAGATCAAAGGGCGGTCTGGTTTGGGAGGCATTAGCATGGGTGGAGACAACAAGAAGATTTAACTACTTCAAAGGCCTCGTTGCATTCTTCAGTCCAATAATGTATAATATTTTTTTTATAGATTGTTGATTGGATGAATGAAAAAACTTAAATCTGGGATAAACCTTCAGATTGCACTGAGTTTCCCAAGAAATGATCTGATTCTAGACTCTTCTGATGGTGGGATCATTTTGAGAATAGCCCCTATTTTTTCTGGATCAACATCAATCCCTCGTGAAGATAATGTAGCCCAGAATTTTGCCTCCTATCACACCAAACACGCACTCTCTCTGGGTTTAATGTGACACCATATTCAATTAATCGTGAGAGGATGATACGGAGCACTTCTAGATGATCACAGCATTTCTTGGCCTTGGCCAACAAGTCATCCACATACGATTCCACAATCTTATGGATAAGATCATGGAATATATATGTCATTTCCCGTTGATACGTAGCGCTAGCATTTCTTAAGACCAAATGGCATGACAACGCAAGCAATAAGTTCCCCAGGGAGTTATGAATGTAGTTTTGGCTTGATCCTGTTCAAATATTTTAATCTGATTATACCCTGAGAACCCATCCATGAGGGACAACAGTTCAAATCCAACTGTTGCATCAACGATAACATCAATGGATGGTAATGGGAAGTCATCCTTTAGACAAGCTTTGTTAATATCTCAAAAATCTATGCAAATGCGTATCTTCCCATTCTTTTTTAGGACAGGAACGATATTAGATACCCATTGTGAGTAAACAACAAGTTTGATGAATCCCACTTGGAGAAGTTTTATTACTTCCTCTTTTACCATGAGAGCCACTTTTGGCTTCATTGGTCTTGACTTCTGTTTAATTGGTTTTGCATCTGTTTAGTGACAAGATTATGTACCGCGACATGTGGTGTGCAATGCCCGTCATTTCTTTATAGTTAAATGTGAAAGCCTTTTGATGTTTTTGAGGATTTGGGTGTGTATTTCTATCTCCTCTAGAGTTAACAAGGATCCCAACTTCAAAAATTTTGGTTCTTCCTCCGTTCCAATGTTTATGTCAATGGTTTCTTCTATTAAAGAAGCGTTACCTTCTTCAAATTCAGGTGGGGCTAGAGGTAGTTCCAAAGATTTCTCCATTTTCTATCTCATAGATATCGAGATCCTTCTGTGGAGGAGACTCTACCATGGGATTTCCAAAATAGGAAGAGCAATGTGGTATTAAGGAAAGATCAACTATACAGTGAGCAAGGTGTAGCTCCGCATAGGCATTTAGATATTCGAGAGTGACTCTATCATCATCAAAGTGACATCCTCAGCTTCTCCATGAGTCAGGAGTGAGTTTGTTGGTATTTTACGCACTAATGGTTCGGTACGAAGTGATACTGTGAAATTTGTATCTTCCAACTCACTGTTTGGAGTGAAACGGGAAGCTGAGGTTGCTATTGAGTCTACGAGAAGGTTCTTCTCTCATGGGATTGCTTCAATTGATATGAAGTTAAATCCCTTGCTTAGATCTAATACTTTGTTTTATAGAGTTGTAAATGTTCAACCTAGTTTCATATACCTCAGAGACTTGGTTTGCAACTAGTTGCGAGTCTCCTAGCACTCTAATGTTATCGACACCCATTCTTTTTGCTAGGATGAGGCCAAGGAGGAGAGCTTCGTACTCAGCCCCGTTGTTTGTACATTCAAAGTTTAATTTAAAGGTGAAAGGTAGGATCTTTCCCTCGGTGAAGTAAAAAGATCACTCCTGCCCCAGCTCCAAAGCGACATCTAGCTCCATCGAAGTGGAGAGTCCAATACTTTGCTTGGAAAAATGGATGTTGGGATATATCTGTCGTATCTATTTCTTTTTTCGGTTACTTCTACCATATAAAAAAAAATTCTGATGGAAGAGAAGCAATTCCCAGGGTGCGTCACATACCCATAGAATCAAATGGTAGGAGAATCAGTAAGTCTTTCTCTAGTAACTCAAAAAATTTTGTGGTAGTCCCTAGTGACACTATTTTTATAACATTGGTCTCATTTTGAGTGTTGGAATGTCTTCGGCTAGTTTGTAATTTCCAATTCTGTGGTGGGTATCAACTTCTTTTTGGTTTTGAATTAATTGGTTTGATGAGTTGATTTGTTGGGAGTTCAAACTCGGAGTGAACGCCTGGTCTTTTCTTCAAATTAGCTAGGTGTATATCGAAGGGTTTTGGGTCACCTTGTGCCACAAATATTTTCCCTAAGTGTAGAAATATTATTTCTTGGAATAATGTGGAAGGGATTGCCTTCATGTGGTGTATCCATGGCTGACCAAGGATCATATTAGAGTTGGTTTCCTGATCTATAATATAAAATTCGGTGAGGACCATCTTGGGTCCTAAAGTGACTGGTAAAACTATGGTTCTAATTGAGGTGACCTTGAGGCTATCATATCCTCTTAATGTATTTCGTGTTGTGGAACAGTTTGTCTCTCCATATCCTAACTTTTGAAGAAAAGCGAGGGGGGACTATGTTAACTGCTGCCCATCATCAATCATTGTGTGTTTAACATAGTTATTGTAAACCCATACTTGTAAAATCCTACAAGTTGGGTCATCTCTTATACGCAATCTTGCCCATAAGTTGGCATATGTAGGATATCGAATAGAAACTTGAAAACTCTATCTAAACATGCCCTGTAGGATCAAGATCATGTCCATATTGCTACATGCCTTTAGCTCTAGCATTTCAAGATGAGCCTACATGACTGCCACATTCACATTCATAAATATATTCCTAATACTTATAAGAGGGCAGCCTTAATGGGTTTTTATAGATTCTTCAACTTCTAATTTAAAACAGGACGTATGTTAGAGAAGGTTAACCAGCCATCTCATTAAGCTAGATCATAGGTGCCTATGGGTTTTACCAACGTTTTTTGAATGTTGTCTAGTTCCACATGGATAACTTGCAGTCTCGGTTAAAAATAGCCAATAACCACCATGAATAAAATCTTGTTATGTTCTATATGGGTAAAATCAGTCGTTCATCTTCACCATAACCAGCTATCATGAGTTGGGGTTGAGTTCATAGTTGGGGCGCGACTGGTGAGCTTCCAAATGAACTCCAAAACTCCAATGATCATTATTTTCTGTAATAACCACCCTTGGAAGTTAACCAATATATGCATACTTCAAACTTCTGTTCAAAATTCCTTACAATGGTTTGGGAGTTGGGTCATTAAAGACCCTTGACTTTTTCTATTTTGAGGGGAAACTGCCCCTGTATAAGTGTTTGGTGTGTCTTACATAACAAAAACTATACATATACATATACATATACATATAGAGCAGTTGATTCCTTATAATCTAGCAATCCAATATGCATGAATTTATTACCCAATTCACGACAAGTCCTATTCATCATGGTCTTGAAGCTTGTGGAAGATCCACAATGGCTCATTGGGATTATACATTTCGAGCGAAGTCTCATATAAGCATATGCCAATGATAGTGTTCACTTAATCTTTTAGTAAGGTCATGCAAATCATTAGATTATATATATAATAGAGAAATGATTGATTTAATTCTTAACATTGACAATCTAGATAGCCTGTTTCCATAATTGTTCGATCTCTGTCTTTGCAGTTGTTGTCTTGTAATGAGTGGATGATCTAAAATCCACCGCGTTGATTGTTGGATTACAAATATGTTATTTCATTCTATATTTTTTAACAGGTGGCGAAATGTTCTTGTTTAATATTTGCCATTTGGCACGAACTATGTTGAATCATGTTAATTTGGCCATCTGTTGTAACTCTGTGGTTCTTGTTAAAGATCTTAGGTCATTTACTTAGCATTCCAGAAATAATTGCATAGACAACATGGTATTCAAGACAAGAGCGAGAAGGAGGAATTTCACTAATGGACCCTAATGATGATACAGGTATCCTCGCAAGGTGATTCGGGATACTTGAAAAGCCCTCAGAAGAAATATGCGTTAACTGAATCCCGCATGCCCCGCTTAGCCCCCACACCCTTTGTTTTCCCCTTTTAGAACCTCTTTCCTTGGCCTCTTGATCTTTAGTGACGAAACCGCCGCCCTGCTCAGAGCGGCGGTAAAACACACGTTTTCCACAACATTCTTTTGACGCGACTCGCATGATAATGTTAGTCACGATTCAGCACAGCAACATCTTTGCCGACTTGAGCATTTTACATTTATGTTTTTGATTAGATGAATGCACACATTGTTTTTCCGAAAAATTTATTGTTTAGGAGTTCAGTTTGGTTTTAGATATTTTGGGTAGGATTGAATTCCTAGAGAAAAGTCCATGGCTTGTGCTCAAACTCAGTGGGTTCTGAAGTTTGTATCTGAATCTCTGGTTGCATTAGATTTATCTATAATTTTTACTTAATGTAAACTTGTCCCTAGTTCATTTGCAATGCTTGGTTAGCCTTACTGTCACTGTTGGTAACGGTGTACATAAGTGCCAGCGATGATGCATAGCAGTGTCTGTTCGCAAGGTTTATCGGGATCCAGGACTGAATCTTTTGCTCTCATCTCCTCGTTTTCAGTAGTTCAGCTTATTATCTCCGTTTAGCCCCCCGCGTAGCTTTCAATTCACTATGCATGTTTAGATAGTATTGTTCAGCTTTGTTGGTCTTCAATTCACGAAACCGCCCGCCCGGAAGGGCGGCGGTCTCGTGTACACAGTATTGTTATTTTATCCAATCCATTGGACACAAGGGTGTAGGTCCTAGTAAACCGCCGCCATTAGCAGTTGCAGGTTTTTCCTCTGTCGAACAGGATAGTTCTAGGATCTGGTCGCTTCATGTTGCATGACTCGCAGTGCAAATCCTGCAAGGAATCGCTTTAGCCAAGCTTCTGTACTCTTGCCGACTGTGAGCTCTCCTACTCACATGTTTTTGGTCCCCTGGCATTCTGAGCTGTCTTTTGTCCCAAAATCTACTCCTGTCGGTGCTAGCATTACACGCTCTTCTGCATCCACGTGATTCACGAAAGAACGCAGGAGATCATACTGAGGGGACAAGATCACACACACCATCGGCCCCTGCCACTATTCTAGCTCTGAATTTTACTCCAAGGTTTTAACTTTCAAAGTTCTAGTTAGAAGTATATCAAATAGTTTAGATAAATTGCTTCAGAATTCAGTAAATTCTATTCTCGATATTGAAAGGGAAGTTGGTGAGTTTTGATAGTTGCAGCTGAGTAAACTATGATTCACTCCTCACTTCTGCAGGTAGCAATCGAGAATCTTGGGCCACCATAGATTCAGACGAATTATTCATGTATTTCAGTGCTATAGAATAAATCGTTTCAAATCGCACAGGCAAATTGATAGCACTCGGTTATGTTGCAGGTTTGTTTTAAGCTTGTGTATGTTACTGTATGGTATTTCACAGATACAACTTGTGTAGATAGCATTACTTGTCCTTAAAATTGTTAGAATGGTTTCTTAGGCAGAAATTGAGGTTATATATGTTTTTAGATTTATTCATACGTAGTTACTAGTCTCAGCTTCTGGTTACTCTTAGATTTACATGATTCGTTTTGTATGACAATCACGCTAGGACCTTAGCATAGCCCAGAGAATATGTACTCTTGTGCCAATCCGTCTCCTCAACCGCAAACTATTCCTGTCTGCATTTTTGAATAGTTGTCCATAGATCCAAATATCTCATAATACAAGTATGATCCAAAGAATTTCACAGATTTACTCTGGATTCACGTGAGCTCAAAATTATGAAGAAATTAAACATAGAAGACGACTAAGAAACACACACACCGTTTTGGATTCGCCACTGTTCTGCGAAACTACAGATTACCATCTAGGAAAACATTCACATGAGTGTAGAAGGGTATCGAAATAAGAAATAGTTAATCACTTTGGTTCAGTGATTTCCATTCTCGATATCCCACAGCCGAGGTTGTGGGGATTGACAGTTCTCACAGAACACTATGATTCATTCCTCACTTTCTAAGGATCCAAGTTTCACGAGACACCTGTGCAGATAGATCTGAGAAAATCACACAGTTGTTGGTCCTAAACATAGATAGCTAAGAAGATCGCATATGACAAAAAGCTGGATACTAGGCTATTTTAGAACTTGTTTTTTGCATATGACCAGTAACAGGACCGTCAATTTTAAATATTTTCTAAATGGTTACTGATCTTACAGATCCCACGGCCCAACGAGTCCACAAAGTCAATCAGAAATTAGACACTATGCCTACGAACCTTGGTACTTCAGATCCACTCCACTTCCATCCATCAGTCATCGAACAATTGTCCTTACTAGATATAGCGGCTAACGAAGCTAAAGAATTCTAGGGAGCCCAGGGAATCGTCCATAGAGTTGATTATATTCACCATATGACCCTATCAGGAGAAATACATGAAACCATCCCGGTCATTTTCCACGCATCCCACAACCCATAGATCGAATCACGCCAGAGCTCGATATTGATTGGAGCCTTCGAGAAATCATCCTCACTGATCGATCTATCACACCAGTCCAAGTTAGAAGGGCCTTCTTTGCCTTAGATTCGCAAATACCATTAGTGCGTGTCGAAGACATTAGACTCCCCAACTAGTTTGTCTGCATATTCTACCCCCACCGGCTGTCTCGGCACGACCTCGGGAGGTCAAGTATGTGGAAGAGTCACTTGTTGATTCTCACGCTCGCCTGTTGCTTTTCCGACGTACAAAATTGGTGAACCCGACGTGAAACAAAACAACTGTTTCACCTTCTGTACCTCATTAGCATTCACATCAGTTTCACCACAAAATTGGTGAACCCAACGTGAATCAAACAATTATTTCACCTTCTCTTTGAGAAGTTTCATCTTCTCTCTTTCACCTTCGCTCTTTCCCATTATTCTGCGGGTATTCATATACCCCCCGAATATGTCGGGATTCGATGCATATGGCAGACCCCTCTTGGGTCTTGAGGCATACTACGCCCAACAGAATAGGGAATCATCACCCTCGCTCTCAGTATGGGGTGACAATTATTCAACTAATCAGTTGTCAACACAAACCCCAGGAATCAGATATAGTTCATCTTTTCAAACTGAGGAGTTAGATCACTCGCTCAAACACAAACAAAGCCTTCAGGCTCAAACAATATGACATGACTGGAGAATCTGCTTCATCACCTCAGGTGTTACTTAGACCACATATTAGCAGACAATCAGATCCATACTCAGTTCTAGATGACGAATACTCAATACATTATCCTAGGAATGAACAACGCTCTCAAGGCATGTACCCACCTGTGACAAGGAATCTTGCAAATACAGCCCGAGTTCTCTCCTCAAGAAAATACCTTTATGCCACTGCATATAGGAAATACTCTCGGAGAAACTTGGCAAGATAGCGATCAGTTTATGACAAGATATCACATACCTATACAACACCAGGGTATACAACAAACGCCGCTCAGGAAAAGCACCGTGACTTCACCAAATGAAGTCATTTCAACGTTAGTAGAAAAAGTGAGAGGGTTAGAACTGGCTCAAGCAAGTCAAAATTCTCCGTTCATACAAGTAGGGAAGTTCCAATCCTCCATACCACCCTGGCCAAGTAGATCTCCTCACAGGAGTAGGCACGTTAGGCATGCCACCTCACTATCCACAACAAACACCAACAAGGCCCATCATCTCTAACACTATTCCTCCCGGTCTAGTATCAAACAATCCATTCCTTGACAATACCCCGTCATACTTAAACATGTACTCCAAATCACCACAAGGAGATTTGTTCTCCTCTCCCGGCATGTTTACTCAAATGCAAGGACTTACCCTATGCCCCTACTAACGCATACGTTACGCACTGTATCAACAACCTATCCCACCACCACTCTCCTCAGCAACCACCATCATTGGTTAAGAAGTTATGCGATAGGGACTTATTCAGAATATCTAAAAGAACCCTTAGACTCTCACCATACGAAGCATCATGCTTCCAAGACCTCTTCCTGATTTACCTAATTACAAAGGAGAGGGAGATCCGAATGCGCATATCAAAGCTTACGCTACAGCCATATGTGAACTACTCCCTTTGGGATGGGTTTGTTGCTAAAATATTCCCCAAAACACTTGGAAGGCATTGCCCTCGACTGGTATTACCGAATACCCGAGGCTTCCATACATTCATTCAAAGAACTCGTGTCTGAGTTCATCAAAGCCTTCGACATGAACAAACTATTGAGAACAGGAATCAGGGAATTCTTGCACATCAAACAAGAACACAACGAATTTGTCACCCATTTCATCTAGAGGTGGCGTACAGTTCTTTATTCTTCAGCAAGCACTCCAAACATGGATCAGATGGAACTATGCGATTTATTCCTTCATTCTCTTAGCAGAGAGGTGAAGGAAGAAGTCCAGAAGTTCCCACTAAGGACTTATGACGAGGTACTTGAGAGTGCTCTGCGAATTGATCAAGCAGTGATAGATAGTGGCCGTAAGACGTATGGAGCAAACGGGAGGTTAATCACCCCTACTCAAAACACTACAACCACTACAAGCGTCAATCAAGGACCCAAAATCCTTAACAAAAATTGTGGGGTAACAACAGATGGAGTAACTGACCAGCCCAAGAGGATAAATGTCATTAATACTCCGTCACAAACAAACAACCAAAGAAACAACAATTTTACCCCGACGATCAATACAGTGGATTTTAATAATCCACAACAACAACAACGGCGAAATCCCATACAAGGACCAAACCAAAAATCCTTTGGTTATCAAAACCAAAATCAAAACCAGAAACAACAAAACTTTAGTCCTAATAGGCAACAGTTTGATCGGAATGTTAGACCACAATACACACCAAACCAACAAAACGGGAATTACAACCCCAATTCTTATTGTGGTTTCCATAAAATTCAGGGTCATGACACTAGAACGTGTCGTGATTACAACAAATTCATGCAACGCTTGCCAAGTGAACAAAAACAATTTTTTATGGATATGTTCTTAGCAGATCCTATGTCACCAACGGCAAGTACCTTCGCAGGGGCAGTTTCCCCTCAGAATGCCCCTCTCAAGATCTTTAATGATCCACTCCCAAATCATGATAGCGATAGGTTGAAACCAACTGGAACAAACAAAGGTGCAATAACGGGAAACAACAATCACGAGGCCTCAACCTCGCTAAATCCGTTAGTCGCGCCACAACTAGGAAGTCAACCACGACCTAAGGTAGTTGGATTAGTAGAGTTAGACTCCAAATTACCCGTTGAAGCAATTACAAGAACACGAGAGTATTTCTCTCAACCAAGTCCAAGCCACCTTCCAGAAACAGATAACATCCAGCAAACCATAGCAAAACCCATGGGTGCTTATGATCTAATTAATGATCTAACAAAAACCTTCTCGCATATTTCATTCCTTGATTTACTAAAAAATTCCCCTGCTCATAGGGCTGCTCTTTTAGAGGCGTTAGGTTTGGGTCATTTAGTTAGTATCACTCCACCACCGGAAGCGCAAGTAAATCATATAGACTTTGATATTTATCCACCAGGACAGGCGGATAGGGATGTTGAATTCATATTCGAAATAAGTAAAATGCCTACAGATGCTGAGATCGCACGCCGAGGCGATCCAGCCCTACACTTGCAAGTACAAGTTTATAATAACTATGTAAAACGGGCAATGGTTGATGACGGAGCTGTGGTTAACATAGTTCCTTTCTCTTTTCTCCAAAAATTGGGATATGGAGAAACAAACTGTTCTACTACATGAAATACCTTGAGAGGCTACGACAGCCTTAAAGCCACATCGATAGGAACTATAATACTACCGGTCACCTTAGGACCTAAAACAATCCTGACTGAGTTTTATATTATAGATCGGGAAACTAACTATAATATGATCCTCGGCCGGCCCTGGATACACCGAATGAAGGCAATCCCTTCCACGCTATTCCAAGAAGTAAGATTCCTGCATCTAGGAAAGGTATTTGTAGCCAAAGGTGATCCAAAGCCATTTGACGTACACCTAGCTGATTTAAAGAAGAGACCAGGTGTACACTTAGAATTCGAACTGCCAACAAACCAACTTAACAAACCCTCTGACCCAAAGCCAGAGGAAAAGTTGATACCTACGACAGATCTTGAAACTACCAACATAGTCCAAACAATTCCAACCCCTAAAGGTAAAACTAAAGAGACAGTATCATTAGGGACTACTGCGAAGATCGTTGAATTAATAGAACAAGATTCACCAATGTTCTTACCATTCGATTCAGTAGGCATAGGATTTTCCTTAGGTGTTGGTTCCTTGCCAGCAGAAGATCTCTGTATGGTAGAAGTAGAGTATGCAAACACAGTAGATACACCTACATCCATACTCCCAGCTAAGTATTGGACTCTCCATTTCGATGGAGCTAAATGCCGTTATGGAGCGGGGGCAGGTATAATTCTTACCTCGCCCGAAGAGAAGGTCCTCCCATTCTCTTTTAAATTAAACTTTGAATGTACAAACAACGGCGCTGAATACGAAGCCCTCCTCCTTGGCCTTACCTTAGCCAAAAAAATTGGTATCGATAATATCAAAGTTTTAGGAGACTCGCAATTAGTTGCAAACCAAGTTTCAGAGGTATATGAAACTAAAACTGAACACTTACAACTTTACAAAAACGCTGTATTAGATTTAAGCAAGGCGTTCAACTTCATATCCATTGAAGCAATCCCGTGAGAAAAAAATCTTCTCGCCGATTCAATAGCAACCTCAGCATCACGCTTCACTCCAAGCAATGAGCTAGAAGATACTCATTTCACAGTATCCATTCGTAACGAACCATTGATAAAAACAATGACAAATCCTCTTTCAAACAGAAATGAATCTACCGTCCTAGACCATGTTGGAAACGATGCGGCTACTTTGGATTACTTAAATGCCTATGTAGCACTACATCTCTCCTATCACACGCTAGATTTATCTCTGATCCTACATTCATCTTCCTACTTCGGAAATCCCGTAATGAATCTTCCCTCACAAAAAGAACCTAATATATACGCGGTGGAAAACGGGGATGATATAGATCTACCTCCGGCACCACCTGAGTTCGAAGAGGGTAATGCCTCTTTAATTGAAGAAACAATCGATGTCAATATCGGAACGGAAGATGAACCAAGAATTTTAAAGCTAGGTTCTTCGTTAGCCCAAGAGGAAGTGGAAATACATACTCAGGTTCTCAAGGAACATCAAAAGGCATTTACATTTAATTACAAAGAGATGACAGGAGTCGCACCCCACATTGTGGTACACAACCTCGTCACTAGAACAGATGCAAAGCCAATTAAACAAAAATCAAGACCCATGAAGCCCAAAGTAGCCCTCATGGTAAAAGAGGAGGTAATAAAACTCCTTCAGGTAGGATTCATCAAGCCAGTTGACTACTCCCAATGGGTATCCAACATCGTTCCCGTTCTCAAGAAGAATGGAAAGATACGCATCTGCATAGATTTCCGGGACATCAACAAAGCATGTCCTAAGGATGACTTCCCATTACCATCCATGGACAAAGACGCTTACAGAGAAGCACGTCTTTCTCAATTAGAAAGTCTGGATGAAGCTAGGTTAGACGCTGAACAACGACATAGAGTCTATGCCGACCAGATGTGCCGGCAGTACAACAAGAAGGTCTATGAACGTGACATATACGAAGGTGACCTAGTTCTAAGGTTAGACAGCCGGATCGACAAGAAGACCGGCGAGGGAAGGAAATTCCAGCCCAAATGGTTGGGCCCATACCGAGTCATGAAGGACTACGGAAATGGTGCATACCTCTTATGCATGCTAGAAGGTGTGAGGAGTTTGGCGAAACAGTCAATTCTCTCCACCTCAAACGTTTCTACGCATAAGCAGCTAGCACTGCCTATATAACTATCTACATCGCATTTTCATATAAATTAGGATCATTTTGTCCACTTGTTCTTACACAAATTGTGATCAGGGAATCTATTCTCAAAGTAATCTATTTCAAACTCGTGATGTTTCTGGCAATAAAGTTCTTTAATCATACTTCTCCATCTTCGACATCATCAATCAACTCAGAATCTTTTATCAAACAAAATCAGACATGACAAAGTCCTAACGGTAATCATACCAAGATCTGCAAGTTTGTTCTCGCTTTGATTTCTTCTTAGGATAGGTGTCTTGCCTATGGTCTGTTCTAGAAGCTTCATGGTGTCACATCTATCCCATATTCACATCTCTTTGGAAATAAGCATATACTGACATTTTACTCAAATAGACAAGTCAAGAAGTGATTAAACAGAAAATTTTATTTTACACATTTCCTTGCCCCCACCAACCTTCGGTGATGAGCTTGCGTCTCTTACTAGTGACGTAGGGTTGGGAAAGGATGGAAATGCCCTTACTCACCTATGCCTTACCCACGGTGATAAACCCATGCTTCTTACAGGTAGCATGGGGCAAAGTGTAGGGGGTCCTCTAAACAAAGTAAATGTTAAAAGGTCATAAACAATCAATTCAAACTTTGAGTCAAAAACGAATGAATCAGATATTCAAAAATTCCAAGAGAGTCAAAAATCCTAAAAACCCAGATTTTGTCTACTATGTGGCCATCTACGGGTCTAAGTCTAGATAAACCGCAAAGCAAGTTGCATCCAAAACTATGAAGTCATTCAGGTAGAATAAGCTTGTAGTTTTTTTTTGGTTCCACCAAAGCTTCGTCTGTCTTTCGTCACTATCACTTCACCATATTCCATAACTTGCGCCCTTCTTGGCTCTTGGTGATGAGCCCTCGCATCCTACTAGTTGCGTGGAGTTAGGAGTGGGGCAAGTTAGTCTATTCATCATACTGATTATTTTCATCACTTTGCCAAAACAAATCATGAGGTATCCAAATTGCCCACAGAAACTAAGATTTAAGATCACAATATATCTACAATATCATGTATCAGCATCATGAAACACAAAAAGAAAACAAACATTTGCACCATCTGTTTTCCATTGCATACATTCTAGAAAGCATATAAAACATACATCGTAGTATACACAAAGCAGTTGGAAATAAAGAAAATAGAATACAAATGACAAGTTTTGATCCAAAACCGACGCATATATATAAATAAATCAAGTTTATATACAATGCCATCATGCACTAGGCATGGTCAAAATGCTCAAAGAGCCCGTAATACACAAAAGAATATAAGTACAAATACAAAAAGGCAAGTGGCCTCTCAACCCCTGCGCGATCCTGCTGAAGGTGCGCGCCCTCGCCTAGGACTCCGGCTACGCTGACGCTCTGACTGGACGGAGGGCTCAGGGTCCCTAGGGGTAGTCGTAGTCTCGCCATGAGAACGACTCCTCATAAGACGCTCGGCTGTCCTATAGCCGGCCAACTCTGTACGGAGAGTTGACACCATCTTGGCCACATGCCAAACGGGAGCAAAGATGTCAGTGTGCCTGCCGGCTGCTGAGGGCTCTCCGGCATCCACGGATAACTCCGCACGGGTCTTATCCATAGGGATCATCAAAGAATTGACGCAAACCCTACGGATTAGATCCCGCCACTCATCAACAGTCTCTGCAAAGCAAAGAAAGAAAAATGAATTAGGAACTAGGCAAGAGGTTAAAGTGTACACAATGCAAATATAAGGAGAGTTAACATTCGAAAACAAATCCTAAAACAAACAAGCATTGAAAGGAGGAGAGGATAACTTACTCGGATCGCCAAGCCTCCAAGATGGGTCGCCAGGGCCAGCGCCTCCTGCTAATGCCGCTGCTGACTGAGGGGCTGCTCCTGTGGTAGGGGCAACATGGCGCCCCGCAACGGACTCATCATCTCCACCATGGCCTCGGGAGAGTGGCTCCTCAGAAGCCACGGTCTCTCTCTCTGCACTCTCCTCCTCCCTCTCTGCCCGCAGAATATCCTGAGTATCATGCCACTCAGGATCGCTCTCGTCCGTCTGCTCCTCTGACCCTCCCTCTGTGTGCTCCTCAAAATCAGAGTCAATATCTATAGGGTCGTCACTGCTATGAGCAGGACCTGCAGCAATCTGAAGTAATGGTGCTTGAGGCGCACCAGCTCTCCCTCTGGCCCGAACTACCCCCCTGGCTGTAATAGGAATGCCAGGGGTAACCGCTATCCAACCACGGCCTCTAGGCCCCCCTCTAGCCTCTCGGACTGATCTATAAATGGGTGCTACTGGAGGAAGCATAGCCGCGTATGGGAGGCCAAACTGCTGAGGAACCCTACTGAAGGGATGTACCTCTACCCGGCCCACACGGTCAATAAGCTGCCCTGTGATAGAGCAGGAGATCAATGTCGTAGTCTCCTCTCCCCATATACCAGCCATAAGCTGGTACGGTGTAGCCTCCATGTCTGCCGTGGTAAGGGTGGCTACTGGCTGGTGAGGTGCTCTGAGCACTGACATACCTAACCATCAGGCTGCCCTCACTGCCCTGGGATCAGCCACCTCCACGCCTCTGCCATACGGAATGAAACGCTCATACACCCAACTCATGACTAGAGTGGGGTGGCTCAAGGACTATCCCTGCAATCGGACCACCCTGTATAAGTCATGGTAGGTGGTCCCCAAAATGTCCGCGCCCCAGGCATATTTCTGGCCATGTCCCTCTATCTGTACAATAATGGGGCCCCAACAATATAACAATGTATCCCCTCCCTTGTCCCCGATCAGTCTCGAGGCAAGGATCCCCATGATGGCCTGTCGAAATACGGGGATGGGCAAAGAAGGAATGGATCTAACTCGCACTCCCTTCTTTGGCCCCGTAGAAATGGTTGCATCCCCCATATAACCAGCCCACTGAGCTATCTATGCCATGGACCCTGCTGTCTCCAGTGTGAGTCTCCGCCCAATGATCGGGACCCCCAAAATGCGGTAAACATCCTCCAAAGTGATGGTCCACTCACCACGGACCCCTGGCAGTCGGAAGGTGTTCAGATCTGCGTCCCAATATGAAAATAGGTCACAAAGAATGTGACTGGATGGAGCAACGTGGGGCACACGCAATATACGCAATATTCCGGCCCTCTGCAATGTGTCCTCCTCATCCACTGAGAGGGCATCCAATACCCCGGGCAGCCAGTCGCACTCTCTCTCCCGGCTCCATCTAATGTACTCCTCTTTTGCCTGCATACACCCAAAAACACACAAGGAAGAGTAAGTTAGTATCTAAACAATATCAAGAGAAGCATAAAAACACGTACAAATGCTAAAAATACAAGTAAAAGCTTTTAAGTAAGGTTCTTTTGCATTCTGTGCAAAACCGCCGCCCTGAGCAGGGGGCGGTTTTGTAACCGCCGCCTTAAAGGTGGCAGTCTCGTGACCGCCGCCCTGTACAGGGCGGCGGTTGTGTAATCGCCGCCCTGTCCGGGGCGGCGGTCGCGGTCCGAAAACCCACACGGGTTTTTAAGCTTAAAAAGCCCAAAAAAATGCGAAAAATGACTATTTTAATCAAAAATAGGGCCTACCCAGTAGGCGCCCCCCCCTAGATGGACCCTTTAAACCAAACATTTTCAAAAATAACCTCCCCATTGCAACAAATTTAGCATTTTAAAATTGAAGAGGGAAAAGTACAAAATTGAAGAAAACTAACCTGTGATCTCGTGGGGTGGCGTTCCGCACGTGGAGGCATGATCTCTATCTCACTGCGGACGTTTTGACTCTACTCGCATGAGAAACCATCACCGTGGGTCCCAGAGCTCAAAACCTATCAAATCAACTCGCGCAAATGAATAGGAAAATGGGCCCACTTTCATATATATAACGCCCCAGTTTATTTTAAATATCTTTTTCACACGTTCGGAGCGCCGACGGAGGTAAGTTTCTATCCTCGCACAAACGGTACATCCTCTTTCTCTATTATTTTAACGTTTATTTTTCAAATTATTGTATCTATCTGCACTTGAGTTCTCTTTTCATTTCGCAGGTAGCGGGAATTTTGGACGGCGTCATTTCAACACACGGGCATGTAAGGTATAACTTCTCACTTCCCATTTCGGGATGGCCATACTCGGACCCACCGTTTTATGCCTCTTCATGGCTAAAACGCTTCTCCGAGGGGGCAATATGTACGTACCCAAAATTGTAAGGTACTGTACTACGGAACAGTGTAATAAGTGCCCCGATGATGATACAGGTCTCTTCGCAAGGTGTTCGGGATCCAGAGAAGCTTTACGGATATGCGTTAACATCCCGCATGCCCCACTTAGCCCCCGCGTGCTTTGTTTTCCCTATTTTTCCTCTTTTCTTGGATTTTTGGTCTTCAGTGACGAAACCGCCGCCCGGAAGGGCGGCGGTCTCGTGACCGCCGCCCTACACAGGGCGGCGGTCCTGTAACTGCCGCCCTGAGCAGGGCGGCGGTCCTGTGCGCGTTTTCCAGAACGTGCTTTTGACGGAACGCACACAAAAATCAACGCTTTACCAGCTTTTCTTGCTGACTTGAGCATGCATTTATGTTTTTGGTCCCCTGGAATAGTGTTTTTCTTTTGTTTAATGTTTAGGAGTTCAGTTTAGATTTGATCTTTGCATGTTGGGATTCCTATAAATGCATGGTTTGTGCACATACAAATGGCCCCTGATTTTAGTTCTGAATTCTGCTCCAAAGTTTACTTTTAAATTTCTTGTTGCAGTAGATTTAGTTTTCCTTTGCTTAGAATTCTTAGGTTTCTCATTGAGTGCTTTGGTTAGTTTTGTATTGCAGCTGGTAGGCCACATATCCAACTTGTGCAAGTGCAAGCATTATTTGGGCCACCATTTTCACTCCAATTTTCATGTTTTCAGTGCTCTGGTCGTTTTAGTTTGCTTAGGATTGGTAGCATAGTTTGTTGCAGGTTTGTTTTAGCTTTGTGTTACTGTTGGTAAGCCACAGATCCAACTTGTGCAGACAACATTATTGTTTTGGAGTAGAATGGTCTAGGTAGCCATTAAAGTTGCAGGTTTTGCTCTTCATACAGACTAGTCTCAGGTTCTGGACGCTCTTTGTTGCATGATTCGCAATAGACCCCGCTAGGAATTGCATAGGCCAAGCTCTGTACTCTTGTGCTATCCCTCTCCTATCCGCATTCTATTCTGTCTGCATTTTGAAGGCTGTCCATTGATCCAAATACCTATTCCTGTTGATGCAAGCATTTCACGCTTTTCTGGATTCACGTGAGCACAAAGAACGAAGAGATCATACTGAGGGGACAAGAACACACACACCGTCGGATTCGCCACTGTTCTGTGAAATCCAGGTTCCATCTTTCAAAGTTTTAGTTAGAACTTATCAAATAAAGTAGTTAATCACTTTATTTCAGTTATTTCCATTCTCGATATTGCCAGGGAGGTTGTAAGGATTGATAGTTTCTGAGAAACTATGATTCATTCCTCACTTCTGAGGTAGGATCGAGGATCTTGCAGATAGATTAGTTATTTCGTTGTTTAGAATAGATATACAAAATCGCACAGACAAATAGCTACACTCGGCTATTTTGTTTATTTTTACGTTGTTAGTTTAGTTGTCAATTTTAAATGTTTTAAATAGCTACTCTCTCATAAATTTCCGGAAAATACAAAAAGAAACTATATATGCTAGAAGTGCACTTAGATTTTACTTTATTATAGTTTGTTTCATTACTGCTTTTGTATGACAATTACGGGACCTAGGGAGCCCAGGGAATACATTTTCGAGCCAATTGTGCCTCAGCCCAATACCGTAGTAGCAATAACCGACATTGATCAAAACCTTAGGATACAAGTCTTCCAAACAACAACAGACTTCCAACAGATCAGGATACAGTTGAGAGGGTTAAACATCGAAGACGACCAAGCGCATCTATTTTGGTCAAATCAGCCAAATTACAGATTACCCTAGAAAAATACCCACATGACTGTAGAAGGGCTCGAAAGAGGACAAATATTTGGGTGTGATCCTTTAGTTCCACAGCCAGACGCTGGAGACACCCTCGTAGATATAGATACCATCTTAAGAATCCAGGTTGCGAGAACACCTATAAGGTATTCTGAGAAGATCGCACAACTGTTAGTTCTAAACATAGAAGATGAAAAAGCTTACAACTATTGGATACTAGGGATCAGAACTTGATCTCCCGTATGACCATCACAGGACCGCAACAACCAAGAGTCTATGGTTGTGATCCGCAGATCCCACAGCCTAACGAGTCCATAAGAGAATTAGACATAGACACTGGCCTACGTAAATTATTATTTCAGTCTATTCCGATTCCACCTCTCATCATTCAACAGTTATCCCTACTAAATACAACAGCTAACGAAGCTAGAGAATTTTGGACTAGGCCAGAGAATCGTCCATAGAATCGACTAATTTCACCATATGACCCTATCAGGAGAAATACACGAAACCATCCCGGGTCATTTTCCACGCATCCCACAACCCATAGATCGAATCACGCCAGAGCTCGATATTGATTGGAGCCTTCGAGCAGTCATCCTCGCTGATCGATCTATCACACCAGTCCAAGTTAGAAGGGCCTTCTTTGCCTTAGATTCGCAAATACCATTAGTGCGTGTTGAAGACATTAGACTGCCTAACTAGTTTGTTTGCACATTCTACCCCCACCGGCTGTCTCGGCACGACCTCGGGAGGTCGGGTACGTGGAAGAGTCACTTGTTGATTCTCACGCTCGCCTGTTGCTTTTCTGACGTACAGTTACAATACATAGTTGATGAGGATGAGGTTAGGTACCATAACATCGAGTCCTATACAGGAGAAATTGATATAGTTATTCATCTTTTGGGGAGCAAGGAAAAGATAACAATAAAGAAATGCAAATACAAAGGTATGATCCCTAAGTAAGAGTATGATAGGTTGGTGATTTTCAGAAGACTTTTTATACTCCACAGGACAATAGAGGGTCGTATTTCCAATATAAGAATTGATGTATGTTTGACAGGGACCATAGCTATTGAGGGTTGTTTCTTTTTAATTTGCGATGAATAGTGTCTAATTGATCCTTCATTTATTTTTTTGTATGTGGGGCTATATTGTTTTATCATTCATTTGTCTAAGATTTGAGTGCACCTTTCAAAACCTTGTTTTTTCCTAATCTAAATAAATAAAAATAAAGAATACTTAGTACTACAGGAAATAACCTTATATACATAATTTTATCGATCTCTTTTATTTCTTCATATTATTTCTCAATCAAAATAAACTTACATATTAATAAAATATTAAAAAAATTGAATGGGTTGTATTCTAACAATGCATATGATGGTGTAATAAGTGTTTCCTAACCATGCACCAAGATTTCAATCCCAAAAGATACCAATAAATAAAAAATGAGGTGGTGATCATATCCCAAATGAATTTGGTATAGTAAAATCCCCTCAAACCTTGACAACTAAACCTAATAATTTTGTAAACTTAACCCATCCAAGCTTCACATTCAATTAAAAATATTTAAAAACATGAATTTTATGTAATATCCATTCTTTTATTATTACATTATTTAAAAGAACAATAAAATAAATTTTTATTTAAATAAAAAATTAGATTGCATATATGGATGAATAAAAAATATTACTTACGAAAACTATTTAAAATAGAAAAATCCCAATAATAATTATATTTGTAATAAATTTGAGCTCCTTATTCTCCTTGTATTCACATAATCCCATAAATAAATTATAAAATTTTGGACTTATAAATTACGAGTATTCATATATTTTAAAAGTAACTGATATTTATTTAAATAATAACCATTGAAAATATTTATATTTTTAGAATTACTTTCATAAAATAACAATGGAGTGCTCTTCCGACAAGAAACCTAATTCTAATAGAGGCATGTCTTTTGGCTTGGTATGGGTGTGGAGGGAAAAGATGGATGGGTGAGGAGAGAGGAAGGGTTATGGAGGGAGAGAAGGGTTTTGAAAGGAGACTCAAGAAGAGGGATGGGTATAGAGGGAGGGAGGGATTTGGATAGAGGAATGGTTATGGAGGGAGGGAAGGGGTTTTTATGGAGTAGAGGGAGAGGGTTATAGGGATTAAGGAATGTGGAGGGTAGAAGCGGTATGGAGGGAGGGGAGGGGTTTTCATGGATAAGAGGAAGGGGTGTGGAGGAAGGAGAGTTGTTTAGAGGAAAAACTAGGAATGGGTGTAGAGGGAGGTAAGGGAGGTTAGTGGAGAGAGGTGATGATATGATGGAGGAAGGGTTGAGGGGTGGAGGGGAGGAGGTTTTGAGAAGAGGGGAATGGGTATAGAGGGAGGATTAGGATATGTGGAGGTAAGGAGGTTTGGATGAAGAGGGAGTGTTGATGGAGAAGAGGGAGGAATGGAGTGGAGGGGTAAGGGGAGGTATGCATGGGAGGCGGGGTGTTAGAGGGAGAAGGGGTTTGGAGGGAGAGGAGGGTGTTGAGGGAGAAGAGGGAGGGGTATAGAGGGTGAGTGGGAGAGGATGTGGAATAGAGGAAGGTGTGTGGAGTGTAAGGAGAGGTGTGGATGGA
The DNA here is from genome assembly GCA_019776745.2 of Taxus chinensis. NCBI lineage: Eukaryota > Viridiplantae > Streptophyta > Pinopsida > Cupressales > Taxaceae > Taxus > Taxus chinensis. Next base: position 181,878,927 of record CM034154.1, read on the forward strand.
TAAGGATAGGAGTTGAGGGAGTGAGAGGGTTATAGATGGGAGGGGATGTGGAGAGAGGAAGGGGTGTGGATGGAGGGAAGAGGGTTTAATGGGAGAGAGGACGGGATATAGGGAGGAAGTTTAGGTGTGGAGGGGTGTGGAAGAAGAGGGATTTGAGATGGAGAAGAGGGAGTGGAGTGGAGGGAGTGGGAGGGGTGTTGAGGGGAGTGTGGAGGTAGAAGGGATGGTTGGAGGGGAGAGGAGGGGTGTGGATGGAGGAGAGGGGTGTGGAGGGAGGAAGGTGTAGGAATTAGGTTAGAGGGAGATATATGGAGGAAGAAGGGGGATGGGTATAGAGAGTGGATGGGGTTGTGGATGGAAGAAGAGGTGTGGAGGGAGGGAGAGATAGGAGGGTGTAGATGGGAGGGTGTGGACTGGTAGGAATGGGGTGTGGAGGTGAGAAGCATGTGGAAGAGGTGATTTCGAGGGAGAAGAGGAGGGGATATGGAGGGATAAGGGATGTGGAAAGAGGGGTGTGGAGGGAGGAAGGGGGTTGTGAAGGGAGAGGAGAGGTTTATGAGGGAGAGGAGGGGATTGTGGAGGGAGGGTGTGGTGCAAGGGAGGGGTGTGGAGGGAAAAGAGGGGGTTTGAGAAGAGGAAAGATATAGAGAGAAGAGTAAGGGGTGTGGAGGGAGGAAGGGTTTTGGAAGAAGGAAGGGGTGTGAAGGGAAAAGGGGGTTTTAGAGGGAGATGAGGGAGATATATGGGGAAGGGGTGTGTAGGGTGGAAGGGTGTTGAGGGGGGTTTGGAGAGTTAGAGGGAGATTGAGTGGAGGGAATGGGAGGGGTGTGGAGAATTTAGGGTATAGGGTAGATGGAGGGATTTGGAGGGTGAAGAGGAGGGGGAGGGAGGATATAGGGAGAAGGGAGGGGTGGATGGAGGGATGGGGTGGTTAGAATTGTGAACAAGGTGTGGAAGAAGGAGTGATTTGGTAAGGGTGTGGAGGGGAGTGGGGGAGTAATTTGAATGGGTGTGGAGGGAGGGGTGGAGGGAGGAAGGGGGGTTTAGAGGGAGAGGAGGGAGGTATATGGAGGGAGAGGGAGGGAGGTAAGGGTGTGGAGGGAGAGAGGGGTTTAGAGGGAGAGGACGGAGATATATGGAGGGAGAAGAGGAAGGGTGTGGAGCAAAAGTGAGGGGGGTTTAGAGTTAGAGGGAGTGTGGAGGGAGAGAAGAGGGAGAGATATATGAGGGAGGTAGTGGGAGTGTGGAGGGAGGAAGGGGTGTGTAGGGTGCAAGGGAGTGGAGGGAGGATGGGAGAGGATGTGGATGGAGAAGGGGGAGGGGATGGAGGGAGAAATTGGGGGAGAGAATTGGGAAGGGTTTGGATGGAGAGGAAGGGATTGTGGAGGGAGGGAAGGTGTGGAGGGAGAAGGATTGGGTTTAGAGGGGTGTAGAGGGAGATATATGGATGGAGGAATTAAGGGGTGTGGAGGAGAAGTTGTGGTGTGGAAGAAAAGAGTGTTGAGGGAGAAGAGGGAGGGGTAGTGGAGAGGAGGATGTAGTGAATGTTTGGATGTAGGGTGCAAGGGGTGTGGAGGGAGGGGAGTGGTTAGAGAGGGAAGAGGGGTATGGAGGGAGAATTGGGAGGGTGTGGAGGGAGAAGCGGGAGGGAGTGTAGAGGGAGAGGTATATGGAGGAAGATATATAGAAGAGGATGAATTGAGAGGGGTGCAATGAAGGAGGGAGTGTGGACGGAGAAGAGGGAGAGATATAGAGGGTGCAAGTTAGGAGGGATATGGAGTGGAGTGGGGAGGAGAATGGTGTGGAGGGAGAAGGGGTTTGAGATAAGAAGAGGGAGGGGTGTTCGAGTGAGGAAGAGTGGAAGGGGTGTGTGAGGGAGAAGTTTTGAGAGTTGAAGAGGGAGGGATTTGGAGGGATAAGAGGGGGTGTTGAGGGAGCCAGGGGTGTGGAGGGAGGGAGGTGTTTGGATGAGAAGAGGGAGTATGGAGGGAGAAGTGGGAGAGGTGTGGAGGAGAGAAGGAGGGTTTTGAGTTGGAGGGAGAAGGGGAGGGTTGTGGAGGGAGTAAGGATGGTTTTTGGATGGAAGGGAGTGTGGAGGGAGAGATATAGAGGGTGCAGTGGGAGAGGTGGATGTAGGAATGGGTGTGTAGGGTGTAAGGGGTGTGGAAGAAGAAGAGTGATTTGGATGGAGGGAAAAGAGGGAGGGGATTGGAGGGCGATGTGGGAGGGGTGTGGAGGGAGGGGAGGGGTGTGGAAGGAGAAGGGGGGTTTAGATGGAGAAGAGGGAGAGATGTAGGAATGGGAGAGGTGTGGAGGGGTGTGGGTGGAGAAGGGGTGTTTAGAGTTAGAGAAGATGGAGGGGAGTAGAGGGAGAATGGGAGGGGTGTGGAGGAGGAAGGTTTGTGGAGGGAGTGGGAGGGAGTTTAGAAGGGAGAATATATAGGGAGTTTAGGGAGGAGAGGTAGGGATATATGGAGGGATCGGGATGTGTAGGGAAGGGGTGTGGAGGGGAGAGATTTTTGAAGGAGATGGTATCTGTCTATAGAGGGAGAAGGGGGAATTAGCATAGGGTGTAGGAAGGGGAAGAAGGGTGGATGGGTGTGGAAGAGGGAGTGATTTGGAGTGGAGAAGAGTGGAGGGGAGTGGAGGAGAGTGGGAGGGGTGTGGAAGGAGGAAGGGTTTTCGAAGGGAGAAGTGGGGGGTAGAGGGGAGGAAGAATATATGGAGGGGTAGTGGAAAGTAGGGGTGTTTAGGATCGAGGGGAGAGATGTGTGAAGGAGGGGGTGTGGAGGGAGAAGGGGGGTTTAGAGTTAGAGGGTGATATATGGAGGGAGAATGGGAGGTGTGGGTAGAGGTGAAGGAGGGTGTGGAGTTAGAGGATGGGGTTTGGATGGTAGATGGGTGTGCAGGGAGGGGTGTGGTGGAGAAGTGAGTGGTTGGACAGATAAAGGAGGAGGGGTGTCGAGGGAGGGAAGGGGGAGAGTGGAGAAGAGAAGAGGGGGGTTTAGAGGTAGTAAGGGGGATGGGTGGTGGAGGGAGAAGAGGGGTGTGGAGAAAGGATATTTATGGAGGGAGAAGAGGAGGGTTAGTGGAGGGAGAATAGGGAGGGTTATATTGAGAGGAGGGGTTTGGATGGAGGGAAGAGGTGTGGATTGAGGGAGTGTGGAGGGAGATGGGGGGATTAGAGGGATGGGAGAGGTGGTGGAGGGAGAATTGGGGGTATTGGGTGTGGGGAAGAGTGGGATGTAGAGAAGAGGGAGGGATATATGGAGGGATAATTAGGAGGGGTGTGGAGTGAGGGGGGTTTGGATGGAGGGGAGAGGTGTGGAAAGAGGGGGTGTGGAGGGAGAAGGTTTAGATTTAGAGGGAGATATATGGAGGGAGGAAGGGGTGTGTAGGGTGCAATGGAGTGTATGGAAGAAAAGGTAGATTTGACGGAGGAGAAGATATAGAGGGTTTAGTTGTGAGAGGTTGAGGAATGGGTATGTTGGAATGCAATGGGTGTGGAAGAAGGGGAGTGATTTGGAGGGAGAAGGGGGTTTAGAGGGAGGGGTGTGGAGGGAGAATTAGAGATTAGGTGTGGAGGGAGATGAGGTGTGGAGGGTGGAGGAGGAGATGTAGAGGTAGAAGAGGAGGGGGTTTGTAGGGAATGAGGTATTTGGAGAAGGGTTTTGGATGGAGATAGAGGGAGGGTTGTAGATTTGAGGAGAGAATTGGATGGTAGGAAGTGGGGTGTAGGAGTGATGGGTGATTGGAATTGAAGAACATAGAAAATGGAGGGAGAAGAGGGAGGATTTATGGAGGGAGCATGATGGGGATGGATGGAGGAAGGGGTATGGAGGGAGGAAGGGGTGTGGAGGGAGAAGGGGGGTTTAGAGGGAGAGGGAGATATATGTAGGGAGAATTGGGAGGGGTGTGGAGGGAGTAAGTTTTTTGAATGGAGGGAAGGGGTTTGGATGCATAGTAGAGAGAGGTGAGGAGGGAGAATAAATTTTGGATGGAGGGATGGGTGTGTAGGGGAAGGGTGTGGAAGAAGAGGGATTTGGATGGAGAAGAGGGAGGAAGGGGTGCGGAGGGAGGGAGTGGTTTTGGAAGAAAAGATGGCGGGAAAGTTGTTGATGGAAGAATGTGTGTGGATAGAGGAAGGGGTGTGGACAGACGAGAGGGGTTTGGATGGAGAAGAAGGAGGGGTGTCTAAGGGAGAGGAGGGGATCATGAGGGAGGAAGGGTTTTAAGGGAGAAGTGGGAGTGGTATTAAGGGAGGAAGGGGTGTGGGGTGAGGGGAATGATTATGAGGGAAAATAGGGAGGGTTGTGGAGGGAGGGGTTTGGATGGAGGGAGGGGTTTGGAGATAGGGGAGAGATATAGAGGGAGTGGGAGGGGTGTGGATGGAGGAAGGGTGTGTAGGAGGGCAGAGGGGATATGGAGAGATGGTGATTAGGATGGAGAAAAATGAGGAGGGAGGTTGATTGAGGGAGGGGTGAGGGAGAAGAGGGGAGGGATTGCAGGGGAGAGGTGTGGAAGGAAGGGTGTGTGGATTTTAGAAGGGGTGTGGAAGAAGAAGGAGATATTTGGATGGAGAAGAGGGAGGGGTGTGGAGGGATAATTGGGAGGAGGGAGGATGGGGTGTGGATGGAGGGAGGGGTATATGGAGGAGGAGAGGTCTGGAGATGGGTGTGGAGGTAGAAAGGGGACGGATTTTGAGTTAGAGGAAGATGATATGGAGGGAGAATTAGGGAGGGGTGTGGAGGGGAGGAAGGTGTGGACGTAGGGAGGAGTGTGGAAGGAGGGGAGATATATGGAGGGAGAATTGAGTGGGAGAATGGATTTGGATGGAGGGTGGGTGTGGAGGGGCAATGGGATGTGGAAGAAGGGTTTGGAGGGAGAAGCTGGTTTAGAGGGGAGTGGAGGGAGAAGAGGGTGTGGACGCAGAAGGGGTGTGGAGGGAGAAGATATTTTTTGTGAGAGAAGAGGGGATAGTGTGGAGGGAGAAGAAGGAGGGGAGTGGTGGGAGATTGATGAAGGGGTGTGGAGGGAGAAGGGGGTTTAGAGTTAGAGGGATGAGATTATTAAGGGGAAAGAGGTAGGGGTGCTGAGGGAGAAAGGGGTGTGGAGTGAAGAAGTGTTGGAGGTAGAGAAGAGGGAGTGGAGATAGGGAGTGCAGGGGTGGAAGTAGGGATAGAGGAAGTGGTGTAGGGTGTAAATGGTTGTGTGGAAGAAGAGTGTTTTTGAGGGAGAGTGGGAGGGAGTGGAGGGATAATTGGGAGGGGTGTGGAAGTGAGGGGGAGTAGGTTTGGAGGGGAGGTGTGGAAGGGGTGTGGAGGGAGAGAGGGGGGTTTAGAGTTGGAGGGAGATATATGGAGGGAGAAGAGAGGTTGGTATGGATAGGTGTGATGAAGGAGGGAGTTGGAGGGAGGTATAGTGGTGTGGAAAGAGGAAGGATGTAGGAATTGGAGGTGTGGGGTGCAATGGGTGTGGAAGAAGAGTGATTTGGTATGGAGAAGAGGGAGGGTTGTGGAGGGAGAAGATGGGAGAAAGGTTTGGAGGGAGGAAGGGGTGTCGAGTGAGTGGAGTAATTTAAAAAGATAAGAGGGAGGAAAGGGAATTGAGGGAGGAAGGAGTGTGGGGTGAGCGGAGGGAAGGGGTTTGGAGAGAGAAGAGGGCATCTATTTTCCAACGATAAAATGTTTCAGTCTTGAACATTTACATACACAGAGACAAAACGAAAAATGACAGGTCCCAACTATCTTTAAAAATTAATGAATGCACCCAAGTGTCCTCATCATGATTGCCATCACACCGTTGACATGCTTTTCCTACACATAGACAATGAGGTACTCATCTATCTCATTAAGCCGAAAGGTGTATAGAAAACGGGAATGATATCTCTTCCCTATGACATGCATGATAACAGTCAATGAGTTCTATGGAAACATACATTGACGTTAATTATATCCATTTCCCTCCATTCAAAGTGAACCTGACAATGTTAGATCCCTATTTTATTTTCTATAGGGAAAAATTGATCTAGGAGCATCACTCCTAAGCCAATTCTAGTTATTTTATGACCAATTTAAATTTTTTAGAGTCCTTAGGAGTCTTAGCGGTCATTTGAAGTGGTTTAGTTGGTCTCAAGAGGTTGAAAATTAAAATTGGGCATTTTCCTACCTTTTTGAGAATTTGAATTTGAGAACTAGTTTTTAACCAATTTTGTCTTTCTAGAAAGATGTATGGGTATTAAAATGGAATTAAATCCTATTTAAGATTATTTTAGTCCATATGAGTCATTGGAGACTCTTCTTGAGGTTTTTTTGGTTAAGTAGCCTTCAAAAAATTACTTAAGCTCCTCTACCTAAAATGGTGACCTTCATATAACCTTGTCATGTAACCAAAGATGTTAATTATTATAAAAATTTGAGAAAATGAGGTTGATATCTTTATATTTAACTATTTTTCATTAATCATTCAAATCAGAGAAGGTGGAAGGGAGATCCAAGAAGATTCAAGAGTTTTTTTGTTTAGAAAAAAAGTTGGTAGTAGTATTTTTTCTATGTTTATCATTGTGGAAGATGGGAATGCATGTGTTGAATACTAGTAAGAGAAATTATGGGATAAATTTCATGATTGTTAAGAGTTTATGCACCATTTTTTATTAATGTTTTAGGAAACATAGAAACATTGTAGTCTATTGTATCTCAAAATAGTTAGCAAAAGATTTATGCCATGAAACTAAGTCATTTGATGATGTTAGACTTTCCTTTAAAATCTAAAACTTTAAAATAAATATTCTCATTGATCCTTCATTAAGATTAAGAAAATAATTTGCATGGATAAGATTTCAAATGGTAGAAAACCTTGACAATTCATAACTTTTTCCTGTAGCAATCTAAGGAGACCTAATGGAGGACTGAAATTGAGATTTTTGGGGAACTTTTACTAAGGAAGGATATGTAAAACATTTAAACAATGAAAATTTGCACAAATGGGTAGTAAACGAGTTCAATTGCATGTATTTCGAGCAATTCCTCCAAAATATATGCTAAAAATTCACTTAAAATAGAGCTAGAAGGGAAGAGTTAAGACTAGAAGAAGAATAGTGAAAAATAAGGGCCTACCTTGGGATTTTAGCCATAGCATTCAAGCCACATGTAGAGAAGGGAAAAGGGTTCTCAAAACAAATTATAATGTTTTCTATAACTTTGTGTATTGTTTTATCAACTAGGTTACTTCAGACATTTCTCTTAAGAATCTATGGGATAATTTTTGCAAAAGGAGATCAAATTGTCAATTTATTGTGATTGTAACTAACTTCATGATGGTGTTGGAATAATAGGAGGTTTTTTTTCATTTTCCAATCTTTACTTAACCTATTTTAAGCATTTGAGATCAAAATTACATGTTTGAAGGCTTACTAGCCTTGAGAAAAGTGATAATTCGCAAGCGTGAAGATTTGAATTGAATTGAGTTGATCATTCTAAACTTGTTTGTGTGGTTGAGATAATGATATTATCCATATCATTTGGTATTAGAGTGGAGGATAAAAAGGAAAATTGACATGAAAGAACATAGACACAAGAAACAAGAACTAAGAAGAGACAAGAAGTGAAGATTATCATAATGCCACCTATAAGAGTGGTCAGAGGAGGAAATAGAGAGAAACACAGGGAAAATGAATTGGTTTACATGTTGAGAAACGTACATGATAGATTATGAGCATTATAAGTTTTTCAGAGAGGAGAAAAATCTTTGAATGAAGACAATGAAAAAGAAGAGACTAAAAGAGAGGAAGTAACAAAAAGAGAGCCAGAGGAAGAAGGACTAGAAGTAAGGAACCTAAAAGTAATCATGGGAGAAGGTACTAAGCCAAGGATGAAGGTAACAAAATATGGTGGAAGCATACATCTAGAAGAGATGATATAATAGATTGAAAAAATGGACAAATACTTTTATTTTGTAGTGCATAACAAAGGATAAGAAAGTGAAGTTCACTTGTACAAAACTTACACGACATGCTTCTATTTGGTGGCATTTTGTGAAAGGGGAAAGAGTGAAAAATGGAAAAGATAAGATCAAGTTATGTGACATGATGGTTACAAAACTAAGAGGTAAATTTATCCAGTTAGATTATCAAACTAGCTTGTTTAAGAAATTATAAAATTTTGGACAAAGGGAAATGAATGTAGATTATTATATTGATCATTTTTACAAATTGGAAATGAAATGTGTTGACATATAATATGTGAATGGTTTGAGACTTAAATTAGAGGATGAGATCATCTATTTTAACTTGAGAATAGTGGAGGAGGCATACCAAGCAGCTTTGAAAGTAGAAGATAAATTATCTAGAAAAAATACACAATACATCACAGGTAGAGGAAGAGGAATGAAAGGTGCCCAGAGGTTAGTAATATAATAGAGGAAAACAACATCAAAATAATGAGGAAGAGGAAAGTATCTCATAGACACATAATACTACAAGACATGGATATGCTAGAGGTGATTACTCATACAAAGGTAGAGATTATTTTGGAAGAGGAAGAGGTGAGTTCTTAAAAAAGAGCAATAAGTTTTATGCTCATATGTCATTTGAGTGTCCAGAGTATTTACAAGAAAGCATCAATTAGGTGAGTGAAGAAAAAAATCAGATTGCACTTGCTGAAGAGGAAGAAAGTGTGGCATCGCCATCATTAGTGGAAGAACTATAAATAGGTGAATCATTGATGATAAAGAGAAACTTGATTAATGCAAGCAAGAGGAGTGAAGATCCGGCCCAAAGAAGGAATTTATTGAGGACCATGTGTAAAACAAGAGGTAATTTTTGTAAACTTATCATTGATAATGGTAGTACAAATAATTTAGATTCCTTTGAGATTGTTGAGAAGTTGAATTTGAAGAGAGGGAAATATCCTAAACCTTATAAGGTTTATCAGGTTGAAAGAGATCACCAAATTTTTTCTTAGTCAATAATGGTTATTCAATTTTTATATTGGTATATATCATGATTAGGTTCTATGTGATGTGTTTCCTATGGATGCATGCTATCTCTTGTTAGGTGGACCATGACAATTTGATAGAAACCATTTATGATGGATTGGAAAATATTTATACTTTTGTGAAGAATGGAGTCAAACATATGTTTAATCCACTTAAAGATGGTCAAGTATGGACTAAAAAAAAACCTTAGAGTAATGATAATGGGTTTGAAAACATAGAGAGGATGATGACATGATGGAAAACATAGTTTGTACATTCAAGAGGATGTCGAAGTGGTTTAATGGAGAGAAGGAATATCAAGATAACTTGCAAAGAAGGTGTTATCTCTTGAAAGTGCACCATGTTGTTAGATGACTACAGGTGTTCTAATATTTCTAAGGATATCTCACTTTTTTAGATATAATGGAAACACCTCGGGTCTATGGGTATAATTTTTTCTGAGGTGAATCTACGGTATCAAGGCTGGTTCCTTTTTGATGTATCTTAAGCTAATTTTTAGGAGTTTTGAGGGTAAAAAGATAACTATAACTAGATTGAAAATTGGGGTGATACACCAAAATTGTTGAGGGATTTGAATGAGTACATTAACAATTAATTTGAGAATTGATTTTGGATACACAAACCAATAGTTTTTCAATAGAATATTAAGGCAAAACAGTTGGTGTATTGAGGGAATGAATCGAGACAATACAGTAAGATAACGTGCACACTAATATTATGGAGAAATTACTAAATTTGCGGCAAGGAAAGATGATTAATCATGGAATTTGGCATTCACAAGAATTAATGAGATATACACACCACTAAAAATAATTGGAAATGTTGAAATCAATTCTCATTCAAGGGGGAAAACTGGAAAAATATGCTTCAACACTCCTATGTCCAAAAATTCCTTCTATGTGCTCTGTAATTGCACAAGATATATAGCAATATTATTCACCCATCCCATTCTAAAAATAGGCTAAAATTTTTACTCCCCCATGTATGCTAGTTTTACCCCTTTATCATGAATAAATAAAGGGAAAAAATTGACATACTAATACAATGAAGTATTAATAGCCTTGATTACAAAAATACATTCAGTCAAATTATGGTTGAATGATCTATTTTTAATAAAGTAAGATGAATAATTTGGCTAATAATAGCCCTTGCTTTCTGTGTAAGTATCCTCTAATGTGCATGAAATCTCTATCTTCTAGTGCTTGATGTGACACTTACAATTTGATCCATTTGCAGTGATAAATTTAGCACTCTTTAATTTTTCCCCTTGGATGCACATGTAAAAAATAACCTCTCTATGTAAGAAAAATAATTATTTTTATTGCAATACTTTGTAAAAAATAATTCACCCATGTATTCCATCTTGATGGGTACCACCTTTGGTTCTAATGTTGACATCTGTGCACATACTCCATTTTGCATGCTGATAATGACATCTTTATCTTTTGTGAATACATGCAATACTATCTCCTAAAAGTATAATTTATTCAACCTCCAAATTTTCCCATTGTGGGGACCACTTCATCCATCTATAATGGGAACCTCCTTCATTGATTTGATCATATGGTATACATTAGTTTGAGATTACTTGTCCCTTTCTGTGATTAATTCCATGTCATACTTTTGGGATTCACATTTTGTAAATATTAAGGAAATAGTAGGAGAATTTAAACCTTAGAAACCTTGCCTAATGTTTTGACCTCTTTTGATCATCATTACACACCATATATTTTAATCAAACATCAATTAATTAACCTTGGATATCTTGTGGTATATACTATGGTTTCGGTCTTTTAGTTTGATTAATCGAAACACATGTTGTCAGATCCCTTTTGATGTTATCATTGTATGTAAAAGCTTTCACATTTTGATTAATCATGGTGTCAGCATTTTATTTTTCAAGGCACTATGGTTCTAGACCTTTAATAGGTCAATGCAAATGATTTATTTGAATGATTGAGGATGGCCCCCCTTGCACGATTACTCACCCCTTTGAATTGTGTCAGTGAATTTTAAAACTTTAAGTTAGCTAGGTCTTGTTTATGGCTCGACAAGTTGGCACATCTATAAACTTCAGTCGATTTATGAACAACTATGGTTTGAAAGCTTGATCTTTTGATATTTTTCCTTTTGCATATATGCCATTGATCTATACCCATGGTAATACTGGGGGTTGCATTGAATTTTATGAATTGATATTAACCGTAGACCACGATACTTTCTTTCATCTGCACGGTTAATTAGTCAACCCTAGTTTGGTATGGTTGACCTTGGAATATAAAACTTAAATCGAACCCTAAATGATGATTCATTTGCATTTGTTGGAAAATTAGGGTGAAGACCTGTCAAATTTTCTCCAAGATGTCATCATTTATGCTATTAAGATCTCGAGTTCCCTCCATGAGCTATTTTGGCTTGTCTTCTTGTCTTTTTGAGACACTGTGCTCTGTGATATTTGAGGAACTCTATGATATTCTAAATTCTGGTTCGGGAGCTTTCTGGTTAGATGAGTTGTTTATTCTTAATACCTTTGTAATTATTTACATTTTTAGATGGTGTCGACCTCTAAGCTAAAAACTTATCATGGGTACTCACCATTTCACGTTGTACTCCTTCTAAGGGCGATCAATGATTAAAACATCTTGTAAGTTCTTGATATATTTTCATTTCGTCATCCCTCTAGTTTTTGTATAATATTATGCAATTCTTGTGGTTTGAATGTTTAGCACATTTTTGAATGGTCATTTCCATCAAGGCCTATGGTTTTGTACAAGTTACTTACTATCTAAAACTCTGAATCTGTATATTTTAAGTTCTGGGTATTCGTAATTCTTAGTTTATTTGACCATTCTTTAATGGTTGTTTGAAAGCTCTCTTGTTTTTCTTAAAAGGAAATTATCTTGATTCTTTGGCTCCTGGGTAAAATTATTTTCCCTGATTTGCAACCTTGTTTGCTCAAATCTCTCCATGTTACTCCATTTTACTCCACGAGATAAAAAATAGCCATGCATTTTATTGAGTCACTCCATTTATTATTGTTTGACCAATTTGAAGGTTGCACTTTGTAAAAAAATTATCCGATACTGTGTTGTTTCTAGGAAATCATACATTTCTTGAGAAAATGGAATTAAGATTTACTTGTTTTCATTATCTTGAGCTCTGCACCCTGATATTTTCTGTTATTTCAAGGGTTTCAAGCTTCTCAGTCTGCTGAAATTGGGTTTTTTGGGGTTATGGATAACCACCTGTAGTCACCATTTTGGGTCTTCACTAAGCTTTGCTAGCTAAGTATGATGTACTTTGTTATGAGGATTCACTGTTCACAAAAGTGACGTATGATATTTGATATTTTTATTGGCCTCCATTTATGAACCGTAGCTATGCATGGCCATATTTTCATGTTGAAACTCTGTACTATCTTGATGGTTATCATGTTGATGTAAATCGTAGCTCCCAAGAATTGATTATTTGATTGCCTGGTATGAAAAAAATGTGTAACTTGATGGTGGGTAAGAATTATTTGGTAGATTTATGTTTCTTACTTATACTTATGAAAAAGCATGTAGTCTTGACACTTCCTTTGCATGCAAAATATAGTTTAAGATTTTTCATTATTTAGATTGTATTATTACTATGCATTATTGGAAGAATAACTGTATGAATTCTTATATTTCATGTAGTTTTATAAGGCTTGTACTTTCTGGCTGTGAGCTTCTTATTTTTTGGTGACTATATTTGAGCTTTACAATTTGAATTTTGTCATTGAAAACTAAATCAAACTCCGAAATGGAAGTTGTATCCTACACTTGATCTTCTAATTTCTTATAGAGTTTTGTTCAGCCCCCTATGTCTACCTATCATATATTACAGACTTGAGGAAATTTAATGTCGTTCCACATAATTATAGATGCTTTTTCTTTTCACTCTGCCATTATGGATGCCCTTATGTAGAAAATTTCACTTGTTCTAGATGGATTTGAAGCACATGTTGATCAATATGATGCCTTTTATATATGTATGATGTAAAAACCTTCACAAAATGCATCCTGTATTACATAAGGATCATGATTTGATGTTCATTTGATGTATGGATGTTCTGGGTACATGATCTTTGAAAGATTTTGATTCTAAGATGGATAGATCTTGAAATTGTTTCCTTAATAGATGTAGATTGAAAGTTGATGCTTTTGGTTCTTGAGCTAATCATAATGATATGAATAGCTGAAAGTTTTCTTCATTCATTCGGTAGCAATGTCTAGTTGCATATGTGTGATGGAAATGTATTTTTTGAAATCTTGATGCTTGGAGACATATTAAAACTGTTTTAGAATTTTAAAACAATTGTGATGTTGAAAAGTTGTTTCTCTATTGAATTGATTTCCATTTGTTATTATTCCTTGTACAATCTGAGATCTATATAACAACTTCACTTTGAAAATGCATTTAAAAATATGAGGAATTGTATCTTTTGTTTCTTTGGCTATAATTACATAATATGTGTAACTTTATTCGTAAACTCATCTCTGTATTTGAAAAGATACAAATGTAGTTGAATTTATTTATTTTCTAGCTCAAAATACTCCCGAAACACTGTTGATTCTAAAATATATGTGGTTGTATCTTTAGAAGTTGAACCTTTAATCTCTCTTTATCTGATTATGAAGCTTGCATAACCTTTAATTTTGAATCTTCAATTGATGGATGGTAACATACATTCCTTGATCATCTGGTAGCGAATGTAGCAAGGTTATTTTATGGTGAGATCATACTTGACACTCCATTTACTTATAAATGTTGACTTGAAAATTGGAAAGACTGATTTCTAAGTACATTGTTGTTGTTCATTTAAAACTTGTCTTTCATAGATAATTGTTGAAGGCTAAAAATCATTAAAGAGGCTTCAAAATAGTTGGCTCTAAAAATAATTTCTCAGAATGAAAATGACACTGTAGACATTATAGTTGTTGAGCTCTGATAGTGAGCACTTCTAACACCGTTAAGTGACTTACAAGGCACAAGGATTGATTCAATTTCATGATGAATACGTGAAACTCCGTAAAATACTCAGCAATTGAGAAATTCTTGCAAGTTGTACCTTATCAACCTACTTGCATAATTATTGATTTTACCTATTTTGAATAACTTTGGATGTTCAATATTTGAGTTTCCATTCTGCATAATCAACTAAAATATGGAATTTTATTGTCCTACTTTCATGCCAGTGGGAATATCACATAATCATGTAGGCATTCAGTTGTGCTTCATTGGCTATCATTGATCTATGTTTTGATTTAAAAATTTAAACACTACCTTCGAAATTTAAAAAGAGGCACTTGTTAATCGAAAGTCTAAGGCTGCACTTTTTACTGCTGTACTGTTGTAGTTGATTGTACCTTTTGTACTTGTTTAATTTATGAGCAATATACTTTCCTTTCTATACAGTAATAATTTTAAAAAAGATTTTTTCCTTCTAATCTGCTACCTGTACATGCATGCTTAATGAAATAGTTAACACATATTTAGGATTTTTGGCCTCTCTTATGTTCGATAGTTTTCGTTTCTATTTATTTTCTGAAATGATTTTGGGAATCATATGTGCTGATGTAGAATATTTCTCTTATCAATTATGTATGTATATATATATATATGATGTACCTTATACTTCTAATTTTTAGAAATCCATCTTCATGTAGTTAGATAGTAGAAGGGTAGAGGTTAAACCCTGAGCTCAAAATATTTATGCCTTTCCTTTTCATTTTTCAGGTACATTGTGACTGTTACGAGAGTTTGGTAAAATATGAAGATGGATATGAAGTGAAGAAATCCAGAAGCGAACCCAAGGCAATGATGAGTTTCTTCTATACTCTTTTACTTTTAACTTCATGCATATGTACTTCTTTATTCAGTAGTTATGAGTTACATCCCACAGATTGTGTTGAAAATATTTGTACTTATTCATGAAGAAATAACATTTAATTTCTGAACTTGAGTTGTATACTTCTTTCTGATTTCATCTTTATGACAAGTATACTGATTGTATAACGAAATAGACAACTCAAACACATAATTAAATGTATTAACATGCATAAATAAAGAGTTTTGAAATACCTATAACTTAATAATGAACTCTCTTTCTCATAAACTGTAACGTTTTATGTTGTTCCCAAATTTAACATTTCACCTAAACTGTGAATCCTGCCTTCATCAAGGAAATGCATTAGTCCTTCAAGGATTTTGTGTTTCCTTTCTAAAGATGAACATGGAATGGTAGGCTATGTTAGGTGTTACATTTTATAACAACACACATAGCTATAGATTACATGTTACTAATTAATTGTTGTAACTAAAAACATGATAAAATTGTAATGCATTGCCCTAGTTAGGTCCACTTCATCAATACCTTCCATCGTAACGGAGTTTCGAGTTGCCCATTTTTACAAAAGTGCAAAAATTGTCAACATTTCTGGTGATCTTGCGAGGAAAACTTCCTGCTAGCTTGTAGACCAGTGCCTTGCTCTTGTCCATCGGGCATGGAATTAAAGCATATAACAAAAATTTTCTTTCTGAAAAATAAACTAATGATGGGAAAGGAACTTGAAACCAAATCACGTGCATGAATGCACTTATTGAATTGAAAAAATTGCAATGTGCATGAAAGCATTTATTGAAAGGGATATCCTACTCTAACCAGACACTGTAGGATTTTCAATAATAGTGTTTAAGAAACATACCATTCATAGGAATGAGAATTTCCTCTCTATTCAGCCTTGAATGTTGAAAAGCATTGTGTTATTTGCAAGTTGAAATCATGTAAGAACCACTCCAAATTGTATCGAACTTCATGTAGTTTCATGGATTTACATGATCAACATCCCATTTTAACACAATATCTCCTTCATTGAAGACTCTGAACTTAGAATTCTTATGAAAAGTTTTCTTTATCTGTTTTTGATTCTTTTCCATGTTCAGATGAGCTTGATCTCTTAGCACTTGTAACTCCATTAACTCTACATAACGAACCTGCAATGTTTCATTCTCAACTAATTCCATTTGATGCAGTAAATCCAATGTAGGAAACTCAACTGATATGGGCATTCTTTCCTCTCTTCCATAAACAAGCTTGTACGGTGAATTGCTAATTGATATTTTAGGAGTCACTCTGTCATCCCAAAGTGCTAAATTCAACATTAGATGCCAAGATTTTTGGTTATCTTTGAGTGTTCTTCTAATGATCCTCAAAATATTTTTGTTAGTACTTTAAGCTAATTCATTACCTTGTGGGTAATAATTAGATGATTTAATTACATAAATTTTGTGCTTGATAGCCATATTTGTTACCTTTGCACCAAGAAACGCTAAGGGATTATAAAAAATGATAGTTGTTGGAACACTAAATCTACAAACTATACCTCCATAAAAGGATAGTACTAAAGTTTTGTTAGTTTTTTTTAAGGCTATTGATTTAGTCCATCGTGTAAAGTAATCTATAGAATTCAATATCCACTCGTTTTCCTATGACAAAGGTGGATTTATCATGCTAATAAAGTCAAGACCCCATTGCATGAATGGTTGATCCATTGAAATAAGTTGTAGGGACAATGAAGCTAAACATTATTTTCTAACAAAGAAAGAAAATTTTGTCAGAAATATTGTCATTAATGTCAAAGGATTAATCATTTATATTTTTTGGTAACGGAATCGTGTAATGGAAGCTAACGGAACTGTTGACGGATTTTGATGGAAATGGTAGAAAGCAACGGAAATAACCAACAGTATAGAAGGGCTGAAAACAAAAGTTTAAATACATGAAAAGAAGTGTTTTTGCATAAGGATTATCATGGTTTGAATGATATATACACAACTATACATAGGAGAGAGATATCGGCATTTTAAGATGTTCATATGCCATGTTTTATGGGGAAAATGAAGATTCAAATGATAGAATTAAATATCCATTTTTTAGTATGATAAGGGGTAGTTAAAGGAGCAATAAATATGTCCATAGGACGGTTTAAAATACATATAAAAATGTTTTTTAAAAATTTTGGACGACCCCCTTTGGAACATGGTGCCACTTTATAGTTATGTAAGACATGTGTATTTGCTTTATTAAAATAAAAGATGGTTAATTAAATTATGGAAAGGTTGTGTTGGTTGGAATGATGCATCATTTCGAAATGATGTGAGAAGGATATATAAGGAGATGTAATCATTTGATTTAGGAAAGCAATTTGAGTGCTTCATTCAATTTTAAGGGAGAGAAGAAGAATAGCAGAATATGAAATATAAAAAAAGGAGTGAAGCGTACATTTATTTTTAATGAAGAGTTGCAGGGATTTATAAATGTGAAGAGACTAAAATAAATCAGAAGAATATTCTCAGCAACATTTTTGTTCTATCATCGTTTGAAGCAATAACAACATAAAATATGGGAAAGAGTTTTTTTTTTCATAAGGTTGGTGCCTTCATATTTGAAGAGATCGATGTCTCTTGCTAAGTTGGTGCTTAGCAAAAAAGGGGTTGGTGCTCTTATCGTTTTGTGCCTAAAAAATTGTAACTTGGGGATTGGTGTCTCCCATAGGTTGGTGCCTACAAACATTTGAGAAATATAATAAAGAATATTTTCTCCATGGTTTTCTCCCGAAATGGTTTCCATGTAAATTTGTGTCTATTTGCAATGTGTTGGTTTGCTTTGCATTCATTGATTACTTTGATATATTCACTATGAAACTGATTAATTATGATTATAAATATAAGATTAAGTGTTAAATTTAAAATAATATCATACTATTGATTCACCTCCCTCTCACTATTATCTTGTCCTTAACAATTGGTATCACAGTGGGTGCCTTTGTTAGAAATAATCTAACACTTAATTCACCATATGTGGATTATTGTGTAATTATAATAAAGTAATTATTTAATTACTTTACTTAGTTTAGTTGTTAGTGTGTTATTATCATCCCTTAGATTGTGGAGGATTTTCTTTAGTTAGAATATTGTTCTCGGATGATTTCCTAGAGAAGCTTTTTAGGGGCAATATGCTATTTCTGCATATTCGTTTTAATTAGGATATTTTTTCCATGTATTGTGGAAGAGATAGAAGATGTCCAATATCTATAAATATTGCAGCTCTCTCTTTTGCTTGTAATGCTTCATTTTATATTAATAAAATCACAGCAAGCTTTGCCTTATTTTTGCAATTTAATCTGGTTTTTAGATTTCATTTGGTACCAGAGCAGGTGAGTTAAGGCTGTAGATAATTGTTGAGGAAGTGTTAGAAGATTTGAGGAAGGAGGACTAGAAGCTTGAGCCAAGAGGATCCATAGATGCCCCAACCTCTTCACAGCCCCTACCTCTTCTCCACACACCCAACAACAGTAGAAGCAATAAGAATATAAAACAAATAAAAATTGGAAGGGTAATCACAAGCCAGAGCACCTGGATGCACCTCCTAAATCCATTATTGTTTTCTAGGTGAAATTATTTCAATCGAGGGGATATTTGTCAATTTATTTTAATATTTGATGTTGTATTAAATTGCAAATATAACAAATATTATTTTGAAATCTGATTATTTTATTGAAAAAAAAAAAGAGAAACATCCACCACCGATCTGTAACCTGTATGCAACTGGGGTATTTGCATATATCTGTGAATTCACCCTGCAGACTTGCAGATTTACCTGACAGCTTCACACCTACAAAAGAAATTAAAATGAGTTGGATACTGATCTGGCTATGCATCTTCAATCTACAAGCAATACATGTGCAACCTTGCAGAATAGAGCGTAAGAGAGCCTTTAAGGTGAAAGGGTGGTGAAGGAAACAAGGCTGACGATGGAGGAAACAAAGTTGCATGCATGCGTAAGTCAGACCCACATTTTCTGCGTTAAAAATTGTTTTTAAAAAAATTTCCTTTTTTGGACGATGCAAAAAAATCAGAAGTAGAAAAAAAAAATTCCATTTTTGGAAAGGGGCCCGGAAAAAAATATTTTTAAATGGTCATAACTTTCAACTAGTACCTCAGATTGAGGTGCCTTTTTTTTTAAAGTGTATGTTTTTTTTGAGCTCTACGCTTTGGTCTAGTCAAAGAGGCCAAAGAGCCCAAAACTAAATTTGTAAGGGAAAAGAGGCCAAAGTGCCCAAAAATTTAAAAAATTATGAAAATATTAATTTTTTGTAAACAAGAACGGGGGTACAATTTTCTTTTTCTATTTACAAGATGTTTGTAAAAATGGCCGATAGTGCCAAAAAATCATTGTAAAAGGCCAAAAAGGAGCCCACACTCAATAAAAATCAATTTTGGGGGGGTGTGTACTGATTTGAGGGGGGATTTGTTTCGTGTTTGATTCTCTATCTCTCTTTTCTTTCGTGCACAAATGGATAACAATGCACCCAAATTCTTTTTTCCTGATTCACAACTCCTACGAGGAGATAATTATGCTGCATTGAAAATGAAAATTAAAACTCAACTTGAATTTGAGGACATAATTGGTGTAGTTGATGGCTCGATAACGAGACTAGAAAATGATATTGCTAAACAATGTGTGTTTGATCATGCTAATCAAAAGGAAAAAATTATAATTTTGTTTGGTGTAACTGATGATGTATAACCTCATATTTGTCAAGCGACAACTGCAAAAGAAGCATGGGATAAACTAGCAATTGTATATGAAGCTAAGAACAAAAATGCTATTTTGTAATTACAAACACAACTCCATTGTCTCAAAATGAATTCTAATGAGTCTATTGAAGGTTTTCTAAAGCGTGTTGCTATATTGAGATCATCTCTCCAAGCTTTGGAAGTAGAGGTCACTAATGAATCTCTTGTCCCTATTGTATTGAGAGATTTACCAGCCTCATACAAAATATTTGTCACAACTCTCAACATTATGGGTCTAACTACAAGTTTTGAAGAGTTAGTGAACATGTTACAACAGGAAGAGTCCATGAACAAACCTGTAGAAGATGAGGAACAAGCCCTCTCTTCATTCCATAAGGGAAAGAAACAAATTCATACAACCGGTAAGCAACACAAGCAACATTCTCAATAGAATAATCAAGGGAACAATCAGCAAAAGCAGTGTTAGATTTATGGTAGAAAAGGACATGAATTAAAAGATTGTTGGTATAACGCATTTCAGAAGGGTTCATCTAGTGGAAAGAAGCCAAATTTTCAACAATCTAGTCAAGGTTATCAAAACAAACAACAAGGACAAAGGAAAAGTAACTGGAAAAAGAAAACACCACAGCATGAAAACATTGCTGAAGAAGAAGATAACTCACCAGATGAGGACTTCCTATTTTTTGCACAATCAACTCAAGAAATCAATTCACCACAGGAAATTTGGTATGTTGACTCAGGAGCAACAAGACATATGACTGGGAGAAATGTTTGGTTCTTAGAGTTAAAGAATACACCTAAAAAAGACTTTGTTTCATTGGGTGATGATTCATTGTACAAAGTACAAGGAATTGGAAACATCTCCTTACCTCTTGGATCAAGAAAGTGCACAATAAGAGATGTTCTATATGTTCTTGGATTGACAAAGAATCTACTTTCAGTAAGTCAGCTTTTAGAGCACAACTTAAAAGTGGATTTTGATTGTACAGATGGAAAGAAGATGTGTTTAATCAAAGATAGGTCTAAAAACTCCAACATTGTTGCACGTGCTTCTGGTGTAGGTCATATGTTTCAGTTATATTTTTTTCAAACCAAAAATCAGGCCCTTGTAGCTAAGGATACATCATCGGCACAATTGTGGCATCGAAGATTTGGCCATGTAAGTTTTGGCTATCTTGAAACACTTCAAAAAAATAATATGGTAAGAGGACTACCGAATTTCAAGAAAAATACAGACAAGTGCACAAATTGTTTGGCAGGAAAACAACATAGAGCTTATTTTCAGAAAAGTAGTACATTCTGGGCCCGTGGTAAACTTGATCTGGTGCATACTGATCTATGCGGACCTATGAGACCTAGTTATTCAGGGTTTCAATATTTTATGCTCTTTGTTGATGATTACTCACGAAAAATGAGGTTATACTACATTCGCACCAAATACCAAGCCTTTGAAACTTTCAAGAAATTCAAAGTAGCTTGTGAAAATGCAACTGGTAAGAAAATAAAAACAATCTGCTCAGATCGAGGGGGTGAATACACCAGTAATGAGTTCAAAGCTTTTTTGGAAACACATGGAATTCATCGGCAAATGGAACCTCCATATACACCACAACAAAATGGTGTAGTTGAGAGAAGAAATAGAACTATAATGGATATGATAAGGTGTATGATCGATGATTAAGGCTTGTGTAAAACATATTGGGTAGAAGTAGTAAAAACATCAGTTTATCTGCTAAATAGAGTTCCCACTTCTGCACTTGATGGAATAACACCATAGGAAGCTTGGTCAGGGAACAAACCATCTATAAAAAACCTTAGAGTTTTTGGATGCAAGGCAAGTATGCACATTCCTAAGAAAAATAGAACTAAACTTGATATGAAATCAGAACAACTTATATTCTTGGGATATAGTGATGAAGCCTTGGGATACAGGTTAATGGATCCAAAAACAAGAAAAAATTTCACAAGTAGAGATGTTGAGTTTTTTGAAAATAAAGAAGAAAATTCTCCTTCCATAAACTCACAAAACAATCCTACTAAGAAAATAGAAGATGTTCTTGATGAAGATAACGATGATGAGAATAATTCAACTCCTCCATCTACAGGAACAACTAAACGTATGCCTAAGTGGTATACTAATCTAATTCGAGATGCTAAGTTGGATAGTGATCCTAACACATCCACTTCAGGACCTAGAACTCGTAGTATGACTCAAAATGAGGTAAACTTAGCATTAATGAGTACAGTAATTGAATCAAGTGAGCCCACTATAGTTCAAGATGCCCGGCAGTCAAAACCTTTGTCAGATGCTATGAATTCAAAATTCAACTCTTTGATTAAGAATAATACATGACAACTTACAAATATTCCACCGGGGAAGAAGGCAATAGGATGCAAATGGATATTTAAAACAAAGTACAAATCAAATGGAAGCATCGATAAATACAAGGCAAGATTGGTAGCTAAGGGTTATGCACAAAAAGAAGGCATATATATGAAGAAACATTCACACCAATAGCTAAGATCAAAACAATCAGGATGATATTTTCTCTAGCTACACAATTTGGTTGGAAAGTTCATCAAATGGATGTAAAAAGTGCATTTCTCAATGGGGATTTACAGGAAGAAGTCTACATGACTCAACCAGAAGGTTTTATCATACGAGGTAAAGAAGGAAAGTAATGTAGACTCATAAAGTCACTGTATGGTCTCAAACAAGCTCCCAGGGCATGGTACATAAATATTGATGCGCATCTCATCAAACATGGATTCAAAAAAATTCTATATGATCCTAATCTCTATCTCAAAAATCAAGGGGGGAGATATTGATCATAGTAGTATATGTCGATGATCTAGTCATCACTGGAAGTTTGGTGAAGATGATTAAAACAACTAAGGAAGATCTAAATCGATCATTCGACATGATAGATCTCGGGATTCTTCATTATTGTCTTGGACTTGAAGTATGGAAAAAGGAAAATCACATCTTTGTTACTCAACTAAAATATGCCAAGACAATTCTCGAGAAATTCAGAATGATGGATAGTATGCCAATGGCTACACCTATGGAGACAAGGCTTCAATTGTCTCACACAGATCCATCAGAACAAGTAAATGTTACTCTTTATTGACAATTGATTGGGAGTCTCATTTACTTAACTTATTTTAGGCCAGATATCAGCTATGCAGTCAGTTATGTTTCTTGATTTATGCAAGAACCAAGGGTTTTTCACTAGAAAGCAATAAAGAGGGTATTGAGATACATCATAGGAACCATGGACTTTTGCCTAGAATACAAGAAGAATGATAACTTCTTATTGACATGATATACAGATTCAGATCATGCAGGGAACGTTGATGACAGGAAGTCCACTTCAGGATTTGTGTTCTTTTTGGGCTCTCGACCTATTTCATGGGGGAGTAAGAAACAAAATTGTGTTTCAAGGTCTTCCACAGAAGCAGAATATCGCGCAGTAGGAGTTGTCTGTGAAGTGATTTGGCTCAAACGGATACTTGAAGGATTGGGAATTCCATAGGATCATCCAACAATCCTACATGTAGACAATGAAGGAGTAATAAAACTTGTTCGGAATCTAGTTTTTCATGAATGCACCAAACACATTGAGGTGCAGGTACATTTCATTCGTGAACAAGCTCAGAACAACAACATTCAGCTTCAGTATTGCCCGAAAGAACATCAACGTGCATATATCTTCACAAAATCTCTTGCACATCCTAAATTTGAGGCATTCAATCTCTTGTTCACTTCAGAATATGATGAATTAAGGGGGGGAATGTTAAAAATAGTCTAACACTTAATTCACCATATGTGGATTAATGTGTAATTATAATAAAGTAATTATTTAATTACTTTAGTTAGTGTAGTTGTTAGTGTGTTGTTATCATCCCTTATATTGTGGAGGATGTTCTTTAGTTATAATATTATTCTCAGATGATTTCCTGTAGAAGCTTTTTAGGGGCAATATGCTATTTATGCATATTTTCTTTATTTAGGATATTTTTTCCATGTATTGTGGAAGAGATAGAAGCTGTCCAATATCTATAAATATTGCAGCTCTCTCTTTTGGTTATAATGCTTCATTTTATATTAATAAAATCACAGCAAGCTCCACCTTGTTTTTGCAATTTAATCTGGTTTTTAGATTTCAGCCTTCATGAACAATCTAAGAATTGGAAGGTAGATCTAAAAAGCACATATGGCTACTCATCAAGTATAACAAGGTTTTTCTTTGAACAAGGATCCATTGTTTGATGGAACAAATTATGCATTTTGGAGAATAAGAATGAAAACATATCTAATGACACTAGGGTTTGATATACAATCCCATCAGTTCCACTAATAGATCAAGCCGAAAAGAAGGATTTTGAAATCAATGCCAAGGTGATGTATTCTATCCTATGTGTCCTATCAGAATCTACATTTTTTAAAGTAATGCAATGTAACACAGCGAAGGAGATATGGGACAAAATTTGAACTATCTATGAAGGTGATGACAAGGTTAAAAGGGCTAACCTTCAAACTCATAAGAGACAATTTGAGAGCTTGAAAATGAAGGATGAGGAGAATTTTACAGGCTATCTTCTTTGTGTGGATGAGGTTGTCAACACCATAAGAGGGTTAGGAAGAAATATTGAGGAATCCGTGATCATTCAAAAGATTCTAAGGTCTCTACCATGAATATTTGATGTTAAGGTGTCTGTCATTAAAGAAATATAGGATCTTGATAAGTTGAGCATAGATGAACTACATGGAATATTGACCGCATATGAAATGAGGACTGATTCAAATAAACCATCAAAGAAGAAAGCTACATTCAAAGTCTCAAAGAAATAAAAAGTCAAAGAACATGAGTCGAATGAGAACTCAAATAGTGAAGTAGATGAGAAATAAGCCTTGTTCATTCAAAAGTTAAAGAAAGGATCTAGAAAGTACAAAGGTAAGTTACCATTTAAATGTTTTAACTGTGGAAAGTACAAAGGTAAGCTACCATTTAAGTGCCTAGAGAAAGAAGATAGAGATGATGAGGAAAGAAAACCTAAATTTAAAAGGGAATTCAAGCAAAGCAAGGCAAGAAAAGATTTGGGAATCAAAAGAAAAGCTTATATTCAAAAGGAAGTAGTAGATCATCCGAAGAAAGTGGGATAAGTGAGTTTGATAGCGATAATGAAGAAATATTATTCATGGCTATAAAATATGACTTAGAAAGAGATGAAGACATGGAAGAAAAAGGTGAATTGAATCTTGAAGAAGAACTTATATGTGCCTTGGGAGAGTTGAAAGATTTTAATAAGAAAAATCAGAAACAAAAGTTATAACTCCTAAAGTATGAAGAAGAATATCGTAACTTTGAAGATAAGATATCAAAATCTCTTGAAGAATCAAGAAAGATGATCGTGGATCTAGAAACCCAAATTGAAGAATCAAAATGAGTTGAAGAATAATTAAGAAATCAATTAAGGACTAAGGAAGAATATTGCGAAAAGCATGAGTCAGAGATAATTTATTTGAGAATGGAATTAGAAAAAGAAAATGCTAAAGTTACAAGTAATCTAAAATTTGAGAAAAGTATCGAGATACTAGATGAAATTCTGAACCAACAGAAGTCAACATCTGACAAGACTGGTCTTGGATATACAGAAAGAAAAAACACCGCTAACACAAAAGGTTTAGTCTTGTTGAAAGGGACAAGAGAAGAGAATTCAAAGACCTATGTAGAGACACTCAAGGAACCTATGAAGAATGAAGAGTTGAAAAGGGAGAAGAGATTTATGAAGATCAACACTTCTTACAAGGAAAGCAAAGATGAGAACAAGTTTAGAAGACCAAATCCTCCAAGATATACTCACATTTCTAGCTTTGAAAATTATTTCTATGGCTATTACTTCTATTGTAATCATTTTTGTCATAAAGCAATAGATTGTAGAATACGGGTGAGAGATAAAAATATAAAGAAAAAAGGTGTGTATAGATTCTCAAATAGAAATTACAACTCCTTTGCTCCCTTATCAAACTGTGTTGAAGATATTGTTTGTTATAACTACAATAACTATGGACATATGGAAAGATTTTGTAGAAGTGGTTTTGTAGAACCATCTAAATCAAATGAGAAGGTAAATGATCTAGAAATAAAGAATAAAGAAGCTACAAAATTTTGAAAATAGAAGAAAAAGGATGATAAGAAATATAAAGAAAAATCTATGCTTGTTCAAAAAGCATTCCATACATAGGTTGAAGGGCAACTGTGGTACATTAATAGTGGATGTTCAAGACATACAATCAGAGATAAAAGTAATTTCATCTCATTGAAGAAAGTAAATGAAGGTACAGTGAAATTCAGTGATAACGCTAAAGCAAAGATCACTGGAAAAGGTACGCCGAGTCTTGATAATGGTAAAACAAAAATAGAGAATGTTTTATATGTTGACGGATTAAAGCATAATCTCTTAATTCTAAGAAAAATGTTTGATCAAGGACACACACTTAAGTTTTATGCTGAAGGGTGTGAGATAAGGAAGGCATAAATAGGAGAGTTAGTAGAAGATGCACATAGAACCTAAAATAACCTTTAAATGCTCAGAGAATGAAAAGGAGAGAAAGGTTATCTAAGGTTGAAGAGAATTGGCTATGACATAGAAGGATGAGGCAGATAAATTTTGATAATCTTGTGAAAATCAGCAACAAGCAGGTTGTGCTAGATATGCCTAAGGTAACGAAACCTACAAGTACTCTCTAAAAGAAATGTCAACATGGAAAGAAAACCAGGTCAAGGTATATAACGAAGTAGTATTTGACCACTAAACCACTAGAGCTGATTCATACGGATTTATGTGGACCAACCAGAACAGAAAGCATACAAGGTGAAAGTTATTTCATGCTATTCATTGATGACTACACTAGAATGACATGGGTAGCCTTTCTAAAAGAAAAGTTAGAAGAATTTGAGAAGTTCAAAGATTTCAAGGATTTAGTAGAAAATGAAACCAGATTGAAAATAAAGTGCATGAGGTCATATCGTGAGGTGAGTTCACCTCAAATGAATTCATTGAATATTGTCAAGATCATGGAATCAAAAGACAATACTTAGCTGTAAGGACTCCATATCAAAATGGAGTGGCAAAAAGAAACAATCAAACCATCTAAGAGATGGCTAGGACCATGTTAAATGAATCTAAGCTATCACATAGATTTTGGAGAGAAGCGGTAAATACGGTGTTTCATATCTTGAATAGAGGGAAAATCATAGTTAATCATGAAAAAACTCCTTATGAATTGTGGAAAGGAAGACCAACTACTATAAAATATTTTAAAGTGTTTGGGAGTAGATGATTTATTAAAATAAATGAAGAGAACTTGGGAAAATTTGATTCAAGAGTAAATGAAGGAATTTTTATTGGCTACTCTATTAAAAGAAATCCTACAGATGCTATAAGAAAAGACTAAAAACTATAGTAGAAAGTACAAATGTGAGAGTGGATGAAATCTTGAATCAAAAAGCTAAAGAACCTATAGAAGAGCCCTTAGAAATACCTGAGGTAGTAGAAGAAAAGGAAGAGGAAGAAGATGTTCAAAAATTAAGTAAATCTAAAAGGCAGGACACCAAACCACCATCTCATTGTTTTAAGAAGAATCATGCTGAAAGTCAGATCATTGGAAACCTTAATGATGGAGTATAGACAATAAGAAGAATTGTAAGTGCATCAGAACTAGTAAATTTCTCCTTATTATCCAAAATAGAGCTAAAGAAATTTGTAGAATCCAACCGTGATAAACATTGGATAAAGGCAATGGGGGAAGAGTTAGATCAAATTAAGAATAAAGAAACATGGGAACTTGTACCTAGGCCAAAGGATCATAATGTGATTGGCACTAAGTGGGTATTCCAAAATAAATTGAATGAAGATGGAAAAGTCACTCAAAACAAGGCAAGGTTAGTATGTAAAGGGTATGCTTAAGTAGAAGGTATTGATTTTGAAGAAAATTTTTCTCATGTTGCTAGATTATAAGAAATTAGAATGTTTCTTGATTTTTCGGTATTCAAGAACTTCAAATTCTATCAAATGGTATTAGAGAGATAGGTCTCAAGTTTGAAACTCACATGGGTAATGCAGATGGGGAGTTTGTTGGCATGTGTTTCTAGCGCTTCCCGTGAGTTTCGTAAAATGGACTAACTGCCTCTCATAGATCTTGACTCTGGCGATTGTAGTGGAGACTAATACCTATGGGTTTTGGTCTAATGGAAATCATGGTCTAACTCGAGTCCTCCTTAAAAATCATTATATGTTCATAAGAATCTTTCGAAAATAGGGTTACATCATCTAAATAAACCAATATGAATTTATTTAATAAGCTATGAAAATCCATGTCCATCACTCGTTGAAATGTTGCACCAGCATTTGAAAGACCAAAAGGCACTATTTTATAAGCATAAGTACCGCACTTCATGGTGAAGGTCGTTTTGTATTTGTCTTCTTCACGCACAAGGATCTAATTGTATCCACTGTAACTATAAAAAAGATACAATTTGTCTAAACATGAAACTGTTCTTAAAATATGATCCATATTGGGCAGTGAATAATGATATTTTAATGAAGCTTTATTAAGGTCTCTGAAATCCACACATAGCCTAATTTTTCCATTCTTTTTGGATAGAAATAAGATTAGCTACCCAGCTTGAATGCTTAAATAGAAAGATAATACCTGATTCAATTAGCTTATATGACTCTTTTCTCATTAATGGCTCAATCTTTGGATTTACGGGCTTTTGCTTCTGCCTAATTGGATTGAAATTTGGTTGTAACTCTATTGTATATTGAGCTAAAACCGAATAAAATCCTCTCAAATATTGGTATTTCCAAGAAAAAACATCTCTGAATTCTTTACATAATTTGATAAATGACCATTTTCCAGCAGAGGAACATACCTTTCCAATAAATATTTTATTTTCATCATCCACCAATATTTCTTCGTAGTTATCTGCATGAGTTGAAATATTGCCTTTGTCTTTTCTTAACTTATCATCAGAACTGAAAATGTCTTCTAGTGTGACCAATCCTTGAGGTAAATTGTTTGTCTTCAATTGAAAAATTAGGTCAACATAGAAGTGTTGTAGTTTTTTTGGATTTACTGCAGAAAATTTAGCTTTTTACTGCAAAAATTTGTAGATCTGTTCATCATCTTTGAAAAATTTCCAATTTTCTTCATTATCAGGTACTGAGGGTTTGATAATCAGCTTTATATGTGGCTGTACTTTGATATTTTTGATTTTTTGTAGTACGTTGAAGCTAGCACGAACTACTACAAGTCTGTCTGCATGCTTATTTTCAACTCTTGGGACAAATTGAATGTTAATAACATCAAAATCATCCAATAAGTTTGAAACTCTATGTTTGTAAGATTTTATCAAAGAATTCTTACACACATTAATTTTTTTCACTTGATTAATAACTAAATTTGAATCACCAAAAACTTGTAAAGTACAAATGCCTTTCTTTCCGACCCATTGCAAGCCATGAATCAACACTTCATATTCAATGACATTACAAGTACAACAAAACTACAAAATTAAATATGAAAAGTACCTTTCATTTGAAGTGGAAGTAAGCATTAAACCTGTACCTTTTCCTTTCTTATTTTTAGCTCCATCGAAGTGAAGCTTTGATATCCCTTCTACTGTGTTTTCTATTTTGGACAAGGGGATTGGTGCATTTTCTTCATGCAAGCAATAAACAAAAAAAAATATTCTTCTACTTCTTTGAAAGGGTCATAAGTATGTTCTTATTGATTATTTTCATCTAGAAATAGATTAGAAACACTTTCTAGTGCAGAAATGTGTGTTGTGACATTAAAATCAGATTGATCTATAGTTGCCTAATTTGCTGCAGCATTTGAAGCGTGAAGCTCAATATGAAATCAAGCGAGAGGCTCTGAATTTACGGTACCTTTGGTTCCATACCTTTTAGTGAAGAAAAAAAATAACCAATTTGAAGAGAGATAACCTCTTATTTTTGCTATAAAATCTTGTGATAACATAAGGCAAAATAGGGAGGTAAATCTACAACAATCACATCTTGTAAAATAGTGGCATTGGGACAAGCATGTAAGGTTACCTCTAGATTTTATATACTTCCAACTGTGTTGGTTACTGTTACATCTAGCTGTAACACACTCTTCTCTATAGGCTCATATTGCAGGGAAACATTTTCTACAATTTCTTTTGGCATAACTATGCTACTTGTACCACTATCAACCATGCAGTTATGAACTAAATGGTATCCAATAATAAGAGATAGATAAAATGGTTGTGGCTTCTTGATATCATGAGTGTTTAAGACATTTTGAACCATCCATTTAACCTATTTAATGTGGTATTGCTCCATTGTGCCAAGGACCATGTCTATTTTCTGGGCTTCCTTTTCTGTTGGTTTTGATGAAATGTATAACGTAGCAAGTTCGTGGGAAAGTAAATCTTGCTTTACTGGAATACTTAGAGCATCCCATAGTGAAATATTAATATTATGCTTATTCATTACATTGACAATGTTAAAAGGAACAACTGGTTTTTAAACAAATTCTACCATTTTAGTATAGGCTTTAAAAAAAACTGACTCTGCTTCAGAAGCTTTTTAAATCTGAGGTATGAAGAGTCTTTTGGGATTAGGATGCAATTTTTTTTTTGTTTCTTTTGAGCTGAATTGGTTGTTGGTTTTTTAGGAACATCAAAACTATTAGCTATTTTTTGACCTGCAGTTTCTGTTTTATCAATGACTATGGGAAAAATGGGTCTGCTTTGCTATTTTTTTCTCTCTTGAGCCTTATCTTAGGACCTAGTTGTGACTATGATACAATATTCCTCTCCAAAGTTGAAAAAATCTTGTTCTGGTTGTTGTTGACTATGAGATTCTTGCTACCCACCCTCCATTTGAGGCATAAATAATGCTTCAGGTTGAGGTTGTGTAACAAGGCTTATATTCAAGAATTCATTTAGATAATTTACAGCTGAATGAGATTAATTACAAGGTTGACACCATTCATCTGAAACATATTAACTGGAAAAAGAGTGCTAGATGTACTGGGAGTTTTTGGGTCAAACTTCCTTGGCTAATATGGTTGTCTATAACTTTGATTTTATTGATAAGCTACCTATTATGTTGACCTTGGTGATTTTTTTGATAAGGAGGTTGTTAAGGCCTATTAGGTGTTGGTATCCAAATTGATTCTCCCTCAGAGTCTGAGTAGCATCACTGGTTTGATAGGAAACTTAGAGACATATTAGATCATGATGAGTCATTTTGTAGTCAGGGATGAGATCTAACTAGCCCTTTGTAACTCAAATATGGAGAAATGGATAGCATCCTCAAGAGGATTTGATTTGATCCTCACTATTTTAGGTTGTGCCTTTCAACCAAGGTAAGAGAACCTATTTTTTAACCTCTTTTTATTGAAGAACAATAATAAATCCTTCTTTTGCAATTTTATAGACAAGACCTTGGGAAAATATGATCAACATACTAGATCTGACTCTCACGAGTTGTCACTTCTAGATCATGGAGATACTTTCACAACAAGGCTAAGGATACTAAAGACATTTGGAATCCTGATCTATTCTGCATACTTTAGCAATTGGATTTTGGTCTTGTGTGGGTATATAGAGTGAAAACAAGGGTATTATGGGTAGGATTAGATGTTTTTAAAATAGATTTTGGTGGGAGTGGAGACATAGTGAACTTGAATCACCCGATCCTTGAGAGATTATGCAAAATGGAAAGATTAAACCAATCAAAATGCCTCAAAAGCTAGCAATGTTTCTTCAACTAGAATATGTGCTCAAATGGAGGACCATATTAGCACTCTTTCATACAACCTATGGGATTCTATCATGAAGTCCCAAGTTAGATAACCCACTAAAGCACTAAGATTCAAACCAAATCATGCCTGAGGTATAGCCAGAGGCTTACAAATAATCTCTTTTAACAAAATGAAAGAAAATTGATTTTAAAGCGTTTATCTCACTCCCAAACGAAGGATCTTCTAATAAATGAAATTGTAGATGCCAATAAACTATCACAAGGATTAAAACCTATGTGATTGGACCAGATTTTGGCACAAGATTGCAACAAAAACAAGAAAAACTACTTGTATGCATTCAAAGAATAAATAAATACACTTTACTCAAGATTAACACAGAATAAATCAAGTTTGATTAAACTTATCAGCAAGGGAAATTTTCCAAAACAATCTCAAAGCTTGTCAATGGTTGTAAACTTGTAACCACATTGACATGATTAAATTTGACACAAAGAGAGATATATACAGGTTTCTTAGACGGCTTCTCAAAAAAGGATGGGCTCTGTCAAGCTTTTTTTGCTTGAAAAATTAGTCCCTAATCTTTCCAAAAACTCCCAACCATTTGCACAAAAAATTTGTGCCATTTATAAGATTTTCGACAGAGCCCCTTCTCCCCAAAAGAAAAAAACGTTTAATGCACCAGTGCTCACAATGATTCTTTTGTGATTATTAGAATCAGATCTGTAAAAATTCGCTAGGTGCTCGAGGGGGTAGATCTCATCGAATATCTCCGGCATTCAACTATTTCCTCTGGTAGATCACTTTTTCTTCAATTTGCCAACCACTTCTACCCCTAATCTGTCAAATCTGGCTCCTTGCATGCTTGGGAGAAGAAAAATGAGAAATCTGATCGAGCACGATAGTCAGACCATTTTAATGGCGAAAGATGTCTTCCAAATCTCCCCACCAAACCCAGGTATCAATATTAACTCCCGTATTTGTTTGGCATGTAGAAAATACCAAGAAGTCATGGAGACTTGCACTTCCAGACGTGTTTCAAAATAATGGGGGAAAATAAGATTTTAGACTCTCAGTTGTCGTTGATCTTTACTTTGAATTTGGGTCGTCCACGTGGAATATTTAGACATTTTAAAATAGACTAGGGGGCTTCCTTTGATGTTTTACAACTTTTTGGAAAAATGGAAAAAAAATCCATGTTGCTCCACACCTCTTCCCTCAAGAAATGAGCCTGACACATGTCTAAATATGATTCGACTAGAACCATGGCCAAATTCTGCCATTTTACTCTCTTTTTGGAAAGGAGAAAATTTTCCAAGTTGTCCCTGTAGCTCTGCCCTTGGGAAA
This sequence comes from Taxus chinensis, assembly GCA_019776745.2. NCBI lineage: Eukaryota > Viridiplantae > Streptophyta > Pinopsida > Cupressales > Taxaceae > Taxus > Taxus chinensis. Next base: position 181,911,718 of record CM034154.1, read on the forward strand.
TGTTCCTGACACATGTTCAAATTTGATTCAAGTGGACCCACGCTTCCCTTTTTACTTTTGACCCTTTTCTCCCAAAAGGAAAATTTTCCAAATTTCCCCCAAGAGTCCATACCTCCACCATTGATCAGGGTAAAACATTGAATTTTTCCCTCATCAAGCTTGCGGAAATTTCAGAGACTTTAATCCTTAAGAGGAAAAAAATCCAAGTTGCCTCCGATGGTCCACCTCCCACCTCTTTGACTTTTCAAATTGCCACATGTCACCATGGCGCACCTTGAGGTAGTCCCAAAAATTTGATACCTTGAATGAGCATAGGCTCGCCACCTGTCTTGTTACGACAAGGTTTGTCTGAATTTTTGAAGCTCAGTGGAAGGAACCATGTGTCATGCTCCAAGGAAGTCTCCTTTGGCCGATGAAAAGTCTAAGTAAAATGTAAAGTGAGTGGAGGCCTCCACATGTCCTCCTGGTGCTTCTTTAAAATGAGAATTAAGGGGTTGGTCCCCAAATATGTGCAGTTCGTCCACATGTCTCCGTGGTGTAATTTAAAGATGGTTCCCAAAACAAAGACCCTGAATGAACGAGAGATCGCCACATGTCCTCTTCTACCAAACTGTACCAACTATATAATTTTTTTTCTAAGTCCTGGCAAGGAAGTGGAAGCCTCCACGTGTCCTCTCAGTGCTAATCCAAGGCCAGACCAAAAAGTATATCTTCAAGTGAAGGTCGTGCTTCCACATGAACACACTTTAAGTTGAGGTGACCCATAGAAAATTTGAAATACCCAACTGAGCCTCGTCCAACAAAGAGGTGCCATGTCCCCTGTAGATGCAAGGATGCAAATTTGACTGGGAGAAACACCCGTCAAATCGTAAAATACAGAAAAATGACCATTTAAGCTTGGGAATGAAATTTTCTTTAAGGACATAAAGTTTAGAATTGCTACAAGGCTAAAATACATTCTTCAAGGACATATCAATTCATTCCTCTTCAAGTAAATAGGGCAGAAATTATAAGGAACACAAATCCCAACCATGGAGAACAAAAAACATGAGGGAACCTGAGCTTTTAAATGAACAAAAAACAGGAGACCCAGAATACAGACCCTTTCTAGAGGAATCAAAGAAACTAGGAGCAAACCATGGACCCATTAGTGATCTATGACTCAAGAACAGATTAAAAATGACAACAAAGATTAACCAGGAACAACATGGGGAAAAAAAAAGTAATAGAAGCCACAAATCGATAGAGTTTCAAGGGAAAACTGGAGCGAGACTATTTTGAGCACCAACATTGGCTCCGACTCGGGGATGGGCACTCCCTGTGAGTGCCACAAGAACAATGGTAGACCAAGTGCCAAAATATCCATTGGGAAATGGAGTCATCTTGCAGAGCAGAGGAAATAGAGCCATCTCCAAAAACAAACTGAGCCACCTAACAAAAATAGGTCAGTAAGGACCAAAATTAGCAAAAAAAAAAAAAGAGAAAACAATCAACCGACTATAAATTATATACAATATTTTTTCCTCAATTCAAAGAAAACAATCACGGGAAATCTTCAAGTGCCTATCATCCTAAATATGACCATGCCAATAGGTTCTGATATGCTTTCATTAACTGGAAATACACCTCCTTTTCCTCTTTGTCCAATTTGTAAACCATCCTATTTCTCTTAAGCTCCTCCATTGTCTTTAAGTCAAATTATTTAAAAAAATTCAAGGCTGAATCATAGACCAAATTCCCATAAGAAAGAACATACTGAGGATCTCTTTTTTCAACACTTTCATACTCCCTGAAATCCACAAAACTCACAAAGTTGTTAAGATCAACATCTTCATGCAAAACTTCATAAGATGCATTACTTGGGTCTTCAATTAGGTACAATATCTTCTTTTATCCATATAATTTCACCAAGTTTCCTTCAATAGGGATAGTGGCATAAGACATGTCCATTTGCACACTACCACAAACACTTTCTACCCACTTTCTTGAAAACAACACCCCCCACTTGGCAGGGTAGTCAACAATGACTACATAAAGTTTTAAGTTTCTTCCAGGATAAGATGCAAGTTGCACAACTAGATCTTTGACACATCCCACCATTCGCACCTCTCTAGAGTCCATGGCATTACACTTCCCATATGTTGTTGTTACCTTGATACCTAGCTCATTCATGACCTCAAGAAGCATGACATTACATGAAACTCCAGAATCAAACATACAGCTATGTAAAAACTTGTCTTTGATAACTATGGCAGCGAAAAGTGGATCCATATTTAGCTGGGATTTAACCAAAGAAGTTCCTAAATAAACCTCTGGTGGTTCCCCCAACTCTTCCAACACTTTTGGCTTTTCAAACTCTGCAACAGTAAGGGGATTCTCAACCTTGTTTACATCTATGCCTTGTATGATCTCTTCCTCTTTGAATCCCAAATATTCAAAAGCCCTCTTCTTTTGCTTAGGGATCCTAAGCAAATCAAAAATTGGGATAGGAATTGTTAATTTACTCAAAACTTGGGCAATGTCATATGGAGCAAATTTGGGTAAAGTAGCACTAATAGAAATATTAGCAAATTCATCAGATGGAATGGGATTCTTTTCATTTTTGGCATGGGGAGGAAAACAAGTTTTGCTTGAGGAAACAAGCTCTCTGCTAGATGCATTTTTCTTTGGGGTTTCTTTAGTAAACAATGGAAATTTTTACTTGGCTTGTGGCCCCTTGGTAGCTTTACTTCAGGTATTGTGCTTCTTTTCTTGGGAAACTAAAATATTAATTAATAGTTTCCTATCTTCTTTTGAAGGAACTCCTCCATCATAATTTTCAATCATTAATTCACTCAAGTATTCAAAATCATTAGTGGGTAATTAAAAACCTTGTACAGTGTCTACTTCTAAAGTATGAGAGGGAGGAAGAATATGTACCCTATGAATGCAGTCCCAAAAAGTGGCAACAGTCCGGGAACTTATCACATCAGCTAAAGTTACTTCCTTTGGTGAACTTGCAGGGATCTCCATCATGCAAGCATCATCATCATAATCATCAGCTTATTCCTCTTCTTGCTGGTATTATTCACAAGGAGCATTAGGCATGAAACATTTTCCACACCAATCAATGACATCTGTCTCCTCCACCAAAACAACGCTGGCAGCCAAAAGATTAGCTACCATTCTATTATCCCTAGCTTGGGATTGTCTATTTCCAAATCCAACAGGTCTCTTTCCTCTGTCAATAGATGTTTGGTGATTTGTGAACCTGTGTTGGCCTTACTGCTTGTGTTGACCTTATGAGCTCTGCCCAATTCCCTTCTCAGCCCAGACTAGCTTGTAGGAAATTTCTTTGACAACCCCTACCAAATTCTTCACAACTTCTTCCAAATCAATAGCCTTGCTTGTTTGAGGATTTTCTTGGTTAATCACCTTTACACCTTCCCTCTTTTGAGGTTTTCCAATTTCCTTGATATTTTTTTCTATTTGCAAATCCATGGTGAATCCCTGCCTCAAATTTGTGGGGTTTTTGTCTCTTAAATAATATGCATCCTTTTATCAAATGCATTAGTATATCTGATCAAACATGACTCATCACAAAGGCCTTATCTTGACAGGTAATCTCCTTAAGGTCTTTTAAACCTTGTGTTGAAATCATGTAATGACTCATTAGGATTATTTTTTATGTTTTCAAATTCTGTCAAAAGAAACCTAGGGTCATTTCTATCACCATATTGCAATCTAAATGCATTGCTCATATCATTACAAGAGTAAATAGATTTATCTAGCAATGCTTTCTATCAGTCTCTAGCATCCTTTTCCAAGGTATGGATAAAAAAATTGATATATACATCTTCATGTTAAATCTCAAAATCTTCCATCATGTTGATAAAATTCTTTAGATGTTGATCACTAGTAATAGCATTGTTTCCTTAGAACTTTGGCATTCTGTTCCTTACATCTTGAGGCACTGCATTTGGATATCCAGCCATTCCCACAAAATTTATAGGTCCAAAGGTGTTCACAACAAAAGTGGGTTTGGGTGGGGGAAGGGCCATGTTCCTTTGAGGAGGTGACCTTGGAGGGGTGATAAGATGATGAGGGGTAGAGGGTCCTTGGAACACAGGAGTATAATTTTCAAAATGGAGATCCCACAAAGGCCTTGTCTCTTGGAAATCTCTATCAACCTCAGAAAAAATAGGTGCAGAGTGTGAAGTAAACCTTTCAAAATAAAATGAATACCCCTCTCCATCTAGAGAGTTCAATTCCACAAAGAGGATACCTAATTCATAGTCGCTTGAATGGCAATCTTCAATGATAGGCTGATCACTTTCATCAATAGATATCCCTCTCCTTATCTGTTGATCCCCAACAACTCTCCAGGCCTTTCTTCCTTATGATTTGGCTTTTCCTAGCTCTAGAAACAATGTCCTAGTAGGATCCCTAGCAAATAAAGATCTTATTCCTTCCATATTTTCCAATATTAGTAACAAATCTAACTTTGACAGAGTTTTAAGACACTAGTACCCATTAAAAAATCAGATCAATAGGGAGTTGCCACTAAGGATTTCCACCTTAGTTGTGAAAATGCACTAGATATGATCCACTAAAGGTTTGTCAATGCTAGAAACTGGAAATGGAAAGATTCCGACCTTTCTTTACCTAGATTTATCAAATGAAATCTAGTACACTAGGTGTGAAAACTGAAAGAGCTGCACACATCACTTAGAGCATACAAGAATTGTTTTATCAGGAGTTTGGATGTGAACTGAGATCCCTTGGTAATGGTGCCACTTAGGTTGACTGGAAAAATAGATATGAAATGGTAGTGAATCCACAAATTAGTCTCGGTAATGCAAATTATTTCCCAGGAATTCAAAACAATCCTTGGTAACAGCGCCACTAGTGTTGGTATCCAAATTGAATCTCCCTCCGAGTCTAATTAACATCACTAGTTTGACAGGAAAATTAGAGACACATTAGATCATGATGAGTCATTTTGTAGCTGAGGATGAGATTAAAATAGCCCTTTGTCATTCAAATGTGGAGAAATGGATAGCACCCTCAAGAGGATTTGATCTGATCCACACTATTATATGTAGTGCCTTTCAACCAAGGTAAGAGAACCTATTTTGTAGCCTTTGTTTATTGAAGAACAATAATAAATCCTTATTTTGAAATTTTATAGAGAAGACCTTGGGAAAATATGATCAACACACCAGATCTTACTCTCAAGAGTTGTCACTTCCAAATCACGGAGATGCTTTCACAACAAGGCTAAGGTTACTAAAGACATTTGGAATCTTGATATGTTATGCATACTTTAGCAATTGGATTTTTGTCTTGTGTGGGTATACAGAGCAAAAGCAGGGGTAGTTTGGGTAGGATTATATGTTTTTAAATAGAGTTTTGTGGGAGGGGAGACAAGATGAACTTGAATCACCTGATCCTTGAGACCTTATGCAAAATAGAAAGATTCAACCAATCAAAATGCCACAAAAACTAGAAATTTGTTCTTCAACTAGAATATCTCCCGCATTTCATGCTTTCCTCTAGTAGGTAACTCTTTCTTTAATTTTCCAACCACTTTCCCGCCTAATCTGTCAAATTTGGCTTCTTGCATGCTTGGGATAAGAAAAATGGGAAATCCAATTGAGCACAATAGTTATACCATTTTAATGTTGAAAGAAATCTTTCAAATCTCCCCACCAAACTTAGATATCAATATTAACACCCCTCTCTATTTGGCGTGTAGAAAAGACCAAGAAATCATGGAGACTCACATTTCTAGATGTGATTTAGAAAAATTGGGGGGAAAATCAGATTTTAGACTCTCATTTGTTGTTGATCTTTACTTTGAATTTCGGCCATCCACGTGGAAGATTCAGAATTTTAAAAATAGACCCAAGGGCTTCCTTTGACTTTTTACAATTTTTTGGAAAAATGGAAAAAATTTCCATTTTTCTCTGCACCTCCACCCTCGGGAAATGAGCCTAATGCATGTCTAAATATGATTCAACTAGAACCATCAAAAAATTCTTCCATTTTACTCTCTTTTTGGAAAACGTAAAATTTTCTAAGTACTCCCCGTAGCTCCTCCCTTGGGAAATGAGTCTGACATGTGTCCAAATGTGATTCGAGTGGACCTATGCTTCCCTTTTTACTTTTGACCATTTTCTCCCAAAAGGAAAATTTTCCAAATTTCCCCCGAGAGCCAGTACCTCCGTCGTTGAATGGGGTAAAACATTGAATTTTTTTCCTCATTGGGCTTGCTGGCTATTTTGAGACTTTAATCCTTAAGAGAAAAATTCCAAGTTTCCTTTGATAGTCCACCTCCCCATCTCTTTGACTCTTCAAACTGCCACGTGTCACCATGGTGCACCTTGAGGCGGTCATAAAAATTATATACCTTAAACGAGCGTGGGCTCGCCACATGTCCTATTCTAGCAAGGTTTGTCTAAATGCATGAAGCTTAGTGGAAGGCGCAATGTGTCATGCTCCGAGGTAGTCTCCTTTGGCGGTTGAAAAGTCTAAGAAAAATGTAAAGTGAGCGGAGGCCATCACGTGTCCTCCTGACACTTCTTTAAAATGAGACTCAAGAGTCGGTCCCCAAACATACGCGATTCCTCCACGTGTCCCCATGGCGCAACTTCAAGATGGTGCCAAAAATAGAGACCTTGAATGAGCGAGAACTCGCCATGTGTCCTATTCTACTAGACTATACCAACTGTATAAAAATTTGTCTAAGTCCTGACAAGGCAGTGGAAGCCTCCACATGTCCTCCCAATGCAAATCCAAGGCCAGACCAAAAATTAGATCTTCAAATGAGCATCGTGCTTTGACGTTGACACACTTTAAGTTTGTGGGTATACCTATTATTGAGGTAAATCTCTGGTATCAAGGCTGGTTCCTTTTTTACTTATCCTAAACTAATTTTTAGGGGCTTTGAGGGTAAAAAGATAACTGTAACTGAATTGAAAACTCGGGTGATACAACAAACTTGTTGAGGGATTTGACTGAGTACATGAACAATTATTTTAAGAATATATTTTGAGATGCACAAATAAATAGTTTTAAGCAAAATATTAAAACAAAACACTTGGTGTATTGATGGAATGAGTCACAAAATTACATTAATATATCATGCACACTAATATTATGGAGAAATTACTAAATTTTTCAGCAAGGCAAGATGATTAATGAGGGAATTTAGACATTCACAATATATTAAAGATATATACAAACCACTGCAGATAATTGGATAGAGAAAAATCAATTCTCATTCAAGGGGAAAAATTGGAAAAATCTACTTCAACACTTCTATGTCCAAAAATTCCTCCTCTGTTCTTTGCAATTGCACACCATATATATCCATATTATTCACCCATCCCTTCCTAAAAATAGGCTAATTTTTTTAGTCTCCCATGCATGCTAATTTTACCCCTTTATAATGATTAGATAAAGAAATAAAAAAAGACATGCTTATATAATGAGGCATTAATAACCTTGATTATAAAAATACATTCAATCAAACTATGGTAGAATGATCCATTTTAAATAAAGTAAGATGAATTATTTGGATAATAATAGCGCTTTCTTGCTCTGTAAGTCTCATCTAATGTACATGGAAGCTCTTTCTTCTAGTGCTTGGTGTGACACTTACAATTTGATCCAATTGCAGTGATAAATTTAGCACTCTTTAATTCTGTCCCTTGGATGCACATGCAAAAACTAACCTCTATGTGTGAGTAAAATAATTAGTTTACTTACAATACTTTGCAAAACATAATTCACCCATGTATTCCATTTTGACGGGTACCACCTTTGGTTCTGATGTTGATATCTATGCACATACTCCATTTTACATGCTAATAATGACATCTTTATCTTTAGTGAATACATGCAATACTATCTCCTGCAAGTATAAATTATTTAACCTCCAAATTTTCCCACTGTGGGGACCACTTCATCAATCTACTATGGGCACCTCCTTCATTGATTTGATTATAAGGTATACACTAGTTTTGAGATTACTTGTCCCTTTCGGTGATTTATTCCATGGCATACTTTTGGGATCCACATTTTACAAAAATTAAGGAAATATTAGGAGAATTTAATCCTTTAAAAACTTTGGCTAATGTTTTGACCTCTTTTGATCATCATTGCACACCATATATTTTAATCAAACATCATTTATTTGACCCTGGATATCTTGTTTTATATATTACGGTTTTGGTCATTGAATAATTATTGTTGACACACCAAAGTATTTCAGTTTGATTAATCGAAACACATGTTGTTGGATCCCTTTTGATGTTATATTTGTATGTAAAATATTTCACCTTTTGATTAATCATGGTGTTGCCATTTTATTTTTTAAGGCACTATGGTTTTGGACCTTTAATAGGTCAATGCAAATGATTTGTTCAAATGATTGAAGATGGAACCCCTTCCATGATGACTCTCCCCTTTGAATTATGTCTGTGAATTTTCTAACCCTATGTTAGATATGTATTTTTTATGGTTCGACACGTTGGCACATCTATAAACTCTTGTACGGTTATTAGCAAATTTGGTTTGAAAGATTGATCATTTGATCTTTGTCCTTTTGCATATACACCATTTGTCTCTAACCATGGTAAGCCTAGGGGTTGCATTAAATTTAACGAATTGATATTGACCATAGATGACGATACTTTTTTGCATCTGTACGGTTAATTAGTCAACCCAGGTTTGGTATGGTTTAACTTGGTATACAAAACTTAAATTGAACCCTAAATGATGATTCATTTGTATATGTTTGAAAATTAGGGTGAAGCCCTATCAGATATTTTCCAAGCCACCATCGTTTCTTTTATAAAGATCTCAAGCTCCCTCCAAGAGTTATTTTGGCTTGTTGCTTGTGTTTTTGAGCCACTGTGCTCTATGATATTTGAGGAAATCTATGATATTTGAAATTCTAGTTCGGGAGATTTTTGGTTAGATGAGATATTTATTCTTGAGAGCTTTGTACTTCTTTACATTTTTTAACAATGTCCACCTCTAAGCTTGGAAATTATCCCAAGTACTCACCATTTCACGTTGTTCTCCTTCTAAGGGTGATCAATGATTCGAAAATATGGTAAGTTCATGATATATTTTCATTTTGTTATCCCTATAGTTTTTCTTTAATATTCTACAATGCCTCTGGTTTTATAGTTTAGCACATTTCTTAAAGATCGTTTCCATCAAGGAATGTGGTTTGGTGTAAGTTACTTGCTATCTAAAAATCCAAATCTATATATTTTATGTTTTTGGGTATCATATTTCTTAGTTTATTTTCACATTCTTTAATGGCTATCTGAAATCTCTCTTGTTTTTCTCAAAATAAAAATTATCTAGATTCTACGGCTCCTAGGTAAAATTATCTTCCCTGATTCGCATCCTTGTTTTCTCAAATCTATCCCTGTTACTCCATTTTAACTCCACAAGATAAAAAAATAGCCATGCATTTTATTGATTCACTCCATTTAAATGTTGTTTGATCAATTTAAATGATGTGATCTGTAAAAAAACTTGGCTGGCTACTATGTTGTTTATGGGAAATCATACATTTATTGAGCAAATGGAGTTGATATTTCCTTGTTCTCACGATCTTGAGATCTTCACCCTAATATTTTTTGTTATTTCAAGGGTTTCAATATTTTCACTCTGTTAAAACTTGGCTTTGTTAGGGTTATGGATAACCACCTGTAGTCACCATTTTGGGTCTTCATTGAGCTCTGCTAGCTTAATATGATGTACTATGTTCTGAGAATTCACTTGTTCACAAAAGTGAGGTCTGATAATTTGTATTTTTATTGGACACCATTTATGAACTTGAGCTATGCATGGCCATATTTTCATGTTGAAACTTTGTACTCTCTTGATGGTTATCATGTTGATGTAAATCGTAGCTCCCAATAATTGATCATTTGATTGTATTGATTATCCTGGTATGAAACAAATGTGTAACTTGATTTTGGGTAAGAACTATCTGGTAGAATTCTATTTCTTACTTATACTTATGGCACAACATTTAGTCTTGATACTTCCTTTTCATGCACAATATAGTTTCATATTTTTCATTATTTACATTGAAGTCTTACTATGTATTATTGGAAGACTAATTGTATCAATTCTTGTATTTCATGTAAATTCATATGGTCTATAATTTATGGTTGTGATCTTCTTCTTTGTTGGTGACTAAATTTCAGCTCTACAATTTGCATTTTCTCATTGAAAAGTTAATCAAACTTCGAAATGGAAGTTGTATCCTGCACTTGATATTCTTATTTTTGATAGAGTTCCTTTCATCCCCCTACGTCTAGTTATCATATTTAGAAACTTGAGGCAAATTTAATGCCATTCCACATAGATTATATATGCTTTTTTCTTTTCACTCTGCTATTATGGATGCCCTCTTGTAAGATAAATTCACTTTTTCTAGAAGGATTTGAAGAACCTGTTGATCAATATGATGCCTTTTCAAAACTTATGATGTAATAACCTTCAAAAAATGCAGCCTGTACTACATAAGGAACATGATTTGATGTTCATTTGATGTATGGATGTTTTTGGGTACATGATCTTCGAAAACTTTTAATATCTAGAGATAGATAGATCTTGAAATTGTTTCCTTAATAGCTATAGACTGAAAGTTGACCCTTTTGGATCTTGATCTAACCATAATGATTTGCATAGCTGAAAGTGTTATTTGTTCATTTTGTAACATTGTCTAGTTGCAAACGTGTGATGGAAAGAACTTTTTTGAAATCTTGATGCTTTGAGATGTGTTAAGAATGTTTTAGAATTTTAAAACAATTGTGATGTTGAAAAACTATTGTTCTCATGAAGTGATATCCATTCATTATTATCCCTTGTACATTCTGATATTTCTATAATAGCTTCAATTTGACAATGCATTTAAAAATATGTGGAATTGTATCGTGTGTTTCTTTGGATGTAATTACACAATATGTGTAACTTTCTTTGGAAACTCATCTCTCTATTTGAAAAGATACACGTGTAGTTGAATTTTTTCATTTTGTAGCTCACAATACTCCTGAAAATACTATTTATTCTAAAAGATATGTTGTTGTATATTTATAGGTTGAAGCTTTAATATATCTTTATCTGATCCTGAAGCTTGGATAACCTCTTATTTTGAATATTCAATTTATGTATGGTAACATGCATTCCTTGATCATCTGGTAGAGAATGTAGTAACGTTATTTTATGGTGAGATCATACTTGACACTCCATTTTCTTATAGATGTTGACTTGAAAATTGGAAAGACTGTTTTCTACGTACATTTATGTTCTTCTTTTAAAACTTGTCTTTAATAGATGATTGTTGAAGTCTGAATCTCATTGAAGATGCTTAAAAATAGTTGACTTTGAAAATCATTTCTCATAATGAAAATCATAATATACACATTTTTTCTTCTGAGCTCTGATTGTGAGAACTTCTTACATGGTTAAGGAACTTACAAAGAACAAGGATTAATTCGATTTGGTGATGAATACTTGAAACTCCATAAAATATTTTGTAGTTGATAAAGTCTTGCAAGTTGTAGCTTATCTTCTTACTAGCATAATTCTTTATTTTTCCTATTTTCAGTAACTTGGGATGTTTAATATTTGAGTTTCCATTTTGCATACTCAGCTAAAATATGGAATTTTACTATCCTTATTTCATGCTAGTGGGCATATCACAAGGATTGAAACCTGTGTGATTAGACCAGATTTTGGCACAAGATTGCAACAAAAACAAGAAAAACTACTTGCATGCATTCAGAGATGAAATAAATACACTTTACTCAAGATTAACACAAAATAAATCAAGTTTGATTAAACTTATTAGCAAGGGAAATTTTCCAAAACAATCTCAAAGTTTGTCAATGGTTGTAAACTTGTAACCACATTGACATGATTAAATTTGACACAAAGAGAGATATATGCAGGTTTCTTAGACGGATTCTCAAAAAAGGATGGGCTCTGTCAAGATTTTTTTTCTAGAAAAATTAGTCCCTAATCTTTTTGAAAACTCCCAACCATTTGCAAAAAATTTGTGCCATTTATAAGATTTTCAACAAAGCCCCTTCACCCCAAAAGATAAAAACATTTAATGCACCAGTGCTCGCAATGATTCTTTTGTGATTATTAGAATCAGATCTACAAAAATTCGCTAGGTGCTCGAGGGGGTAGATCTCATCCAATATCTCCCTCATTCAACTATTTCCTCTGGTAGATTACTTTTTCTTCAATTTGCCCTAATCTGTCAGATCTGGCTCCTTGCATGCTTGGGAGAAGAAAAACGAGAAATTTGATCGAGCACGATAGTCAGACCATTTTAATGGTGAAAGATGTCTGCCAAATCTCCCCACCAAACCCAGATATCAATATTAACTCCCGTCTTTGTTTGGCGTGTAGAAAATACCAAGAAGTCATGGAGACTTGCACTTCTAGACGTGTTTCAAAATAATGGGGGAAAATAAGATTTTAGACTCTCAGCTGTCGTTGATCTTTACTTTGAATTTGGGTCGTCCACGTGGAAGATTTAGACATTTTAAAATAGACTAGGGGGCTTCCTTTGACGTTTTACAACTTTTTGGAAAAATGGAAAAAAAATCCATGTTGCTCCATACCTCTGCCCTCAGGAAATGAGCCTGACACATGTCTAAATATGATTGGAGCAGAACTATGGCCAAATTCTACCATTTTACTCTCTTTTTGGAAAAGCAAAAATTTTCCATGTTTTCCTTGCAGCTCTGCCCTTGGGAAATGTTCCTGACACATGTTCAAATGTGATTCGAGTGGACCCATGCTTCCCTTTTTACTTTTGACTCTTTTCTCCCAAAAGGAATTTTTTCCAAATTTCCCCCAAGAGTCTGTACCTGCACCATTGATCGGGGTAAAACATTGAATTTTTCCCTCATCGGGCTTGTGGGCATTTTTGAGACTTTAATCCTTAAGAGGCAAAAAATCGAAGTTGCCTCCGATGGTCCACCTCCCCACCTCTTTGACTTTTCAAGCTGCCACATGTCACCATGGCGCACCTTGAGGCAGTCCCAAAAATTTGATACCTTGAATGAGCATAGGCTTGCCACGTGTCTTGTTACGACAAGGTTTGTCTGAATTTTTGAAGCTCAGTGGAAGGCGCCATGTGTCATGCTCCAAGGAAGTCTCCTTTGGCGGATGAAAACTCTAAGTAAAATTTAAAGTGAGTGGAGGCTACACATGTTCTCCTGGCACTTCTTTAAAATGAGACTTAAGGGGTTGGGGGACGTGTGGTTCGTCCATGTGTCTCCATGGTGTAATTTCAAGATGGTGCCCAAAACAAAGACCTTGAATGAACAAGAGATCGCCACATGTCCTATTCTGCCAAATTGTACCAACTATATAATTTTTTTTCTAAGTCCTGGTAAGGAAGTGGAAGCCTCCACGTGTCCTCTCAGTGCTAATCCAAGGATAGACCAAAAAGTATATCTTCAAATGAAGGTCGTGCTTCCACATGAACACACTTTAAGTTGAGGTGACCCATAGAAAATTTGAAGTACCCAACTGAGCCTCGTCCAACCAAGAGGTGCCCCTTGTAGATGCAAGGATGCAAATTTGACTGGGAGAAACACCCGTCAAACAGTAAAATACAGAAAAATGACCATTTAAGCTTGGGAATGAAATTTTCTTTAAGGACATAAACTTTAGAAATGCTACAAGGCTCAAATAGGTTCTTCAAAGACATATCAATTCATTCCTCTTCAAGTACATAGAGAATAAATGATAAGAAAGACAAATCCCAACCATGGAGAACAAAAAACATGAGGGAACCCGAGCTTTTAAATGAACAAAAAATAGGAGACCCAGATTATAGACCCTTTCCAGAGGAATCAAAGAAACTAGGAGAAAACCATGGACCCATTAGTGATCTATGACCCGGGAATAGATTAAAAATGACAACAAAGATTAACCAGGAACAACATGGGGAAAAAGAAAGTAATAGAAGCCACAAATCGATAGAGTTTCAAGGGAAAACTGGAGCGAGACTATTTTGAACACCAACATTGGCTTCGACTTGGGGATGGGCACTCCCTGTGAGTGCCACAAGAACAATGGTAGACCAAGTGCCAAAATATCCATTGGGAAATGGAGTCATCTTGTAGAGAAGAGGAAATAGAGCCATCTCCAAAAACAAACTGAGACACCTAACAAAAATAGGTCAGTAAGGACCAGAATAAGCAAAAACACAAAAACAGAAAACAATCAACCAACTATACACTATACACAAGATTTTTTCATCAATTCAAAGAAAACAATCAAGGCAAATCTTCAAGTGCCTACCATCCTAAATATGACCATGCCAATAGGTTCTGATATGCTTTCATTAACTGGAAATACACCTCCTTTTCCTCTTTGTCCAATTTGTAAACCATCCTATTTCTCTTAAGCTCCTCCATTGTCTTTAAGTCAAATTATTTAAAAAAATTCAAGGCTGAATCATAGAGCAAATTCACATAAAAAAGAACATACTGAGGATCTCTTTTTTCAACACTTTCATACTCCCTGAAATCCACAAAACTCACAAAGTTGTTAAGATCAACATCTTCATGCAAAACTTCATAAGATGCATTACTTGGGTCTTCAATTAGGTACAATATCTTCTTTTATCCATATAATTTCACCAAGTTTCCTTCAATAGGGATAGTGGCATAAGACATGTCCATTTACACACTACCACCAACACTTGCTACCCACTTTCTTGAAAACAACACCCCCCACTTGGCAGGGTAGTCAACAATGACTACATCAAGTTTTAAGTTTCTTCCAGGATAAGATGCAAGTTGCACAACTAGATCTTTGACACATCCCACCATTGGCACCTCTCTAGAGTCCATGGAAGTGCACTTCCCATATGTTGTTGTTACCTTGATACCTAGCTCATTCATGACCTCAAGAGGCATGACATTACATGAAAATCCAGAATCAAACATACAGTTATGTAACAACTTGTCTTTGATAACCAGGGCAGTGAAAAATGGATCCACATTTAGCTGGGATTTAACCAAAGAAGTTCCTAAATAAACCTCTGGTGGTTCCCCCAACTCTTCCAACACTTTTGGCTTTTCAAACTCTGCAACAGTAAGGGGATTCTCAACCTTGTATGATCTCTTCCTCTTTGAATCCCAAATATTCAAAAGCCCTCTTCTTTTTCTCAGGGATCCTAAGCAACTCAACAATTGGGATAGGAATTGTTATTTTACTCAAAACTTGGGCAATGTCATATGGAGCAAATTTGGGTAAAGTAGCACTAATAGAAAGATTGACAAATTCATCAGATGGAATGGGATTCTTTTCATTTTGGGCATGGGGAGGAAAACAAGTTTTGCTTGAGGAAACAAGCTCTCTGCCAGATGCATTTTTCTTTGGGGTTTCTTTAGTAAGAAATGGAAATTTTGACTTGGCTAATGGCCCCTTGGCAGCTTTACTTCAGATATTGTGCTCCTTTTCTTGGGCAACTACAACATTCATTAATAGTTGCCTATCTTCTTCTGAGGGAACTCCTCCATCATAATTTTCAATCATTAATTCACTCAAGTATTCAAAATCATTAGTGGGTAATTAAAAACCTTGTACAGTGTCTACTTCTAAAGTATGAGAGGGAGGAAGAATATGTACCCTATGAATGCAGTCCCAAAAAGTGGCAACAGTCCGGGAACTTATCACATCAGCTAAAGTTACTTCCTTTGGTGAACTTGCAGGGATCTCCATCATGCAAGCATCATCATCATAATCATCAGCTTATTCCTCTTCTTGCTGGTCTTCTTCACAAGGAGCATGAGGCATGAAACATTTTCCACACCAATCAATGACATCTGTCTCCTCCACCAAAACAACTCTGGTAGCCAAAAGATCAGGTACCATTTTATTATCTCTAGCTTGGGACTGTCTATTTCCAAATCCAACAGGTCTCTTTTCTCTGTCAACAGATGTTTGGTGATTTGTGAACCTGTGTTGGCCTTGTTGCTTGTGTTGACCCTGTGAGCTCTACCCAATTCCCTTCTCAGCCTAGGCTAGCTTGTAGGAAATATTTTTGACAACCCCTACCAAAGTCTTCACAACTTCTTCCAAATCAGTAGACTTGCTTGTTTGGGGATTTTTTCGGTTAATCAACTTTACACCTTCCCTCTTTGGAGGTTTTCCAATTTCCTTGATATTGTTTTCTATTTGCAAATCCATGGTGAATGCCTGCCTCAAATTTGTGGGGTTTTTGTCTCTTAAATAATATGCATCCTTTTATCAAATGCATCAGTATATTTGATCAAACATGACTCATCACAAAGGCCTTATCTTGACAGGTAATCTCCTCAAGGTCTTTTAAACCTTGTGTTGAAATCATGTAATGACTCATTAGGATTATTTTTTATGTTTTCAAATTCTGTCAAAAGAAACCTAGGGTCATTTCTATCACCATATTGCAATCTAAATGCATTGCTCATATCATTACAAGAGTCAATAGAGTTATCTGGCAATGCTTTCTACCAGTCTCTAGCATCCTTTTCCAAGGTATGGATAAAAAAATTGATATATACATCTTCATGTTCAATCTCAAAATCTTCCATCATGTTGATAAAATTCTTTAGATGTTGATCACTAGTAATAGCATTGTTTCCTTAGAACTTTGGCATTCTGTTCCTTACATCTTGAGGCACTGCATTTGGATATCCAGCCATTCCCACAAAATTTATAGTTCCAAAGGTGTTCACAACAAAAGTGGGTCTGGGTGGGGGAAGGGCCATGTTCCTTTGAGGAGGTGACCTTGGAGGGGTGATAAGATGATGAGGGGTAGAGGGTCCTTGGAACACAGGAGTATAATTTTCAAAATGGAGATCCCACAAAGGCCTTGTCTCTTGGAAATCTCTATCAACATCAGAAAAAATAGGTGCAGAGTGTGAAGTAAACCTTTCAAAATCAAATGAAGACCCCTCTCCATCTGGAGAGTTCAATTCCACAAAGAGGATACCTAATTCAGAGTCGCTCGAATGGCAATCTTCAATGATAGGCTAATCACTTTCATCAATGGATATCCCTCTCCTTGTCTGTTGATCCCCAACAACTCTCTAGGCCTTTCTTCCTTCTGATTTTGCTTTTCCTAGCTCTGGAAACAATGTCCTACTAGGATCCCTAGCAAATAAAGATCTTATTCCTTCCATATTTTCCAATATTAGTAACAAATCTAACTTTGACAGAGTTTTAAGACACTAGTACCCATTAAAAAATCAGATCAATAGGGAGTTGCCACTAAGGATTTCCACCTTAGTTGTGCAAATGCACTAGATATGATCTATCAAAGGTCTGTCAAAGCTAGAAACTGGAAATGGAAAGATTCTGACCTTTCTTTACCTAGATTTATCAAATGAAATCTAGTACACTAGGTGTGAAAACTGAAAGAGCTGCACACATCACTTAGAGCATACAAGAATTGTTTTACCAGGGTTTGGATGTGAACTGAGATCCTCGGTAACGGTGCCACTTAGGTTGACAGGAAAAATAGATATGGAATGGTAGTGAATCAACAAATTAGTCTTAGTAATGCAAATTATTTCCCAGGAATTCAAAACAATCCCTGGTAATGGCACCACTTAGGTGTTGGTATCCAAATTGAATCTCCCTCCGAGTCTAATTAGCATCACTAGTTTGACAGGAAACTTAGAGACACATTAGATCATGATGAGTCATTTTGTAGCTGAGGATGAGATTAAAATAGCCCTTTTTCACTTAAATGTGGAGAAATGGATAGCACCCTCAAGAGGATTTGATCTGATCCACACTATTTTATGTAGTGCCTTTCAACCAAGGTAAGAGAACCTATTTTGTAGCCTTTGTTTATTGAAGAACAATAATAAATCCTTCTTTTGAAATTTTATAGAGAAGACCTTGGGAAAATATGATCAACACACCAGATCTTACTCTCATGAGTTGTCACTTCCAGATCATGGAGATACTTTCACAACAAGGCTAAGGTTACTAAAGACATTTGGAATCTTGATATGTTCTGCATACTTTAGCAATTGGATTTTTGTCTTGTGTGGGTATACAGAGCAAAAGCAGGGGTAGTATGGGTAGGATTATATGTTTTTAAATAGATTTTGGTGGGAGGGGAGACAAGATGAACTTGAATCACCTGATCCTTGAGAGCTTATGCAAAATGGAAAGATTCAACCAATCAAAATGCCACAAAAGCTAGAAATTTTTCTTCAACTAGAATATCTCCCGCATTCCACGCTTTCCTCTGGTAGATAACTCTTTCTTCAATTTTCCAACCACTTCCCCCCCTAATCTGTCAAATTTGGCTTCTTGCGTGCTTGGGATAAGAAAAATGGGAAATCCGATCGAGCACGATAGTTAGACCATTTTAATGTTGAAAGACATCTTTCAAATCTCCCCACCAAACTTAGATATCAATATTAACACCCCTCTCTGTTTGGCATGTAGAAAAGACCAAGAAATCATAAAGACTCGCATTTCTAGATGTGATTCAGAAAAATGGGGGGAAAATCAGATTTTAGACTCTCATTTGTTGTTGATCTTTACTTTGAATTTCGGCCATCCACGTGGAAGATTCAGAATTTTAAAAATAGACCCAAGGGCTTCCTTTGACTTTTTACAATTTTTTGGAAAAATGGAAAAAAATTCCATTTTTCTCCACACCTCCGCCCTCAGGAAATGAGCCTAATGCATGTCTAAATATGATTCAACCAGAACGACGACAAAATTCTTCCATTTTACTCTCTTTTTGGAAAACATAAAATTTTCTAAGTACTCCCCGTAGCTCATCCCTCGGGAAATGAGTTTGACATGTGTCCAAATGTGATTCGAGTGGATTTGTGCTTCCCTTTTTACTTTTGACCATTTTCTCCCAAAAGGAAAATTTTCCAAATTTCCCCCGAGAGCCCGTACCTCTGCCGTTGAATGGGGTAAAACATTGACTTTTTTCCTCATTGGGCTTGCTGGCTATTTTGAGACTTTAATCCTTAAGAGAAAAATTCCAAGTTTCCTTTGATAGTCCACCTCCCCATCTCTTTGACTCTTCAAACTGCCACGTGTCACCATGGTGCACCTTGAGGCGGTCATAAAAATTATATACCTTAAACGAGCGTGGGCTCGCCACATGTCCTATTCTAGCAAGGTTTGTCTAAATGCATGAAGCTTAGTGGAAGGCGCAATGTGTCATGCTCCGAGGTAGTCTCCTTTGGCGGTTGAAAAGTCTAAGAAAAATGTAAAGTGAGCAGAGGCCATCACGTGTCCTCCTGAAACTTCTTTAAAATGAGACTCAAGAGTCTGGTCCCCAAACATACGGATTCCTCCACGTGTCCCCATGGCGCAACTTCAAGATGGTTCCCAAAAATAGAGACCTTGAATGAGCGAGAACTCGCCATGTGTCCTATTCTACTAGACTATACCAACTGTATAAAAATTTGTCTAAGTCCTGACAAGGCAGTGGAAGCCTCCACATGTCCTCCCAGTGCAAATCCAAGGCCAGACCAAAAATTAGATCTTCAAATGAGCATCGTGCTTTGAAGTTGACACACTTTAAGTTAAGGTGACCCATAGAAATTTTGAAGTACCCAGTTAATCCGCGTCCAACCAAGAGGTGTTATGTCCCCTATAGATGCAAGGATGCAAATTTGACTAGGAGAAACACCCTTCAAACCATAAAATACAAAAAAACAACCATTTGAGCCTGGGAATGAAATTTTATTCAAGGATAGAAAGTTTATAAATGTTACAAGGCTCAAATACATTCTTTAGAGACACATCAATTCATTCTTCTTCAAGTACTTAGGGCAGAAATGATAAGGAAGACAAATCCCGACCATGGAGAACAGAAAACATGGGGGAACCCAAGTTTTTAAATGAACAGAGAACAAGAGACCCAAATTACAGACCCTTTCTAGAGGAATCAAAGAAACTAGGAGCAAACCATGGACCCATGAGTGATCTATAACCCAGGAACAAATTAAAAATGGGAAAAAATATTAACCAGGCACAACACGGGGAAAAAGAAAGTAACAGAAGCCACAAATCGATAGATTTTCAAGGGCAAACTGGAGCGAGACTATTTTGAGCACCAACATTAGGCTGAGCTAATTTGTTTTCAATTGATGTCAATTTATTACCCATAGTCTCTAGAGCCTTGAATACATCATCTGAAGGAGCTAAAATAGTAGACTCTATAATTTTAATAGGTTGTGGAATAGGTAACAAATATGTTATAAGAGGTATTGAAGGCCTTGGTGCCAATCTCCAAGATTGAATAAGGTTCGTTTCAACCCTAATGGAAATATCATAAGCTCTTGGGAGAGTGTCTCCTCCCATAGACTGGATCATAGTTGAAATATCACTATTTAAGGCTCTAACATAATAAATAAAAGCATGGTCATCTTGAGGCTTAACACTAGCTGGAATTCTTTCCCAAGTTCTAGCAAAACAGATATTGAAACTAACCATAAATTCATGAGGGGCTCTTTTAATTGTAGACAAATTCGCTATAAGCAATAAATTATCAGAATGATCTTGAAATTGATTAAATAATTTTCTCCGAACTCATCCCAACTTCTTATGCTCAGGATTTCGAAGTTTCTATTCCATTGCAAGGCTTTCCCTTTAAAGGATGCAACTAGAAGCCTTAAGGCTACATATTCATGAGTTCTATTATGGATAGCACAAAGGGATGCAACATCTTTGATGTGCTCTGTAGATGAATATGATTTTCACCAGTGAATGCAGGTAAAATTTTCATGGCAGCATTGGGAATGTCATGATAAAATGGAATTACTAAAGGTCTGCCATTAGTGAAGGTCATAAAACTCCTAGGTGGTTGAATAGCCATTGGAATAACTGGAATTTGAACAAATAAATTAATACGCGGTGAAGGAAGATTAGGAGGAGGGTTTCCAAAACCAAATCTGTTAAAAGTTAAGGTATTGCTAACTTTTCTTCTTCTTCTTGCAGAATTTAAAGGTAAATAAATAAAATTAGAAGGAATTCTTCTTACCAATGATCTTGTAGTGACTTTAGGCATGGAACATGCTGCAAAACTGGTCTAAAATCAGCTTTATGGAGTCGCTAAATAAATATTTTTATCTTTAAAATAAAATTTTACAGCTTATTGTTCCAAAAGCTTCTTTCTTTCACTATAAATATGCTATAAAGTGTTGAAATTTACATGTAGATCTGATTTGTTGTCCCACTGGGAATGCCAAAAAAATTATCTCTCGAAAGTGTAACCTGTTGAAAGATGACTACAGGTGTTCTAATCTTTCTCTGGATCTCTCACTTTCATAGATACAATGGAAACACCTCAAGTTTGTGGGTATACTTATTATTGAGGTAAGTCTCTGGTATCAAGGCCGGTTCCTTTTTTACTTATCCTAAACTAATTTTTAGGGGCTTTGAGGGTAAAAAGATGACTGTAACTGAATTGAAAACTGGGGTGATACACCAAACTTGTTGAGGGATTTGACTGAGTACATGCACAGTTATTTTAAGAATAGATTTTGGATGCACAAACAAATAGTTTTTAGTAAAATATTAAAACAAAACACTTGGTGTATTGAGGGAATGAGTCACAAAATTACATTAATATAACATGCACACTAATATTATGGAGAAATTACTAAATTTTCAGCAAGGCAAGATGATTAATGAGGGAATTTGACATTCACAATAATTAATGAGATATACACACCACTGCAGATAATTGGAAAGAAAAAAATCAATTCTCATTCAAGGGGCAAAACTGGAAAAATCTACTTCAACACTCCTATGTCCAAAAATTCCTCCTCTGTTCTTTTCAATTACACACCATATATAGCCATATTATTCACCCATCCCTTCCTAAAAATAGGCTAATTTTTTTACTCACCCATGCATGCTAATTTTACCCCTTTATAATGATTAGATAAAGGAATAAAAATAGACATGCTAATACAATGAGGCATTAATAACCTTGATTACAAAAATACATTCAGTCAAACTATGGTAGAATGATCCATTTTAAATAAAGTAAGATGAATAATTTGGATAATAATATCCCTTTCTTGCTGTGTAAGTCTCATCTAATGTACATGGAAGCTCTTTCTTCTAGTGCTTGATGTGACACTTACAGTTTGATCCAATTGCAGTGATAAATTTAGCACTCTTTAATTTTGTCCCTTGGATGCACATGCAAAAAATAACCTCTATGTGTGAGTAAAATAATTATTTTACTTACAATACTTTGCAAAACATAATTCACCCATGTATTCCATCTTGATGGGTACCACCTTTGGTTCTGATGTTGACATCTGTGCACATACTCCATTTTACATGCTAATAATGACATCTTTATCTTTAGTGAATACATGCAATACTATCTCCTGCAAGTATAATTTATTCAACCTCCAAATTTTCCCACTGTGGGGACCACTTCATCAATCTACAATGGGCACCTCCTTCATTGATTTGATCATATGGTATACACTAGTTTTGAGATTACTTGTCCCTTTCGGTGATTAATTCCATGGCATACTTTTGGGATCCACATTTTACAAATATTAAGGAAATATTAGGAGAATTTAAACCTTAGAAACTTTGGCTAATGTTTTGACCTCTTTTGATCATCATTGCACACCATATATTTTAATCAAACATCAATTATTTGACCTTGGATATCTTGTTGTATATATTACGGTTTCGGTCTTTGAATAATTATTGTTGACACCATATTATTTCAGTTTGATTAATCGAAACACATGTTGTTGGATCCCTTTTGATGTTATATTTGTATGTAAAATATTTCACCTTTTGATTAATCATGGTGTTGCCATTTTATTTTTTAAGGCACTATGGTTTTGGACCTTTAATAGGTCAATGCAAATGATTTGTTCAAATGATTGAAGATGGACCCCCTTGCATGATGACTCACCCCTTTGAATTATGTCGGTGAATTTGCTAACCTTAAGTTAGATATGTCTTTTTTATGGTTCGACACGTTGGCACATCTATAAACTCTTGTCTAGTTATTAGAAAATTTTGTTTGAAAGATTGATCATTTGATCTTTATACATTATACGCCATTTATCTCTAACCATGGTAAGCCTAGGGGTTGCATTGAATTTGATGAATTGATATTGACCATAGATCACGATACTTTCTTGCATCTGCACGGTTAATTAGTCAACCCAGGTTTGGTATGGTTTAACTTGGTATAAAAAACTTAAATCGAACCCTAAATGATGATTCATTCGTATATGTTTGAAAATTAGGGTGAAGCCCTATCAGATATTCTCCAAGCCACCATCGTTTCTTTTATAAAGATCTCAAGCTCCCTCCATGAGTTATTTTGGCTTGTTTCTTGTATTTTCGAGCCACTGTGCTCTATGATATTTGAGGAACTCTATGATATTTGAAATTCTAGTTCGGGAGATTTTTGGTTAGATGAGATATTTATTCTTGAGACCTTTGTACTTCTTTGCATTTTTTAACAACGTCGACCTCTAAGCTTGGAAATTATCCTTAGTACTCACCATTTCACGTTGTTCTCCTTCTAAGGGTGATCAATGATTCGAAAATATGGTAAGTTCATGATATATTTTCATTTTGTTATCCCTCTAGTTTTTCTATAATATTCTACAATGCCTCTGGTTTTATAGTTTAGCACATTTTTGAAAGATCGTTTCCATCAAGGAATGTGGTTTGGTGTAAGTTACTTGCTATCTAAAAATCCAAATCTATATATTTTATGTTTTGGGTATCGTATTTCTTAGTTTATTTTCCCATTCTTTAATGGTTGTCTGAAATCTCTCTTGTTTTTCTCAAAATAAAATTATCTAGATTCTATGGCTCCTGGGTAAAATTATCTTCCCTGATTCGCAGCCTTGTTTTCTCAAATCTCTCCGTGTTACTCCATTTTACTCCATGAGCTAAAAAATAGCCATGCATTTTATTGATTCACTCCATTTATTGTTGTTTGATCAATTTGAATGATGTGCTCTGTAAAAAACTTGGCTGCTACTATGTTGTTTCTGGGAAATCATACATTTATTGAGCAAATGGAGTTGATATTTCCTTGTTCTCACGATCTTGAGATCTTCACCCTGATATTTTCTGTTATTTCAAGGGTTTCAAGATTTTCACTCTGCTGAACTTGGGTTTGTTAGGGTTATGGATAACCACCTGTAGTCACCATTTTGGGTCTTCATTGAGCTCTGCTAGCTTAATATGATGTACTATGTTCTGAGCATTCACTGTTCACAAAAGTGAGGTCTGATATTTTGTATTTTTATTGGACACCATTTATGAACTTGAGCTATGCATGGCCATATTTTCATGTTGAAACTTTGTACTCTCTTGATGGTTATCATGTTGATGTAAATCGTAGCTCCCAATAATTGATCATTTGATTGTATTGATTGCCTGGTATGAAACAAATGTGTAACTTGATTGTGGGTAAGAACTATCTGGTAGAATTCTATTTCTTACTTATACTTATGGCAAAACATTTAGTCTTGATACTTCCTTTTCATGCACAATATAGTTTCATATTTTTCATTATTTACATTGAAGTCTTACTATGTATTATTGGAAGACTAACTGTATGAATTCTTGTATTTCATGCAGTTTCATATGGCCTATAATTTATGGTTGTGAGCTTCTTCTTTGTTGGTGACTATATTTGAGCTCTGCAATTTGCATTTTCTCATTGAAAAGTTAATCAAACTTCGAAATGGAAGTTGTATCCTGCACTTGATCTTCTGATTTCTGATAGAGTTCCTTTCATCCCCCTATGTCTACTTATCATATTTACAAACTTGAGGCCATTTAATGCCATTCCACATAATTATATATGCTTTTTCTTTTCACTCTGCTATTATGGATGCCCTCTTGTAGATAAATTCACTTTTTCTAGAAGGATTTGAAGAACATGTTGATCAATATGATGCCTTTTCAAAACTTATGATGTAACAACCTTCAAAAAATGCAGCCTTTACTACATAAGGAACATGATTTGATGTTCATTTGATGTATGGATGTTTTGGGTACATGATCTTCGAAAATTTTTAATTCTAGGATGGATAGATCTCGAAATTGTTTCCTTAATAGCTATAGATTGAAAGTTGACCCTTTTGGATCTTGATCTAACCATAATGATATGCATAGCTGAAAGTGTTATTTGTTCATTTTGTAACATTGTCTAGTTGCAAATGTGTGATGGAAAGAACTTTTTTGAAATCTTGATGCTTTGAGATGTATTAAGAATGTTTTAGAATTTTAAAACAATTGTGATGTTGAAAAACTATTGTTCTCATGAAGTGATATCCATTCATTATTATTCCTTGTACATTCTGATATTTGTATAATAGCTTCAATTTGACAATGCATTTAAAAATATGTGGAATTGTATCGTGTGTTTCTTTGGATGTAATTACACAATATGTGTAACTTTCTTTGGAAACTCATCTCTCTATTTGAAAAGATACACGTGTAGTTGAATTTTTTCATTTTGTAGCTCACAATACTCCTGAAAATACTATTTATTCTAAAAGATATGTTGTTGTATATTTATAGGTTGAAGCTTTAATATATCTTTATCTGATCCTGAAGCTTGGATAACCTCTTATTTTGAATATTCAATTTATGTATGGTAACATGCATTCCTTGATCATCTGGTAGAGAATGTAGTAACGTTATTTTATGGTGAGATCATACTTGACACTCCATTTTCTTATAGATGTTGACTTGAAAATTGGAAAGACTGTTTTCTACGTACATTTTTGTTCTTCTTTTAAAACTTGTCTTTCATAGATGATTGTTGAAGGCTGAATCTCATTGAAGATGCTTAAAAATAGTTGACTTTGAAAATCATTTCTCATAATGAAAATCATAATGTACACGATTTTTCTTTTGAGCTCTGACTTTGAGCACTCCTAACATGGTTAAGGAACTTACAAGGCACAAGGATTGATTCAATTTGGTGTTGAATACTTGAAACTCTGTAAAATATTCAGCAGTTGAGAAAGTCTTGCAAGCTGTAGCTTATCTTCTTACTATCATAATTCTTTATTTTTCCTATTTTCAGTAACTTGGGATGTTTAATATTTGAGTTTCCATTTTGCATACTCAGCTAAAATATGGAATTTTACTGTCCTTATTTCAAGCTAGTGGGCATATCACATGATATTGTATGCATTCAGTTGTGCTTTGTTTTCTTGTCTCAACTACTATCCTTACTATCCTTACTTTTGACCCTTTTTACCTTCACAAAACATGCAATTTTTGGATTAAATTCCCAAATTATCTCATGAAAATATTTCATCATTTTTCTTAGGCCTACAACAATCTATTTCAACCATTAAAATTTCTCAAATAAACTAAACTATTCTTTTTAACTTCTTTTTTCTCAATATTGTCTTTTCAGGCTTCTTAAGGGCATGCTCCTAGTGAGTTATAGGTTCGAACAATATATAAGTATTCAAAATAAAATAATATCATTTTTAAAACGTTTTTTCAACCTCCAAGTGTGTGTTAAATTGTTTGTCTCAACTACTATTACAAGTACCAATACCTTCACAATCTCCTCTACTAGACATATTCTCCCTTACTAGCCCTGCATATCTTATTTTTCACACTTAAATATTGATTATTGAAATAATTTTACAAATTAAAATAATTATTAGAAACCCATTTATCCTTTATTCTTGTGTAAAAACATTTAGGGTAGGTTTCTTTTCAAAAATTCTCCAAATTTCCAATTTCTAGGCTCTAATTTAGGTTTATTTGCATAAGTACATAACTGTAGACCTACTAGTAAGATCCTTGGTCACTTAGTTTTCTTATAAACATTCTATCCTTCAAAAAAATATTCCCCAAAATCCCTAGGTGCTATGCAAAAACTTTAAGGCCTTACATCAAATGTTTGAGGCTTAATTCTTCAAATTAGAAAACTTTCTCTTCCTTCAACCCATAGAGTTGTCCTTTCAAACCAACTTTATTTACTAATAGCTGATAAATATTCAAGGAATACTTCTTATATATGTAATTGTGTCCAAATTAGATGAATTTTTCCAATTTATAGAGTTATATTTGACTGCATGACCCTTCTTTCTTTAGAATCTTGTTTGCAAAATAGGCTTAGAACTGTCACCTATAGGTTAGTCTTCAGACTATCAACATTATCTTAGCATTTAAAACCTTTCAAGGTAAAATTATTTTGTGATATCATATAAGAATTGGTATATATTATTACTTCAAATCCTTGATGTTGGAGGTTATTTTTGAGTGTTGCCTTCAACCAATATGCAAGTTTAGTTATTAGGCCTCCAAAATCAATACCTACAGGATTGGTATAGACTGTTATAAAAAAAAATTATGTAGAGGTTCTTGGATACTGAAATATTTTACCATTACTTAATAACACCTTTAAATATGGTTTCTTCATAGTATTGAAGCTCACTTCATCTAGAAATCCCGTCAAACACAAATACAAATAGACCTTGAGAATTCAACTTCCACCCACAGAAAGGGTATAAACTGTCATAAATATCTATCATTTAGGATATTTACAAAGAATAAATATTTTCAAATATTATCAAATATTATTACTATATATTTTTCTCAAGATTTCAAATCTTGAAAACAACCCTAAGGCTTCAAAATATCATTCCCCTATAAACCCTCACTAGGGTTTCGAGCTTGCCCAAATAGTCAAAATTTGCTATAAAATGTAAAATATTCAAAATCAAACCCTCAATATTATCTCACAGCTCCAAGTAATAATCATATTAATAATTTTTTTCTACCAGTAGGTGATAATCATCCCTCTACCCTGATATTATTTCTCAACAACCACTGTCTTGTGTTAGCAGAAACAAAGTCCTATCTCATGTAAACCCTAAAATATATTTAAACTTCATGAAATTTTATTTCAAAGTATATAATTTCCAGTAAATGGTTGAATTCCTCTTTAAAACTTGTTTAACTAATTAGTGAAGGAAATCAAACATCAATTTACAAAGTGAATCTTCCCTTGTTTGTGTAAACTATGAAAACTGAGTCATACCTTGTGATGTGATTTCTTCAAAGTGTTGTTTCTTCCCTCTTGAAAGGATCCAATCTAAATCTGAAAATGATCATAGAGACATAATACTAAGTTTACAAACCACATATATTAAAGATCTCAAATATCATTCACTAAGAAGACATGCTTTACAACACAAATATATTTCAATATATACATATTTTATTACAAAAATTATTCCTCTCAGGATCCTTCCACAAGCCTATTCATCTTATTTTCTATCATTTACTTCAAAAAGGAGAGTACTCAACTAAATAGGTATGAATTATACCCTAAATAAATTCCTGTAATATGTCATGAACTCTAACCCTTAGAATAAGACATTTTTATCCTTCAAATATATATTTTTCTTCTTTTCACACTTATTAGGAGTCTTAGAGAAAATTATTTCCCTTAACATTTATCCCATTAATACTTAATACCAATAACACATTATAAAAAATCCTACAATGGCTTAGAGTATCTGACAATTTAAAAGTGGTACTTCTGGAGGGAAGATACATCATTTGAATTTTTAAAATCGAGAATCGCTTACCCAACATGTCAGGAGTTATAATGAACTGTAATGACTTCTAGAGATATTTAACATCAAAAAATTTACTTATCAAGCCAAAATTTATCAATCACTCCAAAATTTTCAGCTTGGAGAGATGCTCCTCCATCATATAGCCTTCTGAAACTCACTTAATAACTCCTCTATTTAAAATGGTAACCTTCATATAACCTTTTCAAGTAACCAAAGATGTTATTTATATGGGAATATTCAAGCAAAGGAGGTTGACATATTTATTTTTAATATTTTTTTATTAATCATTCAAATGAGATAAGGTAGAATGGAGCACTAAGAAGATTGAAAAGTATTGTTATATGCAAAGAAAGTTGGTAAAGTTCCATTTTCTATGTTTATCATTGTGGAAGCTTGAAATGCATGTGTTTAATACTATTATAAGACATTTTGGGATTAATTTCAATATTCTTTAGAGTGTACTCACTCTTTTACTTGTGATTAATGTGTTAGGAAAAAAATGAACACTCTAGTTTATTGTATCTCAGAACAATACACCATAAGGTTTATCACATGAATGGTGGTTTTAGACAAGAAAGGTTGGTATATTGGAGATATAACATGAACAAATTTTAGAGAGTTATTTTTATAAGGGTCATCGTACGTGCACAAATTTCTCAGATTCATGTGAAGTAAATGTTTGACCATTGTTTTGATGTATATGTTTTTTTTACTAATTGGTGTTACCCTATTTTAGAGGGGAGAGCAATTAAAGATTTGGTCATGATAAAAGTTGGAAGTTATAAAAGACCTTTTTGTCATAATATTAAGGTCCTAAAGGGTTGCACAAACATATTAATTTTTTTTTCAAGCATTAAATATCGATATAACTTATTTGGTGAGGAAAATCCTATTCACGGGTTGACTTTGAAACACTCCCTATGGTTGTGGAAACAAATTCATTTGATGATCTTAGACTTGAATTCAAAATATGAAACTCTTAAATAGATATAATCATTGATACTTTATAAAAATTTTATAAATAATTCTGCTATGGGCCAATCTCTCAAATGGCAAAAAAATATTGACAATCCATAACTCAGTCCTGTAACAATCTAATCAGACCTAATGGAGAACCGAAATTAAGATTTTTGGGGAAATCTTTGCTAAGGAATGATATATTAAAATTTTAAATAGTAAAAATTTGTCGAAAGCGGTAGTCAAAATGGTCAATTTCATGTTTTTTCAAGTCATTCCTCCAAACAGATATGCTAAAAATTCACTTAAGACAGGGCTATAAGGGAAGAGTTAAGCCTAGAAGAAGAAGGGTCTACCTTGGGATTTGAGGAAAACCATATAACCCACATATAGATAAGGGAAAAAGGTACACAAAATAGTTTATAACTTTTTATGGGACCTTGTGGATTTCTCTATCCACAAAATCACCTCAAACATTGCTCTTAAGATGTTTAAGGGGTATTTTTTTCAAAGGGTGGTCAAATTTTAAATTCCTTTTGATTCCAAATAAATTGATGACAATGTTGGCATAATAGGAGGTTATTATTCATGTTCAAAGCAATGATTAACCTATTTTGATCATTTGAGGTCAAAATTACATTTTTGAAGGATTATTAGCCTTGAGAAAAGTGTGAATTTGCAAGCCTTAAGATCTGAATTGAATTGAGTTGATTATTCTGAACACATTTGTGTGGTTGATAAATTTATATACTCTGCATCAAAAGACCCTATGCAGTTGAAGAGATTACATGACACCACTATCCTTGGGTACATTCCCATGAATATAAAAACTAAATAGTCAGTTGTTTACAACCCATATCTATTTGACAGTCATGATTCTTTGAATTTTAGAGGATAAAGAACCAGTGGGTAAGGAACGCATTATCAGATTATAGAATACCATTTTTTCTATGGTAAACTTATAATTATATTTCAAAATTATCTACACCTTGTAGTTGAAGTTGAAAATTTACTCTTCTATTTGTCATCTCTTCCGTCATTATGTAGGTAAAAAAGTCATTGACTTGGATTGTACATTTTTATTTTTTGAGAAAATATATTTTCTCTATTTCAAACGATTATCTATAAGATTTTGATTACATCTACATTATTTTAATGTTAATTTTTTTCCAGGGTTATTTACTATATGTATGTATTTGGATAGTCTTATTGATGTATTTGTTTTTGGTTTTGTAGGATGTACACAATTTTGATTATAAAATATACCTTCTATGTTTTAAAATACCTTGAGAAATAGGACTTTCAAAATTAACTGCAATTCCATATATAATCGTCGTTAACAAGCATTGGAAAACAATATATGTATATATAATCATGCATGCATATAAGGTATCCTTTCCATAGTTATTTGTACTTGTTTTTAACTTTTTTTATGGTGATCATATAGAGAAATGTGATTAGATCAAAATTATTTTAATGTCATATATCTCTAGTATTATAGACTCTATGTATGTATTAAGATAGAATTTTTTTTGAATAATAGTTTCTTTCATTTTTTGGGCTCTCAAGAATGGTAATTAATTCTATAAAAATGTGATAAAATACTATAGTTGAGAGCATTTGGATTTACCAATTACATTACATGGCCTTGAAACCTATATCCCTTAATTTAATCCAATTATTGAAACATTTTCAATAAAACCAGTTTGGATTAGAATGCCGCATTTACAAATCAAATTTTAACAGTCAAAATTCCTCACTTCGATTTGAAATGCATTGGGAAACTTCTTGAATGTTGATTTAGTTACAATAGGCAACATCCACACAACTTATTCCTAGATCCTTTTTGAACTAGACTCATTAATAAAACTTCCTAATAATATTGAGCTTAAAGTTGAGGATAGGATGTAGACACAATCCCTTGTTTATGAAGGGCTACCATTCATATGAAGAAGGTGCTTCACATTAGGTCATATTTTTGTAGATTTTCATTTGGCGAGACAAATTAATATGAGAAACACATGGTGGAAAGGTTCCCCCCTATTCCATTTTGTGATAAATTATAATTCAAATGGAGATCCTTATTCAAATTATGAAATGGAGGAATGTATACCTGAAACTCTAATAAGAGAACTTGTAGCTACATCTAAGTCACTAAATATCAGTGAAGTGACTAAAGAGAATTTTCCTCCTGCATCTCCTCTAAATGTTAACTCCTCTCGATCAAATGAATCTATCGAAGTTATTCCTCATATTGAGGACCTCTTGGATGAGTGGAAAGTGGTACATAACAATAAAAATAGATATTCTAGAAAGACCATTGTTACTTTATAAATGAATATCAGGTATGTTACCTAATTATCTCTCTGTAGATGGATTTTTCGTTGGATTGTTTTGGTTCTCTTTATGTAGTGAGGAAAATATTTCTCACTTGTTTATGTTTGTATTTTTGGATTTATCTAGGATTTCATGGTTTTTTGTTCATGGTAGGGTCCTATTCAAAAATCCCCCTTTTCCCCTTATCTAAAAACATTACATTAATTTAAATTCATATTTCTCAAGTATTATTCAAACATTTCAATTATTCTGATCTTCATTTTTAAAAACTAAGATCATTCAATATAATTCATGGGTTTAAATTATCATAATGTCTCAAACATTTAAGGTAATTTGAGGGAAAACATGTTATAGATTTTTTTTAATATATTAAACATTTTGGGAATTTGAGGGAACAACACCAATTTTTAAATTAATATTTATTTCATTATATTTAGACAGCCTTATTGATTTATATATATTTTTTGGTATTTTTGGTTCTACAGTATGGTGATTATATATATAAATGTCATTATATTTACATTATTTTAAAGTACTACTTAATTATTATTGCTCATTTATTATTGAATAATTTTAATTATTTTGATCTTTATTTTTAAAAACAATAACATCATTCAACAATTGTTTAGTTGTTCCATGCATTATCTTGAGATAAGAGTTTGATTATCTCACGTCCATACAAAACAAAAAGCATACATTTTCCTCACGTGTAAGAGGTTAGATATATGAGACTGAGTGCATAAACATTCAAGGATATTTTTAAAATCATTTTATATAGATTTATTTTGAGTGGTTGCATGGAAATTGTTGATGTGAAAAGTTTGTTTTCTAATAATAATATATTTTTAATACATTAACTAACTTCTTCAAAAAAAATTAGTGATGTAGGGTCATCATCAAAAGAACATTTAAAAGTGCATATTATTATTTATTAATTGTCACAGAGGTCAAATTAAGTGTGTTAGAGTGTCTTGAGGTCATGAGAAGGAGTCTTAGATGGTCAAGTAATTGAAATTTCAAATATGTCATTTCCCTCATTTTTGTAATTCAAATTACTAAGAATGTAATAGAGAAAAGTATGGCTTTTAAAAGACTTAAAAAGAATTTTTAATGAATGGAAGGGTGGTATAGGATATCTACATGTGATGAAATATGTCCTAGGATTAAATGAGTCGATAAATGTTCGCAATATGTTGTAAACTGACTCATGATGTTGTGAATTGACATCTTGAGTGAGGAAATTTTGTTAAGGTTTAATAACAAAGGTATAATGAGAAATAAAACTAAAAATATGAGGAGTAAATGAAAAGGATATGACAAGGAGAATGTAAGAGAAGGTAGGAGGAGAAACATAGGGACTAACTGAAAATTTTCAGGACCATAAGTTTTTGTATGAAGGAGCAATGTAATGTTGATAAATATAAGAAATTTTAAAGATAAAATACCATTGTGTTGATGGAAAATTTTGAATCACTTTTTCCATGAGTTTATTAAAAGGATGGAAGGCTTATTATGATTTTTTCATCATAAAATAAATATGCATGTAATTAATTTAGTTGGCGAAATCAAATAGGAAAAGCTAATACCCTGTCTCTGGCATTTAGAGGAGTAATTTTTCCTATATATGGTATATAAGGTTTATGAAAGATTTTATAATGGAATGTTGATGCATTTTTTTATTGATTCCATTGTAAATTATTAGTATATCAGGTCTATACATATTCTAATCCCTTGAGGAGGCTCATACTCTCTTTTTTTGAATAAGTGATTTGTGAATTTATTATACTATAACCTATAGGTCGGGTAAGTTAGAATGAAGTTTCAGTAAAGGTTTAATGGGTTATTTCCTTCAACTTGTAAAATTTATCACATTCAGGGGGGGTAAATAGACTTGAGGATTAACTATCAAGCCTTGATAACAACTAGAAAGAAAGTTATATGGGTTTGTAGTATTACTTGGTCCATATAGACTCACAGTTAGGGTTTGGTGCTAATTAAGATTTTAGTGTCTTCATAAATTGAAATAACATTCCAAAATTGGTTAAAAAATTCTTAAGAAATCCCTTAAAATATATTTTGGAATAATTTTTTCATGAAAGAGATTAAAAACTAGTTTTTTCATAAGAATTTGTTCCCTAGAGATCTGGTACAATTCAAGATGTAATTGGTAAGGTCACAATACTAAGGAAATAAATTTTATAATTTGAGAATGTCAATGAAAGATTTGTGGATCAACCTAACATGGAAATGGGGTATCTGAGAAAATTATTAGTTTTGTTTAAATCTGAGGAGACCATAATGTATGACCTAACATGCACGGTGGCAAGGTTAGTGCAAGTTATAGAGATAGTAGATTTCAAGAAGTGATTGAGAGGAAATTATGAGGAATTTGTCCTATGAAAATTATCCCACACATTAAGTTCCAAAAAGGTACTTAGAAATATGCTTAGTTTCTTTGGAGACCTTTTGTATTGCTCCAACCATAAAGCATGCAAGGTTATTTCCTTAGGAGCATATATAGGACAATTTTAGGGGTAACGAAGAAAATTTTGATGATTTTATTTATTTCAAGGAGTTTGATAATTTTTTAACATTGGTTGGAGGTTGGGAGCAAGGTATATGTATTGAAAAAGATCAGTGAAGGATAAAAGTCTAAAAATTGCGTCATTTGAAATAACATCATTGAGAGCTAGTGAGAGATACATGAAGGATGGTAAGGGTCATTTATTTTTCTTGTAAATGGATTAGATTGAACGTTTATTTGGCATTGAAATAAGGTGTATATGATAGTGTATATTTTTAGTGGGCATGTTATTTCATTAAATAGATAATTTTTGTGGTTAAGAAATTTATACCATTTTGACAATATCTTCAAAAGGGAACACCTAGGGTGAATGAATTATTTTGTTGTTATTATCTTGATGAGTGCATTGAATATATATTGAAATTTGTATCAAATTAGTATCCGAGCTTGGTCAGATCATAATTTTTTTTAAATTTCTAACAAGTATTTGTGCAAGGTGGTTGTGAAGTGTGTGTGACAATTGGTTGAGAAAGAAAGAAGGAAATAAATGAGGAAGAGATAGTGAAAACGTTGGCGATGTTGTTAAGCCACAAAAAGAAACATAATGAGATATAAAGAAAGAAAAAATAAGACAATAGGAAAGAGGAAGAAAGAAGACAATAAAGGTGGGTTGAACAAGAGTTGAGATAATTTTAAAAGGATGTAGAGAAGCTTTCAAAATTGATGAAAAATGAGAGCATGATTAAAGAAGACATTGAAGTTGAATTTTTGATGAGAAGAAAGGTTAAGTGGCTTACAGAGCTACTCTTGAAAAATAAACAGAGATTGTAGCTGAGAGAGGTAATTAGAAAAGAGGAGAATTAGTTGAGGCAAATGAAGAATAATGAAAGAAAGAAAACATGGAAGGGGTCATTTAATAAGGGAATCAAAGGAAAAGCCATGTTAGGATATTTAAAAAAATCAAGGATCATAGATATTTAATGCCTAAATGGCCTCAAAAACCATCAGTGGAGATAGAGGATTGCAATCCAAAACAAGTGGTGATAACTAAAATTGAAAGGATAAGTGGTCAAGTACAGAGGAAAAGAAGAAAAAATAAAGATTATTGTGAAAATAAGCAATGCACATACAACAAAAATGTTTATGGAAAATGAAGAATATAAGTGTGGTAAAATAAAAAGAGAATGGAACGATGAAAGAAGACGAAGAAATCTTGGAAACAAAGAAGTTACAACAGGTTGAAGAAGAAAAGAATACATGGGATGATGAAAAGGTAAGAAAATTATATTCAAATTTTATTGTTTGCTAGCTGATATTGATATTTATTTGGGTGAATTCCTTGAAATTGTAGAAAATGAATCACCCTAGTGCATTTGAGAAGCAAGAAATGGATAAGCACAATTTTATTAATTTCATTTCATATTTTGATCATGATGGTAAAATAGGATGTGATGAATTTATCATAGGTGAAATGGATGATCTTTTGCAAGATTTTATATATATATATATATATATATATATATATATATATATATATATACACATATATATATATATATGTATATATATATATATATATATGTATGTATATATACATATATATATATATATATATATATATATATATATATACATACATATATATATATATATATATATACATACATATATATATACACACATACATATATATATATATTGTATAGACACACATACATATATATATACATACATACATATATATATACATACATATATATATATATGTATCTATATATGTGTGTGTATATATATATATGTATATATATATATATATCATCAAGAAAGAAAGAGTGAAGGAATAAATGAGAGAAGAATTATTTCTTGGGAAAAAATGATCTAAAATAGAGAAAAGAAGGTACATGTATCGAGTTAGCATAAGATATAATGGTTATCAAGAAAGAAAAATAAGAAGATGGGACATTTTTTGGTCCTTCCGAGAACAGTGTATGTTTAAAACGTGATGGGCATGAGCTATACAGGGATAAAGAATATTAAAAACATGAAGAACAATGTATGTTTGTTGTTGTGTTCTTTGTTTATGCAGGTACATTTGATGCAAGCTTGAGGTTGAAGAATATGAAGATGAAACGTAATGAAAAAAGAAGCAAATTTGAAGCACATGAAAGTATGAAGACCAAAATATGGGATCTAGGTAGTTTTATAGAAATAAAAGACAGTAGGAGTGAATAACGAAGAGCAAGAACATGCAAGGATGACGAAGATTTAGTTGGAGATACAACCATATAAAAAAGTACATTGTTAATTTTCTCCACCTTGGGGGTATGATGCAGGGGCATCATAAAAGAACTTCAACAGTTCAAATTATTCTTTATTCAAGGTTATGGAGGAAAACTTTAGTGTGTTAAAGTGTGTTGAGGTCTTGAGAAGGAGCTTTAGGTGGTCAAGTAATTCAATATTTCAAATGTGTCTTTTCCCTCCATTTTGTAATTCAAGTTTCTAAGCATGTAAAAGATTAAAAGTATGGCTTGTCAAGGAGATGTAAGGAAGTTTTAATTAATGAAATGTTTGTACATGCATCTAGGCGTGATTAACAGAGTCCTAGGATTAAATGAGTTAGTAAATGTTCACAATATGTTATTAAATACTTCATTATATTGTGAATGAGAATCTTGAGTGAGGAAAGTTACTTAGGGTTTAGTAACAAAGGTATAATGGGATTAGAACTAGAAGGAGGAGGATTAAGTGAAGACGATATCTCGAGGATAATGCAAGATAAGGAAGATAAGAAACATAGGGAATGAGGGAAAGTTCTGAGGATAATGTGTCTTTATATGAAAGGGTAGCAACGTCAATAAAGAAGAGAAGGTTTAAGATAAAATGTCATTTCATTGATGGAAAAGTTTGAATCCATGTTTCCATGAGTTTATTCAAAGTATGTAAAATTTTTTATGATGTTTGCATTATAAAATAATTCTACGTGTGATTAATTTAGTTAATGACATCAAATAGGAAAATTTAACACCATGTTATGGCATTTAGAGGATCAAGTTGACTATATATGGCATGTAAGGTTTATACAAGATTTTATAATGAAATGTCAATTTGTTTGTTGATTGATTCCATTGCAATTGAATACTATATCAAATAGAGATTTCAATCCCTTAGGGAGAATCATACCCTGTTTTATTGAATATGTGCTTTGTGAATTGGCTCTATTGTCACTTACAGGATGGGTAGTGAGGATTAAGTGTCTTTCAAGGTTGAATGTGTTATTTCATTCCACTCTTAAATTAACCACATTAAAGAGGAGGAAACAGACTTGGGATGAAATTTTAATCCTTAAGAATAACTAGAAATTAAGTAATAAGGTTTTAATTATTATCGAGGTCCAGATCAAACTCCCAATTAGGGTTTTGTGATAAACAAGAGTTTAATGTCTTTATACATTGAAATAACATTTGATGCTTAATCAAAAATTTTCTTGAGAAACTCCTAAAATATATTTTGGAAGAAAGTTCTCATGAAAGATCCTAAAACCTCACTTTTTCATAATAGTTACTTCACAAGAGCTTTCCTACAATTCAAGACCTAATTGGTAATGTTACATTGCTAAGGAAATGGTTTTTCTACTTCAAGAAATTGAATGGAATTTTTTTGATCAACGTAACAATAAAATGGGTATCTAAAAAAAACTATTAGTTTGGTTTGAATCTTAGGATAACAAAATTTATGCCTTAAATTACATGGTAGTAGGGAAATTAGAGGTTGTAGAACTAGTAGAGTTCAAGAAGTGATTGAGAGGAGAGTATAAGGAATTGGTATTTGATAATTGTCCCATACCTTAAGGGACAAATATGGTATGGATATATAATTAAATTTTTTGGAGACTGTCGAGATTGCTCCAACCATGAACCATGCAAGGTCACTACCTTAAGATCTTAGATATGACAGTTTGAGGGTAAGAGAAGAAGTTTGGTAATTTTTTATTTCAAACAGTTTGATCATTTGGTTGAGTTCTAGAAAAGATTATATTGATTGAAAAATGTCATGGAAGGCTAAAAGTATAACAATTACTTAATTTGGGGTAATATCAATGAGAGTTAGTGTGAGATAGATGAAGGACTGTAAGGGTAATTTATGTTTTCATGTAAATGAACCATCTTGAAAGTTTTGTTGGCATTGAAATAAGGTGTATGAGATAGGGAAAATTGTTAGTGGGGAAGTTATTGCACTAAAAAGAAAAAAAATCATGGTTGATACATTTTAAACATTTTGACAAGATATTCAAAACATAGCACATAAGGTGAACGAAGTATTTTGTTGTTGTTATCATCATGACTGCATTTGATAGAGAATGAAATCTACATCATATAGGAACATACAGAGATAAAAATAATTGACATTCTTGAATAGTAGGTTAGAACTAACCATAACACATTGCAATCAAGATGAAGAAGGAAAAACTATTATGAATGAATAAATCATACTTATTATCACTAATTGAACTTCTTAGGATTTTGAAGGAGTGTATGAAGGTCAAAATAATTGCAGTGTTTGTAAAATAATTAGAAATATGAAGTTCATATTTAAATGTTAATCCATATAAAACCATAATAAACTAGCTTGTGGTGCAAATTAAGTCGCAACAATTAGTATGTTGTTTATTAATCCCCACTCATTTAATTATCAGGCCCAGGGATGTAAACTTTCAATATTTCCAGTGATGTATGCACAATTACAAATGTTGGGATGTATAAAGGGAAATTTCTATCAGTACAATTTAGGAAATATAATGCTAGAAATGAATTATTTTATAACTCGAAATGAATACTAGGGTTATCATCAAAGAATGTAAAAGACAAATCATAAATAGAGGACAAGCTGTTGTAAATGTGCAATAATTGCAATGGTTAGAAATTACCTTAGAAACCAAACATATACAAATAATTGCAATTGTGTAACGCTAGAAAACAAACGCCGACGCTACGACGATGACGCACCATAAACAACCAAGACGAAAAATTGCGACATAATTTTTTATTTTTTTTTAATAAAATGGTTGTGCCCGTATACAGGCTCGAACTAAATTAGTCCCGTTAATGCTTCAGGAACGATGATAAAAAAATTAAGTCTCATTCGACGTTTCACCAAGAATAAAGGAGGGTCGTCTTTCGAGTTAATTTGTCTGATGTCTGGAAAAATCGTGAAAACAATACATCAGAAGGGTAACCCAAGAGTATGATATAATTTACTTTGAAGTGGCTACATTAACCACTTCAATGTTTATTTTTACTTTATTATTCAGTTACATTACGTTATTTCCAAATTTAATACATTATAATATATATATATATATATATATATATATATATATATATATATATGTATAATAATTATACATTAAGATGTTTACTTGGCCCCAATTTGCTTTATTTACAAAGCATGACTTTAAGGGTTAGGTATTCAAATCACTATGTTTACATTTAATATAATATCATATAAAAGATAATTCTATGGGTCATACTGCTACTATACTATGTAGTACATAACACTTAGGTAATCCTAAGTAGATATCCGACTAGACATAAGACCAAAAAAAAGAAGTCAAATGACAAGAGTCCTTGGCGAGTTTTGTTGTCCAACTATGTTTAATTTTTGTGATTAGGGTGGTCGACAGCTCACCAAAACCAGACATACGCCTTTACTTCTTCCTCCTCTTGCGTGGTGCACGCCACACAAAAACACTGAGCTGCCTAACATTTATTGGACTATATTTTGTAAATCCTACGCCTCCTCTAGGTCGGTCTATCAGATTGATCACTGCCTCGGCCGCACCATTTAATATGGTGGTTGAGAAAGAGTCCACAGACAGAGTAGCAGGTGAAAACGCCATCCAATCGCCCAGACCGCGTGGGAAAATACAGGTGAGAAGGGAGGCACCTAAACAAGGAAAAAAAAACATTACTTTGCACGTCCAAACGCTGTGCAGTCTCTCCTTTGCTGTCCCAGCCGCGTGAGGAGGCGAGTGGACTGTTTTCTTTTTCTTTTTCTCCTGTCCTTGGGTGCGGGAAAAGAAACTGGTGCACAGCAGGGTCTATGGCGCGGTCTGCGCGGTAAGACAGGTCGTTCTACCGTGTTGTTATCTGTTCAGTATCGAATGCATTCTCAATTACGGGGTTCACCTTCAAGAGCGACCCCCATCCTGATCTAATGACCAGTGCGTAGAGAAGAATATCCTAGCAGTGGATTTGTTTCATACCAGGAAAAACAGAGGTGAAAATGGATTTTAATTTTGTAAGTACCCCTCCTACGTAGGTTTGCGCATGTAAAAATGGCAAGGAATAACATTAATACTGTCCAGAATTAGTCTTCAATATATCAATTCTGTCTCGCAGAAGTACTGCTTCTTACTATTGTGTGTACATCCTCCCAACTCTGACTGAGTCATGTGATTACACTAACTTCACATTTGTTGGGACAGTCGCGAAGCCTGCCATGCAGCTTGATATTTGTGAAGCTAAGACCACTCGCAGTGTCCTAATCTGTACAAAAAATGAAACATGCAAATCTTTGTAAGCATTGCAACAATTTAAATGTTCGCTGTGATAGTCAGTGCTTTGTGTTTCAAGTTGTCTGTCAGGCATATCTACTGAAACGTATCATCATTTATTTTTATATTAGTAGTTATTCTCTTAAACATGATTTAGGGTGATTGACTGGTCTTGATTTTTTTGAGACTAACTTCACATTTGTTTGGCCAGTGGCGAGGCCTGCTATGCAGCTGGATATTTGTGGAGCTAAGACCACTCGCAGGATCCTAACCTGAAAAAAAAAAAAAAAAAAAAAACGTCCAAAATCTTTGCTAGCATTTTTGCCATTTCAACAACAATATAGAATAAAATATGTTATGATATAAATAATATATACATAAGATATAACTAAAGTGGTATAAAAATTTATCTATACATCAATTATACAATATAGATGTTTTAGGAAGCAAATATAAGATTTATATAAAGGATTAAATAAAACATTCTTAGGAAGCAAAAAGACATGTAAATGAGATGAGGGAAAATTTAAGCTTTTGATGTATATAATTAAGAATAAGTTATAATATTGAAAGGAGTTTTTTTGTAAATTCCCAACACCCTTCAAGAGGGTTCCAAAATTACTTTCAAAAAGGTTTAAAACAAGAACTACTAACATGTAAATAAGATTAACATACTCATGAGAAGTTCCAAATCAAGAAAGAAAGAGAATAGATAAAAAGTCATCCTTTCAACCTATAATTCCATCTATATTACATGCTTATTATTGGAGTTCAAAAGAACAACTTTCATTCAACATTTGTTACAACACTTTCTACTTCATGTGGAAACAAATTTGCAATAATGGAAGCTAAAGTAGGCAAACAATATTACATTTTTCCTCCACTCAAGGTGGGTAAATACATGATGTTTTTACATTGTTAACAACAAGGTTCTTGTGCTCCAAGGTGTTCTTCATCCATGCTTCAAGTTCCAATCATTTCCAATCACAGCCAAAATAGGGGGAGAGGCAACACTCTCCTCCCAACCAAAACTCAATGGAGAAGAGAAGCAATCTCCTCCATTGACCCCCGAGCCCCAAACACAACACAATGAAGGATGGTCTCCAACTCAAGGCAACAATACTTGCTTCCACAATACAAGTTTCATTCACAACATTCAAGGTAAAAGAGAAAACAACAAGGAAACACAAATAACACAATACTTTGCACAAAAGGCTTTCATCCAAGCCAACAAGAGAAGGAACTATGGGAATGTTTTCCTTATGCCTCCCAAATGAGATGAGAAGCCCATCCAAAACCCTCCACAATAAAAAACAAGCCCCTATGACTCTTATGCCTCCCTCAAGTACCCCTTTTTCCTCCCATACTCTTATGCCTCCCTCCTCTTATGGCTCCCTCAAAGACAAGGTAGAATGTAAACATTCTTACCCAAGATGGGCATCCCTCTCAGACTCCCTCCACAATATCGTAATCTACTCTTTTTCCTCCCTCATGAGTATTCCCATAGACCTCTCCTATACTACACAATAAGCATTCTAACCATTTTTCACAATACACCAAAGTAAACATGCATTTTTCACAATTTTAGCATAGAAGCAACAATAATATGAAAGCAAAAACAAAGGAGAGGGTTCCCTACCTCTCCATTGGAGAAGCCTAAACCAAGAAACTTGTCCAAGCTCCTTCCCAAATCAATCCAAGCATGCAAGTCCAAGCACTCTCTTTTTCTCTTTCTCCCAATTCTTTTCTCTCAAAAATAACAAAGGAGAACTCTTCAACAAAACAAAAACAAAACTCCAACCCCCTCAACAAGAGAGGAAGTTTCAATAAATAGACCAAAGGAAAGGGTGAGGGTGATGTGGCTCCTTGTAGGATGCCACATCACACATCCTCAAACCACCTCCCAAGGTCAACTCAAATCCCAAAACACCATAAATGGGTGGTTGGGTTGAATGACATCTTTAATCCAAATCCATCCCTTCCCCATGTGTCCTAAGACACAATTAAATGCAAAAGAAGACAAGTGCACTCCAAAGTCATATTTCCCTTACAAAAACAATAAATAACCCCCTTTTTGGATTCCCAACCCATAGATATGGTTGGTAAGGGGTTTTTTTGGGAAGTGTGGGACAAGTTCAACTTGTCCCACAGTCCCCCAAAATTGCCCTAAATCTCAAATTCAAGATTCAAGGGATTTGGAGTGGTCAACACTCAAAACCAAGCATTCAATACATGGGAAACACAAGGCTCAAGGAGCCAACCAACAACATTAATTACTTCCACTTGACTTCCCTCCAAAACTTAAAATTTAAAGCAAGATGTTACATTAATCAAAACACACTTAGTAAAGGTAATTTAACAAAAAGACATCACAAAAGAAATCACCTACTAAAGCAAGTTAAAACAAGTAATAAAAATTCTTAACCCCTTGGTCACATAGGAAAATTTCCCCCTCATGGAAATTTTCTCAACACATAAAAGAACAAAGTTAACACAATACAATTTACTAGTTGCCTTGACGACCAATTGTTGCAACCACCTGACATCCTGTTGTGTTTGGTCCCCAATCCCCCTCATGGTTGTGATCATGTTGTGTTTCCTGCAAAAATGCAAAATACCCTCTTCGGCCTTGTGGCCATGTCAAAATATCCAAAATAACCATATGCATGAAATTTATTAACATCTATACATAATTCAAGCAATCATTATTTCTAGGTCTAAATCACAACTTAATTATGCATTTCATCATTATCCAAAATTATAGTAATGTAAATTCAACAACTACATTCTATTCAACATGGCGAAGAAATTCAATGTTAGAACATAGGCAATATATCCATATAAAAATAATATCGGAATCCAATAGTCTGTCCATGAGTCAGTGTAGATCATACTGAAAAGAAAATCCAATCATATTCCAAATGCATCTAGTCACAAAACATCATGCTAATCAACAAAAGTATAAATCATGCCCATATCCAAAGTCTGCATAACTCAAAATGGTAATCAGCTAAGTGTCGTAGGGAAGTGGGCATTACATCCCCCTCCCCTTAGACTAGACTTCCTCCTGGAAGTCACTGAAATAAGTGTGGAAACTGAGCTCGCAATGATGTAGCATCCTCCCAAGTAGCAGAAGTCTCATCGTACCTGTCCCATTGGACCCAAACCTGATCAATCTCTCTACCGCGAAGGCCCAGTGTCCTGCGATCTAAAATGCACACGGGCTCCACCATCACCTGCCCCTGATCCTGCACCTGTAATGCAGTCCAATCTAGCACATGAGAAGTATCAGAAACATATCTCCTAAGCACAGAAATGTGAAATACATCATGGACGCGTGATAAGCTAGGTGGCAGTGCTAGACGATAGGCTAAGGGGCCGAGGCGCTCCAAGATCTCAAAGGGACCCACAAATCTAGGAGCAAGCTTAGAACCTTTTCCATAATGAATAG
Source organism: Taxus chinensis (assembly GCA_019776745.2). Classification (NCBI taxonomy): domain Eukaryota; kingdom Viridiplantae; phylum Streptophyta; class Pinopsida; order Cupressales; family Taxaceae; genus Taxus; species Taxus chinensis. The sequence continues at coordinate 181,956,186 of CM034154.1, forward strand.
GGCTCTTATGCGGTCTGACACGAAGAAACACCTTCGTGCCTACCTCAAAACTGCGATCTGTCCTATGTTGGTCTGCATACTTTTTCTGTCTATCCTATGCTTCCTGCAATCTCTGTCTGATCAATGCAACTTGCTGCTCCATATCCTGTAATAATGCTGGCCCAAGGGAAACCCTGTCCTCAATCCTGTCCCAACTGAGAGGTGTCCTGCACTCTCTACCATATAATGCCTGGAAAGGAGCCATGCCTATAGAACTCTGAAAACTATTATTATAAGCGAACTCCACCAAATACAGATACTCCTCCCATCTCGACTGATGATCCATCACGTACATCCTGAGCATGTCCTCCAAAATCTGATTCACCCTCTCTGTCTGTCCATCGGTCTCATGGTGATAAGCTGTGCTAAAATTAATCCTCGTCCCAAGGGCATACTGCATGGTGGTATAGAAATGGGAGGTGTACAAAGGGTCGCGGTCGTAAATGATCTTCCGCGGAATCCCATGTAGTCTGACAATCTCATCGAGGTATACACGTGCTACTGCACTAGTCGTGTAGGTAGTCTTCACTGGAGAAAAGTGAGCTACCTTCGTCAATTTATCCAAAGTGACCATGATGGCGTCGTGGTGATATCTCGACGTCGGCAACCCAACAATAAAATCCATAGAGATGGTGTCCCACTTTCACTCTGGTATGGCATGAGGATAGAGAAGGCCAGCTGGATGCTGATGCTCGGCCTTCACCCTCTGGCACTGTTATCCCCATTTTGAGTTCACGACAAAATGATCGGATAACCCCTACGAAATTTTCGAAGTTGTTTTTGCATTATGGCCTCTTTTTAAGAAAATTGGGTTTTTCAGGTTTTACCAACAGCTCGACATGAGTTTTAACATGCTTTATGTCGACTGTCTTCCGAAACCCGAAACCCGCCTTGTATTAAGAAAATCAGGTTTTTGGGTTTTACCAACAGCTCGACATGAGTTTTAACATGCTTTATGTCGACTGTCTTCCGAAACTTGAAACCCGCCTTGTATTGAGAAAATCAGGTTTTCGGACCCCCGGCGCATCGGAACATCCATAATCCAAAACATGTTTTATGCCCCATGTTTTCCGATTCCCGAAGTCCGCTTAATCCTTTGTATCGGGTTTTCGGGGCTATGTAGCATCTAAGCACCTCATGCTTTATGCATCATGTTTTCTGAAATCCGAAACCCGAATTGCACTAAGTCCCCTCCTGTCAGGTTTTCGGACCTCCCAAACATGCTGACATGGCATTCATGCCGAGTGGTTGGTGAGTTGGCACGTGCCGAGCTGAAGTGTATTAATTACCAATTTTCTTATAAATACGTGGATTTCCATGTCATTCTTACCATTCGTATTTTTAATTCGTGGAATTTTTGTGCGTGCTCTTCCGTTTTCAAAACCTGAAAACTCACCTTGCTCGATTGGATCGTCTGTTTTCGATCTTACATTTCTCGAATTGAAGGTATTTTTCTTTCCCTTCTTTATTCTTGGTTTTTATGGATCGATTGAGCGTATTTTATTCCCAATTTCTTGCCGGGTGTTGAAGGTTTTCTTTCCTTCTTCTTTCTGTGTTGCTTTGGAAAGGGTTTTAGGTTTTTAGGGTTTATCTCTTCTGAACTATCACTTGGTTCTATTCTCTTGAAGTTTTCAATTATATGCATGATGCATGTATAACAAAAGGAGATTGTATATTTGGAATTCAAAGAAAAACCCTGTTTTTGCTTCTCGGGTTTTGAAGATTGTTTTGCAGAGTCAAAGACCCGAAGTATATTGGAAGTTTGAAGTGTCAGGGTTTCTCAAAGTTCCGACATCAAAAGCAAGTTCCGGGTATCTCTGAGTTCCCGTCATCAACGCAAGCGTTGGGCTTTGCCAAAGTTCCGACATATAAAACTTGTCGGGTTCTCAGGGTTTTCCGACATCCTCCTCAGCGTGTCGGACTCTTCTATTCTTCCGGCATATTCAGTCGATCAGGATTTTCAGTGTGGATAACATCTCCTAAGTTTCAAGCCTTTCTCCCTCCAACATTCTTCATGTCGGACCCTGGTCCATCTCAGGAGAAGGCCGAGAAATCTAGCAGGATGAAGTACAAATTCAAGAAGCCAGAATCTCCATCATATATTGATTGCAATTATGATATCAGGGACATTGAACTTGGCAATATAGATATGGATGACTTCTGGAATAGGGTGAAGAGTTCCTCTCAAACCCCATGGATGACAGCTTTAGCTAACAGTGGCTTGCCCCTTACAGCAGGCTTTCCTGTGTCCGCCCAATGTCCAGAATTTGTTTTGGCTTGTGCATCTAGTTATGACTCGGCTTCTCGTTCCGTGAAGAGCCAGGTTGGTGAGGTAGTGATCAGGCTAGATGGAGCATATTTTGATGATCTTCTAAAACTACCTAATTTCGAAGAGTATGGGGACATGAACATCAAGTCGGCTCAGAAGGCCTGGGATAGTAATCAGGAAGACTGCATTAAGGATGTCAACAAGAAGTTCCTGGTCAAGGCTAAACCAGCAGTATCTAGATTTCCAAGGACTATCCCCAGATGTGATTTCATACAGGAAATCAATGATATTATCACCCTGCTGAGCCGGGTTTTTGGATTGCCTGAATCAAATGTATTTCATGGATGGATGTATCAGTTTATGGTCACCATCAAGAAGAATCAAGGGATAAACTGATTGATGGGAAAAGTGATTTAGAAGAAGAGTTGCTGAAGATTTGTTCAAAGGTGTCAGTAGGAAATTCAGGTGTACTATCAGCGGATGATCTCTTCAAACAATTCCAAGAGTCTGTTCAGCATGAATCAATGCTCGGATTTGATCTTGAAAAGATGGACCGGTTGGTAAAGATTGAGCATTCTTTGGAGGCCTTAAGAAAACTCAGCAAAGGATTGAAAAAGATTCCCGGCACTGCCAGCGATGTTCATGAAACTTGCGAAATTTGGAATGATCATTCCACTGCACCTGATGAGAACGAAATGCAAGGCATAATTCGAAAGTTCCAGGAATTTCAGAGCAAACAGTCTCAGCAGGAGGAAGAAAAAGAGGAAGGAGCAAAAGATGATGATTCGGATTAAGTCCCAACGTCCCATGTCATTTCTATTTTTAGATTGACATGTCTTTTTTATTTCCGTTTTGTCATATTTTTGATTCATACTTTGACTTGATCTCCTGCGTGAGAATCATGCAAAACTGAACTCTAGTTAACATGCTACTTTTTAGGATCTACCCTATTTTATCTCTAGTTCCTTTTGTTATAAATAAGGGATGCCTGTGCATTCAAAATGGTCGAGATTTTTTGGAATATTTAGGGGCTATTGGAAAGGAGAAAAACTTTGTGTTTTCATTCAATCATTTTGAAGAATAGGAATTGATATCGTTTTACAGACTTTGTGTTGTGGAATATATCTTACTTAAGACAGTGTTTTTATGTTCATGATCTTAAGCTATTCTTTGCATAGCATCTTAGTGTTTCTGATTATTTCGGACATTATATTTGTGATCTAAAACTCGTATGATTATTTCGTGCTCTGCGTTTACTCGAAAGAAAATACGTTTCTCCCATTTCTTTTCTATTGTGCTTCTTTCATTGTAATAGTTTCTAATCCAGATCATTTAAGAAAGAAATACCCTTGAATCTGTGAATGTGGATTTCGGGATTTCATTCCAACCCCCAATGGTTAGATTAGTGTGATTACTATATATTGTTTACCGTGTTTTAGATTAGCAATAAACAAGAAGCCTCACCTGTCTTTGAGGAGGGATTTAATCCCATGTACTGTGGTTGAACCTCATATTTTGGTTTGACAAAATATCCAACCAACAGTTTTTGGCGACTCCACTGGGGAATACGGATCTATAGTATAAAGCTTATCCTCTCAGTGTTTGGCGACTCCGTATTTTCCTTATTTTTCAACAACATCTCCTTTCAGTTCAAGCTGGCTAGGAAGATCTTCACTCGGTCCCGCCGAGCTCAAGGTGAAATTGATCCACTCTTTGAGTTACTGCAACAGCACAATTTCAGTCTTTCTCCCAACAGCATTGTCTCTAATCGAACTAGAAGTTCTTCACCTGTTCGGAGAAACTGGATCCTTGTGGAAGGGGAAGCATCTGTAACTTGTCGTGCACTACTCTTATCTGATACTCGGATCCCTGTATGCACTCTTTTCAGAAGGATGGCGGTTCAACCTGTGCCTTGGGGTGCAGTTATTGGTCCTCTTTCCTTGACTCCTCCATTGAATGAGTTACCATGTGGATCTCGTAAAAATATTCCCAAGTTCAATGGAGATGGGAAGCAGCATCCTGACGAGCACATAACATCTTTCTTTGTTGCATGCGGTGTTCTCGGAGTATCCCACGAAGATGTCTCTGTCCGACTCTTCGTTGAAACGTTGCAGGGTGTAGCAGCCGAATGGTTTTATCACCTCCCAAATGCATGCATCCCAAACTGGGCTACCATGCGGACTAAGTTTGAAGCACGTTTCAAACAAGCCAAAGATTCTCATGCTTTGTTAGCTCAGCTCACTCATATGAAGAAGGAATCACATGAACCTATGCGGGAATTTGTGGCAAAGTTCAACAAGCTGATCCAGAAGATTCCAGAAATAGTTGTACCTACTCTGGAAAACCAAAAATGCTTTTTCATCAATGCTCAACCTCCTGATATAAGCTTTTTATTAAGAAGGTCGGTTATCCCAGATTTGGCTACTGCTCAGTCAACAGCTACTGAAATAGAGGATGATCTCATCTTGGCCGGAAGGATCAAGAAAGACATACCCAAACTCAAAAATCAAGGTTCTTCTCAAGGTAACATAGATCCTATGTTTCAAAAAATGGCTAATGATTTGATTGCTTTAAAGAAGCAAATGTCCCAGCAGGTGAACAATGTTCCATATCGGGATATACCTAGGTGGAATTTCAATAATAACAATGGTGCACCTGTCAGAGATAGGCCACGGTTAACTCCTGCTCAACCGAGACTAGCAATTGAAGCTCCTCCCGTCAATGCAGCAGTGGAAATACTTGATGAAGAAGATGAACCAGAAGAACAAGAATCTCACGAGGCTTTCGAAGCTTCAGGATATGCTGATGAGTCTTATGATGAGTCAGCTGGCGACTCCAGCATTGGGTATTTGGAATATGATGAAGATGAATGTGCGCCAGATGGTCAATCATTTCCTGTCTTCACTCGGTCCCAATCTCAGAATCCCAGAAAACCTCTTGAAAACACTAAGGAGAATAATAAGGATCCTCCCATATCTATAGTTAAGAGGGGTACCCCTATTTCGGCGCAAACTGAAAGAGAGGTTACCAAAAAGGCATCTGCTCCTTATTCTCCTTCTTCTAAGATCAGTGCCTCGGCACAAGCTCATGTAATTAGATTTGATCCTACCATCATTCCTTCTTATACTGCTTTTGACATTATTGATCATGCAAATAGAACCAAAATTCAAATGTCAGAGGTAGAATACCTTCAGTCGAATACTGAACAGTTTGAAAAGCTGGCCAAGTTCATCAGGAGTAAAGCGGCCATTCCATCACCTTCAAAAGGTCTCCTTCCAAATCCTGTTCAACTTCCACCACAGAACAATCTGACCTCTGCTTCTTCCTCAGGAAAGATTGAACCATTTTATTTGTCTCTACTTATAAATGGGTTTAAACTCAGTAATTGCATCATCGACTCAGGGGCCTCTGATAATGTTATGCCCGCAAAAGTGGCCCATGCCCTTGGACTTACTTTGAATAAGTCATATGGATGGTGCTATTCTATGGAAACTAAACAAGTCCCTTTGATAGGTCAAATCAAAGATGCACAGTTTGCATTTGTTGCCTTTCCTGAGAAGAGAGTGAAAATGACTATTCTGGTTGCCGATATTCCTGCAGCTTATGGTATCCTCTTGGGTAGAGGATTCTGTAAAGATGTCGGAGGAGAGATTAGTATGGATTGGACCAAAGCCAAGATCCCAATCAAAGGGGTTCAACAGGTTCTTCATCCTGAACCGCAGGTAAAGTATTTGGTGACCAAATCAGATGATCCTAAGGCTCAGATTCTTTTCGAAGATGCTAGCTTCGGGAATTATTTCATGACTTCAGAGATACCAATTGTGGATGTTGAAGAAGAAGATCCCAATGCTATTTGGACGCTCGAATTTGATGGTAGCTGCTCAGCCTCTGGGTCAGGGGCTGGTGTTGTTCTCATATCTCCTAGCTCCGAGATTTTCCCATCAGCTTATAAGTTGCAATTTGATAATACTAACAACACGGCCGAATATGAAGCCCTGTTATTAGGATTAGAATTGGCCAGACAGAAGGGAATCAGGAATCTCAAGGTTCAGGGGGATGCGGAGCTGATTGTTAATCAGGTCAGGGGTATATATCAGGTAAAAAACGATCGGTTGAGGCATTACAGGAACAAAGTTTGGGATAGTATAGAATGCTTTGATGCATTTTCTATTAAGGCAGTTTTAAGAGATTATAATGACAAGGCTGATTCTTTGGCCGTGTCTGCATCTCTTCTTCTTCCTCATCCTCAGTTCAAGCAAGACACATACTCTATCGAGATTGTGTACCGTCCCAGTGTCCCAGATAATGCAACTCACTGGCAAGTGTTTAACGATGATCAACAGGTGTTGGCTTTCCTAGAAAAGGCTGACAATTTCAGTGAGCTATATTTTGAAGGTTCGGAATCAGCCTTTCGTGAAACTATTTCGGATCCATATCAAGAGGTTGATGGTGAATTTATCCAGCTGAAAGGCAACAAGATACCAAAAGGTCTGGTTTCCCTGGAGGGTCTGTTCGACAAGCATGATCACTTTATCCAAAACAAAAGGCAAGTTAAAGGAGCTTCTTCCTTTGAAGTAGATCAAATCAATCTAGGTTTTTCTAACCAACCTCGGATGGTGAATATTGGGAAATGTTGTTCTCCTAAAGAGAAGGTGAGATTCACTTTGCTTTTAAAGAAATACATTGATGTGATGGCCTGGTCTTATGCAGATTTGAAATCCTTCAAGCCCAAAGATGTTCAGCACAGTATTCCTCTGAAGCCCGATGTGAAGCCGTATAGACAAAAGCAAAGACATTACAATCCCAAGATCTCAGGAACTATACTGGCAGAAATTCAGAAGATGTTAGATGCTAGAATTATTTTCCCAATCCATCACTCCACTTGGATTGCTAACATTGTTCCTGTCAGGAAGAAGAATGGCGAGATTCGGATCTCTGTTGACTTCCGAAACTTGAATTAGTCCTCGCTGAAGGATAACTATCCCTTGCCTATCATGGACCAGGTATTACAAACTGTTACTGGGTCAGAAATGTTATCCATGCTCGACGGATTCTCAGGGTATAATCAAGTCGAGGTAACCACAGAGGATCAACACAAGACGGCCTTCATGACCCCATGGGGTACCTTTGCTTATAGAAGGATGCCTTTCGGCTTGATCAACGCCGGAGCCACTTTTCAGAGAGCTATGGACTTGGCATTCAGAGATCTGATGGGCAAGGTCATAGTGTATTTAGATGACTTGACCGTTTTCTCTAAAAAATGGAGTGATCATTATGGTCATTTAGAACAAGTACTTTTGAGATGCAGACGTCACGGGATTTCATTGAATCCTAAGAAGTCCATGTTCGGGGTAACCGAAGGAAAATTGTTGGGTCATATTGTGACTAAGGAAGGAACTAAAATTGACCCGGAAAGGGTAAAGGCTATTCAGAGCCTTACCTTGCCCACAAGTAAAACAGGAGTTCATTCTTTCTTTGGAAAGGTTAATTTTTTGAGAAGATTTGTACCTGATTTCGCTGACAAAACCAAGGATATCCTTGGAATGATGAAAGGCAAAGTCCCATTCAGATGGAGTGCAGAAGGGAAGCTTTCATTTGAAGAAATCAAAAGGGCAGTTGCTTCCGCTCCTATCTTAGTATGTCCAGACTTCAAGAAAGATTTCATCATGTATAGCTATGCTTCTGCTCACACAGTGTCAGGGATCCTGATGCAGGAAAATGGGGAAGGCATTGAAGCTCCCATCGCATTCATGAGCTGTCCGTTGAAGGAGCATGAATTGAAGATGTCGCAGATTGAAAAACATGCTTATGCGGTGGTGCGAGCGGTGAAGCATTTTAGGTACTATGTGCTGAATTCCCATACTCGCGTTCTCGTTCCTGATACTGCTGTTAAATGCATTCTAACTCAACAAGAGCTGGGAAGTCAACGAGGTACCTGGATAGCTAAAGTTCAGGAGTATGATTTAGACATCAGGCCTACCAAGTTGGTACGAGGAAGGGGCCTGTGCCAATTAATTACAGAAAATCATGCCGAAGCAGAGTATGAAGAGACTCAAGATACCTCTTCAGAGCTGCCTATGGTGCTATTCGTGAGTACGACCGATGAATGGTACATGGACATTTCTTTCTTCCTAACTTATGGTGAATGCCCTTCACATTTAAATCAAAAGGAGAAGAGGACCGTCAAGCTGAGATCTGCAAAATACCTTTTGTGGAATAATGCAATATACAAGAGAGGTATAGATGGTGTTTTCTTGCGTTGTGTTGATAAATCACAACAGGAAAAGTTATTAGAATCCTTTCATAGCCTAGCATGCGGAGGACATTTTTCATCCTTTGTAACAGTGTATAAGATCCTACGGGCTAGGTATTATTGGCCTACTCTTTTCCGGGATTCAGCAGAATGGGTGTCTAAATGTGAAGCTTGTCAACATTTCGTTGGTCGTCCCAAGCTAGCAGCTCTTCCTCTGAAACCTGTAGTGATTGAAGAACCTTTTCGCCAATGGGGGATTGATTTTATCGAAACATTGAATCCTGCTTCCATTGCCGGACACAACTATGTGCTGACCGCTACAGATTATTTTACCAAGTGGGTAGAAGCTGTACCAATCAAGAAAGCAACTTCTAAAGCTGTTTGCAAGTTCCTGAAAGAAAATATAATCGTCAGATTCGGTGTGCCTCATAAGATTGTAGCTGATAATGCTTCTAATTTCTCATCACATGAGTTAACTGAGTTTTGCTATGGATTTGGCATCACTCTGGCTCACTCATCTTATTATTATCCCCAGGGTAATGGGCAAGCTGAATCCAGCAACAAGAACCTGGTTACCATAATCAGGAAACTAGTGGATGAAAATCAAAGGACATGGCACAAAGCATTGTATGATGTGTTGTGGGCTGATCGGATCACTCCAAAGCGAGCCATAGGGATGTCTCCTTTCCAATTGCTATACGGGATTGATGTTGAAATTCCTATCTCAGTAGAATTGTCGGCTTGCAGTTGGCAAAAGCGGTTGAAGATGTAGCTTTTCAGAATTCTATCGAGAAGAGGGTTATGTACCTAACCAGGCTAGAAGAAGAGAGAATCAAGGTGGTTGATCATATATCAGATCATCAGAGCAGGGTGAAGAAGATTTTTGATAAAAAATCAAAGCAGCGCAACTTCCAGATTGGAGACTTGGTGTTGCTTTGGGATAAAAGGAGAGAACAGAAAGGAATGCATGGAAAGTTTGATTCTTTATGGAAAGGACCTTTCAAGATCCACGAGTTGAATGGTGAAAATATTTTCCTTCTATCATATCTGGATGAAGGGTTACTCCCTTTTCCTTTCAGTGGACAACATCTAAAGTTGTTTCACCATTAATGCAAGATGCTCTCTTGCATTGTACATATTTTGCTTTTTGTTGTGTGTTTGCTTTTGGTTTTCTTTCTTTCTTTCTTCATTTTGTTTTGTTTTGGTTTTCTTCTTTTCTCCGTAGCCCAATGAATAAGACCAGAGATTCTGAGTTCTCTTCCTTTGGTATTACAAAGAAAGTCCCCAACTGGAGCCAGCTGTTATCCCCGTTTTGAGTTCACGACAAAACGATCGGATAATCCCTACGAAATTTTCGAAGTTGATTTTGCATTATGGCCTCTTTTTAAGAAAATCAGGTTTTCGGGTTTTACCAACAGCTCGACATGAGTTTTAACATGATTTATGTCGACTGTCTTCCGAAACCCGAAACCCGCCTTGTATTGAGAAAATTAGGTTTTCGGACCCCCGGCGCATCGGAACATCCATAATCCAAAACATGTTTTATGCCCCATGTTTTCCGATTCCCGAAGTCCGCTTAATCCTTTGTATCAGGTTTTCGGGGCTATGTAGCATCTAAGCACCTCATTCTTTATGCATCATGTTTTCCGAAACCCGAAACCTGAATTGCACTAAGTCCCCTCGTGTCGGGTTTTTGGACCTCCCAAACATGCTGACATGGCATTCATGCCGAGTGGTCGGTGAGTTGGCACGTGCCGAGTTGAAGTGTATTAATTACCAATTTTCTTATAAATACGTGGATTTCCATGTCATTCTTACCATTCGTATTTTTAATTCGTGGAATTTTTGTGCGTGCTCTTCCGTTTTCAAAACCTGAAAACTCACCTTGCTCGATTGGATCATTTGTTTTCGATCTTACATTTCTCGAATTGAAGGTATTTTTCTTTCCCTTCTTTATTCTTGGTTTTTATGGATCGATTGAGTGTATTTTATTCCCAATTTCTTGCCGGGTGTTGAAGGTTTTCTTTCCTTCTTCTTTCTATGTTGCTTTGGAAAGGGTTTTAGGTTTTTAGGGTTTATCTCTTCTGAACTATCACTTGGTTCTATTCTCTTGAAGTTTTCAATTATATGCATGATGCATGTATAACAAAAGGAGATTGTATATTTGGAATTCAAAGAAAAACCCTGTTTTTGCTTCTCGGGTTTTGAAGATTGTTTTGCAGAGTCAAAGGCCCGAAGTATATTGGAAGTTTGAAGTGTCAGGGTTTCTCAAAGTTCCGACATCAAAAGCAAGTTCCGGGTATCTCTGAGTTCCCGTCATCAACGCAAGTGTCGGGCTTTGCCAAAGTTCCGACATATCAAACTTGTCGGGTTCTCAGGGTTTTCCGACATCCTCCTCAGCGTTTCGGACTCTTCTATTCTTCCGGCATATTCAGTCGATCAGGATTTTCAGTGTGGATAACATCTCCTAAGTTTCAAGCCTTTCTCCCTCCAACATTCTTCATGTCGGACCCTGGTCCATCTCAGGAGAAGGCCGAGAAATCTAGCAGGATGAAGTACAAATTCAAGAAGCCAGAATCTCCATCATATATTGATTGCAATTATGATATCAGGGACATTGAACTTGGCAATATAGATATGGATGACTTCTGGAATAGGGTGAAGAGTTCCTCTCAAACCCCATGGATGACAGCTTTAGCTAACAGTGGCTTGCCCCTTGCAGCAGGCTTTCCCGTGTCTGCCCAATGTCTAGAATTTGTTTTGGCTTGTGCATCTAGTTATGACTCGGCTTCTCGTTCCGTGAAGAGCCAGGTTGGTGAGGTAGTGATCAGGCTAGATGGAGCATATTTTGATGATCTTCTAAAACTACCTAATTTCGAAGAGTATGGGGACATGAACATCAAGTCGGCTCAGAAGGCCTGGGATAGTAATCAGGAAGACTGCATTAAGGATGTCAACAAAGAGTTCCTGGTCAATGCTAAAACATCATGTATCTAAGATTTCCAGCTATCCCCAACTGAGCCAGCTTTTAACCCCCGTTGAGTTCACGACAAACGATCGGAGAATCCCTAACGAAATTTTCGAAGTTGATTTTGCATTATGGCCTTTTTTTAAGAAAATCAGGTTTCGGGTTTTACCAACCAGCTCGACATGAGTTTTTAACCTGATTTCTTCGACTGGCTCCTACACCCGAAACCCCCCTTGTATTGAGAAAATTAGTTTTCGGACCCCCGCGCATCGAACATCCATAATCCAAAACATTTTTTATATGCCCCCCTGTTTTCCGATCCCGAAGTCCTCTTAATCCTTGTATCATCAGGTTTTCTCTGGCTTGTAGCATCTAAGCACCCATTCTTTATGATCATGTTTTTCCAAACCCGAAACCTGAATTGCATAAGTCCCCTCGTGTCGGGTTTTTGGCCCCTCCCAAACCTGCTACATGGCCTTCATGCCGAGTGGTCTGAGTTGGCACGTGCCGCTTTGAATTGTATTAATTACCATTTTCTTATAATACGTGGATTTCCATGTCATTCTTACCATTCTTTTTAATTAATCGTGGAATTTTTGTGGCGTTGGCTCTTCCGTTTTCAAAACCTTAAAACTCACCTTGCTCGATTGATCATGTGTTTTCGATCTTACATTTCTCGAATTGAGGTATTTTTCTTTCATATCCCTTCTTTATTCTTGGTTTTTATGGTCGATTGAGTGTATTTAATTCCCAATTTCTTGGCCTTATTTCCCCAATTCTTGCCGGGTGTTGAAGGTTTGTCTTCCTTCTTCTTTCTCTGTTGCTTTGGGAAAGGGTTTAGGTTTTTTAGGGTTTTTCTCTTCTGAACTATCACTTTGGTTCTATCTCTTGAAGTTTCAATTATTCATATGCATGTATAACAAAAAAAGGGATTGTATATTTGGAAATTCAAAGAAAAACCCTGTTTTTTGGCTTCTCGGTTTTGAAGATTGTTTCAAGTCCAAAGGCCGCAAGTATATTGGAATGTTTGAGTGTCCAGGGTTTTCCAAAGTTCCGACACATCAAAGCCAAGTTCCGGTATCTCGATTTTCCCGTTCATCAACGCAGTTCGGGCTTTGCCAAAGTTCCGACATATCAAACTGTCGGGTTCTCATTCTCATGGTTTCCCTTCCGACATCCTCCTCACGTTTCGGACTCTTCATTCTCCGCATATTCATCGATCAGGGGATTTTCAGTGTGGATACATCTCCTAAGTTTCAGCCTTTCTTTTCTCCCTCCACATTTCTCATGTCTGGCCCCCTTGAGTCCATGCTCCGTACTAAACTATCCGCTTAAATTCTGGCAGGAGGAAAGTTACAAATTCAAGAAGCCATATCTCCATCATATATATGATTGGCAATTATGATATCTGGACATTGACTTGGCAATATAGATATGGATGACTTTGTAATAGGGTGAAGAGTTCCTCTCAACCCCCATGGATGACAGCTTTATCTAACAGTGGCTTTGCCCCCTATCAGCCGGGCTTTCCCGTGGTCTGCCCAAATTTCTAAATAATGTTTGGTGTTTTTGTTCTTTAGTTCCTCTCTTTATTCTAAGAGAAGGAGCTTGACGCGTGCTTATGCATTGAAAACGGAATTACAGGACGGAAGGGGTGTCTCGTATGCGAAGGGTCAATAGCGGATAGGGGGCAAGTGTGCAGAGAAACAGAGAAGTTGAGAAAAGCAGGCCGGGAGGAAACAGAGAGATGGGGGGTAAGAACGAAGGGGAAAGAAAAGTCGAGTAGGGGGGTACTGTTCCGTGAAGAGCCAGGTTGGTGAGGTCGTGATCAGGCTAGATGGGCTCTATTTGATGATCTTCTAAAACTACCTATTTCGAAGAGTTGGGGAATGAACATCAAGGTCGGCTCTCATAAGGCCTGGGATAGTCATCGGAGACGGCATTAAGGATGTACAGAAGTTCCTGGTCAAGGCTAACCATCAGTATCTAGATTTTTCCAAGACTACCCAGAATGTGATTTCATACAAGAAATCACTGATTTATCACCCTGCTGAGCCGGTTTGGGATTGCCTAATCAAATGTAATTTTCATGGATGGATGTAAATCATTTTATTGGTCACCATCAAGAAGAATCAATTATAAACTGATTGATGGAAAAGTGATTTAAATAGAGTTGCTGAAGATTTGTTCACGTTGTCATTCAGGAAATCAGGTGTACTATCAGCGGATTATCTCTTAAACAATTCCAAGAGTCTATTCAGCATGAAGCATGCTCGGATTTGATCTTGAAAATATTGACTCGGTTGGTAAGATTGAGCAGTCTTTGGAGGCCTTAAGAAAACTCAGCAAATGATTAAAAAGATTCCCGGCACTGCCAGCGATGTTCATGAAACTTGTGAAATTTGGAATGATCTTCCACTGCACCTGATGAGAACGAAATGCAAGGCATAATTCGAAAGTTCCAGGAATTTCAGAGCAAATGTCTCAGCAGGAGGAGAAGAAAAGAGGAAGGAGTAAAAAATTGATGATTCGGATTAAGTCCCAACGTCCCATGTCATTTCTATTTTTTAGATTGACATGTCTTTTTTATTTCGTTTTGTCATATTTTTGATTCATACTTTGACTTGATCTCCTGCGTGAGAATCATGCAAAACTGAACTCTAGTTAACATGCTACTTTTTAGCAATCTGCCCTATTTATCTCTAGTTCCTTTTGTTATAAATAAGGGATGCCTGTGCATTCAAAATGGTCGAGATTTTTTGGAATATTTAGGGGCTATTGGAAAGGAGAAAAACTTTGTGTTTTCATTCAATCATTTGAAGAATTGGCATTGATATCGTTTTACAGACTTGTGTTGTGGAATATATCTACTTAAGACAGTGTTCTTATGTTCATGTCTTAAAGCTATTCTTTGCATAGCATCTTCAGTGTTTCTATTATTTCGGACATTATTTTGTGATCTACAACTCGTATGAGTATTTTCATGCTCTGCGTTTTACCAAAGAAAATACCGTTTCCTCATCCATTTCTTTTCCTAATTGTGCTTCTTTCATTCTGTAACAGTGTTCAATCCATGTTCATTTAAGAAGAAATCACCCTTGAATCTTGGGAATGGGGATTTCGGGCTTTCATTCCAAACCCCATGGTTTTATACTAGTTGTGAATACTGTATATATTGTTTACCCGTGTTTTTAGATTATCAATAACAGGCAGCCTCACCTGTCTTTGAGGAGGGATTTATCCCTGTACTGTGGTTGAACCTCATATTTTGGTTTGACAAAATATCCAACCAACAAGCACTCTAAACAATGGGATACAAATGAAGCTATGTCTCTCTAAAGTCCTCTCCAAAAGGACAGCTGTCTCAAGGTGGCGTGCATCTTCTTCACCCTGGGATGGGCTGAATAAGGTGCACGATGAGCCTCAGTCAAAATGTCATGTCTCAAGCCTCCATCTCTAGGAACATAAATCTGGCCTCTGTGTCTGAGAAGACCATCTACCTCTAATGAACATCCAACAAATCTCCCCTCAAGGGGTCTCTGAGACTCAATCTCTACTCTGGCTGCAAGGTAGAAACTATCCTGAGGAAGCTGCTGCAAGATCCTACTCCTCAAATCTTGTGCCCACTGAGGTGGCCATAGCCACATTCTCCGTCTACTCAAGGCATCTGCCAACCAACGTTCTCCTTTCCCTTCACATGCTCTATGTCCATGTCATACTCACAAAGTAACTCCATCCAACGCCACTGACGAGCGTTGAGATTGGGCTGTGTGAAGAGGTGGCGGAGACTCAAGTGATCAGTCCTGAGTGTAAATCTCCGGCCAAGTAGAAAATGTCTCCATCGGACTAAGGCAAGTACCACTACTGAAAGCTCAAGGTCATGGGTCGGATAATTGAGCTCATAATCTTTGAGTTTGCGAGACTCAAAGGCAACTACTCTACCCTCCTGCATTAACACACTCCAAGTCCGGCCAAGGAGCATCTGTGCATACGAAAAACTCTCCATGAGGATCTGGCCACTGCAAAGGATAGGTGCTCTTGTAAGGCGATTCTTCGTGTACTGAAGGCCTGCTCACATCTATCTGACCATAAAAAATTAAACTTCCCTTTCCCCTGAAGAGAAGTGATGGGGTGCGCAATTCGAGAGAAGTCCTAAACAAACCTCCTGTAGTATCCTGCTAGTCCCATGAAACTACGCACCTCGGTCACACTAGTGGGTGCTGGCCAATCCATGATGGCTCGAATATTGGAAGAATCGACTGCGATACCTTCCCCAGAAATAATGGTGCCCAAATACTGCACCTCAGTCTGAAAGAACACCACTTCTCCAAGTTCCCGTAAGACGTCTGCTCACGAAGACACTAGAAGAACCTGGCGAAGGTGCTCCTCGTGCTCCCTCAGTGTGCATGAGTAAACTAAATGTCATCAAGGAAGATGAGGCCATGAACGGTCAAGGAAGGGTCCTGAAATAGCCCCATTCATCAAACCATAAACACTGCGGGGCATTCGTCAAACCGAAGGTACCACTGTAACTCGTAGTTGGCCATATCTCGTGCGGAAGGCTTGTCTTGTGAATATCTGTCTCTGCAATCCTGAGCTGATGGTACCCTGACTTAAGATCTATCTTGGAGAAAATGGTAGCCCCTTCATCTGATCAAACAAATTTTCAATGCGTGGAAGGGGGGTAACGATTCTTGATCGTTACCTATTCAGCTGAAGGTAGTCAATGCACAACCAAAGAGATCCATCTTTCTTCTTCACGAAGTAACTGGTGCAACCCCAAGGGGATACACTGGGATGAATTAGGCCTTTCTTCAGAAGGCCCTCTAGCTGTAACTTGAGCTCACATAACTCAGGAGTAGTCATCCGATAGGGTGCTCGTGAGATAGGCTCTGCGCCTGGAACTAGATCTATATGGAATTCGATCTCACGTGGGGGAGGTAATCCTGGTAGCTCCCCTGGAAACACATCTGCAAACTCTGATAAGATGGGATAATCATCGAGGGAAGGTCCCCCTGACTCATCCTCAGATCTGTGGCTAACTGTAACAGCATACAACTGGCAACCCCGTCGCACACACCACTTAAGCTGCATAGCGGAGATGGTGTGAATAGAAACGGGTCTCTTAAAAACCCCTGATATCACTAACTCCGCCCCAAGATCATCAATGCAAGCAATAGTCTTATGGTAACAATCCACTCTAGCTCTGTGAGGGATAACCAATCCATGCCTAAAAATGATGCCATAAGACCCTAATGGAAGGATCCGAACGATCAGAAGTAGTGGTGAGGGTCCAAACCACTACAGCACTCCCTTGACTAAAGGAGGTTTCTATAGAAATCATTGGCTCCAGAGCCATCTCACTCAACGTCCTAACTTATGGCCCTGCCTAACAGCCACCAGCCTACAACGCTCTACTAGAGATGGGTGTAATAACAGAATCAGAAAACCAGAACAAATACTATAGAGGTGGACATACCACCAACACTACCTATCAGCTCAATCACAGTACTTTGATGCCCATTCCGGCAGTTCCTGACCGTGCGTAGATCCGATGACTCCATGCCATATCTCCAACAGTGGCTCTATAGCTCTGTGTCGCCATAAGTACCACTTGCTTTCTTACTATTGTGTGTACATCCTCCCAACTGTGACTGACTCATGTGATTACACTAACTTCACATTTTTTGGGACAGTCGCGAAGCCTGCCATGCAGCTTGATATTTGTGAAGCTAAGACCACTCGCAGTGTCCTAATCTGTACAAAAAATGAAACGTGCAAATCTTTGTAAGCATTGCAACAATTTAAATGTTCACTGTGACAGTCAGCGCTTTGTGTTTCAAGTTGTCTGTCAGGCATATCTACTGAAACGTATCATCATTTCTTTTTATATTAGCAGTTATTCTCTTAAACATGATTTAGGGTGATTGACTGGTCTTGATTTTTTTGAGACTAACTTCACATTTGTTTGGCCAGTGGCGAGGCCTGCTATTGAGATGGATATTTGTGGAGCTAAGACCACTCGCAGGATCCTAACCTGAATAATAAAAAAAAAACGTCCAAAATCTTTGCTAGCATTTTTTCCATTTCAACAACAATATAGAATAAAATATGTTATGATATAAATAATATATACATAAGATATAACTAAAGTGGTATAAAAATTTATCTATACATCAATTATACAATATAGATGTTTTAGGAAGCAAATATAAGATTTATATAAAGGATTAAATAAAACATTCTTAGGAAGCAAAAAGACATGTAAATGAGATGAGGGAAAATTTAAGCTTTTGATGTATATAATTAAGAATAAGTTATAATATTGAAAGGAGTTTTTTTGTAAATTCCCAACACCCTTCAAGAGGGTTCCAAAATTACTTTCAAAAAGGTTTAAAACAAGAACTACTAACATGTAAATAAGATTAACATACTCATGAGAAGTTCCAAATCAAGAAAGAAAGAGAATAGATAAAAAGTCATCCTTTCAACCTATAATTCCATCTATAATACATGCTTATTATTGGAGTTCAAAAGAACAACTTTCATTCAACATTTGTTACAACACTTTCTACTTCATGTGGAAACAAATTTGCAATAATGGAAGCTAAAGTAGGCAAACAATATTACATTTTTCCTCCACTCAAGGTGGGTAAATACATGATGTTTTTACATTGTCAACAACAAGGTTCTTGTGCTCCAAGGTGTTCTTAATCCATGCTTCAAGTTCCAATCATTTCCAATCACAACCAAAATAGGGGGAGAGGCAACACTCTCCTCCCAACCAAAACTCAATGGAGAAGAGAAGCAATCTCCTCCATTGACCCCCGAGCCCCAAACACAACACAATGAAGGATGGTCTCCAACTCAAGGCAACAATACTTGCTTCCACAATACAAGTTTCATTCACAACATTCAAGGTAAAAGAGAAAACAACAAGGAAACACAAATAACAAAATACTTTGCACAAAAGGCTTTCATCCAAGCCAACAAGAGAAGGAACTATGGGAATGTTTTCCTTATGCCTCCCAAATGAGATGAGATGCCCATCCAAAACCCTCCACAATAAAACACAAGCCCCTATGACTCTTATGCCTCCCTCAAGTACCCCTTTTTCCTCCCATCCTCTTATGCCTCCCTCCTCTTATGGCTCCCTCAAAGACAAGGTAGAATGTAAACATTCTTACCCAAGATGGGAATCCCTCTCAAACTCCCTCCACAATATCATAATCTACTCTTTTGCCTCCCTCATGAGTATTCCCATAGACCTCTCCTATACTACACAATAAGCATTCTAACCATTTTTCACAATACACCAAAGTAAACATGCATTTTTCACAATTTTAGCATAGAAGCAACAATAATATGAAAGCAATAACAAAGGAGAGGGTTCCCTACCTCTCCATTGGAGAAGCCTAAACCAAGAAACTTGTCCAAGCTCCTTCCCAAATCAATGCAAGCATGCAAGTCCAAGCACTCTCTTTTTCTCTTTCTCCCAATTCTTTTCTCTCAAAAATAACAAAGGATAACTCTTCAACAAAAAAAAAACAAAACTCCAACCCCCTCAACAAGAGAGGAAGTTTCAATAAATAGACCAAAGGAAAGGGTGAGGGTGATGTGGCTCCATGTAGGATGCCACATCACACATCCTCAAACCACCTCCCAAGGTCAACTCAAATCCCAAAACACCATAAATGGGTGGTTGGGTTGAATGACATCTTTAATCCAAATCCATCCCTTCCCCATGTGTCCTAAGACACAACTAAATGCAAAAGAATACAAGTGCACTCCAAAGTCATATTTCCCTTCCAAAAACAATAAATAACCCCCTTTTTGGATTCCCAACCCATAGATATGGTTGGTAAGGGGTTTTTTTGGGAAGTGTGGGACAAGTTCAACTTGTCCCACAAGTCCCCCAAAATTGCCCTAAATCTCAAATTCAAGATTCAAGGGATTTGGAGTGGTCAACACTCAAAACCAAGCATTCAATACATGGGAAACACAAGGATCAAGGAGCCAACCAACAACATTAATTACATCCACTTGACTTCCCTCCAAAACTTAAAATTTAAAGCAAGATGTTACATTAATCAAAACACACTTAGTAAAGGTAATTTAACAAAAAGACATCACAAAAGAAATCACCTACTAAAGCAAGTTAAAACAAGTAATAAAAATTCTTAACCCCTTGGTCACATAGGAAAATTTCCCCCTCATGGAAATTTTCTCAACACATAAAAGAACAAAGTTAACACAATACAATTTACTAGTTGCCTTGACGACCAATTGTTGTAACCACCCGACATCCTGTTGTGTTTGGTCCCCAATCCCCCTCATGGTTGTGATCATGCTGTGTTTCCTGCAAAAATGCAAAATACCCTCTTCGGCCTTGCGGCCATGTCAAAATATCCAAAATAACCATATGCATGAAATTTATTAACATCTATACGTAATTCAAGCAATCATTATTTCTAGGTCTAAATCACAACTTAATTATGCATTTCATCATTATCCAAAATTATAGTAATGTAAATTCAACAACTACATTCTATTCAACATGGCGAAGAAATTCAATGTTAGAACACAGGCAATATATCCATATAAAAATAATATCAGAATCCAATAGTCTGTCCATGAGTCAGTGTAGATCATACTGAAAACAAAATCCAATCATAATCCAAATGCATCTAGTCACAAAACATCATGCTAATCAACAAAAGTATAAATCATGCCCATATCCAAAGTCTGCATAACTCAAAATGGTAATCAGCTAAGTGTCGTAGGGAAGTGGGCATTACAAATTGTATAGAAAATCGTCATTATTCGTTCACATACTAGAAAATATTTCAAAAATTTGGACAAAAAAGCTACCAAAATCAGCTAGAATAAATAATTTCGAATGGAACATTATTGCTTGCTATCTAGACTTATTTTTCATTGCCTCCATATGTCGATTATCTACAAAAATGTGATTACATGTTCATTTATACCTTTTTTATTTTTTGGGCTATATAAATTTGTGATAAATATGTATTAATTTAAATTTATATTTGTCAAATATTACTCAAACATTTCAAATATTTTGATCTTTCTATGGTTGAGATGGCATGGTGTGGCCATTAAAATAATATGTGATTTTTAATAAAAAAACATATGTCAATATAATTTCTCCTTTTAATTTATAGTAATGTATAAAATATTTGAGGGACTTAGAGGAAAAGCATGTCATATACTCTTTCAATATATCCAACAATCAAGAACTATGGAACAACACACTTTTTCCTATATTTTTTATTTCATAGTTTAAGATTTTATAAATAGCTTTTAATAGTTTTATTTTAAAACATACCTCATCATAAATAAAAATTATTTTCTCCAAAGAATTGGATCTTGATTCCAAGAGTGTCCTAAAATAAACTGGAAAAAATGAAATCCCAAAAAACATATTGAAAGATGTTAATATATATATATATATATATATTAATGAAAAATTATACTTGAGAAATATGACTATAAAATAATGCATATTTAATCATTAATTTGTATATATTCTTAGCATTTCTATAGATAATCATCATAAAGAAGGATTGAAATACAAGCTTGGTGAAACCTACTATCTATGTGTGAAGATACACACACCTCTCTCTATATATGTTCTGTGTACACACAAACCAACGCATATATAACTACAACTTTTTTACAAGAAATTTTTCAAGTGCTATTAAATTTTTTTTACTATATTCCATTAGTTTTTTCTTGTTAGACTTCATTATAATGTGGTATTATTGCATCAAACCAATTTCCACAGCTACCCCTTGTGCATTTTTCATATATGACTACTAGGGTCCATTAAGTTAAGGGTATAATGGTTATGTCCTTGTGAATAAAAAGGTGGTATTATAGATGTGTATTCATAAATTATCAAACCATCATACACGTTCATGTCAATATATTCACAAATACGTAATATGTTACCTCTTCCTACTAGAAAAATTATCATTTAATATGCACTCTTTTTAAAGTTGTATTTCTACAAAAAAAAATTATCTATGTTCAAGGTTCTCAATTTTTTATTTTTTCACCAAATAAGATATGAGGGTGTAAGTAATTTCATACGAATCCACAAAAAATAGGAAACCATACATAAAGAATGTGAAATATTTGATAAATTTCCTTAATGAGAAAACTCATGGGCTATAGTGAGTGCAAGTAAGTCACAAAATGGTTTTACTAAAAATACATTCACAAATTTAAAGAATATTGATATACAAAGGTGTAGCACTAGAATCCATAACCTTTGTCCACATACTACCACCAAAGTTGAAATGCGATATATATAATAAGTATGGACATATATAAAAGAATAATTGAAATCAAATTTACTTGACACCCCGTTCAACATACATTGGAATTGATGTTCAATTACTAGTTCTATTTCATTTAAAAAGGGAATGTTGACATTGTTGGAATGACATTTATTATGCCCTACATCAGAAATAGAAATCGATATTATGGATGACCATAAAATTGATTTTGTATTTAACCTCATTTTTTATGAAATTGGAAAATTAAAAACAGATAAAGTGGATAAGTCTATTTTATAGTCTATTATCAAAGCATTTGAAATATTTAAATAAGAAAAGATGGATAAAATAAAGAATAGGAAAATGGCTACACCAAAATCCTTTCTCACGTTTATAATTTAGCCAAGAGGAATGGTTCAATTGAATAATTACAATGTGGATAAAATATTAATAACGACGTTAAATTGAATTTGTTTTGTCGTTATAGATAATTTTAAGTTAAAATTGCACTATTTGACCATCTCTTAGAAGTTTTTTCTATTTGTTTGAATATTTCAATAGTAATATTCTTATCCAAATAGTGGATTTGGACTTATATTGGCCTCCACTATCCCTTTGTTGCAAATAATTTTTGAGTCCAACATATTATGCTACTAAATTATGTTATTTACCAGTAGATTCATTAGGAAATGTTTCGTACAAGATTAGAGAATCATTAATGAATTTATAGGTAAGAAGCATTTTTTTATCTCGAATTTATTTTTCAAGCATGACATTTTTGTGTTACTAAATTACTATCATTTTCATAATATAGAAATAAATTTTGAGAGAAGTTAATAGAATTATTAGTCAACAAATATTCTTGAAACATTTTTTTAATATTTTTTATTTCTAACACTAAGTTAATGTGATAATATCATTTACTACTAATAACTATAAAAATTTTAAAAGAAGATAAAGATAATAATTAATGATTTTAATCTACATACAATTCAATATAAACTTTTAAAATTTATGTTCTAGTCATATTACTTATCCTTAAAAGACTTAATTTTGTTATTTCAAAAGCTAAACAAAACATAAGCAAGAATATTACTAAAACATTCATATTCATGGTAAAATGTGTGTCATCTAAATAGGAATGATAGAGTTGAGTCATATTTTTTTTTTGTAAAAGTTAAATATCATTATCTATGAGGGAAGAGCATACAAAAAATGTAACTGATTCTTTCATTTACCTAGTTTAATGGCCTTTCGTTGGGGGTTTTGGGTTAAATACCAATATTTCAGAAAACATATATAATAAATCTCAATGTGGTACTTAGGTTTACTTATCTATTTAGGAAAGGGAAATAGAACTTACGGGATACTTGTAACACCCACATTTTCCCCACCAAAACCCACGATAGAATCCATATGGCAATAGTGACAATTATGAAATAATTTTATTATTTTTTTTATAAGGAATTAGCCAATATTTAATTATATCCCGAATATAAAATGTAGTGCCAACTATAAAATAACATTAAAATATAATTAAACAAGTATAGATAAATAGAGAAGTGTGTGAATGCATTTAGTTGAGGGAGGTGGAGTGTTGCAGGTGGGCTGACAAGGCACATGGGCCTCCTTAATGGCCAGTCAGACCTGTCATTTTTCCTGGCATGATGATAAAAGCACTTTATTTTCGATCCAGGTGCCTCAACCATGTAGAACCCAAGTTAGTATTGTAAATTTAGTAGAAAATGGATCGTTACAGCTGTGGTAGTGGCTATGGCCACACAATCTATTGTTTTGACATAACACACCCCCGAGATATGCAAATAATGTTGGCGAGTTTGGGTATGGGGTAGGATCAACTGTACTGAGGCATGGATGGGTGAACATAGGTCTCCAACGTTTCCAATTTACCTTTTTCATCTTCTACCCTAGCCTGCAACAATAGAAGGATTTTCACGCTTATTCCCAGTCAATGCACCAAAATGAGGATTTTCTCTAGATTATGTTGTTGCAAGTGCTCCTGACAGATAGGTACTTGCAACATGTGGAAGCATATGAAAGGCATGTGAACTATTAAGGAAAAATTCTGAAATAAATGTGGTGTTCATGGACTGCAACTACTGCAGGATATATGCAAAATGTGTTTTTTTAAAAGGCTTTACTAACTTTCAAGAAAATAGAATCGACAGGTTTAGAGCCAAATATTCTTCTTCTTCTGATATCAATTTTCCCTAGCCAAAATACTAGCTGGAGACTAAAGAGATTCTTGGATAGAATCATAACAGAAGTGAGAGTTTTAGTTTTTTCCCTCAACCTTACCTCCTGCTCATGAACTCCCATCATCCACGATGGAGACTTTGGGCTATGAGTTGATACCATGATAGAAAAGGATGGGAATTTGATGAATGGGAGCATCCACATTACCAGATTTAAATCCATCACATAGTTTTCTAAATATAGAAGAAGACTAATGAGGGTTTTAATTCCAAAGAAATTGGATGCTTCATCTACTCTAAGATTTACTTTTGAAATCTTTCTGGGTTTTGGGGTGATTGTTTTACTCTCTGTAATAACAACTTGATTTCTGTAGATCTCTGTGTGTCTCTTCACTGGCTCAGTCTCACTTGTAACTCAGTTGTTATTTGTTTGATCTCCTTCCTTGAGTCATGGGTGTCCTCAATGTAGCTTGAGCTTGGTTTGGTGGTTTCTTACTGGGTTTGTGATCTACCCATCAAGTGCTTCAAGAGATGTGGTCGCATGGATTTTTCCTAACCATGTAATATTCTTCATGGTTTATATTTGGCAGAAGCTTATAGTTTCTAATGGAGAGATTTCTTGTATTGGAGCAAACAAATCCTGATTCATTGCATCTACAATAATGTTATATGCGGGTATGTATGGATTTATTAGTCATGCTACATATCCCGAGGGAGCTCCAAACATTATCATCAAACACCACTAAACACGTATTGGCTATTCTGGGTTTATATTCTTGGTTATCTAATATCACACAAGAATGCGAGGACTACACTAAATTATTTGAGACACTCTAAAATCTTATTATTGGCATACCATTTAAACTTGTGTGGTTTTATTAATGGTTATGTGTAAAATGGGTTCGTTGGAAAATACTTTGAGGATTTCAAGAAAAGGTGAAATGGTAAAATTAAGGATGCTCATGAACTATTCGACAAAATGCTTGAGTGAGATGCTAAATTGAATCATGTGGTTTCGACAGGATTTGTTCCCAGGAATGGTTTATCTCTCCTCATCTCTCATAATTTTTGTTCTATAGTTTTTGTTTTGTAATGGACTGAAATTTTAAACTGGGGGATTTTTGTATATTGACTGTATTAAATAAACTTGTTCTAAAACAATAAAATGTTATATCTTAACTTACAAAATCAAATATTCCTTGGTAGACATTGAATTTAAACCCTCACTTTATGATGATGTAGAAAACATCCCAACCAAACTAGATGTCTATAGTATCCTTTCTATTTATAAGTTGAAGTTAACTTCCCTAAAAATAGGTTAACCATTTCCTAGTTTAAATTGATAAATTTGTGATATTTCACAGAGACGTAAAGTAAATTTCGTAACTTCAGAAAAGGGCATGTTAATCTTCTTTTGTGTACCTTGTTATGTGAGGAGTCACCTCAGTCTTTTGATCAGACCCCAAATAATCATTTGTGATCTTTTGACACCCTCCTAGGAATAAGGTTTTTATCATTTTGCAATTGCATAGGAAGTTTCTAAAACTAAAAAAAATTGGCTTTTATTTTGAACCGCCATTTGAAACCTATAGCAATAAAATTCTTATCCACCTTCGCAAACCTCTAATGTTTTTACTAGAAAATTACATGAAACATTCAGTTTAGGGAAAAGATATTTTCTGTATAGTTTGGAAAAGCTTTTTTTGTAGGCCTCTGGTTACAGTTTGACTAGGTCAAACTGGACCAATTATGACTGGTTGCTTAAGAAACCATGTCGCAGGTTGAAAGTAGTTTTCTAGTTCTGAGTCCTGTCGACTTTGATGAGTTCTCCTTATATAGGGTAATTTGTAGGAAGTTCCTCACTGCATGTTCATCTATTGAAAATTAATTTTGGACGTAGTTTTTTTGATCCCTCGAGCTAACTTTTTCTCATTAACAACTAGCTCTTTTATGACCATTGGCCCCAGAAAATCTAGCCGCTAATTATAAAGCATTTACCAGTTCTTAATTCTGTCAGTTCCTATGAACTATTTGTATATAAGTGGGAAACATAGAAATTTAACCGTGGTGTGTTTCCTCATTGGAAGACAACATTTGAAAGTGGTTTCTTAGCCTCTGAGCCTATATTTGAACATTTTTTCGTAGCTAGGGGGAAAATGTAAAAGAAGAAATTTGTAGGACCCTTGTGGGGTTGCTAGACAACTGTGGAAACTTTTAACACATGTAAATAACTATTCAAAAACTCTATAGTGTAACTTGTGTGAAATAGAACTTTTGACAAAATGGTGTTTCTCTCTCTCCTTTCTCTTTCTCTTTCATTGGTTTACGAAATGAAGTGAAATGAATTCATGTTTCTAAACCTTTTCTTTCAAAACCAAATTATAATTACTAGTATATGTAAATGGGAAAATAAAGACATTAATTATGTTATATTAGGGTGGATTCCATGCTAGTGATTTATCATTGATTTCATGCTCACACGGTTTTGTAGGATGCAAGAAAG
This sequence comes from Taxus chinensis, assembly GCA_019776745.2. Lineage (NCBI taxonomy): Eukaryota > Viridiplantae > Streptophyta > Pinopsida > Cupressales > Taxaceae > Taxus > Taxus chinensis. The sequence continues at coordinate 181,982,738 of CM034154.1, forward strand.
ATGGAAAAAGGTGATGTGTAATTCATTATTTATAATTGAAATTTTTATAGGTCATTGTAAAATGAAGATATATGTATAATGTAGTCTCATGCTACATAAATTTTATATTTGAAATTTGCTAATATGTACAGGATGATATTTTTAGGTTTATTTTAGGAAATGTGAGTTTAATCACAGGTTTAATTTGATTCATAGTTGCGTATGGTAAAAGGGTTTGCTATATATATATATATATATATATATATATATATATATATATATATATATATATATATATATATATAATGAATTTGAAGTTAATACATTGTGGGGAAATTTTCAATGGTCAATAAATGATTATATTATTTATTGTGTTGTATTCCTGCCTTGTAAATTTAATAAAGATATTTAATCAAAACACTCAACCCTAATATAAGATGTGTGCATAACTTGTCTTAATGTGTCTGATCCTTCGTAGTGTAGAAACAATTACAACCATAGAATAAACTTAAACTTTGCACTCGATGGAACCTCCTAGTTTAAGTAAGTAAAAATCCTAGATTGAGTTCACCGTCATAGTCATTATGTTTACTAGCGTTGTCGTAAAACCATTAGTTAGAAATGACTTCATAAAACGTTATCAATAGTAAGTGGTTCCCTTTTAGGTTTAGTTATCATGTGTGTAGTAAGAATAATATATTCTCTTCAGGCCTGACACTATGTTGACTGGTCAAGACCACCTTGGAAGTCACCTTATGAGTCCTTGTTTGAAGCAATGACTATGTAGTGTAACCTTACCATCTGTGGGGTAAGTAGAGTTAATACTCCCTTAGTATCCTTTTGGATTTCTAGGTATTATGAGATTATATCTAGAAATTAATTTCATCATCGATTGAAGTCCATGTTGGATCTAAATGACATAAATGGAGGTCATGAAATACTTTTTCTAGGTGTTAAACTCTTGTTAATGAATTCCTTAGTTCCTCTCAGTTAAATGTGTTACCTTGGTTTCTATAAACATATCACCTTGGTCTTTTCTTGAAAGTGGTTTAGCATAAATATTTCCTCTTTCCTTAAACTCATATATATTTGAGGCGTAGATCATTACATACAGTTAGAATTAAAACAAACCTCAGTTGATTAGAGGTTAACTTGGGATTCGTGTGTAGTTTTAATTCTTTTAATCACATACTTTTTCAAAATGGTAAATAAGTACTTTCGTAACTCTTTATGTTATAAAGTAACACCAATAAGAGACCTAAGAAACAATGTTAATGAAATGAGGGACAAGAGGATATGATAATGGTTTAGGAACAAATTTTCATGTGGAGTCCTTATGGTTGATTTACGCTTTGACCTTTTGTTAAGAATGGTTCCAATTTTTGCTTGGTAAGAATAGGCATCTGAGCTAGAATATAGTCCACTAGAAATAAATTAAAATAAAATTATGTTATGTAAATTCTTAATTGAGTCAAACTAATTTTGGAACTAAAACAACCATAGTATGAGAACAATTGTGCTTCTAATGGAAGGAAGTTTACAGGAATGGGAAACTTAAACCTTCACCTCCTTTTAATCGTATTATTTATCCCTTGACAACTTATGGTTGATCCCCATGCATAATGAGGATAAAATTAAGCGTAAACTAAACATATTTTGAGAAATGAACTTTTAGATAAGAACAAGAGAATTAAGTAATTTATATACAATTAGAATTATGCCAATTAAGTATGTAAGTTATGGAATTTTCCATAAAGAATAAAAATCCAACATAAAATTGTCAAACTATAAATTAAATGTGGAATGCACTTAAGAATCTATAGGTGAAAAAAGGAGAAAATTATCCTTGCAAAATAATGTTCTTGGAATGTTAATCGTAACTAAGATGCAATTAAAGAAATGATGTGTTGTGGGTTTGCCAATCCTTGAGTCCTTTTCTTGCTGATGGATCATTGCTAGTATTCATTCATTAGGAAAAGTGTGGCATCGACATGTCTATGGTGTTTTCATGAGTCTATGTGATTCGATGACTTGTAAGTGTCATATGCGTCTATGAGTTTTATTTACATGGATCCCTTGTGGCGTTGTGAAGTTAGAAATGTTAGTAAAAAAACTTATCCTCTTATTTTTTTACTGTTATTTTTGTTTGTGTAAAATGTGGGTGTTACACTTGGTATCAGAGTGGAGGTCGATGCTCTCGAACCTCTGGGACAAATTAGAGTTGTGATTTTTTCTCATGGTGGTGGTAGAGATTGAAAGATTAATTTGATATAAGCGTGATATGAACTATGGCATGATTATGATATTACGAATGGACATGTTTTGTATGTCACTTAGTGTGAATTTGTTATCATGTTGATATGCTTGTGATGAGAGTATTCTCTCTCCCTTTTATGGATTTTATGAAGAATTCATGTGTGATGTGTGGCCTTATTGTGTGTAAAAAAAGAATAAAGGAATGTTATTTTGGATTATGAAGTGTTGAAGCATTATGACATTATGTGATATGTAAGTGTGTTGATATGTTGTATGACAAGATTGGTCTAAATTAAATTGGATTATATCATCATAACATCACTGTGTTGTATTGTAATTGATTATATGTTCTAATGTTAGACATTGTGTTCATCATATGTATGATTTGTGTAATAAGTGATGGTTTATGTCATGATCTAGGGGCATATGGTGAGCGTATGATCCCTATTGTATAGTGATTGCACTTTGGGTGCACAATATGGTAATGTGATGTATCGTAACCTGTGAAAGTAATGATTTTATTTTACCTTGTATATATACCATGCGTAAGATACTATGGTTAATTTGTGTGAATCACCATTGTATTAGTGATGTAGTTATGTGTTATATTGTGGACCCTACACAAACTGACCCTCAGGGAAATTGGTAAAAGGTGTATGTTTGGAGTGAGAAAATGTGTACCATTGACCATTCACTTGAGACGAGTATGAGATAGGAAGTGGAGCCTTACATAGGCTGAAAACCCACTTTTGTTTTTTTGGTATGTGTGACACTTTCTCAATTGGTGTCATGCATATTGTGTTTTGTGGACACCTTAGGTTTAATAGATGGCAACTTGTACTCCTTTCTCTCTCCCAATATTCGTATCATATGGATTCAACCTATGTGATTTTGACTATGTTGAGCCTTGGCGAAGTGGTGGTGGGATGATTCAGACAGATATGATGACAATTGTATTATTGATATGATATTTTACAAGCTGAGGCTTGATGTTCTGAGTGCCAGCAGATTGTTGACAACCCCCTTTTGTGGCCATATAAGGCCACATAGTTATTGTAATGTATTATTCCTATACACGTATTTATTCGTAAATTGAACATTTTTTTCTTTTCTTGTAAGAACCGGCAATTTTCTTGATTGACATGTTCTTATATTTTGGGCATTTATTTGGTTGTTGAATTGACATGCAGATTTTTGCACTAACTATGGCTAATTAAACATTTGCTTTTCTTAGTATTAATTTGCGTATCAAGTTTAAAAGTTTTATAGCCTGGCCCAAGGATAAAAAAAATTTCCACTTGGCATTTGAAATGGATTGCTATGCTAGTTCTAATGTAGTAATGTGTTGGAATAGGGTCATGGGATTCACAATGGAGTGGTGGAACCTATGGACCCACTTTTTTGTATAGGGGTATGCCCCAAGGAGCTACAGATAACTAGCAGTTTATTGAACCATAAGTTATTATGTCACTTGGGTTAGAGGTATCTGCACTCTATGCGCCTAGGGCCATTGGGTGACCAACCTCTTTTGGGGAGTGACAAGGAAATTTTTCCTGTATTTTATTGCTAGAGGGAGACATAAGAGACTTGAGGGATGCATAAGAAACTTGAGGGAGGCATAAGAGACTTGAGGGAGACATAAGAGACTTGAGGGAGGCATAAGATATTTGTGTGGGTTTGATTGATGTTTTGGGAGGTTTATGGAGTTGTTCTGTGATTCTTGGGAGGTATATGTATTTTTTTTGTGATGCTTTTGGCAATATATGGAGATTGTTTTGTGATGTCTTGTGATGTGTGGAGTTGGTATATTGAGTTATGTGTACTCTTGTGAGTTCAATTATATCTTATGATGTTGGGGACTGATGCTCCTCATTATTGGTATGGTGTTGTTTCCATCTGTGTTCGATATAAGTAGCTACAATAATGGTTTTGATTTGCGTGAATCTCCTATACTAGTTGTACGTGTATATGAACATTCCATGCTTCACAGTTTGCTAGTCACACTTGAGTTTGTATGAGTACCTATTCTTGTCAAAAGCATTGTGTGATAATTACTATGGTTATGGGAGAGCTTTGTACGTTTTTTTTCATAATGGTTCAGTTGAATTCTTGTGGTGTGATATAGTCACGAAAGTACATATCATTGATATGTTTTGTGAACCATTAGTGTTGTGTTTGGCCTGGGTGTGGTATTGTGATGTCAGTTTCTATTGGGCACCGTAAAAAATAAGCATCAACTAAAATCTTAAACAATGAAATATTAAGATAGCTTGAGATTGAAATAAAAAATTATTAAAGGAAAAGAGTAATTAGTAATAATGTAAAATGAAAAAACTGCCAATTCTTCATAGAACATTGAGAAATTATAAGATATTTTCCCTTTAGTCTGCTTAGTGGTCGCTGGTTGTGTCGACAAGTCATGCTTTTCAAATGACACGTGTCATTATAGACTTTCTTTGATCCTACGTACCAATTTTGACCTTAGGCATATTTGTGTCGCATCGAAGGATGATGCTCTTATAAGGGGAGGGAAATGTAGTGCCAACTATAAAATAACATATAAAATATAATTAAACAAATATAAAATAAATTAAGGAGAAGTGTGTGAATGCAGTTTAGTTGAGGGAGTCGTGGAGTGTTACAGGTAGCTTACAAGGCACACGGGCCTCCTTAATGGCCAGTCAACTCTACCCTTTTTCCTGGTCATGATGATAAAATCACGTTTTATTTTCAATCCAGAGTGCCTCAATCACATAAAACCCAAGTCCAGTATTGTAAATTTTACAGTAATGGATCGTTGCAGCTAAAGCGTAGTGTGTCTATGGCCAGACTAATCTATTGTTTTAACATAATGGAACCTCGAGATATGTAAATAATGTTGGCAAGTTTGGGTATGGGGCATACGATTTCAACTGTACTGACAGAATACATGGGGATTCTCTTGAGACAGTCTCCAACATGGTTTTACTATGCAACAATCGTCAGCTTCCACCCAGCCTTTAATGATCAGAAGTACCTTTGCTCATGCTTCCTCCTAGTCCTGCACCAAAATGAGGATTTTCCCATATGATTATGTAGTTGCAAGTGCTCCTTCAGATAGGTCTTCCTACAACATGTTGAAGTATGACAAAAGGAATGTGAACTATCAGAGAGGAACATCTTAAGAGAAATGTGGGTTGATTGACTGTAACTACTGTAGGATATATGCAAAATGCATTTTTTAAAAAGGCTTTACTAAATTTCAAGAAAATAAAATCAATAGGTTTAAAGCCAAATATTCTTCTTGTTTTGATACCTCGATTTTCGCTAGCCACAATACTAGTTAGAGACTATAGAGATTCTTGGATAGAATCATAACAGAAGTGATATTCTTTAGTTTTTTTCCTCAACCTTACCTCCTTCTCATGAACTCCCATTATCCACGATGGAGACTTTGGGATGTTATTTGATACCGTGATAGAAAAGGATGAGACTTTGACCAATGGGAACATCCACCTTACCAGATTCAAATCCATCACATAGTTTTCTAAATAGAGAAGAAGAGTAATGAGGGTTTTAATAGAAATGAAATTGGATGCTTCATCTTCTTTAGGATTTACTTTTGGAATATTTACAGGTTTTGGGGTGACTTTTTTACTCTCTGCCATAGTATCTTGATTGCTATAGATCTCTGTGCATTTCATCACTGGCTCACTCTCACTTGTAACTCAATTGTTATTGGTTTGATATCCTTCCCTGAGTTGTGAGTGTCCTCAACACGTAGCTTGAGCTTAGTTTGGTGGTTTCATTTCTGGGTTTGTTATCTACCTATCGAGTGCTTCAAGAGATGTGGTCACATGGATTATTCCTAACCTTGTAAGAGTCTTCATGGTTTTTATTTGGCAGAAGCTTATAGTTTCTATCAAGGTATTTCTTGTATTGGTGTGAACAAATCCTGTTGCATTGCATCTACAATAAGCTTGTATATAGGTATGTATGGATTTCTTAGTCATGTTGGCTATCCCGAGGGAGCTCCAAACATTATCATCAAACACTTTTGAATATGTATTGGCCATTCTTGGTTTATATTATTTGTTATTGAAGATCACATAAGAATGCAAGAACTATGATAACTATCTTCGAGGGGCTCTAAAATCTTATTATCAACATACAATTTAAACTTGTGTGGTTTTATTATTGGTTATGTGCAAAATGGGTTCGTTGGAAACTACTTTGAGGATTTCAAGCAAAGGTGAAATTGTAAAATTAGGGATGCTCATGAACTGTTCGAAAAAATGCTTGAGTGAGATTTTGAACCAAATCCCACAGTTTTGACTAGCTTTGTTTCAAGGCATGGTTTATCTCTCCTTATCTCTCATAATTTTTGTTGTTGAGTTTTTATTTTGCAATGGACTAAAATTTGAAACTAAATCATTTTCATATAATTTATTATATTAAATAAACTCATTTAAAAAAAAAAAAGTGTTATATCTTAACTTACAAAATTCAATATCCCTTGGTACATATTGAATTTAAACCCTCACTTCGTGATGATGTAGAAAATGTCCCAACCAACTAGATTTCTATAGTACTCCTTTTTATTTACGAACTAAAGTTTACTTCCCTAAAAATAGGTTGACCATTTCCTAGTTTAAATTGATAAATTTTTGATTTCCAGAGACTCGCAAAGTAACTTCCATAAATTTAGAAAGGGGATGTTAATCTTCTTTCATGTACCTTGTTATGTGAGGATTCACCTCAGTCTTTGGATTGACCCCGAATGATCATTTGTGATCTTTTGACACCCTCCTATTTACAAGTTTTTTACCTTTTTGTAGTTGTAGGAAGCTACTAAAATTGAAAAGTTGGCTTTCATTTGAACTGCCATTTGAACCCTGAGCAACAAAATGATTATTCACCTTCACAAACCTCTGATGTTTTCACTATATAATTGCATGGAAAAATAGTTTTTTGTATAGTTTGGTAAAGCCTTTTTGTAGGCCTCTAGTCGTACTTTGACTAGGTCAAACCGAACCAATTAAGAATGGTGCCTTCAAAATACATGTCACCAGTTGAAAACAGTTTCCTAAGTCTGAGTCCCGTTGACTCTTATGAGTTCTTGTTATATATGGGAATTTGTAGGAAGTTTCTCGTTGCATGTTCTTCCATTGAACGTTAGTTTTGGAGGTGGTCTTGTAAGTTCTCGAGAAAACTTTTGATTTTTCCCGACTAGGCTCAATTACAACCAGATGACCCCAAAAAATTGGTCGCACTAATCATAAACCGCTCGCCAGTTCTGAATTCCTGTCAGTTGATGTGTATTCTTGGTGTATAAGGAGGACATGTATAAACTTACACCGTAGTATTTTTGCTCATCCAAAAGACAACATTTGAAAGTGGTTGCTTAGCCTTCCGATCCTTAACTGAGTATGTTTTTACAAGCTAGCATGGAAAACGTAAAAAAATAAAGTTGTAGGACCCTTCCAACGGGTAACCAAACCATTGTGGAAACATTTTGACACTATGTAAATAAATGTTCAAAAAATCTATCTAGTGTGACTTATTGTGTGAAAAAAAACTTTTGACAAAATAGTGTTTCTCTCTCTTCACTCTCTCTTTATCTCTCATTGGTTACGAAATGAAGGTGTAATGAAATGAAATGAATTCATGTCTCTAAACATTTTCTTTCGAATGCAAATTATAATTACTATAATATGTAAATGGAAAACTGAAAGAATGTTAATTATGATATATCTTGGGTGGATTCCATGCTATCTATTCATTATTGATTTCATGCTCACACGGTTTTGTAGGATGCAAGAAAGATTGCGTGACAAGGAAATGTGTAATTCATTACTTATTATTGTAAATTTATATAGGTCATTGAAAAGTAAATTTATGTATAATGTAGTCTCATGTTGCAAGACAAGTGTATATTTGAAATTTGCTAATATGTAGGAGATGCTAGTTTTAGGGATATATTAGGAAATGCGCATTTAATCATATGTTTAGTTGGATTCATAGTTATGTATGGAAAAAAGGTTTCATATATATATATATATATATATATATATATATATAATGAATTTCAAGTTAATATCTTGTAGTGCATTTTCAATGTTCAATAAACAATTAATTAATTGTTGCATGTCGTATTCTTACCTTGTAAATGTAATAAAGAGATTTAATCGAAACACTCAACCCTAGTATAAGATCTATGCATAACATATCTTCCTATGTGATCCTTCTTATCATTGAAGAAATTGAAACCATAGAATGAACTTAAACTTTGCACTTGATGGAACCTCCTAGCATAGGTAAATAAAACCCCTAGTTTGGCTTTACCATCATAGTAATTATGTTTAGTGACATTTTCATCAACCCCTCTTTTAGGAACGACATGGTCCAACCTTATCCAGAGTATGTGGTTTCCTTCTAGTTTTGGTAACCATGAGGATAATGTCCTCTCTTTAGGCCCGACACCATGTTGAGTGGTCAAGACCACCTTGCAAGTCACCTTATGAGTCCTTGTTTGAAGCAAAAACTATGCAGTGTAACCTTACCATATGTGGGGTAAGTATAGCTAATACTCCCTTAGTATCCTTTTGGATTGCCAGGTCTTACGAGATTAGATCTAGAAATTAATTTTATCAGCGATTGAAGTCCATGTTGGATCCAGATGACATAAATGTAGATTGTGAAATAATTTCTTTAGGTCTTAAACTCTTGTTTATGAAATCCTTAGTTCCTCTCAGTTAAATGTAAGGTTTACCCCATTTCCATTTCTCCCACAACCTATGGATCAAATCTATTTCCCATAATCATAAGCAATACAACAACCATCATCCGCACATATGAGTACAAAAAAATAACAAAGTAAATACAAGAGTGGAGATCTACCTTCCAAATAAGGAGGGTCAAGCACAAACAAGTTCCAAGCCTTCCAAAATCCTAACCAAGAACCATCCATTCCAAGCTCAAACACCATTCTCTATAAAACTCTGCAAAATTACAAGAATTCCACAAAACTAAAATGAGTAAGTAACCCCTAAAACAAAAAAATTAAACATGCATATAAAGGAAAAGGGAAGAGGAGGGTGAGGTGTCTCCATGTAGGATGCCATATCACTCATCCTCAAATCCACATCACAAGTCAAACCTCAACCCCATGGAATAATTAATAATTGGTTGAAGAAATGAAAAATTACTTACACACAAAAATAAGCCCACACCCCTTTAGGACTAACAATAAATATGTGTAAGAAAGTGAAATAAAACTTACAATTTGTCTTCCCAAAAAACATGATGGGGTATAATTTTGACCCCTCAACCCATAAGTAGGGTTAGTAAGTAATTTAATAGGTGTGGGACAAGTTTAAATTGTCCCAAAAGCCTCCAAAATTTTCCCTTAAGGAAAAATCCGAATTTCTAAGGAGAGATGGAGTGTACAACACTCAATATCTTAAGCACTCAACTTAAACACATAAACCAAAGAGATATCAAATCTAATAAATGAATTATTTTGTCCCATACATGATTAATTTAGCACCATGATTAATTTATTAACTAAACACAATTTAATTAATTAATACAAGGGAAAATGCATCACTAAATAATCACATACAAAAATTAAATTAAAGGAAAAAAAATAAAAGAACATACACACCCCTTGGTCACATTTGGAGGTTATCCCCCCATGGGAACCCCCTAACAACAAACAAGACACACACCACAAAACAGTAGTTTCCATGGTGATCCTTGTTTCCAATACCCCACATTCCTTTGTTGTTGGTCTCCTACCCCTCTTAGTTTATTGTTATGAATTAATTACCTGTAAAATCACATGATACCTTTCTGGCCGTGTGGCCATATTAGTGATATCGAACTAATAAAACACTTATATCTACAAATCAATTTCAACATCAAATATCATAACTACTATTTTTAAGACCAAGTAATTCAACAATTACACCATTTTTCAACATTTTGATTCTACTCATACATCAGTTTGCAACTAAGATCATAAACCAACTGAATCATCTAATTTAAGCACTACTTTCACTCATTCACAGTTTTGCCAATTATCAAATATCAAAAAAATTACAGAACAAATTTGAACATCATAATAAGAATCAATACAAAAATAATTTGAAATATCAACATATATCTAAACTGACAACGTGTCATTTACTTCCATACTGAAAGTCTACCAAAATTTAGTCAGTTTGATTAGATATGTCTATCCTTCAATTTCCATATTGCAATGTGTTACTATCATTCTCCTATTTTTATTTACATGTACAATGTGCAATGATGTCTATGTGTTCATCCACAGTGTTATATTAACTATAACAATAAAATATTGAAGAGTAATGATATCATAATTAATTTACAACAATTCAACCGTTATAGCTAATTGTCTTATCCTTAAATGGCCATCAGGGTCCACAGTATGACATATAGTCAAAATAATAATAACCAAAACACAATAGCAATCATGATGTCCCACACATTTATTATATGTTAACCATAATACAACAACAAAGTTTTGAGAATATAATCAATTTGATATTGATAACATGGTTCAAACAGAGCAGAAGAGGAGTGGGAATTACAAGACTCAACCAGAGAGTAAATAAATCTGGGACGGAGGAATTGTATTATTTGGATTTGGAAAAGGCTAAAGAAAGGGCAGGTCATTTATGTGCCCCCGGATGACCCAACCTATTTATTTCATATTAGAACAAATATCGATGGATTATGACGAAGGTTTATGTAAGCAGGAGTTATGGCCCTCATTTATTGAGGGGGAGAGGAGGCCCCCACATAGAAAATATAATATTTATATGGAGGGGAGGGATATCCCCTAGAATCGATGGAGGGGGGGCTATCTAGATATGGCACTCCCTCCCTCTATAAGGACTTGATTTTACCAAGGATGATGAAAACAAAAATTATTAGCCATTCATGCACTAGAGAGATCGTTTCTGATTTTGTGTAGAAGTTATTTACAAATAACATGATGAGACGGGTGAGATTAAGGGACATGAATACAATACTACTATAGGTACATGTGAATAAATGATAAAAAGAGTAGATAGGGAATATCATCCAGTTAGATAGATGGGGAAAGTGATGTGTGATGGATAATGTATAGCTCGATAGACTACTTCTCAACCGAATATTGACTATATACATTTCTAGGCCTTAGTTGTTTTCCCTATCTAACTACATGTTTCTCTACCCGTACTCATACTACATATCTATATAGGTATTGGGAGTCAGAAAATTAATATCTATATCTAAACCCTATCTATATAACTATTGAGGGAGGGGTTGCAGTGGAATTTTGGGATGAGCTAGATCGAGGAGGTAATATATGATATATGGTCTAATCAAGATTCTCCTGATCCAATACCTCCCCAAAGAGTACTATATGGTATACAGTATGATCTAGATGTTCCTAATCTGAGTGACGGGGGAGTATATTCCTCTCTTTTTGTGTATTCATGATGGATTGGAGGACCTACCAACCCTAGCACGTTCTTATTCCTAGGCAATATAGGTCCTAGGTGGGTAAATGTATATATTCTAGATGGGATCTATTGGGTAGTTATAAAGAGTAGGGACCCTAGCCATCCCCTTTATCTACAGTTGGCCTAGGAGGACCCGTCTATATATAGTTCAAGAACTAGACCTAGGTTCCCTATCTCATCTATATAAAAAGACCTAGGGGTTCAGAAATAATTGTCATATTGATGATAAAAGTAGTGTCGATTGAATTGTTAACACTCAGGATGGAGAATTTCGTAATATAGCCATTAAGGAAAAGTTATTATTCATGTTATAAATGAGATTTTGGGAAAGAAGAGGGTGTCAAGTATTTGTAGAAAAATGAGTCATTTGAGGAGAATATCTTGGAATATCCTCATGTTTTGCCCACAATAGAAGGTGGAATTGCATTGCAATCATTGATGTTCATCTTAATTGTAGTAGTTTTCATAATATTATTATTTTTTCATTGAGAATTTTCTTTCAAGAAACCATGCAAGGTCTACATGTGTGTTGTGGAAGCTAGGGTTTTAGTATAGTATTTATTGGTAGGGTATAATTTCTTCTACTAATGGCTATAATATCGCATGTTGTACACAAGGAAACTTTATCTTAAGGTTTCCAATAGAACATAAAAGATGTAAGTTTTTAATAATGTTTGTTTTCGGCATTTTAAGTAATCCTTTTTTATTACAGAAGTCATATTGGGATTTTGTTGGTTAAGAGTAGGTTTTGGTGGCTAAGGAGAGTGAAGTTTGGATGATTTTTTTTTGTATGGTGCGTGCATAGTAAATGTTGGATATTTTTTGTGTTACATGGTAGCTCCATTCCTACAAATTAATGGCTTGTGTTATGTTTTCAATTGAAGAAACAAATTTGCACTAGATTTCCAATCCTCTATATCTATTGTTTTTTTGGTTCTCGGTTTGTATTTGTAAGTGGGTTTGATCTAAAATGAAGTGGTTCATAGTTTTAGAGTATGGGAAGGATTCACTAAAAAGGAAGGTAAAATTTTTTCAACACCTACAATTGGTTGGATGTTAATATACACACATACATTTTACAATAAATATATGACCGTTTCTAGTTAACTTGTTCCCCTATTACATTTTCCTTTCAAAACCTATGTTTTCTTATTTCCTTTTCTTTACACAACACACTATAGTTTGCTTCCAATTGAATTTCATCCCATGTGGACTTGTGTTTGGATCCCTTGAAAAGTAAATACTATACCTTTTTTTTTGTAAAAAACTTTAAAAGTGAGAACCAAAACAGAGATGTTTTTTTTTATCAAAAATTTAAAAAGAATGTACATGCTCTATATAGTTTATATGTTAAATAATGTTTTTCTATATAAATGTAATTTTATTTTGAGACTAGGAGAATCACCCATTTCAGTTTTGTAATATAATCTTCCTATTATTTTTGTCCATGAGTTGTAGAAGATGGAAACTTCCCTTCAATTTGAGTTCAAGAAGATTAAATTGTTTAGCCCCTGCATTAAAAGTAGCAAAAATTCATTTCTTTTTCCCTTTGTTACTACTTATTATTATTTTCCATGGGACTTTGAAACACATTGTATTTTTTTGGCCTATTGGATAGTGATAAAAAAAATATTCTCTTTGAAGGAATTCATATAGTTTCTTTTCTAGTTTTCTTGTGAGCTTCTAGACATGTGATCTAGTTTCATTCCTTTGGTGTCCATTTATCTTACTCTCGGGTTTGTTGTTTTATTTTAGATTCAAATGTGGGGTTACATATTTCATATTTATTTTATAAAATTTTTGAAGTAATATTGGAATGTAAGTTTATATTGGAAGGTTTATTAGACTATTAAAAAAACCTTCTTTGAATTCCTTATTTTAAACTTTAACAATGTTATTATCAATCCAAACATAAACAAATCTAAATAAAAATAATCAATAGCACACTTTAAAAACTAACTACAATCTTATTCTTTTAAGTATTTACATTTTATTTTTATTTTTTGATTCCAAAGCACACTTTTATTATATTTTTTCATGGTTTATAGGACATAATTGTAAGCATATTTTAAACACATAATAATCAACTATCAAAATTTAGTTTAAATCTCATCATACCATCATTCAACAGAAAAGTTAAGAGTGTCTTATCTAGCAAGTGTGTTCCACATGTTTGTGACATGGCCAATCATTCCAATTATTTTGGTCAAACCAGTCAAAATTAATTTTGTTAGTTTGTTCTTACCACTGTCAATTAAGCTTCCTTATGGTCAAAATTTTCATTCAAATATTTGTTCTAGTTTTTTCCATCGAAATGTGATTTCTGTAGATGTGAAGTGGGAATTTTTTCATTTGTTTACAAAATACCAATCTATTATCTTTTAATTACATCTTCTCCATTCCAAGTATCTTGTTCTATACTATTAATGATGTGCAAAAACATTACCGAAGTCAAAAAATTATAGAATTTGATTGTATGGAATTTTTGTATCAGGGTTTTACAAAGTACCTGTACACTAGGAAAGGTGGAAGCTCGACTAAATTATCTTATCAATAATGAGAAGAAGCGATCTTCACTTGGGAAATATACGAGATATGATTTTAGTCCTCATATCATTCGAAGATGATAAAGGAAAACCATTTCTTGACAAATAAATATTGGAAAAAAAATTTAATATAATTCATACCTTATATGACACCACAACTACATCACACACAGTTGTATGCGAAATACCTATTAAACACTCGTTGATTTTTTTCTTTTTTGTGATCTTTGTAACTATGTGGGGTATATCTATAATGAAGGAATTGGGAATACTCGGAAATAAAAATTATAGACAATAAATCTCTTGGATGGATTTGAAAGCTATGAAATATGTACCGTAAGGTAGTAGAGCGATGAAAGCATGTTGTGGATTTTTCTTTGGTAGTAACCGTGTATCTGGTTTTTAAAGTGCATTTATTTCCTCATATTAATTATTCCCTATTTTTATTCAATTTTCTATTAGGACTATTTTTTCGTTGGGTTTTTGAAATTTATAAAGTTGGATTGTTGCTATGTACATTTTAATAAATAACAATGTCATTTTATGTCATTATTTTGTATGTGTTTTTCATTATTTTCTAATTTTTCTTTCTTAAAATATGTGTTTTCAAGATCACATATTTATTACATAATTTTAAGAGAGGTCATTCCCAAAATGTCAAATAACTCCCTATCATTACAATTTCACCAAATAGGTTACCTACCTTCTTGATCATATTTAATATTATTAATAAACTATCCTTATCTAGCTTCAAGAACAAGACAACACACAAAATCTACTCTACAACTAATTTTGAAGCACAATTTGTAACACCATAACTCTTCCATCATACCCCCAACGTATGCCAAATAATGAGCCCTAGTATGGAGGGGAATTAACATTTCTTTATAAAAAGGTTAATTTTATTTGTTGTTATGAGAACCATAGCCTAGTAATAATACATGTGTGTGTCTGTGACACCATAAAACATGAACAACAAGCCATGACTCATATCACTTAACAATGCATGTAATAATTTGAAGTGAACAATGTGACTATAAATTATTTGACAAAATGTATGTAATAAATGTCGTTTGTGGTGTCTCATGTTTGTTAGGAATGCACAAGATGAATTTTTTGAAAATGCTTGAAGTGTTTTTGAACAATTTCATAGGATGACATTAAACAGACTCTATAACCTCATTGATTTCTTAAAACCTACACTAATTTATAATATGGTATGGAGTTATTCAAATATTAAGAAATGTGGATGTTTGTCTCATTTCTTATTTACAAATGAATTCTTTAACATAGATTCAAATGGGGAAATGTAAAATAATATTAATATTATTAAGAATGATGTTCCAATTATTGTCCAAAAGCATGACTCTAATAATTTTTTTGTTCATTTCAATGGGATTAATTCCGTTCAAGATGATTTATTTTTTTTGTCATTTATGGAAGCTTGGTGAAAATTTTGTGGGTTTTATCCCTAAAATAATTACCAAATATAAGGTTCGGAACATATTTGATGAGCATTGGAGTTTACATTAATTTTTATCAGTAAAAGATAAGACAAGTGATCAGTGAAAAATGATTTACAAAATGAATTCTACAAATATTCTCCTTTTTTTTGTTATCTTTATACTATCTATTTTTGAATTGAACTTTTATCTCTTGCATGTGTATTCTCTCTTCTAGTAAACTTATGTGACTTAATGTTCTACTTTTAGGTGTGAAGCTTCCTTCTGCCTCATCTTGAATCATTCCTATTTCCTTCTTGAACTTGTACATTCATCAACTTGTTGGTACCCAAATCAGTCCTCCCTTTGTAGTCGAGCAACATCAATAGACCGAGCGGGATGCATAGAGAATGATGGATCAATATTTAATTCGTTTTGCATCTGAGGAAGGATCTCATCATCTCAT
This sequence comes from Taxus chinensis, assembly GCA_019776745.2. Classification (NCBI taxonomy): domain Eukaryota; kingdom Viridiplantae; phylum Streptophyta; class Pinopsida; order Cupressales; family Taxaceae; genus Taxus; species Taxus chinensis. The sequence continues at coordinate 181,998,942 of CM034154.1, forward strand.
GATCACTCGATCTTCGAGGAGTTGGACAACACCGTGATGAGGGAGTGAGAGGACCCCTTTTATATTCTATGTTTATAAGGGTAATGAATATATCAGTAATATTTGACACTCCTTTATAAGGAAAATGTGAAATAACCTTGGGAAGACATGGTTAATTCATCAAAATATAACTCTCACGAGTTGTCACTCTAGACAATGTTGATGTCTCCTAAAACTAAGCTTAGACTACAAAAGAAAGAAAAGGAACACACTTGTTTATGCATATTTTTTCTTTAACAAGGCTTGCATGGGTAATTCTAGCGGGATTTGTTGGTTTTAGATGTATTTGGTTGGTGAATTAACCAGGATAAAGTTGATTATACCAAATATTTGGGAACTCTTATCAAATGGTGGAAGATATTCTTGCTGAGATCAGGAAAAGACTTCAAATAATCAATAATGAACCTTTAACCAGAATATGTGTATCCATGGAAGCCCAAATATACGTGGTTTCACACATTCATTGAGAATTTAAACATAAAATATCATGATAAAGACTAAATTAAACATCAAGAATCCCTAATCTATCATGGCTAAGATACATTCATGGGCCAACAAAAAATTGGTATCAACAAAAATGGAAGCAAAATGAATTTAATATGTTTAGTTGTAAAGTGACATGAAAGTTGTTCTCATAGCACAGTTGTGTGTACCACAATGCTACAAAAAGGATAAGATCTTGTGTGATTCAAAGGAATTCTTAACATAAGATTGCAACAAGAAAATGAATAGCTACTTGAAACACCTCAAATTAAAGCACACAACACAATGCTCATGATTAACACAATTAACTCAAAGCTCATCAAATTTATCAGCAAGGGAAAGTCTCATTTATAGTCTCAATGCTTGTCAATGGTTGTACACTCACAACCATCTTTACATGATTTGATTTAAAGGCTTAACAAATTAACAGGTTTCTCATAAACGTTCTTTGAAAAATGGTTTCTCTTAGTTTTCTCCTTTCACTTCTAAAAATTTCAGAAAATTTTAACCCCCCTTATTCAAGAGTATTCTCATCAATTTTATAAAATTTCACTCACTCGCTCATCCTCCATTTTCCTCCCAAAAACATGAATCCTTAAAGAGAATATTATTTTCTATTTTTTCCAGGTGGAAAAATTGTGTGCCATTCACATTTCTTACTTTCATTAGATATGACGAGGGCACCATGTTGCTACCTTTTGACAATTATCTTAATCATTCCTTTCTTCTTGGCATGTGAGAAACCCCTTTTTAATAATTATGAGGTGGTTCCATATGGCTTGATGTGATAAGAAATCATTTTCATCTTTGAAAATCTAGCTCGAGTAATGCATACCTGCATTCGTGCTTATCAGAACTGAGTGTCCTTGTGTGGATTATATCACATCAATCAAATATTGTCTGTTGCAAAATACCAATTTCTCTCAATTTTATTCTTCTCATGTGATCTGAGAAAAAAATTATTTCATCTGATGTGAACGATTTCACTCAACTCAACCTCTCTACACCATCCTCATTATAAACTCAATTTTACTTTCTCACCAATATCCATTCCTTTTCCTATCGTGATAGTGAATAATTTTTACATAGATTTAATCATCATAATGGTAAATGTGGTGGTGGAAACAATCTAAAAGATATTTCTTTTGATTATTTAAACCAAATATTCAACATGCATGCTCCAGATGAAGCCTTTGTTAAAAAAAAATTACTATTGCAGTCCCAGGGGATACTAGAGCACCCGTGACTTATCAACAAGTTCAGCTCACACTCCTTGTGATATTGATCAAGATCAATCCTATCTTCTCAGCCTTCCAATCCATGTACTTCCATATTTTTTGGCTGGAACATAAAAAAGTTCTAGAAGACTTAAAGAAATTCTAGATTGAAAGGAGGCCTTCCGTGTTAGGCAAGACTGATTACTAGGGTCCCTTTTTATGGAATGAAGAATTTTTGCTGAAGGATATTCCCAAGGAGTCCTAAATTCTGTATGAAAAGTATTCCATTGATACAGTGCCTTCCATTTCTCACAAAATGGATGAACTGGAGTGGAGAATAATTTCTCTGGAGAAAGCTCAGGAAGTACCTGTGCCATTGCAACCATCCACCATACCATCATTTTCTTTAAAAAAGAAGAGGGGGGAATCAATATCCCAACCCCCAATTATCATTTTCTATGGAGAAGAAGAAACATCTCTACCTTCTCATCACTCTAAGGAAACAATTTCCTCTTCCAGGGACAAAAGGGGTAGGTTTGTTGTCTGATCTTTCACTTGTTCAATGCATCAACCTCCTCTAACGAAGTAGGAATTTTCAGGGCCCCGACCAATTCCTTCTCTAAGAGAGCACCCACCCTTCATAAGGAGATGGAAGGGTGAGTCCAACTCAAGATATCTTGTTCTACCCAGTCCGCAGCGTGCAGTTCTTGCTCTTCTAGCCACTTCAGAAATTCACCCTCAATCAAATCCTGATAGTTCTACTCATCACAAGGGGAAAGGGAAGAAGATGTTTTTAACAATTTTTTTGGATCTTCTAGGCATGATATCTTCTTATGAGAAGAATATAGAGATGTAGAAAATCATGGACAGTCCTAGAATGACCCTTATGTCATTAATGGATATGCGGATATCCTAGGATCTAGAAGGGTTCGTTGTGTTTATTCAGATGGCACAGGGCTCGTATGAATTCATGTTTAGGAAGAACATGTGGTTAAACAAGATTCCTCTGCTCGAAGGAAATTTGAAAGTAGGTGCAAGGGACAACTAAGTGATGTTTTTATTTCTTGTGTCCTTACTTTGAAACATGTATACAAATTTCTTCATCACGTGTTCGGGCCCCTATAGAACCCCAATTTTTATTTATGTCTGAAACTATTTCTTTATCTTTGTTATATGAATCTGTATGATGTTTGAAAACTTGAAGTTTATATGTTCACATCACACCACACTGGCCCATGTTGTATTTGCAATTCCTATGATTTCATCAATAGTGGTCATGATTTTTTTTTTTAACTCACCACCTGTCTGTCTCCATTTAAATAACCTTGACACTAATTTTATCCACACCTTCAATTTTCATGCCTTGGGACCCAAAACCGCATTAAATGTTTCTTAAAATTGATTCCTCTACCTATTTGTTTGGTTCTCTCGTCGGTGGTGGCCACTTTGCATGACACATGGAGACCCCACGCATCCTTGGGTCTTCCCTCTATCTCTCCTTTTCTAAATCTATGCCTGGGCAACATAAGGAAGCTTGTAAACCCTCCCTCTTTCCTTTGACTTTTTAGCCTGCCAAGATTTCCTTTCCATGCCATTAGCCACGTGGTGGATCCTCTCTCCTTGAGATTTTTTTATTCTTTGTGCCTTTCCAATGATGTGCTGAATAGACACATGGACACCTTCCATGTTTCTTTCTTCTCCTTAAGTAAATTCGATTCCTACAAAGCACAAAAGAATACCAGGAGGATTAAAGGGGCCATTTTTCAAAGGATTTACTAGGGCAACATAGCTATTACATTCCTTGACCTAAAAATAGGATTCATGCCCTAAACACATGACTCTATTTTGTTTCCAACACAATCCTATCTGTGAGCATGAGAGAGAGAGCCAGGGAAGGAGAAATAGAAGAGATAGTTTATCTCATATTATTCTGTCTAATACAGAGAACACGTACAGTATTTATAGGACAGTAATCTGTACTGGACTTCCTAAATGGATGGAGAAGATCCTCAACAGAAGCAGAGAATGATGGAATAATAGAAGAAGAAGATAAAATGATAAGATTGACACCTAAGACAAATCTAATAACCAACGTATGCTAACATTCCCCCCTTATTACATTATTCTTGCAAATGTGACCTCTGAAAGATTCAAATTTCACTTTTCCAAGAGATTTAGTGAGAATGTCAGCAACTTGTGCTTCATTAGGACAGTACTGGAGCTGAATTTGATGGTCCAAGATGTGCTCTCAAATGAAATGGCAGTCAATTCAATATGCTTTGTTCGTTCATGAAAGACTAGATTCTGCACGAGCTTCAACACACTCTGATTGTCGCAATAGAGAATAGGTGACTATTTTTCAGAAATTCCTAGGTCATCCATAATACGACATATCCATATCACTTCACACACAGCTCCTCGTGCAGCACGATATTCTGCCTCTGTGGATGAGATAGAAACAACATTCTACTTCTTGCTTATCCATGAGATAGGTCCAGATCCGAGATGAAATATGTATCCTGTAGTTGACTTCCTGTCATCAATAGATCCAGCGTGGTCCGAGTCGACATATCCCTATAGGAAGAAGTGATCATTCTTTGTATATTCTAGACCATAATTAGTTGTTCCTCGGAAATATTTCAAAACATGCTTTGCTGCATTCCAGTGACATTTCTTTGGCTCCTGCATGAACCTGGAAAGATAGCTGATAGCATAGCAGAGATCTGGTCTGGTGTATGTCAAATAGATGAGCCCTCCAACAAATTTCCTGTAGAGAGTAGCATCTACTTGAGGTGAGTCCTGGAATCTTGAAAGTTGCAAGCCTTTTTCCATGGCAGTGGATATAGGTTTATAGTCAGACATTCTATACTTTTCCAGGAGTGTCTTGGCGTACTTCGTCTGGGAGACAAAGATGTGATGCTCCTTTTACCATATTTCCAAGCCAAGACAGTAATGTAGTAGCCCCAAATCTGTCATGTCGAAGGTTCTTTTGAGATCATTCTTTATAATATCAACCTGATCTTCTAAACTACCAGTGATCACAAGATCATCTACATAAACAACCAAAATGACAATTTCTTTGCCTACCTTCTTTATATACAAATTTGAATCTAAGGGGCTACGAGTGAACCCATGCTGCAAAAGGTGATCGTTGATCTTGATATACCATGCCCTGGGAGCTTGTTTCAGTCCGTAAAGAGATTTGATGAGATGACATACCTTTTTAGGCTGATTTTCATCAAAAAATCCTTCAGGTTAGGTCATGTATACTTCTTCTTTCAAATCACCATTTAGGAAAGCACTCTTGATGTCCATCTGCTGAAGTCTCCATCCTTTCTGTGCTGCAAGTGCGTAAACTACTCTGATGGTCTTCATCTTCGCAGTGGGTGAAAAGGTTTCTTTATAGTCGATGCCTTCTTTCTAAGCATATCCTTTGGCTACAAGTCGTGCTTTATGTTTGTCGATGGATCCATCTACCTTATATTTTGTCTTGAAGACCCATTTGCAACCTATGGGTTTCTTTCCTGTAGGCAGATCGACAAGTCCCCATGTCTGATTTTTCATGAGCGAGTCATATTCTGTTTCCATAGCTTCCTTCCACTGAGTTTGACTGAGTGCTTCACGAACATTATCTGGCTCGGAGCTATTCATCAATGAACTCATAAGTGCAAAGTTTACCTCATTTCTTGTTTGACTCCTTATTTCGACTTCGGATGATGTATCTGGGAGTTGTTGCAAATTTGAGTCCTTCATAGTTCTTTGTACCCACTTCGGATGAGAACTTGACTGCTTTTGAGAAGAACTGTGTCATTTCCGTGAGGATTGATGTGGAGTCACATTTTGTAGTTCTCCAAGGTCAACAAATAGTTCTCCTAGTAGCATTTCTTTTCTCTGAGTAGTCTCTTCCAGCTCATCATCTGATTCAGAGACTAATCGGTGAGATGTGTTTGGAAGTGGATCTTCTGTTGATACTATTGAGTCAAAGGATGACTCATCACAAACCACATCCCGACTCTCGTATATTTTCTTTGTCTCAGGATCCATGAGACAATACGCCTTCAAGGTAGTAATGTAGCCAAGAAGGATACACGGGAGTGTTTTTGGCTCTACCTTCTTTCTCTTCTAAGCTGGGACATGCATGTATGCTGTGCAACCAAATACTCGCAAATGAGAAATTGATGGTTTTTTACCACTCCATACCTCTTCTGGTGTCTTGTTCAGTAGAATCTTTTTTCGTGCCCTGTTGAGAAGATATACAGCCATTTGTACTACTTCAGCCCAATAGCAATCTCCTAGCTTTGCAGTTGATAGCATGCAGCGAGCCATCTCCATCACTGTGCGATTGTGATGCTCAACAATGCCATTTTGTTGGGGCGTGTAGGGAGTAGTCAGGTGCTGCTTAATGTCGTGATGGTTTAGGAAGGCCAAGAACTTCTTTGATGTGAATTCCCCCCCTCGATCTGAGTGGAGTAGAAGAAGTGGTTGTCCAGACTCTTTGACAACACGATGATAGAAGTTCTGAAAGTGTTGAAGAGCCTCACTTTTCTGCTTTAGGAAATATACCCACATCTTGCGAGAGTGGTCATCCACGAACAATTGGAAGTATTTTTATCCTGAAAATGAAGCAGGCAATGGGCCATTCAGATTGGTATGAACTACCTCCAGACACTTCTTGGCATGGAAGGTGCTCGCTTGAAACGGATCTCTATGTTGTTTTCCTGCAAGACAGCCAAGGAAAATAGGCAAGGAACTGGACAATTTGGGTAGTCCACGGACCATTACTTTTGAACTCGTCTGGTGCAATGAACCGACCGACAAGTGTCCATATCTAAAATGCCATAAGGCAGTTTATTCTATTGTTGAAGAAGATAAAGCTACTGCAGAAGATGAAACAGTATCTAAAGCAAATAACTTATCTTTTACAAAAGCTTTAGCAAGAACCGTACCTTGTCGAGAGATTAAGCATGATTTAATGCCATTTTGAACAAGAAATTCAACCTTAAGATGATGATTCAAGAGCTGAGTAACTGAAAAAACGTTGCTAGTCAAGCCAGGAACATATAGTACCTTTGTAAGTGTACATTTTCGTGGCCCGAGAGGAATGGTCACATTCCCTATTCCTTCTGCAATGTACTCTTTGTCATTCGCTATCCAAACTCGATCTCCAGTTGGCTATTCATGTAGTGAATCAAACAGCTTCTTGTCACCTGACATATGCTTACTTGCACCAGAGTCTATCAACCAGACTTTTTTCATGGGCTGAGAAGTTTGAGAGACGAGTACAAGATTCTTACTACAATGGGGTCCTTCTGATGTCTCCTCATCAGATTCATCATCTTCTTTTTGGGCTACAAGATGTCCTTTTTGCTTTCTCCAGCGGGGATGTCGTTTGGAATTTTGAAAATCTTCACGCCCGGATGTGCGCCCAGATGTGCTTGTATGGCTTGAAGGCCCTTGTTTCAGGCTATTGTGCCAACAGTGATCAGTGTCATGAGTATTGGTTCTGTAAATGTGACACCATCTCTTTGACTTTTGATCTTTCTGTTTGGGTTGCGCTGGATTTGGCTTCTCTGGGGGACCTTTCCGATTCTTCTGGCCACGATTAGGCTTTGAGAACAAGGCTTTGTCCTGAGACTCCCCATACGATGAAGTGATAGCTTCTTCCTGCTGCAGTAAATTCACAAGCTCTTCGAATGTCACTGTTTGTTTAGACACATTCAGTGTTGTAACAAACACTTGAAATTGAGAAGGGAGTGCACTCAAGGTGATTAGGACGAGTAGTTTATCGTCTACCATTTCACCGAGTGCTAATAACTCTGATCTCAACTCAGCCACGTGATGCAGGAATTCCTCCACTTTCTCGTCAGACCCCATAGAGAGGGTGTGCAGCTTCGACTGAAGATGAAGAATCTTTGTCTAATTTTTGGCTTCATAAATGGTTGCCAACTTGTCCCAGGCCTCCTTGGGTTTCTCCGCATTTCGAACACGTGGTTACACATCATCACTGATACTGAGCATTATCAACATCAAGGCTTTAGCACAAGCCATGTCATATTTTATTAGTTCATCGGGGGCTGTGGGAGCAGGCACAGACCCTGTGACAATTCCCCATAATCCTTCAAACTGAAGGATTGTCTTCATTTTTGTCTTCCAGGCCACAAAATTAGGCCCTTTGAGCAACTGAGCGTAAGACAGAAGTAACTTCAGAGCAGACATTGTAATAAAAAAAATTGTATTTATTTGAAAAAGTTATTACAATTTGGATTCACTGTCGAGAATTACTGGCTCGTAGATGCTCACGATATTCGTGTGCTGTGAGACGGTGACACTTTGCAGGGCATTCTTCTTCGTCGTCATAATCGGCGTCGTATCTGGCTTCTAATTCTTCTCGTACTCACTTTTCTTGGCAGCTGACGTCGAAAAGAAAGTACTCAGGGAGTCCTTCTCGAACTAGTTTGACGAATGCAAGATTGTCGCAATTTTGAAGCTCGTTCAGCAAATAAAAGTAGAACCTGGAGCTCTCAGGAGCTTCTTCATGGTGTTCTCTGGCTGGTGAGTTGATATTATGGCTTTCAGCTGTGGCGACCGTGTTATTGACGCTTTCAATCTAGTTGTCTACACTCGACATTCGACGTAGTGTTTGAAGAAACTGTTGTAGACTCAAAACTACCTCGACAACTCTACACAGGTTGAAGGACTCCGCGCACAGAAATAAGTTCTCTCCCGGCAAGATCTCCACGTTTTTCTTTCCACGCAGACAATAGAAGACCAACGACCACACTCTTCCACGCTGTTCTCCTGTCCAACACACCAGTAGAAAAAAAAATTCCTTGTCTTCAATGCAGTCGGCGGAGGAACTGGATCTGGACTCGGTTTGCTTCAGTTGGAACGCCTTTCTACCTTCTACTCCACTCAATTACTCCAGACACCTCCCACCTCTCTCCGACCGAATTCTGTAACAGTTTCTTTTTTTTTAAATTACCTACACTCACCTTTCATATAAATATCAGTCATGGACATGGCCAACTGTTACAGCAACTGTGTAATTCACGTATCAATGTTTTCTGCTACTTTTTTTTTTCTTGATCTCGGGTGCCATGGTGATGCTACCGGCGGCGGGGTGTTTCTCCGCATACAAGCTTATTTTCCTCCACTTAGTGATATGCTTAAACTCAGCGGGTACTCACGCCTGTCCTGGAGCCACGTGTTTTGGTTGAACGTATCGAATGAATCGCTTCTACTGTTGATTCCTGCGGTTCGAAGGGGCACTGAATGTGGACGTGATGGAATTCACCAACAGCTATTAGTTGTAGAGATCACCAACAGTGCATTCGAACCCTCTTCCATGATGGCCAAGTGCGACCCGCGTCACGGAAAATACAAGACTTGTTGTCTCATGTGCAGAGGTGATGTCGTCCCAACTCGCTGTGGCCACCATCAAAAACAAGAGAAAAATCCAATTCGTCGACTGGTGTCCCACTGGATTCAAATGCGGAATCAATTATCTGCAGTCGCTCTGATACCAAACTGAGAGAGAGAGCCAGGGAAGGAGAAATAGAAGAGATAGTTTATCTCATATTATTCTTTCTAATACAAAGCACACGTACAGTATTTATAGGACAATAATCTGTACTGGACTTCCTAAATGGATGGAGAAGATCCTCAATAGAAGCAGAGAATGATGGAATAACAGAAGAAGAAGATAAAATGATAAGATTGACACCTAAGACAAATCTAATAACAAACGTATTCTACCAGAGCATACATTTTAAAACACGAGAAACCAATGAGAGAAAAATTTACAAAGGCATACACCAGATTCAAGGGTGAGATTAATGCGAACACTAAAACAAGATCTAACTTTGGGATGGGCAACCCCCGTGGGTGCCGCAAGAACCGCACAAACCCAAATCAAACAGAAAAAGTTCCTAAATTCCATTGGGCTCTGGAGTTAGAATAAAATGTGTAAAATTTTGAAGAAATACAACCTTCCATAAGAACAAACCGAGAAACCAAGGAAACTTTTGACTATAGACCAAGAAAAAAAAAGGTAAACAAAAACACACAAAACAAAAAAGTAAAGAAAAAGACTATACACTATACAAGAATGTGTACCTTGTATGGATTAATTGAGGAAATGTTTTACATGCCAACCATTAATAGGTAATTGAAGAAGATCCCCATCTAGATCCTTCAGGAAGAATGTATGCTCACCAATTATTATCTTAATGGAGTAAGGGCCCATCCATAATGCATCAAAATTTCCATTTTTTTTCTTCATGCCTGTTGTACCTAACTAATACAAGATCTCCAACGTTGAAAGCTCTAGGGGTTACCTTTTTATCAAAAAAATTCTTAAGTTTCTCTCTGAACTTAAGGTACCTCTGATGAGACTTTCTTCTATCTTCATCTAATGCCAATATATAATGCACTCTTGTCTCTAATGGGTCTATTCGCCCTTCTTCCACAAGTTGTTTTAAAAATTGATACGATGATAGTTGCAAATGCAAAGGGAAATACAATTTGAATTCCATATACCATCTTAAAAAAACTCTTTCCAATGACGGTTTTAATTATAACTTTGTCTTCCCATAAGGAAAACTTGAGTTTCTCACCCCACTTCTTCTTGTTAACCTCCAAAGTTCTTCTGATTATTTTGAGTGGTTTTTTATTACTGGATTCAGCTTGACCATTCCCTTGAGGATTAGAATTGGAAGAATAAGTCAATTTAATGACATACTATTGACACATAGTTATTAAATTTTTATCTCTAAAGCTCGTAGCATTGTTAGCCACAATTTTTCCTAGCACTCCAAATGTATAGATGATGTTATTTAGGATGAAATCCATCACTACTTGATCAGTTTTTTTTTTAGTAGGTATGGCTTCCACCCATTTAGTAAAATAGTCTATAGCTACTAGAATCCACTTATGCCCTACACTTGAGGAATCGACCCTTTCTCCTATGAAATCCATACCCCATTATTTAAATGGAGCCTCAATAGATACTGGTTACAAAGGAAAAGCATCGGATATTTTCATTATTTTAGAAAACTTTTGACATTTTTCACACTTTCTAACCAATAATGTTGTATCTTTAAAAATTTTAGGCCACCAATAACCTGCTCTCAAGATCTTATGAGTAGTTACTCTTTCTATAAAGTGGCCTCCATATACACCCCCATGAAATTAATCAATAATCTTGGGGGCCTCTTCCTCTATTATACATCTCAACAAAACTCCCTCTAGGTTTTTCCAATCCAACCCATACTCTGTCATAACATATTTTTTGGAATTTAATTTGAGTGTCCTCCTTTGATTTTTATCCAGGTGACATGGACACTCCAAATTTCTGAGGTATAATATAACATCATTATACCATATGGAATATATTAGTTTATCCTAAACACTCTCATTTTCTCCTTCAACTTTATTGATTTCCATGACATGTAGATTTCTTTCTTCCATTAATCTTTGAAGTCCCAAACCCCTTACCAAGTTTTTTGGTCTGCAAGTCCATATCATATTCGTTTAATGTGTTCAACCAGTGGAATATTTTACTAGAAACCTCCATTTGTGATAAAATTTCCTTGACCATAGTATGGGGAACATAATCGATAATTCTAGATCTTCAGATATAAGGCCTAAAAATGTTGGTTGCTCTTACCAAAGTGAAGGCATTTTTTTCCATGATGGTATAATTCAACTCACCCCCTACAATGCTTTACTAAAAAATGCAATGAGCCTTTCATTTCCTTCTTCATGTTTTTGCAATAGTACATATGCAATAATGTTCTCAGATGGAAAGGAAAATATCAGAAAATACTTATTTTAATCAGGGGCTGTCAGTACTGGAGCACTTTTCAATGCTTCTTTAATTGCATTAAAATATTGGTGATCTCCCTCCTCCCATTTGATAATCAGATCCTTCTTTAACATGCTTGTAATAGGGATAGTCATTTCTGAAAAATTTGAAATGAATCTCCTAATAAAATTTATCTGCCAAAAGAAAGACGGAATAGCTTTCCTTATTTTTGGGACAAGACCTTTACCGATTACTTCCACTCTTTCAGGGTCAATCATGACCCCCTCTTTTGACACAATATGTATAAGAAATGTTTCCTTCTGAACCCTGAAATGGCATTTTTTTAGATTCAATGAGATGTCATATCCCTTGCATCTAATCATCATTTTCTCTACATGACTCAACTGATCTCTTCTATTTTTGGAGAATACTATCACATCATTCTGATAAAATGAAATGAAATCATTGATGTAATCTGATAATGCAACATCCATTGCTCTCTTAAAAGTAGCCCCAATGTTCATTAAATAAAAAGGAATTATCACATAAACATAAGTACCCCATAGAGTGGCAAAGGCATTCTTGATTCTCTCTAATTACTTCATAGCCACCAAGATGTATCCTAAAAACCCATCTAGTGTGGAAATAAATTTAGATCCAGTGAATAAATGTAGTATGTTATCCATATTAGGAAATGGATAATTATCTTTAATTGAAGCCTTGTTCAAGTTCCTGAAATCAACACCCATCCTTATGTCTCCATTTTTATTTATAACTTGCAACACATTTTACACCCATGAATAATATCTTGTTGGCTGTATGATCCCTCCATCCCTTAACTTTTTCAACTCTTCTTGCATTTGGAGGGAAAGGAGTGGATTAATCAGCCTTTACTTCTGCCTAAATGGTTTTGCATTAGGTTCCAGTGGTATCTCATGTTGAAAAAGATCCTCCCTACATGCTTTCAATTTTGAGTAAGACCATGCCAAGAAATCTTGGTACTTTTTCAGAAACTCAATGTAGGATTGCTTTTCATCCTTACCCAAATTACTGCCTAGCCATACTTTCCTAGGTCTTTCTCCAGTTCCACAATTATGATCTTCCACATCTCTTGAAGTAGATATATGTCTATGAAATACCTTGTCAACATTATCAAAGTTGGATTCTAAAGTCACTAATCCTATAGGGATCGTGCTTGTCTTCAATTGGATTATGCCTTTACCAAACATGGTATCTTTCCCATCACACACTGTGACCATTTGTTCCTAGTCAATGCACTGATAAGTAAATTATACTTCATTCTACAAGAACCACTAAACTTGGGCATCATTACAAAATACTTTCCAATGTTTTACATTTTCAAGGATATATGGTCTTGGTAAAACTTAAATATTTTAATCATAGTAAGGAGAGACAATGTAATTTTCAAATCTAGAGTCAATCACTGCCAACCTATCTTCTGCAGTAGTTTGATTTCATTCATGGTATAGTATATTAAGGGATTCAAACATCTCAACAAAATTCCACACCTCTTTCTTATATTGTTTCATTCTTCGATTCTTCGTAGCATATAGTTTTCTCACTTGCTTTACCATAAGTTCAGAGTCTCCTTTAATAATTATATCCTTGATACATGTTTCCAAGAAATCCTCATGCTTATGAGAAATGCCTCATACTCAACAATATTATTTGTACATTAGATGCTCAATTTCAAAGAAAAATTAAAGGTCTATTGTTTCGGGGATATCAATACAATCCCAACTCCATTTCTGAAACTAGATCAGGTGTCATCAAACATCAAAGTCAAAGGTGTGCTGATTTTATCCAATTACCTACTTTTATTGATGGCATGATCCTAAAAATCTACAAACCCCACAAAATTATTAACATCTACATCAGCATACAACACTTCATGAGAATCTTTTTTGGGATCTTCAATCAGGTGTAGCATCTTCTTCTCCCCATACAACTTGACAAGGTTCCCCTCTACTAGTATGGTGGTATATGACATATCCATTTGCATACTTACACCCACACTAGCAACCCAATTTCTTGATAGTAACATACCCCATTTACTAGGGAAATCCAAAATTACTACATTCATTTTTAAAAACGTACCAGGATAAGCTTCTAGTTACACTACTTAAAGTGGTATAAAAAGGTCAACATCAAGGTGAGATTCAACAAGGGACATACACAAATACACTTTAGGAAATTCACCCAAGTCTTCTAATGATTCTTGCACCTCCAACTTTGCAATCATAGGGGGAAGATCCACATTATTTACATCCTTTCCTGGGGGAACTCCCTCCTCTTTGAACTTGAAATACTCAAATGTCCTTTTCCTATGCTCAAGAATCCTAAGAAATTCAAAAATAGGTACAATGATTTTTATTGGACTCAAAATCTATGCAATATCATAGGGGATATATGTGGGTAATACTATCTTGGGAGGGATAATAACTACCCCTTCTTTCAGTAAGAGACTCTTCATGACTTGGGCATGGTTAGTGGTACATGAATTATTATGGATAGCTGGAACTTTTTTAGGCACATCCTTCTTGGAAAGATCTTTCGAGATATTGGTGAGAAGGGGATTTTTTTATTTGGGTTGTGTACCTCCTCCTTTGGCAATTCTACTTCTGAGATTATATTCATTTTCTTAAGCCGTTACCACGTTCATCACAAGCTATTGTTCCTCCTCATAAGGAATTTCTCCATCACACTTCTTAATCATCATAGCCCTTAAGTACTCAAAGTCAATATTAGAAAATTCTAAACCCTCATTTATATCAATCTAGACATCATCAATAGAAGGAAGAGGAGATACCCAGTGGATGCAATACTAAAAATCTTCAATAGTCCAAGAATTTATTAATTTAGTGGAGGAAACCCCAATCCATGAATCATCAATAAATTCTATCTTACAGACATCTCCAAAAGTGGAGTCATCCTCAGGATCTTCACCCTCTTCATTTGGATCATACAGAGGGTGGGGTAAAAAATATTTATCACACCAGTCAATGACATGTGCTTCTTAAACCATAAAGAATCTTATAGTCAATGGATCAGGGACAAGTTTTTTTTCTCTATGAGGTTTTTGTTTACTTCTTGACCCCATATGTCCCTTTCCTCTATCTTCATTTATAATCTCACCTCTTGGAGGACCACTAAATATAGTCATCCCTTGAGGCTGATTATGACCCTAAGAAATTTGTCTTATTCCCTTCTCTTCCTTGGAAAGTTTGTATAAACTCTCTTTTACTACCCCTGTAATGGTTTTAACAACTTCTTCTAGATCCATTGCCTTTATTTTCTGATGATTTTCAAGATTGATCAATTTAACACCCTTCCTCTTGGGAGATTTTATTGTAGCCTTGATATTATTATGAATTTACACTACTTTTTTGAATGCTTGCCTCATATTCGTAGGTTCCTTGTCCCTTAGATAATATGATAGCTTCTTATCAAAGGCATCACAATATTTAATCAAGCAAGACTCGTCACTTGGTCTCAATATTACAGTTAGCCTATTTAAAGTTTTTTCGAATCTGGTGTTAAAATACTAAACTAGCTCATTAGGTTTTTTCTTAATATTCTTGAATTCAGATAAAATAATCCTTGGATCAGTTTTATCACCATATTGTGTCTTAAAAAAAATTCAATGTGAGCCAAAAATTAATAAAATTATTAGAAAAATATTTATATCAATCCCAAGTATCTTCTTCTAAAGTATGGATAAACATTTTCACAAAGATATCCTCATGCTCGATCTCAAAATCTACCATGATGTTAGCAAAAATTTTGAGATGCTGGTCACCACTAATAGCATTATTTACTTGAAACTTTGGAAACCTATTTCTTAGATCATTTGTTTACTGCATTCTTATATCCCACCATCCCCTAAAAATTTATGGGTCGATAAGTATTTACAACAAAGGGGGCTCTAGGTGGAGGTTGAGCCATGTTATTGATAGGGATACAGAAGAAAATGGGGTTGATAATGTTCATGGTAACTGATGGCTTTTGGGATAATGGAATAGGATTCTGAAAGGATAAATCCCCTAATAACCCCCTCTCATAATGAACCTTACTATCTTGAAACAATAGAAAGGGGGACTTAAAAAGACCTCGACTATTTGCAGAGTAAGTGTCCTCACCAACAATACTATGTAAGTTACCTCTAGAGCTATGCGTTTTAGAATGATAAGATGGGTTAGAGTAATCTTCAACTAATGGCTAATCTAAATAAGGAGTATGGATTTATTTTATTTCTATCGCATGATATCGTAATGGTTTCCAGATCTGTCTTCATTTTTGACTTGTTTTCCCCAATTCTGGAAACAATTTTCTAGTCATATCAAACTTGAAGAAAGACCTTTTTCCTTCCAGTTCTACAAAATTTTCAACAAATTCTCAGATAAAGAGACTGAAAATATTGGTATTTATCATATATTTCTTGAATGAACAGAGTCGCCACTAAGATTTGATATCTTAGATGTATAAACCACTTGAAACAACTCGCTAATTTAATCTGATCACTTATTTCAAAAAATCTTAGTGAATTTCTTCATACTTTATCAACATTTACTCCTAGCCTAGAGATATTTAATAGAAATCTTCCTCAAACCAAGAAAATATTAAGCAATTGAGTTCTGATTTATCTCATTTTTTTTGCAAATTCGCATAAAGGATTGAAGATAGATAATATATTTTCATTTATATATACTTTAGACGTTACCTGAGGTCGATATTTTTCAGTATTTCCACAAATGTGCCCTGAAATGGCACCAAAGCAGTGTTAGTACCCAAATTAGTCCTTCCTTTGTAGTCGAGCAACGTCAACATGTAGAGTGGGATGAGTAGAGAATGATGGATCGAGATTTAGGTCATTTTGCAGCTGGGGAAGGATCTCATCATCTCTTGGTCACTCAATCTTAGAGGAGTTATATAACACCCTATTGGGGTATGACCTACCCTACCACATTAGGATTTGCCTTTATCCAGGGTGAGAGGACCTGTTTTGTAGTCTATATTTGTAAGGGGAATGAATATATCAGTAGGCTTTAACACTCCTTTATAAGGAAAATGTGAAATAACCTTGGGAAGACATGTTCAATTCAACAAATTATAACTCTCACAAGTTTTCATGCTAGACAATGCATATTTCTCCTAAAACAAGGATAAGACTACTAAAGAAAGTAATTGAACTAGCTTTCTTATACATATTTTTCATTAAACAATGAAATCATGGGTAATTCTAGTGGGATCTGTTAGTTTTAGATGTATTTGGCTAGCGAATTAAGCAGGATAAAGTTGATTATATCAAATCTTTGGGAACTCTTCAAAAATGTTAGAACATCTGCTAGATGAGATGATGAAAACAATACAAATAATCAATAATGAAAATTTAACCAGAAGATGTGCATCCATGGAAGCCCAAACATACACTTTTTAACACATTCTTTGAAAATTTAAAAATAAAATCTCATGAAAAAGACTGCAAATATATATCAATAATCCCTGATTTATCATGCCTAAGATATAGTCATGGGATAACAAACAATTTGTATCAAAAAAATGGAAGCATAATGAATTTTAAAATGTTTGTTATAAAATGAGATGAAAGTTATTCTCATAGCTCAATTGTGATTACCACAACGCTACAAAAAAGCTAAGATCTTTTCTGATTTAAAGGAATTATTAACATAATATTACAACCACAAAATGAATAGCTACTCTAAACACCTCAACTTAAAGTCGACACAAAAATTCTCTTGATTAACACAATTAACTTAGGGCTCATATAATTTTTTAGGAAGGGAAAATATCACTTAGAGTTTGATTGCTTATTAATGGTGGTACACTTGCAACCATCTTGACATGATTCAATTTGAAATATCAAGAAATTAACAGGATTCTCAGACAAGTTCTTGGAAAAATGGTTTCTCTCAGTTTTTTTCCTTTCTCTTGTAAAAATTTCAAGAAAATTTTAACCCCCCTTATGTAAGAGTATTCTCATTGTATTTATACAATTTCACTTGCTCACTCATCCTCCATTTTCACCCCAAAAGCACATGAATCTTTAAAGAGAATATTATTTTTCCATTTTTTCTAGGTGGAAAATTTATGAGGCATTCACGTTTATTACTTTCATTAGATATGATTGGGGCACCATGCTGTTTCCTTTTGACAATTTTCTTAATCATTTATTTCCTCTTGGCATCCAATAGAAACAACTTTTTAATAATTCCCAAGCAGTTCCATATGGCTTTATGTGACAAGAAATCCTTTTCATGTTTGAAAATATACCTCAAGAAATGCATACTTGCATTCGTACTTCTCAGAACTGAGTTTCCTCGTGTGGATTATATCACATCAATCAAATACCTTTTGTCGTACATTATCAATTTCTCTCAATTTTATTCTTCTCATGTGAGATGAGAAAAATATTCTTTCATCTAATGGCATCAATTTTAATTGACATATGATGTATGCACCATCCTCATTATAAACAAAATTCTACTTTCTCACCAATATGCATTCCTTTTCCTATCTTGAGAGTGAATAATTTTTACATAGATATTATCATCATAATGGAAAATGTGGAGGTGGAAAACATTATAAAAGATATTTCTTTAAAATATTTAAAAAAAATCTTCTACCTGCATGTTACTAATGAAGCCTTATTCAAATATTTGTTTTATATTATAGTCCCAAGGGATACTAGAGGGCCCTTGACCTATTAGAAAGTTTGGTTCATAATCCTTGTGATATTGATCAAGATCAATCCTTTCTTCTAAGCCTTCCAATCCATGTACTTCCATATATTTCGGTGGGAACATTGGAAATTTTTATAAGAATTGAATAAATTCTAGATCAAAAGGATGCCTTCCATGTCAGGGAAGACTGATTACTAGTGTTCCTTTTTATGAAATGACGAATTTGTTTTGAAGTAGATTCCTAAGGAGTCCTACGTGTTGTATGAAAAGTCTTCCATTGATAAAATTCCTGCCATTTCTCACACAGAGTGATGATCAATGAACTTCCCCCATGAAGGGTGGCAGTCACATGATTGATAGTCTGCATAGGGAGGCGATTTCAACATTTTGGATGGAAAAAGAAAATCCATCTATTAAAAACTAAGATTTAAAATTTAATGAAATATAATCCTAAAATAATTAAATGGCAATTTCCTGCAACTAAACATGAGTTGAAATTAAGTATTAAAGATCTCAAATTTTATTTTATGGCACCCAAATGTGTAAGATTCTTAAATTAAAGGAAATGGTTTTTTTCCCCAATTGTTGAACTCAAAACAAGAAAATGATTTCATTAGAATACAAAATAGATCCATTGTAGGATCTCTACATTTAAACAAATGAACAATATTACAAAAGTGGAATCTTTACAACTTTAGCCATGAAATATTTTCCATGGTTGCTCATATTTCTCTCACGGATCTTCCTCTTTCTTCTCTCCCAAAAACCTACAAAACAGAAATGAGAAAATAAGTAAAAATGAATAAATAAGAACACTCCATAGAGATGATAAGGGTTAGTGTGAAATGCCTAAGATCCTAGGGCCCTTATTGAATCCATGTAAGGGTTGTGATTCATCCCTACAAAATTTAGGTGAGAAATTGGTGGGAATATGTTTTAAGTGAAATGTATGTGTATCTTGTGAATGGGGCCTCTAAAGGAGTGTTAGAAGATAAACTCAAATTATAACCTTAATGTCTAGTTGGTTACTTTTAAAAATAAAAAACCCCTGGACTCTTTTATTTAATTAAATCAAATCGAATCAAGGGTAACTTGAAAACTCTTAATTTAGGAATTAAATTTATTTGTATTTAACTTAATGGGAGGGTGAGTTTAGACTTATCCCTAGAATAATAAATTAGTAAATGACATTAAAACTATGCTACCAAATTAATTAAAGATTATAATAAGGGGTTTTGAAGCCGATCTGGTGAATTAAATAATGTTAATTAAATCTTATTGAAAATGAATAAAATTTTAAATAGGAATTATATTAAATCTAGTTGAAGGTATTCCCGTTATAACTTGGATTTGAAAAAAAAAGTATTCCTAATTTTTCCAAACCAATATTTAGGTTTGTCTTTTGTTTTGTGTGGGAAATTTATGGGCATTACACTTGGTATCAAAGTCATGGGTTCAACGCTTGGACCCTTGGATATACTTGAAAACTCAAACAGATAACCTATTACTACCTACAACTAGATCACATAACTTTGCATGACATTTAAAATGTAGAAAACCTAGAAAACTGAAACAAAACATAGACTGGTAAACTAATTTCCATCTTGATTTGTGCAGGAGACGTGAATCAGATGAGGTAGTTTTCTATCTAGAGTTATATATACCACTTATAAAGAAGGAAGTGGTATTTATACTTCCGCAATTGCCACAGACATTGCAGGATGTCAATGCGGTTATATGAGGTGGAGCAGTTGGGGCACAACCTGGTCAACATGATAGTGAGCCATCACATGAGGCTCAACACCCTTTGAGGAACAACAATGAGAATATGGAAGAAAACTCCCATGTAGAGTCATCTAGAGTAGAATTCACCTCAAAAAGGACATAGAGAGAGGGTTTCAGGACATAATGATCGATCTAGGAGCCCTAGGATGAGGTATGATCATACAGAGAGACCTAGGGGTTAACATTCATCAGCTGTAGATCATATCAGGGAGATCTTAAAGCTACAGCTATTGCACTATTATGGTGATACATGATTTTTTTCAGGTAGACACTTGGTTAGTGAGCTTGAGCGGGTGCTTCAAGCTTTTCCCATGTACTAGTAACACAAAGGGTTGTGCTGCGATTCATCTTCTGAGGGATGGAGCAGGTGTCTGGTGGAGGAATAAGGAGTAAAAGCTCTATGTAGACTAAGAGGAAATCACTTGAGAGATCTTTGAGGAGTGGTTCAGGATCAGATACTTATCCAGGAGGTTTATTCATCATAGGATAGATGAGTTCCATGACCTATGTTAGGCATCCATGACAGTAACAGAGTATGAGAGTCAGTTTATGGACTTGCTTTAGTATGTCGACTACATACATGATGAACACGTTAGGATCCATAGGTTCATCAAGGGCCTAAACTTGGATTATGGAGGTGCAATACACATTTATTATCCACAGAAATTAGTTGAGGGTGTTGAAAAGGCCTACATTCTAGAGGAGACCAGTGGGAAGATGCAATAGGCTAGGGATAGAGTGTGAAGCCATATTCAGTAGATGCTAGATAGTAGGATGAGGGAGTCAACTCCTCCTCCTTATGGTGGACATGGTTCTACATAGTATTCATTTAGGCCACCACATTAGCCACCTCAGCAACAAAAGACTTGTCCACCGTCTAGACCTCCATAGAGATTTGACACTCAGAGGGGACGGAGTATGAGGCCTCCCCTTGGGGTTCCGATCAAGACACATGGAGAACCTAGATCTTAATCAGTATGAGCTCATTAGTAGCAACCACAACATTCCATAACAAGATCATCCAGATCAACGGAAAAGACCACTAGAGTACCTGCTGGATCTACATCTCATTGAATGGAACCAGGTAGTTTCTATGGATGTGGTGTACTTGTACATCATTAGAGATAGTTCCATCAGAACCCTAATAACAAGGGTAAGGCACTAATTTATGAGCCTACAGTGGTTGACATCTATGGTATAGTGATGAAGGCTTGTGGTAGTTAGGCAAGGCCTTAGTTAGGATGTTGATATGGCTTCTGACGCCAATATTTCATTAGAATCCTTAGTCAAGAAGTGCATAGTGGACCTAGGACCCTTCACCACTATCTTTGATCTTTTTATCCTTCCTTTGGGTTCTAATGGAGTGATATTGGGAATGGATTAATTATCTACACATCAAGCCATATTTGACTGTTACACTAAGGTAATATTTTGTGTAGATGATTTGGGAGTGGAGTCAGTGATAATTGAAGTTAGGAGACCCATCTCGATTCACACTATTTTCTCCATGCATCTTAAGTGGTGTGCATAGCATAGGTGTCAGTTGTATGCTATTACAGTTAGTGATAGGTTAGAGGATGGGGCTAAGGGACCTTCTCTTCATGATCACCCCATTTTGTAGGAGTTTTCAGATGTATTTCCTAGTGAGATGCATAGGTTTCCTCCCCCACATCAGATAGACTTTCTTCTTGTTTGGAATTTTCAATGGCTGACTCTATCCCTTTTCACGCCTGGGACACATGGAAGCTTGCGCTCATTTGAGTATACATTTTGAGTTTATACCTTGGAGATGCGCTGATGAGGCATGTGGAGGCTTCCATTGATTCTCCTATACTTAGTCAATTTTGGGCTCGTTCTGAGTCATTTGTAAAGCTCAAAAACTTTGAGCCTTTCGCCGCTTCTTTCCTTTGAGCCTCTAGTTTTCTCTAGCACTGTTTTCTCTTCCCCAACCCTACTACTCTATTGTAGATCCTTCCTATAACTTTTTTTCTGTATTTGAAGTGTGGGCTTGTATGATGGAACTTTCCCTGCAATTTCTTTCTGCACGGGGTCGTGGTTGATCCAATTTTGTCGGGGGTGAAAATTGAGATAACAATTTTTTGACTCACTGGGGCATCTACTTGCTAGATGAAAAGATTAGTTGCCTTATAATATCCATTGAGCATGGAGTCGTTGGTGGTGGCCTGAAGTTGATCCCATTCCTTTGCACATGGACTCTTTGAGACCCATTTTTAGTTACTCTGTATTTTTTCTATTTTAAAGTGAGCAACCGTTGTGGAAATGATGACTCTCCCTCTTCTAAATGTTGAAGGGCCTAATGCATTCACCTGGAGGCACATTGAATTGTATAACGACACAAACTTGGAGCAACAAAACAAACCTGTGCCACAACACTTAGGGAAATAAATCCTAAGCTACAACAAGACAATGTACATACACACTTAGGGAAATTAAAATTCTATACTAATATTTACAAGGGTGGAACCTTCCTTTTTAGTAGTAATGTTTGAGATAGATCTCGTTAATTGGGATCTTAAATTCTTTGCCATCCAATTTAGCCAGCTAGAAGGCATTGCCACTTTTGCACCTTTTGGTCATGTAGGGGATTCTCCAAATGGCATCAAACTTGGAATGATTTCATTTTTTTTCCCGATCCGCATCCCACTTTAAAACTAAGTTCCCCTCTTCAAATGTCCTTGTTCTTACTTTCTTGTCAAAACTCTTCTTGATCAATGCTTGATCTTTCTCCAAGGTCTGCATTACATGCTCTCTTGCCTCTCCTACTTCCATCAGTTTTGCATACCTGATTTCCATAGGTTCAAACTTGCCCAGTTCTAACTGTTTCATAAGCTCAAAAGTGGCCAACTCCAATGGTATGAAAAATACTTCCTCTTTTCCATATACAAGCTTGTATGTAGAGCTGCCTGTGGATCTTTTGGATGTGGTCCTATTAGCCCATAGAGTTGATTTGAGATTTGTATACCAAGTTCTCTTATTTTCATCCAAATTCCTTTTGAAAATCCTTAATAGGTTCTTATTTGTGGACTTTGCTTGGCCATTACCTTGAGCGTAACATTTTGATGAAGTGATGAGGTATACACCATTCCTGAAAACCCATTCATTGATTCTTGTACCAAGGAATGCCAATTCATTATTTGATATAATAGTGGCAGGGAATCCAAACCTGGTGGTTATTCTTTCATAGAAATCCAAGATATTTGACTCATTTGCTTCCTTAAGTCCACTTGGTGAAATAGTCTATTGTAGTAAGTATCCACTTATGGCCCTAGCTTGAATTTGGGTTAATCACCCTAATGAAATCTAGTCCCCATTACATGAATGGTTGATACACTAAAATGGGATGAAGGGGTAGGGCTGCTAACTTCTCCTTCCCTATAAATAATGCACACTTCTTGCACTTCTTGATCCATGAGTAGCATTCCCTAAACACTGTAGGAAAAGAATGACCAGATTTCATGATTTTGAGAGTTATTACTTCAGGGGAAAAGTGTCCTCTTGCTTCTCCATCATGGATCTCATACAACACTCTCTCAATTTGGCCTGCCCCAATGCACCTCAATAGTACACTATTGATATCCTTCTTGATAGGACTCCTCTAACAAGCACATATGGGATGGCTTATAGTCTGAAGTATCTCCTTTTTACTTTGTTCCATTCTGGAGGGCACAAACGTATCTGGAGATAATGTACTCAGGATTGAGTCCAACATGGAATAGGTGAATCATTAGTTGGTTGTTATTGATCACTCTGTAGTAACAAGATAGCTTCTTTTTCATCCACTAACTCAGCCTGTTGCTTGGAAGCGAGCTGCTCACACAGACCCTTTCCACAAACCAGTTTGGTCACTTTTATCTCAATTTCATACTCCATTACCTAAGTGATCCAACCTGCCCTCTTCTCTTTCAAGTTAGTTGGATCTTATTTTTTGAGACCAAGTGTCTAAACTTCTTCAAACTCCTACTAATAACAAGGACATGTTTTTTAATGAAAGATTTATTTACCTCATAGTCCTCTAAGCTTTGACTGAAGAAGGCTATGGGTTGTTCCTGAACCTTCCTTATTAGGCTGGACCAGGATGGCTGAGATGGTGTCTGACCCTCCAGAAGCATACAACATGAAGTCTTTTAAAAATTCTAGGTTAATAAGAGTTGGGGCTTGTGATATTGCAAGATTAATGGACTCAAACTCTCTTTTCCTTCTGCTCTCCATTTGAATGAAGGAATCCTCTTTAACATCAATGTTAAAGGATTCACAAGAGTGGCAAAAGCAGGAACAAACCTGTGAACGAAGTTTATTATCCCCAAGAAGCCATGGAGAGACTTTTTTTGTTGTGACAATGGAAGTGTTCGGATGGCTTAAAGCATTTCAGGATCAATTGTTAACCCTTCTCTTGAGACAATGTGGCCCAAAAATTTTCCCTCATGTGCCAAGAACATGCACTTCTTTGGGTTTAGTGATACTCTGAACCTTCTACACCTCTGAAACACCTATCTAAGGTGGAAGAGATGGTCTACAACATTCTTTGAGAAGACATTGATATCATCTAGATACACCAAGACAATATTGTTGATTAGGCCTTTGAATTTCATGTCCATAACTTGCTAAAAAAAATTCCCACATTTTATCATCCAAATGGCATCTTCTTATAAGCATATGTACCCCATCTGGTGGTGAAGGTTGTCTTGAACTGATCTTCCTCTTTCACCATTATCTGGTTATAGCCTGAGTATCCATCTAGCAATGAAAACCTCTCAAATCCAGCTACAACCTATAAGATTTGTTCCATTGGTGGAAGTGGGTAGTGATTCTTGAGTGATTCTCTATTTAGATCATGGAAGTCTATGCACAACCTGATCTCTCCACTTATTTTCCTCACGGGCACCAAGTTTGCAATCCAACTCGAATGCTTGATAGGAAAGATGATACTGGCCTCAATTAGCTTGTTCAATTCTTTTCTCATGAGAAGCTCTGTGTGAGGGTTTATTGGCCTCTTATTTTGTTTGATTCCTAGGAGTAGGTATAGGAGCTAATGTGGGTGTTTTACTAGTGCTTGGAGCTCCTAGTTCAGGGTATAGAGGCATAGGTGGCCTAGGAGAAAGTTTACCAACTTGAATTAAACAATTTTAAGCTCTAATGGAAATGTCATTTACTAGCTTGAATTAAACAATTTTCAGCTCTAATGGAAATGTCATAGGCTGCAGGTAAGGTTGCACCTCCCATAGCTTGAATTTTTAGGGAAATATCATAATTTAAAGCTCTAAGAAAGTATAAGAAAACACCTTCATCTATGGGTCTCGCAGCCAATGGAATCCTATCCCATGTCCTTTGAAATATGAGGTTGAAATCTATCAGCTGCTCACTAGGAGCCCTCTTGATTGTTGTCAAATGCTCCAAAAGGGATATATTATCTCCCTTCTCTCTAAATTGGTTGTGAAGAGATCTTCACAAATGGACCTAATTCTGAATGGAGCTTGCTGTTAAACTCTTGAGCCATTGTGAAGCTTTATCTTTGAGTGAAGAGGCTAAAAATTTGACTGCAATGTCCATCTCAGTGATCTCATGAATTGCATAGAAATATTCAATTTCTTTAATGTGGTCACTAGGAGAAGTTTGGTTCTCTCTATTGAAATAGGGAATTCTCTTTAATGTTGTGACTGAGACTAGATTTTGTGCATTGAGAGCGAGTGGGTTGCTGCCAATGAAATCAACATAGGGGTTGCATGGTTGTGCCATTCTGATTGGACTGAGAACCCTTGTTGATTAAATGAACAACCTACTAGGAGGAGGTTTTGACAAGGTTCTATTTGGTGGAGATGGAGACCTATGGGCTTTTCCTCCTCCTTCTCCCTCAGTCTAGGGACAAGTAAAGATAGAAAAATAGTCCCTCCTCTCTAGTTCTTGACCTTGTTTGTATTCTTCTCATGAACTTGAAAATATTATACTGTTGAAACTAGTAGATTATGATCCTTTGGAATCACCATATGTGAAACTTCAGAGCTTCTTAAAATTTGAAAACTTGCAACAAGTGTACATAAATCTTACTGCAATAAAAAAATGGAGACCTCTTGGTCCCACCAAGAGTGCCAAAACTATTAGTGCATAATCATAGCACCCCTGAGTGTCTACAACTAGGTGAGTTGAAACCCTCAATGTGATTACACAACATGGAGCATCTCTCAAAGTGTGGGACCTTACGAGTTGAGAGAGCTATCTGAATTAAGGCCAATTCTTATTGCTCTGTTAAGGTGTAAATTCATAAATTAGAAAGGATCTATTCTAAACCTACTCTATCTTACCAAGGAGACAGGGTTGAGAAGATAAAAAAATAAACCTAAGCTAATGAGGTGATGCACCAAAAGGAATTTTAAACACATATCATAGAAATTTAATGCAAACACCATGCATAGATAACCAAACTGCAATGAGATATTAGAAGGCAACAATAAACACCTAAGAGGGTCGAGAATCATACACAGACATATAATATTGCTTTAAAAGTTGATACACTACATTATAGTGGCCAAGAGGAAAAATATTGCATTATGACTTGAATGGGAGTTTTGGAAACTCCAAAAATTTGCTTGCAGATAAGGGAAGAAGGGAGAGTGCAAAACAGAAATGTCCAACTCTTTCTAATGAGCCCAACTCCTTCTTTTATAAATGCTGCATAGAGGGAATAAGGAGAGAGGTGGGAAAACTAATTTGAATCTCAGCTACCGTACATCAAAGCCCCTAAAAATCTGCCCACAATCTGTCAAGTCCACTGCTCCATATCTTCCCAGCGTGTCGAAGAAGGAAGAATGACAGATAAAATCAAATCTGATCAGGTTGGTGGAGTAATTGGATCACATATTAATAGCACGAAGACATTTTCTAACATTAAAGTTTTAGGTTTCCATAGCACACACGAGGTCGAGACCTTTCTAATGGTGCCAAATTTGTTAAATTTCAGGCACTTGGTTGAAAGATATGTCCATTTGAATGTTTGAGTTGGTTCCATAAAAAAAATGGTGAAAACTAGTTTGCAGAACGGGTATGCAGGCCCAAAATTCATTTTGTGCCTTTTGGACACAAAAATACAAAAATGTAAAAATTTCCTAGCAGTCCTGTAATTCAATTTTGTTAAAAAACTATCTCCAGGCCCGCCAGTCTGCATTTTCCATTTGGGAAAAAAATAGCTCCAAGGCCCACCATCCCGCATGTAATTTAGGCCTAACACGTGGCTCCTTGGGCATCGACAGAGATGCGGCTCATTTGAATACTTTATTCCTTTTGGGAGAGGAGCCAAAAATATAAAATTACCTCCGGTGACCCACCTCCCACTTTGACATAGAACATGGCCACATGGAGGGTTGGTGCGCATTTGGGGACTGCTTTTAGATTTTGTTTTTGAAGTTTTGTTGAAGAGACATGTGGCACCTTCCGAAGCTTTTCTCTATTCCTTTATGTTTTGGCTAAGTCCTTTTATTTAGTGGGGCCATATATCCGACCTGGGACACATGGGGACTTGGCACTTGTCTAAGAACCCACTTTTAGAATTACCTTTTGAAGATGCACCGAACTGACACATGGAAGCCTTGTGCTTGTTTGATTCTCTGCTTTGGGCCATGCCTTTGAATATGCACCATTGAGACACTTGGCGCCTTCCACTGACACTTTCATACTTAACCAATTTGGGTCTCTTTCCATTTGACTTATGTTGAACCCTAGCCATGTGGAGGGATGGCACTAGTTTGAGTCTCTACCTTGGGCTCCCATTTTGAAATTGTGCCAAGCTAACATGTGGTTCTTTCCTCTTGTTTGGAATTTTCAATGGCTGAATCTTTCCCTTTTCGGGCCTGGGACACGTGGAATCTCCGTGGTCATTTGAGTCTACTTTTTGAGTTTAGCCCTTGGAGATGCGCCAATGAGGCATGTGGAGGCTTCCGCTGATTCTCCTATACTTAGTCAATTTTGGGATCATTTTGAATTGTTTGTAAAGCCCGAAAAAATTGAGCCTTTCTCTACTTCTTTCCTTTTATCCTTTGGTTTTCTCTGACACCATTTTCTCTTTCCAGACCCTACTACTCCATTGTAGAGCCTACCTATAAATTTTCTATTAGATTTGAAGCTTGGGCTCATACGATGGAACTGTCCCTACAATTTCTTTCTGCATGGAGTCGTGGTTGATCCAATTTTGCCAAGGGGCAAAAATTGAGATAAAAATAATGATCATGAATCATTACACCCTTCCTTGAATCAATGATTTATTTGATCAGATGAAGCGGGTAAAATTATCCTCTAAGATAGATCTTAAGTTAGACTACCATCATTTGAGGATTGCATAGGTAGATATCCACAAGATAGCTTTCCACATGAGATATGGCCACTATGAGTTCATGGTGGTACCTTTTTGTCTAACGAGCATCCCTACATTATTCATGAGTTTGATGAATGGGGTGTTCAGGAAGTTTTTGGATCACTTCGTGCTCATGTTTTTGGATGTACTCATATACACGTGAGGAACATGAGGAGAACCTTTGACAGGTATTATAGTGTCTTCGTCAGTAGAAACTTTACGTGAACCTGGAGAAGTGTGCATTCTTCAAGTCAGAGGTGCAATACTTGGGTCACATCATTTCTAGGAAAAGTATCATATTTGATCTTTGAAATATTGGAGATATTATGGATTAAATAGTACCTACTAGTGTTATCGAGGTATGCAGCTTTATGGGTTGACATGATGCTATCGGATATTTTTTCAAGTCTTTTCTTTGATTGCGCACCCCATCATTTCCATTCAACAAAAAGGGAAGAATTTAATTTGGACAGATAGATGTGAGTAGACCTTCAGGAAACAAAAGGAATGCCTTATGATAGCACCCATTCTTACAGTGCCATATCCACATGGAGAGTTCTTCGTTTGTACAAATGCTTCTTTGGTAGAATTAGGAGGTGTTCTGATGTAGGAGGGACGTGTAATTGCCTTTGAGTCTCACAAACTCAAGGATTATGAGCTCAATTATCTGACTCATGATCTTAAGCATGTGGAAATTGTGCATGCTTTGGTTTGGTGGAGAAATTTCCTTTTAGGCAAGAAATTCATTCTCAGGATTGATCACTTGAGTCTTTGTCACCTCTTCACGCAGCCCAATCTCAATGCTTGTCAGCGACGTTGGATGGAGTTACTTTGTGAGTATGACATAGAGATAGAGCATGTGAAGGGGAAGGAGAATGTGATTTCGAATGCTTTGAGTAGACAAAGACATTTGGTTATGGCTACCTTAGTGGGTACAGAATTACGAATTAGGATTTTACGACAACTTCCACATGACAACTTCAACCTTACAGCTAGAGCCGAAATTATGTCTCAGGATCCCATTGAGGGGAAGTTTTATGGATTTACATTAGATTCAAATAAACTTCTCAGACACAGAGGTTAGATCTATGTACCTAGGGATGGAGGTTTGAGACAGGATATCTAGGTAGAGGCTCATCGTGTACCTTATTCAGCCCATCCAAGGGTGAAGAAGGTGCATGACACCTTGAGGTAGTTGTACCATTGGAGAGGTATTCGAACAGATGTAACTTATTTTGTGTCATTTTGTTTAGAGTTTCACAGGTGAAGGATGAGCATCAACATTTATATGGCCTTCTCTATCTGCACGATATACCGGAGTGGAAATGGGACATCGTATCCATGGATTTCATAGTAATGCTATTGACATCGAGATACCACCACAATGCCATCATGGTCACGGTGGATAGATTGGCAAAAGTGGATCTTTTTTCTCTAGTAAATACCACCTATATATCTGGTGTAGTGTCAATGGTATACTTAGATGAGATTGTAAGATAGCATGGGATTCCATCGAAGATTTTTTATGACCATGATCCATTATATACCTCTCATTTCTTAACCACCATGTAGCATGCCCTTGGGACAAGTATCAACTTTAGTACACCATATCATCCAGAGACAAATGGTCAGATGGAGTGGGTGAATTAGATTTTATAGGACATGTTTTAAATGTATGTCATGGATCATCAGTCGAGATCAGAGGAGTACTTGAACTTGGTGGATTTTTCCTACAACACTTTCCATAGTATGAATGGTATGGCTCCATTTCAGGCGTTGTGTGTCAGGGAGTGTAGGAAACCGCTGATTTGGGATAGGTTAGAGGACAAGGTTTGGGCCTAATTTATTACAGGATATAGAGCAACAGATTTTTATGATTCGACAAATATTACAAGAGACTCGGGATAGACAAAAGAACAATGCAGATTAGAAGAGGAAAGATCACGGTTTTGAGGTGGGCATGAAGGTGTTTATTTGTGTCAGGACACATAAGATCCTTATCCGTTATGGAAAAGGCTCTAATCTTGCTCATAGGTTTATGGGTATCTTTGAGATCTTAGAATGTATCAGTCCTTTAGCCTATCATCTAGTATTTTCACCCAACTTGTCTCACATCTACATGTATTTCATGTTTCTGTTCTTAGGAGGTATATTCTAGATCCTTCTCATGTACTGGATTGGAATGCATTGCAGGTGTAGGATTAGGTGAAGGTGATGGCTGATCCTATTCATATTTTATAGCGTAGGACCTTGAGCCTTTAAGGTAGAGAGATTGATCAGGTCTGTGTCTAGTGGGATCGATATAATGAGACTTCAGCTGCGTGGGATGATACCACACCCTTCAGATCATAGTTCCCACATTTTTTCTAGTGACTTCTAAGAGGAATTCAAGTCTAAGTGGAGGGGGATGTAGTGCCCACTCCTCTTCGACATTTAGATTACTCTGGTTTTTCTTATCTTGGATTGGAGTTATAAACATTATTATCATATTTTATACATTGATAGAGGGAGATTGTTATATTTAATTAGCTTATTTGATAGAGAATATGGATCTTTAGAAATATGACATGATTTATAGGATGGATTATATGTATGGATTGACATATCACTATTTGATGATAT
This sequence comes from Taxus chinensis, assembly GCA_019776745.2. Classification (NCBI taxonomy): domain Eukaryota; kingdom Viridiplantae; phylum Streptophyta; class Pinopsida; order Cupressales; family Taxaceae; genus Taxus; species Taxus chinensis. Next base: position 182,029,974 of record CM034154.1, read on the forward strand.
CGGGCTAGTACTGTACTAAAACATTGGTTTTTATATATAGGTGTTATTATATGATTTAGTTGGTTTTGTGATCTTATGGCTAATTGATAAATTGATAAAATTGAAATATTTTAAATTATAAACAATTGGTGAATTGATTGTTTTATTGATGATTTAGTTGTGATATGAATTGATATGTATATGCACGAGTTTTATTATCTCAATGTCACTAACATGGACACAAGACCAAAAAGGTATTATTTTAAGTTTTACAGGAATTTGCAACACAACAAACCAAAAGTGGATAGGATACCAATAGAGAAGGACTTTGGGGGTATTGGCAACAGGTCGCCTTGGAAACTAGTGTAAATGTATGATGTTATTGCTAGTTGTTAGGAGGTCCCCATTGTGGGGTGGCCTCAAAAGTGACCTTGGGTAATTATGGTTTTCCCTTTTTTAGTTTTATTTATTTATGACTAATTGCATTTTGTTATTATTGTGAGTCACTTTTATTATTTTTGTTAAGTACTCCATTTAAGTTAATTAGACTTTATTAATTAGTGTACTTTGGGATGTGAAAAAATGGGGAAATTAATGTGAGTTGGTAGTCTTGGTTAGTGTTGGATTTGAAAGAATTTAAATACTTTTGAGTGTTCACTCAACCTTTCATGCAAATTTCATATTTTGACTTTCAAGCCAATTTTGGAGGCTTGTGGGACAAGTTAAGCTTCTTCAACACCTCTTATAGTCACCCACCCTATATACCTATGATGTGAGGGGGTTATTTTAGGCCTTGTTGTGTGTTTTAATGGACAAAAAGAGAAATTAAATGCACCTTTCTTACAAGATTCCTTAATTGTTTCCTTTGGTGGTGTGGATTTGGGTTTGAGTGTGTACGAGGGTTGTCATTTCCTCAACCACCAATTTATTGTGCTTTGGATATTGGGTTTCACCTTGTGATGTGGAATGAAAGATAAACTATGTGGCATCCTACATGGAGCCACATCACCTCTCTCTCCTTTCTTTTCTATTTATTCTAATCTGTTTGAGGATTTAAGGGCTACTTGTTTTATTTTGGAGACTTTTGTTTTTGGAGGAGATTTCTTGGAGAGTATTTTTAGGAGGTTGGAGCTGGATTGTACTTGTTTGGACTTGGAAAAGGCTTGGAACTTACTTATGGATTGGAAACTCTTGCAATGGAATGTTATGGTATTCACCCATGTTTTTCTTTTGCTAATTTGTTGTGCATATGTTTGTGAATGAATTATTGTTGCACTTGTGTTTTTGGGAAGTAAAATGGCCCTTAGGTTGTGTAGGAGAAAATGTAAATGGAGATATTTTGGAGGGAGGCATAACATTTTATTGGGTATTTTAAGAGGGAGTTGGTTTGGGGTACCCCACCTTGTGATAAGTTAAATTGTTTCTTATCTTGTTGTCTTATTGTGGTAGGCATAAGAGTGGGAGAGGCATAAGATTTTTTTGGGTTGCAATTGAGTTATTGAAGGTTTTAAGGTGGGAACCCAAACCCTTCGGAGGCATAATTAGACCCCCATATTTCTTTCTATTTCTTGGCTTCATTTTAAAGCCTTTCTGTTGTGAAACTTGTGTGTATTGATGTGATTTTTTTTGTTCTTATAGTGTGGAATTTCTGGTTTGAATTTGAATGTAGAAGCCTTGTAAAGTTGCCAATGGTTGTCTTATACCCCACATTTCTTCATTGTTGGGGCTCGAGGGCCAATGAAGAAGAAGGCTTCTCTTCCTTATTGGATTATTGATTGGCTAGAAAGTGTTTCCTACTCCCCTCTTTTGGTCATTGTGTTCATATTATGGGAAGATGGTGAATCTCAAGTGAAGAGTTGGTCCTTGTATCACCTTGAATAAATGGCTAAGAGATACCTCTTTGTAAAAGAAAGTTTACCATGTCGTCTCCTTCACATGGAGAGCTTGTAAGTTATATTTTTTTAAAAGATTGTCAACCTCTTGTAAATGTGTTGAGAAATGGTTGAGTTGTATTAAGTTTTCTAAATTATGTATAAGGGAAAATAGGAAAAGGAAACTTACATCTGTTACTTGAAAAGCCCTACAACTTGTAAATTATACTAAGATAGTTTTTAATGAAAAACTTGCATCTTCAATGTATTAGTTCTTGTCAAGGAAAATTACCAAATCTTGCATTGTTAAATGAAGTAGAAACATTGAAATGGGATTAAAATGAAAATAAAGTCCTTCCAACCTAAGTTATTTTATTGTCTCTAAAGTGTGAGATGTTTCACTTCAAAAATATTGATGATTGTGTTTAAATTATACTTGTTACTTAAAATGGGTTTCCATTTAGTTATTGTGAATGAAAGTAGATGGTTGATTATTTCTATGGAAAAGAAAACATAGTGAAAATAGTGAAATTTTGGTCACATTTCTCATTGGTTGAAGGAAAAAAATAGAAAATAAGTTCATGTTAGGAAATTTGAGTATGAAACAAGAAATGTTATCAATCTAGTAACCATGAATGGAAGACACCTTAGTTCAAATTATTATTTCTTTAAAAACCAACTTAAGTAGAAGAAAATTTAAAAAATGCATGTTTGGAAGGTTATTTTTTTGGAGAACAAAACCGCCGCCCTATGTAGAGCGGTGGTTCCAGAATTGCCACCCAACATAGAATGGTGGTTGATGAAACACACCTCAGGTAGGGAAGTGGTCACAGGACTACTGGCCTGCGTAGTGCGGCGATTTCGACACTTTTGACGGAAAAATAAAATCCATCTATTAAAAACCCAAATTTAAAATTTAAGGAAATCTAAGCCTAAAATAATTTAATAGTAACTTCCAGCAACTAAAAATGAGTTTAAATTAAGTGTTAAAGCTCTCAAATCTTGGTTTTGGCACCCAAATGTGTAAGATTCTTAGATGAAAGGAAATGGGATTTTTCCCCAATCGTTGAACTAAAAAACAAGAAAATGTTTTTTATTAAAATATAAAATAGATCCATTGTAGGATCTCTACATTAAATAAATGAGCAATATTACAATAGTGGAATCTTTAAAACATTAGCCATAAAAAAAATCCATGGTTACTCTTCTTTCTCTCATGGCTCTTTGTAGTACCCCTACCTGATATCACACCATTGCAGGGGAGAGCGACACATCCTCACAGCCTTTTCAGAGTTGTCTTTTCCTTACAGAATAATATATGAACTTTATTTTGAGTTTCCCAGGACTTAACCACAAAGAAACTCAAGTTAACACTATAATTTAGCAATAATTAAATAATTGAAACATAAAAAACATGATAAGGGACTGTACTAAATAGATATTTAGCCAATAACTACCCCATTTACTATCATGGTGGGTTAAATCAGTCTTGCACAGTGAGGTTAATCAAAAACCATTATCCCCTTGTTTTTCAATGCAAAAAAATTATTTATTTGGATCTATGCCTACATCTAAAGTGGGTTTAATGTCTCTGCAAAATTAGTATCTTTCCCTCTTCCTCTACATGAAAGCATGTCGTTTGTTGTTTGTAAAAAAAGGGGAGAAGAGGAAACTTTGACCTGATGGTCATTGGTTTATTATTGTACACATAAGAATCTTAGGGATGAGGAAGTGCTTCATCCTGACATATTATCAAACCGTATTGCTTTTTTCCTTTCTCTTTTTGAGCACATGTGCTACGTGCACTATAATCTTTGGAATGCCTTTTTGTTTTTCCTGTTGTTTATGTTTAAAGTTGGGCACTCGTTGTATCGATGAAGAAGTTGTAAGTTGCCCTATTTTCCTATTATTCCATGTATGGATCTACAATATTTATGTCTTTCACCTTCCTTATGTAAAAATAAGAGCTTTCGAACTAGGCGTGGATTTCCATTGAAGTATAATTGAAAGGAAATTATTTTTTATAAAATTTGTAATTGCAAGTGCCTTGGTTGATATGTATACAAAATTTGGGACAATACACATAGCATGTGAAATGTTTGACAAAATGCCTAAGATAGATACGGTTCATGGAATGCTATGATTACAGTATATACACAAAACCAGTTTGTTGGAAAAGACATAGAAACTTTAATGCAATGATTTTGGAAGATATTAATCCAAATCGCTCAGCGTGTTATTGTCACCCTCCAAGCCTATGTCATTTGGGAGAAGTTTGCAAGACATGGGCATCCTCATGAAGTGTGGTTGTTGAAAAATAAGAAGATTTATAAAAGGGTATGTAGAAGTTATCCATCCAATGAGTAGTTAAAATAGTCAGAAATATTTTGGATAAGAAATGCACCTAAGAAACTTGTTGGTTATCTATAGATAGGAGAGTACGGGGGGAGTACCTCAGTCAAACATGTTCTAACTGGTGAACATTGTGGAGAATGCTCAAATTGCTTTGTGGAACAGGTATGGAATATTTCAAGAAACTAAGATGGTGGAATTTTTGATGCATGGAAACCACTTGAAGAAATGCCTGAAGTTGATGGGATCTCATGGAATGTGGGGATCACGAGTTTTGTGTAAAAATGTATGAGTTTCCCCTTTTCACTTGTAGTAAATTCCACATTCATCATTTATTGTATTTGGAAATTAAATTTTATTTATTAGGAAATTTAACTCCAACTAATGATAAAAACATTACTTCATTTGAAACTTTCAAACATCAAAAAATTATGACCCCGAAATTTCTGTGCATGGAGCTCCAAACCAAAGCATGTCGCAAACTTAAAAATCCTTGCATGACCCATGGTAACATGAGACACTATATAGAAACTGAATTAAGTTTTTTGAACTTAATTAACACCCTTGCATGTCAAATTTTGAATCCCACTTAGTAAATCAGTCACTTGTAGTCATGTGCTCTTTTTTAGTAAAATATGATTGGTTTAACCTATGGTTACCACTTAGTTTGAGTGAAAATAAAAACCATTTCCACCTATCCCTAGACCACCAGCAAGAAAATCATAATCCATATACATTTCAATGAAAACATGTTGAGAAATGATTGCTGCAAGTGGATTTCGGGGCCCATTGGTTGTTGTATGAGAAGAGTTGCTGACGCAATTACGATAACTAGTCCTGAAGTTGTCCTCGTAGCTGTAGCTTGACCTCTTTTCATCGAAATCGACATCCATCAGTCATGATGAAATATTTATATATGGGGGAGTAGGTGGGAATCATAAAACATAGTGATCGAACTTAGCACAAGAGTATTTAAGACCCAGTTTGTAACCACTTTTGATGTTTGGGTAAGTTTTTCTCAACACGCTACTTTAGCTCAAATTTCTTTATAAGAGTCTAGTTTGAATTCTAGCCACATGTGTGACCTCATAATACCATAGAAATTCTATGTAAAATTTTATTCGATATTTTATCTTGTATAAATAAATTTTGAAGTGTATGGTGATATTCTCTCTCCATCTTATTCTCTCTCTAGAAATGACTAAGATACTTGATTGTTTTGAAAACATAAATGAATTTGGAAATTTAAATTGGTTTAAAATTAAATACTAATGGACATGAAATGGAATTGATTATGACATTGTGAATAGGAAATAAAATGTCTCTTAACTTTCTCTCTCATCCTTAGTCTCTCTCTCTCTAGAACCTAAATATTAAGTGCAACTAAATTTGAAAGTGTGAATGCATGAGAAACAAACTTTTTCTTCTTATCTGTACCTCTCTCTTTGTCTCTCTCGCCCTTCTATTTAATTGAAAATGTGTAAAAAATGATGAATGTGTGGATTTAGGTTTGAGTGTAGGGGATTTAAATACTCAGTCCTAGGACTCACGCAATGTTGGTTGTAGGTACTCCAAACAAGAGAAATTTTCTAGATGGGATCTGTTGTAATTAATGAGTTGTCATTGTAAAGTTATATTCATCTTGAAATAAATATTTTACCAAAGAATAATGATATGTATTATTGTTTGAAGAATTATTCTTTGTATATTTTGAAAAGGGAATACCAGTGTGGCTATATTTTATAGTGCCGAATTGGATTTGAAGTAGTACTCAATGTTGTACCTAGGTTATAAAGTTATTAAACTAATATTTTGTTATGTTAATTATTGCTATATTTCCTTAACACCCACAATGGTAGGTAGAATCTCCCCTCACCGAAACTAACGAAAATTAAAGAATGAGCTATAATGCCTATTGTAATTCCTCCTCCCATTTGAGTCTTTTTCCAAAGTATAAAACATTGATCATGTTAAATAAATACTATGATCTCATTAATCATCTTCATGCTTCGAACGTAAGATTTCTTATTAAGGACCATTTCCTTGACATTTTATGATGTGGTGTTTATATGTTGTGAAACCTTTCATATTGGGATGAGTGAGGTGATCATGTCTAGGTGTTACAGATATCACCATATCTTGAATAATTTTAACCGTCTTGTAAGTGATTTCCCTAAGTACCTTATTGGCTGGCCAAAGCCTTACAAGATAGTTGGTGGTTGTCCATTCAATTGATCTTTTTTCAGATCTAAATTATGTGAGTGGAGACTTTGTGTCAAATTACTTCCGTATTCACCAAAAAATTGAAATAGGTCCCTAGGAGACTTTTGGAAATGCATAAGGTTGTTTGGGATGTCTCTCTTCCAGTATACACTTATATTTGCATGTCTAAGAGAATTAAAGTAAGTTGTCTTGTGTGAGGTCGTATTCGTTGTAGTATTAAATCCCTATGTGTTTCGTAGGTGTTATAGGGATTAATTTTGTTTCAAAATGATGTTATTATGAGACCAAAGTAACCATGTAAATATAGTTGGTAAAAAAGGGTAAATAAGATTAATCTATTCAATGTTGCTACAAAAACGGCCCACCTTTGAGCAATGTCAAAACCAACAAAATGTTAAGGTCATCATAAAATGAATTTAATAATGAGAGAGGTCCACGACTAATTCAAAAACCTAATAAATTTTAAAAATACAAATATGAAGCATGATCACATGGTTTTTTGCATATATATGAATCAAAAAATGGTGCTAATGAAATAATAAAATGTAACCTTGAGAATGGGATGATTGCAACTGTATCTAAGGTCTTGTGAGATAAGGATATTGCACTCTTGTTGTAGTTTTAAAAGTTAGTAAAACCATTGGCGTTAACCTCTTACTATTACTATTGATAGTAAATCCTTAAGATGATGAAATATAAGTAGTTTGAAATGTGAGTTTGTCACTTAAATTCAAAGAAAAATCTCTATAACGGGAACACATGTGTAATGCATCCTTTCATTCAAAATATTATTGTGAAAATATGAATTCCTAATTGGAGCAAATCATTGTGAGTCAAGAATGATACAACTTACTTAGTTAACCTACATAGTTGGTTGTAATAACTTGATTATTAAAAGAGTGTATTGTTACTATTAAATAATGCTATGAATTAAAATCAGGATAGGTTTTCTATTGATCTACTAACCTTCCTTTTTCTTATTGTGAATTTTTCCTCCTTGTAACGATATTACTTGTCTAAACCAAGTAAACATGGCTCTCTCAAACAACTCCTTAAGTCAAATATTAGGAGGCACATGTGTGTATATAATGTCCTAATCACAATCAAGCTATATAAAGTTATCTCCATAAGAGAAATGAGAAAATTCTTAATGAACCGCTATAGGTGAAATGTTAAACAAAAACATGTAGCCTAGTTGTAAATAACCAAAGGGTCCTATGTCATGTGTTCTTCAGAAAATTAGAGTCAACTAAATGTTTTTGAGAAACAAACCTTTAACATAAGAAATGAATATTAAGAGACTCATAGTTGTTTAAAAATAATTTATTAAACAAATGAGATATGGATAACTAATGGAATTGCAGAAAGAAACCAACCATGCATTCTCTAGTAAGGACTAATGCTTTGCAAAATAAAGCAATTGGTGTTTGAAAAATAGGAAATTTTAAACCTTATGTGTTTAATCTTGTTGAAAACTATAAATTCGTATAATGGAAACCTTAATGTAATGAATATGTAAACCATGAAAAGTCCATTTAATGGATTATGCCTATCTTGTCTTTCTTACTGTAATTGGGTCATTATTCTAGTTTACATCATTTGAGTAAGACTTTGGTGCATACCCTTTGTTTTCTTATTGTATGTGTGGGTTCTTGTCTATGTAAGTTTCCCACATGAGGTCGAGTTTCTTTATTTAGATCCCATAAAGTGTTGTGTAGTGTGTAATCAAAGTAAAAATAAAATTATTCTGACAGTTTTACTATTGTATTTTTGTGTTGAAAATGTGGGCATTATATATGGTATCAGAGCGGAGGTTCATGATCTCGAGCCTCTGGGACAGATTGGAGTTGTGATGATCTTGCATGGTGGTGGTGGAGATGGGAAGAGTAATGTGATATATTTTGTGATGTAAAAAATGATGTAATTATGATATTATGAATGCATGTGTTGTGTATGTCACTTAGTGTGCATTTTTTATCATGTTGTTGTCCTTGTGATGAGATTATTCACTCTCCTTTTCATGGATTCAATGAAGAGTTCACGTGTTATGTGACACCTTGTTGTGTGTGAAAAGAATGTTAATGTCGATTGCAGAGTGTTGGAGTGTTTTGTTATTATGTGATATGAAAATGTGTTGATGTGTTGTGTGACAAAATTTATTTATAGTGAATTGGAATTTAGCGTGATTTGCCAAGGTTTTGTGATGAGTCATTTGTGTCAGCATGTTGTATTGCAATTGACTATATGTTGTAATGTTAGTCACTATTTTCATCGTACGTATATTTTTATAATATGTGATGCTTTATGTCATTAATTAGAGGCATATGGTGATGCATTACCCATATTGTGTAGTACTTGTACCTTAGGTGCATTATGTGGAATATTTATGTATCATAACCATGAAATTATTATTTTGTTATAGCATGAATATATACCATGTGTAAGAAACTATGGTTTATGTGCATAAATCACCATTGTGTTACTAATTTAGTTATGTTTTATGTTGTGAACCTTAAACTAGAAGAACCTAAGGGAAGCAACCATCAAGAGTGTATGTGTGGAGAGAGGAGGTATGGACCAAGTTTTCATAATCTTGAGCTGGGTACGAGTGAGGAAGTGGAGTCTTATATAGACTAAAAACCCACTTCTATCTGTTTAGTATACTTTGAGTTTTCTCATTATATTGTGGATGCCCACCACCTTAGGCTCAACTTATGTAAACTAGCATCACCTTCTCTTTCCTATTGGGTTTTCCATCGAATAATCCTATGTGATTTTGACTATGTTGATCCTTGTGCGAGTATGGAGGGATGATTTAGGAAGAGATGATGATAGTTACATTATTTGATATACTCATTTCTAGTTACATGTATATTTTTATGAGATGAGGCTTGATATATGAATGCCAACAACTCGATGAGTACCCCTTTGGTGGTCGTATGAGGCAACATAATGATTGTAATGTGTTATTTCTTAATACATATTTTATCTGTAAATTCATCGTTATCTCTTTTTTATCAGAACCAACAGTTTTATTGATTTATGTGTGCGTATATTTTGGGCATTTATTTTTTTGTTGCACTAACATGCATATTTATTCACTAACTATGGCTAATTATCCATTTGTTTTCCTTAGTTTTAAACTTTCTTTTCATGTTTAAAATTTTTATAGCCTAGCCCAAGGCTATTTATTTTTTCCACTTAGAAATGGATTATTATACTAGTTCTAATATTGTAGTGTGTTAGAATAGGGTCATGGGATTCACCATGGAGTGGTTGAACCTATAGAACCACTTAATTGTATGGGCGTATGCCCCAAGGAGTTATAGATAACTAGCAGGTTTCTAAACCATGAGTGATTATGTCACTTGGGTTAGGGGTGGCGAGGCTCTATGTGCCCAAGGCCATAGGGTGACCTGGCCTCATTAAATGGAGAAAGGAGATGGGGCTCTATGGTTGAGTGACCTGATATTCTTGATGACACTCTATGGTTGAGTGACCTGATGTTCTCGATGGCACTCTATGGTTGAGCGACCTGATATTATCTATGGCACTCTATGGTTGAGTGACCCAATATTCTTGATGGGGCTCTATGGTTGAGTGACCCGGCTTGGTTTTGGCATTGTGATTATTTCTCCTGGGAGGTATATGAAGTTTTTTAGTGATGCTTTGGGAGGTATATGGAGTTGTTTTGTATTTCTTTTGGAGATATATGGAGTTGGTTCATAATGTTGTACGATGTGTGGAGTTGGTGTCATGAATTATGTGTACTGTTGTTACTCTTGTTATTAATTGTTACGTTTACGGCTTGACTCTCCCCTTGGTTGACATGGACTATTGGATATTGTTTTGGCACTGGGTTGGTAAAGTCATGGTTTTTTTTGGGGTCATGTGATTCAATTTTCTTTTGTATCAACGCGATGATTCACTATTTGTTAGTCACTTGTGTGTGTTGGATCTATGCCCGTGACATAATTTTTGGAAATTATTTGTTATGTGGACTACTTGTTATCATTCAATGGTGGAATTAGAAGTCTTGTTATGTGATACAATCGTGAAAGTATGTAGCAAGATGTCTCGTGGGTTTTTTGTGTTGTGTTGAGTTTTGTGTGATAGCTCGAGGATAAATACTTTTGGGCACCCATGAACATAAGACAATTTAAATTTTAAACAATGAATACTAAGAGTTCGAGATTTTAAAAAATGCTATAAAATAAAATAGAACTTCCAATCTTCACGGAACATTACAATTCAAGATATTTCCAAAATTAGTTTGTTTCATTGTGTTCAGATTTTAAATACAAGTTGTGTTGTTAAATTACATGTGTCATTATTAACTTTATTTCCTAGTTATTGTTAGTGCAGAATCACAACACCCCTGAGTGCCTGCAACTAGATGATTTGATACCCTCAATGTGATTCACAACATGGAGCATCTCTCAAACTGTGGGACCTTGCGAGTTGAGAGAGCTCTCCAGATTAAGGTCGGTTGTTATTCCTTTGTTCAGGTGCACATAAATAAATTGCAGAGGATCTGTTCTAAATCCACTCTATTTTACCAAGGAGATAGGGTTGAGAATATACAAAATATAAACCTAACCTAACGAGGTGATGCACCAAAGGAATGTTAAACACTCCTTTTTCAAGCTAACACAGACCATAGAAACGTAATGCAAATACCATACACAGATAACCAAACTAAAATGAATTATCACGAAAGAAAAAATGAACACATGAAAGGGTTGGAATGTAACCGCCGCCCTGCTACGAGCGGCGGTCCTGTGTGCGTTTTCCAGAACGTTCTTTTGACGCTACTCGCTTGAAATATCACGTTTCACTAGCTTTCCTTGCCGAATTGAGCATGCATTTATGTTTTTGGTCCCCTGGAATAGTGTTTTTCCTTTGTTTATTGTTTAGGACTTCAGTTTGGTTTTGATTTTTGGGTGATTGAACTCCTATAAATGCATGGCTGGTGCTCAAACAAATGGCCTGATTTTGAAGACTGATCTTTAGCTCTCATCTCCTCATTTTTAGTATTTTAGCTTGTTATCTTGTTTAGAAGCCATAGTTTCAATTCACTTGCATGTTTAGTTAGTATTGTTCAGCTGTTGGTAAGCCACATACCCATCTTGTGTAGGCAGTGTTGTTATTTCACCCAATCCGGTCTGAAGTTTATCACTGAATTTCTCTTTGCATTAGATTTAAGCTATTATTTTCCTTAGAATACTTGTTTTAGTTCATTTGCATTCTCATTAGCATTTTCCAGCTGTTGGTAAGCCACATATCTAGCTTGTGCAGACAATGTTATTGTTTTACCCAATCTATTGGAATAGAATAGCTTAGGAAGCCATTAAAGTTGCAAGTTTTGCTCTTCAAACAGGATAGTTTCAGGTTCTGGTCGCTTCATATTGCATGGCTTGCAGTAAAATCCCACTAGGAATTGCATAAGCCAAGCTCTGTACTCTTGTGTTGTCCCTCTCCTCCTCGCATTTTCGGTCTGCATTCTGAGCTGTCCTTGGCCAATATCTACTCCTGTTGATGCTAGTATTACACGCTTTTCTGGATCCACGTGAACACGAAAGAACGAGGAGATCATACTGAGGGGACAAGATCACACACACCATCGGATTCGCCACTGTTCTGCGGAATCCAAGTTCTAGCTTTCAAAGTTCTAGTTAGAATCATATCAAATTGAATAGATAATTGCTTCATTTCAGTGAATTCTATTATCGATATTGCCAGGGAAGTTGTGAGGATTGATAGTTTCTGAGAAACTATGATTCACTCCTCATTTCTGAGGTAGGATTAAGAATCTTACAGATAAATTAGATGAGCTATTTTATTTAGAATAAATCTACAAATTGCATAGGCTGATAACTACACTTGGTTATTTTGTCTGTTTTAAATTATTGGTTCGTTGTTATTCCTAGATACATTCAAATAGCTTGCTTTCATTATATTCTTGAAAGGTTTCTTAGAAGAATAGAACTTATTTATGTCTTAGATTTATTCCACGTAGTTAGAATTTGCTTCGTTACAGTTAGATTTACATTTTATTTTGTATGACAATCACGGGACCTCAGGAGCCCAGGGAATATATATTTGAGCCAATCGTGCCTCAACCAAACCTCGTCAGCAATAGTTGACATAGACCAAAATCTCAGAATACAAGTATTCTGAACAACAACAGATTTACAACTGATCAGTTCTCAATTGAGAGGGTTAAACATAGAGGATGACCAAGCACACACGTTTTGGTCAAACCAACCAAATTACAGATTGCCCTAGGTAAGAACTCACATGACTGTAGAAGGGTTCGTAAGAGAACAAACCTTTGGTTGTGATCCTTTGGTCCCACAGCCAGGTGCAGGAGACACTCTCACAGATATAGATACCAGTCTAAGGATCCACGTTGCACGAACACCTGTGAGATATTCTGAGAAAATCACACAGTTGTTGGTCCTAAATATAGAAGCTGAGAAAGCATACGATTACTGGATACTAGGGATTAGAAATTTATTTCGCGCATGACCATAACAGGACCGCAACAACCAAGAGTCTATGGTTGTGATCCACAAATCCCACAGCCCAATGAGTCCACAAGTCAATCAGATATAGACGCTGGCTTACGCACACTAGTATTCCAATCCACTCCACTTCCACCCATCATCATTGAACAATTTTCCTTACTAGATATAGCGGCTAACGAAGCTAGATAATTCTGGACTAGGCCAGAGAATCATCCATAGAGTCAATTGTTTTCACCATCCACCCTATGAACTTATCTGGAGACATACACAAAACTATCCCAGGTCATTTTCCACGTATTCCACAACCCATAGATCGAATCACGCCAGAGCTCGATATTGATTGGAGCCTTCGAGCAGTCATCCTTGCCGATTGATCTATCACACTAGTCTAAGTTAGAAGGGCCTTCTTTGCCTTAGATTTGTAAATTCCACTAATGCGTGTCAAAGACATTAGACTGCCTAACTAGTTTGTTTGAATCCAACGCATATTCTACCCCCACCGGCTGTCTCGGCATGACCTCGAGAGGTCGGGTACGTGGAAGAGTCACTTGTAGATTCTCACGCTCGCCTGTCGATTTTCCGGCATACAAAACTGGTGAACCCAACGTGAAACAAACGAAATTAGTGAAGCTGACGTAAAACTTCCTACTTTCTCACCCGGAGTCATAGTATCACGTATCCTTTCACAAATCACCTTCGTTCCTTCCCATTATTCTACGGGTATTCATATACCCCCCGAATATGTCGGGATTCGATGAATATGGCAGACCCCTCTTGGGTCTCGAGGCATACTATGCCCAATAGAATAGGCAATCATCACCCTCACTCTCAGTATGGGGTGATAACTATTCAACTAATCAGTTGTCAACAAGAAACAGATATAACTCGTCTTTTCAGACAGAGGAGTTAGATCAACCCCCTTGAACACAACAAACAGAGCCTTCAGGCTCGAACAATATGACGTTTACCGGAGAATCTAGTTCGTCTCCTCAAATGCTACTTAGACCACAAATTAGTAGGCAGTCAGATCCATACCTGGTCTTAGATGATGGATAGTCAATACGTTATCCTAAGAGTGAACAACGCTCCCGGGGCATGTACCCGCCTATAGGAGGTCTACAAATACAACCCGAGATCTCTTTTCAGGAAAATACCTCTATGCCACTACATATAGGAAATAATCTCGAAGAATCTTGGCAAGATAGCGATCAGTTTATGACAGGATATCACGTACCTATACAACACCAGGGTATACAACAAATGCCGCTCAGGAAAAGCACCGTGACTTCACCAAATGAAGTCATTTCAACGTTAGTAGAAAAAGTGAGAGGGTTAGAACTGGCTCAAGCAAGTCAAAATTTTCCGTTCATACAAGCAGGAAGTTCCAATCCTCCATACCACTCTAGCCAAGTAGATCTCCTCACAGGTGTAGGCACGTTAGGTATGCCTCCTCACTATCCACAACAAACGCCAACAAGGCATGTCATCTCTAACACTATTCCTCCCGGTCTAGTATCAAGTAACCCATTACTAGACAATACCCCGTCATACTTAAACATGTACTCCAAATCACCACAAGGAGATATGTTCTCCTCTCCTGGCATGTTTGCTCAAACACAGGGACTTCCCTATGCCCCTACCAATGCATACGTTGCACTGTATCAACAACCTATCCCACCACCACTCCCTCAGCAACCACCATCAATGGTCGAAAGCTATGCGATAGGGACTTATTCAGAATATCTAAAGGAACCCTTAGACTTCACCATACGAAGCGTCATGCTTCCAAGACCTCTTCCTGATTTACCCAAGTTCAAGGGTGAGGGAGATCTAAACGCACATATCAAAGCTTACGCTACAGCCATACGAAAATTACTCCCTTGGGATGGGGTTGTGGCTAAAATATTTCCCAAACCTTGGAAGGCATTGCTCTCGACTAGTATTACAGGATACCTGAAGCCTCCATCCATTCATTTAAACAACTCGTGTCAGAGTTCATCAAGGCATTTGACATGAACAAATTTTTGAGAACAGGAATCAGGGAATTCTTGCACATCAAACAAGAACACAACGAGTCTGTCGCCCATTTCATCCAAAGGTGGCGTACAGTCCTTTATTCCTCGGCAAGTGCTCCAAACATGGATCAGATGGAACTATGTGATTTATTCCTTCATTCTCTCAGCAAGGAGGTGAAGGAAGAAGTCCAGAAGTTCCCACTAAGAACTTACGATGAAGTACTTGAGAGCTCTCTTTGAATAGACCAAGCAGCGATAGATAGTGGTCGTAAGGCATATGGAACAAACGGGAGGTTAATCACCTCCACTCAAAACACTACAACTATCACAAATATCAATCAAGGACCCAAAATCCTTAACAAAAATAGTGGGGTAACAACGGATGGAGTAACCGACCAGCCCAAAAGGGTAAATGTTGTTAATACTCCGTCACAAACAAACAACCAACGAAACAACAACTTTACCCTGACGATCAATACAATGGATTTTAACCATCCACAACAACAACAACAATGGCAAAATCCCATACAAGGGCCAAGCCAAAACTCATTTGGTTATCAAAACCAAAGTCAAAACCAGAAACAACAATTCCAAAACTTTAATCCTAATAGGCAACAGTTTGATCATAATTTCAGGCCACAATACACACCTAACCAACAAAATAGGAATTACAATCCCAATTCTTATTGTGGTTTCCACAAAATTTGGGGTCACGATACTAGAACGTGTCATGACTACGATAAATTTATGCAACGTTTGCCAGAAGAACAAAGACAGTTCTTCACAGATTTGTTTTTGGCAGATCCCGTCTCATCATCACCAAATACGCTTGCAGGGGTAGTTTCCCCTCAGAATGCTCCCCTCAAGATCTTTAACGATCTGCTCCCAAATCATGATAGCAATAGGCTGAATTTAACTAGAACAAACAAAAGTGCAATGACAGGAAACAATGATCATGAAGCCTCGACTTCATTAAATCCATCAGTTACACCACAGTTAAGAAGTCAACCGAGACCCAAGATAGTCAGTTTGGTAGGATTAGACGCTGAACTACCTATCGAAGCTATAACAAGAACGCGAGAATATTTCTCTCAATCGAGCTCAAGTCATCTGCCAGAAACAGATAAGAGTCCGTAAATAGTAGAAAAACCCGTAGGTGCCTATGATTTAATTAATGACCTAACAAAGACCTTCTCACACATCTCATTTTTAGATTTACTAAAGAACTCTCCTCCTCACAGAGATGCTCTTTTAGAAGCATTAGGTCTAGGTCATCTAATTAACATCACTCCACCTCCTGAAACACAAGTAAATCACGTAGATTTTGATATCCACCCTCCGAGGCAGCTAGACAAGGATGTCAAATTCATATTCGAAATAATTAAAATGCCCACAGATGCTGAGATCACACACCGAGATGATCCAGCCTTACACTTACAAGTATGGGTTTATAATAACTACGTAAAATGGGAAATGATTGACGATGGGGCCGCAATTAACATAGTCCCTTTCTCTTTCCTCCAAAAACTTGGATATGGGGAAAAAAATTGTTCCACTACTCGAAATACATTGAGAGGCTATGATAGCCTTAAAGCCACTTCGATAGGAAATATAATACTACAGGTCACCTTATGGCCCAAAACAATCCTTACTGAGTTTTATATTATAGATCAGGAAACTAATTATAATATGATACTCGGCCGACCATGGATACACCGAATGAAGGCAATCCCTTCTACATTATTTCAAGAAGTAAGATTCTTGCATCTAGGGAAGGTATTTGTAGCCAAAGTCAATCCAAAACCTTTCGATTTGCACCTAGCTGATTTAAAGAAAAGACCAGGGGTGCACTAAGAATTTGAACTTCCAACAAACCAACTTAATAAACCCACTGACCCAAAACCAGAGGAAAAGTTAGTACCTACGACGGATCTTGAAACTATCAGCATAGCCAAAACAATTCCAACCCCCAAAGATAAAACTAAAGAAACAGTATCATTAGGGACTACTGCGAAAATTGTTGAACTAATAGAACAAGATTCACCAATGTTCTTACCATTTGATTTAGTAGGCATAGGATATTCCCTAGGTGTTGCTTCCCTTCCAGCAAAGGACCTCTGTATGGTAGAAGTAGAGTGCGCAAACGCAGCAAATGCCCCAACATCTATACTCCCAACTAAGTATTGGACTCTCCATTTTGATGGAGCTAAATGCCGTTATGGAGCGGGGGAAGGTATAATTCTTACTTCACCCGAGGAGAAAGTCCTCCCATTCGCCTTTAAGTTAAACTTTGAATGCACAAACAACGGCGCTGAGTACGAAGCCCTCCTCCTTGGCCTCACCTTAGCCAAGAGAATTGGTGTTGATAACATCAGAGTCTTAGGAGACTCGCAATTAGTGGCAAATCAAGTTTCTGAAGTATATGAAACCAAAGCCGAACACTTGCGGCTTCTTTAAAGAAGCCATATTAAATTTAAGCAAGGCATTTAACTTCATATCCATTGAAGCAATCCCGCGAGAGAAAAATCTTCTCGCCGATTCAATAGCAACTTCAGCATCACGTTTCACTCCAAGTAATGAGTTAGAAGATACCCAGTTCACGGTGTCCATTCATGATGAGCCATTGATAAAAATAATGACAAATCCCCTTTTAAGTGGAAGTGAATCTACCACCCCAGGCCATGTCGATAATAATATGGCCACTTTAGAATACT
Source organism: Taxus chinensis (assembly GCA_019776745.2). Classification (NCBI taxonomy): domain Eukaryota; kingdom Viridiplantae; phylum Streptophyta; class Pinopsida; order Cupressales; family Taxaceae; genus Taxus; species Taxus chinensis. Next base: position 182,047,658 of record CM034154.1, read on the forward strand.
TAAACGCCTATGCGGCATTACATCTCTCCTATCATATGCTAGATTTATCCTTAATTCCACATTCGTCTTCCTATTTCGGGAATCCCATGATGGATTTCCTCTCACAAATGGAACCTAGCATATACGCAGTAGACAATGGGGAGGGTTTGGATTTACCTCCAGCACCACCTGAGTTCGAAGAGGGTAACGCCTCTTTGATCAAAGAAACAATCGATGTCAACATCGGGACAGAAGATGAACCGAGAATATTGAAATTAGGATCATCCTTAACCCCAGAAGAAGTGGAAATACATACTCAGATTCTCAAAGAACATCAGAAGGATTTTACATTTAATTATAAGGAGATGACAGGAGTCACACCCCACATTGCGGTGCACAACCTCGTCACTAAATCAGATGCAAAGCCAATTAAACAAAAATCAAGACCCATGAAGCCCAAAGTAGCTCTCATGGTAAAAGAGGAGGTAATAAAACTCCTCCAGGTAGGGTTCATCAAACCAGTCGACTACTCCCAATGGGTATCTAATATCGTCCCCGTTCTCAAGAAGAATGGAAATATATGCATCTGCATAGATTTTCGAGATATCAACAAAGCGTGTCCTAAGGACGACTTCCCATTACCATCCATAGACGTTATTGTTGATGCAACAACTGGTTTTGAACTTTTGTCTCTCATGGATGGATTCTCGGGATACAATCAAATCAGAATATCTTAGCAAGATCAAGCTAAAACCACGTTTATAACTCCTTGGGGAACCTATTGCTATGTTGTTATGCCATTCGGTCTCAAGAACACCGGTGCTACGTACCAGCGGGCCATGACATACATATTTAACGATCTAATTCATAAAATCTTGGAATCTTACGTAGATGACTTATTGGCTAAAGCCAAGAAGCGTTGTGACCATCCCGAAGTACTCTGCGTCATTCTTTCACGTCTAATAGAATACGGAGTCACACTAAACCCAGAGAAATGCGTCTTTGGTGTAACGGGAGGGAAGCTCTTAGGTTATATCATATCGTCACGAGGGATACATGTTGACCCAACCAAAATTCGGGCTGTCCTCGAAATGGTTCCACCTTCAAATGAATCTTGAATCAAATCATTTCTCGGAAAACTGGGTGCAATCCGAAGATTTATCCCGGACTTAAGCTTCGCCATTCATCCAATCAACAATTTACTCAAGAAGGACTATAGCATTGATTGGACCGAAGACTGTAATGAAGCCTTTGAAGCAGTTAAGCGTTTTCTATTATCACCACCTACGCTAATGCCACCTAAGCTAGATTGCCCGTTAATTTTATATTCACAAGCTACCAATGTCTCGCTGGCCTGTATGTTGGCCCAAGAAGACGATAACAAGAGAGAACATGTAATTTATTTCATCAGCTGAATGTTGCTCGACTATGAAACACACTATACACAGGCAGAACGAGAATGTCTCGCCATAGTCTTTGCTACTAAATGCCTAAGACATTATATGTTGAATCAAGAAACGAAAGTCATGGTAAAAACGGACCATCTACGGACTTTCCTCACACAAGGGTCATTGTCTAAAAAGGCTAGACATTTTATAACCTTAATGGGAGAATTGGAATTAACATTTGTAAATCAGAAGTCAGTTAAAGGGCAAATCATTGCGGATTGGTTAGCTGACAACGCATTAGATGGAGGTGATCTAGTAGATTTAGACTTTCCAGATGAGTGTGTATACTACATCGAAACCCGAACCACTATCTCTGAGTGTCCTTGGTACGCCGACATCATTAACTATATCATGGACCATACGTATCCAGAAGGAGCTACACCACAACAAAGAATACGGTTACGCATAATCGTAGCTAAATACGTTATTATAGAGCAAGTTCTCTATTGAAAGGCGTTCGATGGAATGCTCCTAAGGTGTGTCGACACAGAGGAATCTAAGAGGATTCTCTATGAATCTCACAGCGGTATATGTGGAGGCCACTTCGGTGGCCATGCCACCACTCGAAAAATACATCGAATGGGCTATTTCTGGCCCACTCTAGAACATGACGCGATAGAGTTTGCACGCAGGTGTCATAAGTGCCAAGAATTCTCCCATGAGATCCACATGCCAGCACAAGCTCTACAACCAATCGCAACTCCATGGCCCTTTTCTACATGGGGTCTAGACTTAATAGGGAAATTCTCTCCCTCATCCACAGACGGCCATAATTTTATAATCACGGCCACTGAATATTTTACCAAATGGGTGGAGGCCATGCCTCTTACTACTGTACCCGGGTCAGTAATCGCCAAGTTCATTTTGAACCAAATCATTTACAGGTACGGTATCCCACAAATCATTATCTCTGATAATGGAACTTCTTTTAAGAATGAAGAGGTTCCCGAACTATGCAATAAATTTAAGATAAGTCATCATATGGCTTCCTTGTATTACCCTCAAGCCAATGGACAGGATGAAGCGACAAACAAGACACTGAAAGCCATTCTCCTTAAAATGGTGAAAGAAAACAAATGAGATTGGCATTTGAAGTTATATCCAGCCTTGTGGGCCCAACGAACCTCAATAAGAACACCAATGGGAGCAACTCCTTTCTCGCTAGTATTTGGGGCAGAAGCAACTCTCCCACTTGAGGTTGAAATACCCAGTCTCCGCATTTCATTACAAGGGATTCTGGATGAAGACGCTTACAGAGAAGCACGTCTTTCCCAACTAGAAAGCCTAGATGAAACTAGGTTAGATGCTAAGCAGTGGCTTAGATCTTATGCTAACCGAATGTGCCAGAAGTATAACAAAAAGTTCTATGAACGTAATATATACGAAGGTGATCTAGTTCTAAGACTAGACAGCCGGATCGACAAGAAGACCGGCGAAGGAAGGAAATTCCGGCCCAAATGGTTGGGCCCATACCGAGTCATGAAGGACTACGGAAATGGTGCTTACCTCTTATGTACGCTAGAAGGTGAGGAATTTGGCGAAACAGTCAATTACCTGCACCTCAAGCAATTCTACGCATAAGCAACCAGCACTACTTGTATAATTATCTACATTGCATCTTCATATAGATTTAGATCATTTTGTCCACTTGTTTCTTACATAAATTGTGATCAAGGAATCTATTCTCAAAGAAATTCATTACAAACTCATGATGTTGTTGGCATTAAGCTCTTTAATCATATCTCTCCATCTTCATATACCATCGAATCATCTCGGAATCTTTTATCAAATAAATCAAACATGACAAAGTCTAAACGGTAACCATACCAAGATCTGCAAGTTTGTTCTCACTTTGATTTCTTCTTAGGATAGGTGTCTTGCCTATGGTCTGTTCTAGAAGCTTCATGGTGTCACATCTATCCCATATATACATCTCTTTGGAAATAAGCATATACTGACATTTTACTCAAAGAAACAAATCAACAAGTGATTAAACAGAAAAATTTATTTTTACACATTTCCTTGCCCCATCAACCTTCGGTGATGAGCTTGCGTCTCTTACTAGTGACGTAGGGTTGGGAAAGGATGGAAATGCCCTTACTCGCCTATGCCTTGCCCACGCTGATAAACCCACGCTTCTTACTAGTAGCATGGGGCAAAGTATAGGGGGTCCTCTTGACATAGCAAACGTTAAAAGGTCATAAACAAACAATCCAAACTTTGAGTCAAAAATGAATGAATCAGATGTTCAAAATTCCAAGAGAATTAAAATCCTAAAAACCCAGATCTTGTCTACTATGTGGCCATCTACGGGTCTAAGTCTAGATAAACCGCAAAGCAAGTGCATTCTAAACTATGAAGTCATTCGGGTAGAGTAAGCTTGTAGCTTCCAATTTGGTTCCGCCAAAGCTTTGTCTGTCTTTCATCACTATCATTTCACCACATTTCATAACTTGCGCCCTTCTTGGCTCTTGGAGATGAGCCCTCGCATCTTACTAGTTGCGTGGAGTTGGGAGTGGGGCAAGTTAATCTGTTCATCATACTGGTTATATTCATCACTTTACAAAACAAGCATGAGGTATCCAAATTGCTCACAGAAGCTAGGATTCGAAATCACAATATATTTGCAATATCATATATCAGCATCATGAAACACAAAAAGAAAGTAAACATTTGCACCATCTATTATCCATTGCATACATTCTAAAAAGCATACAAACATACATCGTAGTATACACAACGAAACTGGAAATAGAAAGGAAAACATGAGTGACAAGCGTTTGATCCAAAGACGAATGCATATATATAAATAATCAATGTTTATATACAATGCCATCATGCTCTAAGCATGGTCAAAACGCTCAAAGAGCCCGTAATATACAAAGAATATATAAATACAAAATACACAAGGGCCAAAAGGCCTCTCAACCCCTACGTGACCCCTCCAAAGGTGCACGCCCTCGCCTAGGACTCCGGCTACGCCGGCACTCTGAATGTACGGAGGGCTCAAGGTCCCGAGGGGTGGCCACGGTCTCACCATGAGAATGGCTCCTCATAAGGCGCTCAGCTGTCCTGTAGCCCGCTAACTCTGTGCGGAGGGTCGACAACATTCTAGCCACGTGCCAAACGGGAGCGAAGACATCGGTATGCCTACCGGCTGCTGAGGGCCCCCTGGCATCTACGGATAGCTCCGCGTGGGTCCTATCCATGGGGATCATCAGGGAATTGGTACATACCCTGCGGATCAAATCCTGCCACTCATCAACAGTCTCTGCAAACAAAGAAGAAAAATGAATTAGAAACCAAGCAAGAGGCTAAAAGATATAAGATATGAGAGATAGCAATTAAAACAAATCCTAAATTAAATAAACATTAAAAGGGAGAAGGGTAACTTACTCGGATCCCCAGGCATCCAAGATGGGTTGCTGGGGCTGGCACCTGCCGCAGATGCCGCTGCCGACTGAGGGGCTGCTCTCGTGGCAGGGGCAACATATCACCCTGCAGCTGACTCATCCTCTCCGCCATGGCCCTGAGAGATTGGCTCCTTTGAAACTAGAGTGTCCTTCTCTGTGCTCTACTCAGCCCTCTCTGCCTGCATAATATCCTGAGTGTCATGCCACTCAGGATCGTTGTCCTTGGTCTCCTCCTCTGTCCCTCCCTCTGTGAGCTCCTCAGAGTCGGAGTCAATATCTATAGGGTCATCACTGCTATGAGCAGGACCTGCAGTAATCTGAAGCAAAGGTGCCCGAGGCACACCAGCTCTCCCTCTAGCACAAACTATCCTCCTAGCTGTAATGGGAATGCTAGGAGTGATCACTGTCCAACCATGGCCTCTAGGCCCCCCTCTAGCCTCGTGAACTGATCTATAAACTGGCGCCACTGGGGAAAGCATGCCCATATACGGTAGGCCAAACTGCTGAGGAACTCTGCCAAAAGGATACACCTCCACTCGCCCCACTCAATCAATGAGCTGCCCTATGGTGGAGCAAGAGATCAAGGTAAGAGTCTCCTCTCCCCATATGCCAGCCATAATCCGGTATGGTGTCGCCTCCATGTATGCAGTAGTAAGGGAGGCAACTAGCTGGTGAGGTGCTCTAAGCAACGACATATCTGTCCATCTGGCTGCCCTCACAGCCTCAGGATCTGCCACCTCCATGCCTCTGCCATAAGGGATAAAATGCTCATACACCCAACTCATGACTAAAGTCGGGTGGCTCAATGACTGTCCCTGTAAACGGACCACCCTATATAAATCATGGTAGGTGGTCCCCAGAATATCTGTACCCCAGGCGTATATCCAGCCATGCCCCTCTATCTACGCAATGATGGGGGGCCAGCAGTATAACAATGTATCCCCTCCCTTGTCCTTGATCAGTCTCGAGGCAAGGATCCCCATGACGGCTTGTCGAAGTACGAGGATAGGCAAAGAAGGAATGGATCGAACTCTCACTCCCTTCTTCGACCCCGTGGAGATAACTACATCTCCCATATATGCTGCCCACTGTGCAATCTGTGCCTGTGAGCCTGCTGTCTCCAAAGTAACTCTCCTCCCAATGATCGGGATCCCCAAAATACGGTAGACATCCTCGAGTGTGATGGTCCACTTACCACGGACCCCTGGCAGTCGGAAGGTGTTCCGATCTGCAACCCAATAAGAGAATAAGTCACAAAGGATGTGACTAGATCGTGTAACATGAGGCACATGCAATATACGCAGTATGCTGGCTCTCTGTAGTGTATCCTCCTCGTCCTGTGAAAGGGCATCCAGTACCCCTGAGAGCCAATCACACACTCTCTCTCTGCTCCATCTAATATACTCCTCTCTCGCCGGCATACACCCAAAAACACACAAAACAGAGCAAGTTAATATCTGAACAATACTAAGAAGGTCATAAAAACGTGTAGAAGTGCAAAAAAATACAAACACAATCTCAAATATAAGTTCTTTTGCATTCTGTGCAGAACCGCCACCCTGAGCAGGGAGGCGGTTTTGTAACCGCTGCCTTAAGGGCGGCGGTCATGGTCTGAAAACCCATGTGGGTTTTTAATCCTAAAAAGCCTAAAACTAGCAAAAAATGACCATTTGACCTAAAAATGGAGCCTACCCAGTAGGCGCCCCCACTAGGTGGACCTTTTGAACCTAACATTTTCAAAAATAACCCCCCCGTTACGACAAATTTAGCATTTCAAATTTAAAGGGGGAAAAACACAAAATTGAAGAAAACCAACCTATGATCTAGTAGGACGGTGTTCTACACGTGGAGGCATAATCACGATCTCGCTACGGACATTTTGACTCTACTTGTTATCACCGAATCACAGCACCCCTAGATGTTGATCAGATTTCTAGTTTGATCACTCTAAGCATCCAGTGTGATTGGATAACATGGGTACTATCTCCAAGTTGTGGGACTTGCTACTTGAGATAGACCTCCAGAGAAAGCTGGTTCTTGCTCCTAAACTACCTGCCACAATCTACTCTAATGCAGGAGAGACTAGCTATTCTAACCTAAAATTCCAAGGGACCAGAGAGAGAGAATGCATAAAATGAAAGCCTACACTAAAGCGGTGATACACCAGAAAAAGAGGGTGTGAGAGTAATCTCCAAATGTGTGAAATACAGAGGCGAAGTGCACACTAGAAGAGGTGATGACAGTTCACCATAATCCAGCAGAATGCATTCACAGCAATATTCCAAGCACACACAATAATAATGAATTCCTGCAAGAACATAATAAATAGACACAATATACTTGTAGAAAGATTAAAGGGGCAAGAAGAATGCAAGGAAACACAGCAGGGGAAGATATATCCACAAACTGATATTTTATTGCTTCATGATATGCACAGTTCAATCTATTACAAGATATTGTGTCTATTTATTATGTTCTTGCAGGAATTCATTATTATTGTGTGTGCTTGGAATATTGCTATGAATGCATTCTGCTGGATTATGGTGAACTGTCATCACCTCTTCTAGTGTGCACTTCGCCTCTGTATTTCACACATTTGGAGATTACTCTCACACCCTCTTTTTCTGGTGTATCACCGCTTTAGTGTAGGCTTTCATTTTATGCATTCTCTCTCTCTGGTCCCTTGGAATTTTAGGTTAGAATAGCTAGTCTCTCCTGCATTAGAGTAGATTGTGGCAGGTAGTTTAGGAGCAAGAACCAGCTTTCTCTGGAGGTCTATCTCAAGTAGCAAGTCCCACAACTTGGAGATAGTACCCATGTTATCCAATCACACTGGATGCTTAGAGTGATCAAACTAGAAATCTGATCAACATCCAGGGGTGTTGTGATTCGGTGATAACAGTTCTGGCACGCCCGGTGGGACCTAGAGGTCTTTAATTTCATTGCAACAAGATTGATGTGCACTTGTTGTAAGTTCCAGCTTTGAATGAGCTTTAAAATTACACATCTGGCGACTCCAAAAGAGGCATAATCCACTGGTTTCTACAGTCCAAGCCTGACAAATTTATGAGAAGAATACAGACCAGGTCAAGGACTAGGGAGGAAGGATTGTTTGTTTATCTACATCTATCTCCAGGAAGAGAAAGAAGGGGAAGAAGAGCTCAAAGATCTGCGTCTCCACCTAATAGAACTTTGTCTACACCTCCACCTGGTAGACCTTTTCTCGCATCAACAAGGGTTCTCAGGCCAATAAGAATGGCGCAACCACTAAATCCCTTCGTCAATTTCACTGGCAGCAGCCCACTTGCCCTCAATGCACAGAATCCAGTTCCAATTGCAGCATTGAAGAACATTCCATTTTTTACTGGAGAAAATCATACCACTCCTGGCGATCATGTCAAGGACATTGCTAACGTCTGTGCAATCCATGAAATAAACGAAATGGATGTGGCTGTCAAACTGCTGGCATCATCGTTCAAAGGGAAGGCATTGCAATGGTTCAGAAGCCTTGAAGCTGGTTCTGTCACGAATTGGAATCAGTTATGCATAGTTCTCCATGAGCAGTTTGGAGAGAAGGGAGACAACTTGTCTCTTCTAAAACAATTGACAACTATCAAGAGAGCTCCCAATGAGCAGCTAACTGACTTCAACTTCAGATTTCAAAGGTCTTAGGATAGGATTCCAGTGGCATTCAGGCCAACAGCAGAAGGTGCTTTTCTATACTATCTTAAAGCTTTGAATTCTGATATTTCTATGTTAATTCAATCTATGGAGGCACAACCTTACCTGCTTCTTATAACATTGCCATTAGGGCTGAAAATTGTCTTATTCAAGCTGGTAAGCTAGCTCCCAGGCCCCCAATGCCATTATACCCAAGTTGGAGAGCCCAAATACTAGTCAAGCACCTGTCTTAGCTCCTATTCCCACTCCTAGAAATCAAAGTTCAAATGAAGCTTCCACTTCATCTCCAAATGCCCCAAATGAGCTTCAAGAAGTTATGAAAACAATTGCAAAATTTAGGTAATGAGCTGGTCACACTCAAGAGACAGCAAGCTCAAAGTTTTAGACCTTCCTATCAGCCTCAAGCTCAACCAAATAAGCAACCATATCAACCTCAAAGACCACCCAATCCAGCTGCAAATCAGAATCAAGCAAGGCCTCCTGCCAACAGACCATTTCAGCCCTACAACCCCAATGTTGCATCTGCATCCAGAGCTTTGGTGCCAGTCCAAAATAACATGGCCCAAGAGTATGATTGGTGTTTCCCCGTGCAGTCAGCCACATAACCAATCAATGTGCTTTAAACGGTGCATTAAATCAGGCTCTAATGGTGCAAACCATTGGTGGGTCGCAAGAGTCCAGCCACGAAGGAGATCAGCAGCAGGAAGCACCTCAGCAAGGAGCATCTCTGAACAAAACTACTCTTGTCAATTGGCAGGCTGAAGATTTCTGTGGTATGAATCAAATACCCTCTCAAAGTGTTGCAGCCAACACAAGGTCAAAGAGGAGAAATTTGGGTGAAGAACAGCCATTGGCTTCGAGTAATCCACAACCTTCTACCACTCCACAAGCCACTGGCAAACAAACTATAGTCCCAAACATACAAGGAGCACCTAAAACGGCCCCTAGGCCTACTCAAATGCCAGCTACTGCTGCCCATATGCAAGGAATGAATGCGCAGGCCAAGGGACAACAGAGGGATACTTCATCTCCATTCAACATCATTGATCAGATGAAGAAGACAAATGTCAACATATCAATGTGGCAATCACTATCCATCCCAGGCCAAAGAGATTTGCTACAAGCTGCCATGAAGGACTGGTCAACTTCAAATCAACAGGTCCAAATGCAAGAGGAGGTACTCACAAATGCTGCCCAGCCTGAAGGAAATCATGGAGGACAGCAAGGTAAAATGTTGAAGCCCCCTCCATTTTATGTTTCATTGATCATAGGAGATAAGCTGGTGCATAATTGCATGATTGACTCTGGGGCAAGTAGTTCAGTAATGCCAAAACAGATAGCTGACCAGTTAGGGGCTTCAATATGAAGTCGTCTCCAAGGGTGTAGTCCAATTAGACGGGACAGCAGTGACAACGGTTGGAGTAATCAAAGGTTTGAGCCTCACACTGCACGCATGTCCCAATGTAGTAGTGTTGCAAGATGTGTCGGTCATAGACCTACCACCACTCTTTGCATTATGCTTATCAAGAGACTTCACTGCTAAAATTGGAGGCTATCTTTCAGCGGATTGGTCACACATGCTGTTCAGAACAAGGTATGGAACTAAGGCTACAATCAGGTCTGAACCTATTGCAAACTTCCACATTGAGCCTTACACTCCAAGCCATACAATGCCAATGCTCAGCGTTTGATCAAGAAGACTGTCCAAGCACTGATGAAGCTGACACCAAGGTTGGAAGCATCCCAGATTTGACTCTTGATGAATGGGCAAAGCAAGGTGCATGCTTTGATCCCTATCAAGAAATAGAAGAATCTGAGCTGGGAGTCTATTGTTTACATGAAGAGAATCAACCTCTTCCCAGCATCACCAAGCCAGATCATAAGGACAAGAATGAAGTATGGCAATTGTTCTTTGATGGGTCAAGGAGCAGACAAGGTGCAGGAGGAGGAGCTATGCGCATTTCACCGCAAGGTATAAGGTATTACTCAGCCTTCCGTTTCCAGTTTTCCTGTTCAAACAACACAGCTGAGTATGAAGCCTTAATTCATGGACTGCACTGGGCAAAGAAGAAAGGCATTAGAAATTTACAAGTGTTTGGTGATAGTGAGCTTATCAAAAACCAAGTCAAAGAAAAAAATGCTGCCAAGAATGATCTGTTGAAGAACTACAAAAATCGGGTATGGGATCTTATTGAAGATTTTGAAGCTTTTAGCATCATTTCCATCCCAAGAAAAAAGAATGAAGCTGCTGACAGACTGGCAGCAATTGGGGCTGCGTTTGATGCTATAGAAAGTATCAAAAGTGAGAAAACTCAGCCTCATATCAAAGTGGTTGTGAGACCAGTTGTTCCGGATAACAACACAAGTTGGCAAGTCTTCGAGAATGATCAGCAAATTGTTAATTTCCTACAAGAAGAAGCTGAGTTCTCCATGAGAAATCAAGACAAGCTGGAGCAGCAGTATGGCGACCAAGTGGTGCAGCTAAGGACTAACAAACTGCCAAAAGGCCTCATAACGCTGGAGTCAATCTTCAACCCGAATGATCAGTTCCGGAAGGAGAAAGAGAACATTCAAGTAAAGGGTGAAGATTCAGAGCCTATCTTAGTAGATGAAGGCAAGACATTACAAATTGGCAAAGTAAGTACTCCACAAGAGAATCTGATTTTGTTCAGCTTTGTCAAGAATTCCCAGATTCTTTGCTTGGACTTACAAAGATTTAAGAGGTTTCAATCCAAATTTGGCACAACATACTATCGAGTTGGATCCAGAATCCAAGCCTGTCAGGCAAAAGCAAAGGCCAGTGAATCCTCATATCGAGCCTCTCATGAGAAAAGAGTTAGGCAAGCTCATTGAGGCCAGTATCATCTTCCCATCAAACACTCAAGTTGGGTTGCAAACTTGGTGCCGGTAAGAAAGAGAAACGGAGAAATAAGATTGCGTGTGGACTTTCGCGATCTAAATAGAGCATCACTCAAAGATCATTATCCGCTTCCATCAATGGAACAAATATTGCAGGTTGTAGCTGGTTCAGAAAGGTTTTCATTGCTAGATGGATATTCAGGCTATAATTAGATATTGGTGAAAGAAGAAGATCAATTCAAAAACGGCCTTCACTACAAAATGGGGCACGTATGCTTACAAGAAGATGCCATTTTGGACTGTCAAATGCTGGAGCAACATTTCAGCGAGCTATGGATATGGCATTCAAAGGCTTGATCAACAAGATAGTGCTGGTATACCTGGACGATGTCACTGTCTTCTCGAAGAATGCAGCAGACCATCTCTTTCACCTCAGGCAAGTGTTTCAGAGGTGTAGAAGGTTCGGAGTGTCATTGAATCCAAAGAAGTGTGTATTCTTGGCACACGAAGGTAAATTTTTGGGCCACATTGTCTCTAGGGAGGGCTAACAATTGATCCTGAAAGGGTTGAAGCCATCCGAACACTTCCATTGCCACCCACAAGAAATCTCTCCAAAGCTTCTTAGGAAGGATAAACTTTGTCCACAGATTTGTGCCTAATTTTGCCACTCTTGTGAAGCCTCTAACAATGATGTTGAAGAAGAGTCTGGCATTCAAATGATAGCAGAAGGCAAGGAGAGTTTTGAAAAGCATCAAGGCATGCAATATCACAAGCTCCAACTCTTATCAACCCAGATTTCTCAAAGGACTTCATGTTGTATGCATTCGGAGGATCAGATACAATCTCAGCTATCTTGACACAGCTGAATAGAGAAGGTTCAGAACAGCCCATAGCATTCTTCAGTCAAACCTTGGAAGATTATGAAATAAAGTATTCTTTCATAGAGGAGCATGTCCTTGCTGTTATCAGAAGCTTGAAGAAGTTCAGACACTTGGTCTCAAACATAAAATTCAACTGCTGGTATCTCATGCTAGCGTCAAGGACTTCCTCCTAACAGAGGATTTAAACGAGAAGAGAGTAGGTTGATCACTCGGGCGATGGAATATGATATTGAAATCAAAGTGACCAAGCTAGTTCGTGGCAAAGGCTTGTGTGAGCAGCTCGCTTCCAAACAATCAGACGAGCCAAAAAGTGAAGAGGATGCTGTCCTGCTACTACAGAATGATCAAGAACAGCCAGCTGATGATGCATCCATCCCATGTTGGACTCAAGACCTTGTGCATTACCTCCAAACAGGTTTGTGCCCTCCAGAAGTGAGCAAAGCAAAAAGGAGATACTTCAGATTACAAGCCATTCCATATGTGCTTCTTGACGGACATCAATGGTGTTCTATTAAGATGCATTAGAACAGGTCAAGTTGAGAAGATCCTACATGAGTTCCATGACGGGGAAGGAGGAGGCCACTTTGCTCCACGAGTAACAGCTCTAAAAATCATGAAAGCTGGTTACTATTGGCCTACTGTGTTCAATGATTGCTACTCATGGGTCAAGAAATGCAAGAGATGTGCATTCTTCACAAGGAAAGAGAGGTTAGCAGCGCTGCCCCTTCGTCCAATTTCAGCGGATCAGCCATTCATGCAATGGGGATTGGACTTCATTGGAGTCATCAATCCAAATTCAAGTCAAGGCCACAAGTGGATTCTAACAGCAACAGACTATTTTCACCAAGTGGACTGAAGCAGTGGCGCTCAAGGAGGCAAATGAATCTAATATCTTAGATTTCTATAAAGGGATAGTCACGAGGTTTGGTTCCCCTGCCACTATCATATCAGATAATGCATCGGCATTCCTTGGCACAAAGATCACTGAGTGGGCTGTAAAAAATTGTGTATCTCAGCACTTCATCAAACTATTACCCTCAAGGTAATGGCCAAGCCGAGTCTAACAAACAAGAATCTACTAAGAATCATCAGGAGGACTCTTGATGAGAATCAGAGGACTTGGCACGTAAAGCTCAAATCAGCCCTATGGGCCGATAGGATCACACCCAAGAGGTCTACAGGAAGCTCTCCATACAAACTTGTGTACAGAAAGGAAGCAGTTCTACCCATATCACTCGAGTTGCCAGCATTGGAACTCATGAAACAGTTGGAACTAGCTGAGTTGAACCTATGGAAATCAGGTATGCAGAGTTGATGGAATTAGAAGAGACAAGAGAGCACACATACAGACCATAGAAAAAGGATAAAGCATTGGTCAAGAAAGACTTTTGATAAGAAAGCCAAGGCTAGAACTTCCACAACTGGAGATTTGGTACTGAAGTGGATGTGATCGTGCAAAAACCAAGAAAAACACTCCAAGTTTGATGCCATCTGGATGGCCCATACATGATCATTGAAATGCAAAGGTAGCAATGCTTTCCGCTTGGCTAAGTTGGATGGTGAAGAATTGCAGATCCCAGTCAATGGGATCTATCTCAAACGTTGCTACTAGAAAGATAGACTTTCACACCCTTGTAAATATTAATTTAGAATTTCCATTCCTCTAAGTGCTTATGCACATTGTACTGCTGTTAGAGAGTAGTTTTTATTTCCCTAAGTGCTTGTGCACATGTCTATTGCTTCTAGTAATGTGCATGTTTGCAGTTCACCAAGCTCCTGGAAAAGAATTTGTAGCTATGAGAAGACCAAGCTCAACGAACGTTCAATGGCTCAAGGACAGAGGTTTTCAAATTTCAGATCAGCTGAGAGGTTATCAAATGGACTCCATGCCCAATGGATTGCTACAAACAGCTGGTCGTTCTTCAATCTGGCAGGCAGATGACCCCGCTGAGTCGCCAAAATTGTTATCCAAAATTCACCCCCAAGGTAACTTTGATAACATGCAAGCAATTATATTGATTCAAGGTGAAAAGTCATGTTTCTAGGGTCCCTTCATATTTGTCTAACTCCCCTGTCTAAGAGGGAGAGAGTTTTTTGGGTAGCAAAGCTCTGTCAAAATTGCTTTGTGAAGCCAGTGTGTTGCAGGCCCTTGTAGTGGACTCCTTGCATGGTGATCCAGGCCCTTATCTTGTAATAGATTGAACTGTGCATATCATGAAGCAATAAAATATCAGTTTTGTGGATATATCTTCCCCTGCTGTGTTTTCTTGCATTCTTATTGCCCCTTTAATATTTCTACAAGTATATTGTGTCTATTTATTATGTTCTTGGCAGGAATTCATTATTATTGTGTGTGCTTGGAGATATTGCTGTGAATGCATTTGGGATTATGGTGAAATGTCATCACCTCTTCTATGTGTGCCACTTCGCCTCTGTATTTCACAATTTGGAGATTACTCTCACACCCTCTTTTTCTGGTGGTGATACCGCTTTAGTGTAGGCTTCATTTTATCATTCTCTCTCTATATGGTCCATTGGAATTTAGGTTTAGAATAGATAGTCTCTCCTGCATTAGAGTAGAGTGTGGGCAAGGTCCCCAGTTTAGGAGCACAGAACCCAGCTTTACTCTGGACGGTCTATCTCAGAGCAAGTCCCACAACTTGGAGATTAGTACCATGTTATCCAATCCACACTGGATGCTTAGAGTAATCAAACTAGAACTCTGATCCACATCCAGGGTTGATGTTATCGGTGATAACCACTACCACGCAAGAAACCGTCACGTGCGGCCAGAGCTCAAAATCAATCAAATCAACTCGCGCAATATGAATAGGAAAAGGACAACTTTGTATACATAGTGCCAGTGATTAATTTTAAAAAGATTTTACGCAGGTGTTGGAGCACGACGGTAGGTAAGTTCTATCCCCGCACAAATGTACAGGTTCATCCCTATTTTTTAGCATTATTTTCCAAGTTATTATATCTATATGCACTTGAATCCTTCTTTTCATTTTTACAGGTACCAGGATTTGGATGGAGTAATTTCAACACAACGAACGCCGGAAGGTATAACTTCTAGACCTTCCTATCAGCTAAAGCTAACCAAATAAGCAACCATATCAACCTCAAAGACCACCCAATCCAGCTGCAAATCAGAATCAAGCAAGGCCTCCTGCCAACAGACCATTTCAGCCCTACAACCCCAATGTTGCATCTGCATCCAGGATTCGCCACTTCTACCATAATGAGATGAGTTAAATGCAACCTAGAAGTGGTTGGGGTAGATCTGGATTTCCTCTCTCTTCCCTCTCTCATTCTTCCTATATATTGTAAGGAGGGGCTTCTTTTTAAAGGTCGAACTTTCCCTATTTTGTTCCTCCCTTATTCTCTCTATTAGGTGAATTTGTGGAGTTCGAACCTCCCATTTGAAACTGTAATGCGACTCTACCTCTTGGCATTTTGTAGTGTATTGTATCAATCTTTGGAGCAAGTAATGCATGTCTGTGGATGATTCTCAACCCTCTCTATGTTCATTTGCATCGTCCTGATCTTTCACTGTGAATTTTGTTATCTGTGCATGATCTTGCATCACATTCTGACCACTGGTTTGTGTTTATTGGCAGACAAGACTAGGTAGCTCTTCATTCCTACAAGTGCATCACCTCTATTACGGCCCTTAGGCCAATTTCAGATGCATCTTCTTGCTGCTGTCTCCATGTGGCAAGATTAGATTAGGTTTTGAGTGAACCCTCTAGGCATTTTTCATGTGCATCTGAGCAGAGGAATAGGAACTTCAGCCTTCATCTGGAGATTCCTTTCTCATTTTTACAGAAGTCCCACACTTGGATAAAGGATATCCATGTTGTGCAATGACTATCCATCCCATGCTTGAAGACATTTGCTACAAGCTGCTATGAAGGCCTGGTCAACTGTTAAATCACCAGGGGTGTTGTGATTTTGCACTAGAGGAGGTACTCACAAATGCTGCCCAGCCTGGAGGAAATCATGGAGGACAGCAAGGTAAAATGTTGAAGCCCCCTCCATTTTATGTTTCATTGATCATAGGAGACAAGTTGGTACATAATTGCATGATGACTCGGAAGCAAGAAGCTTATTCATGCCAAAGAAAATAGCTAATCAACTAGGATTCCAATATGAAGTCATCTCCAAGGGTGTAGTGCAATTAGACGGGACAGCAGTAACAATAGTTGGAGTGATTAAAAACTTGAGTCTTACTTTGCATGCCTATCCCAACGTGGTTGTTTTGCAAGATGTCTCAGTAGTAAACCTTCCACCACTCTTTGCATTTTTCTTGTCAAGGGACTTCACTGCTAAAATCGGAGGCTATCTTTCGGCAGATTGGTCACAAATGTTGTTTAGAACAAGGTATGGAACTAAGGCCACAATCAGATCTAAACCTATTACAAAATTTCACATTGAGCCTTACACTGCAAGTCAAATTAATGCCAATTGTTCAGCGTTTGATCAAGAAGGTCATCCAGGCACTGATGAAGCTAACACCAAGGTAGGAAGCATACCTAGATCTAACTCTTGATGAATGGGCAAACAAGGTGCATGATTTTGATCCTTATCAAGAGATAGAAGAATCTGAGCTAGGAGTTTATTGCATACATGAAGAGAAGTCAACCTATTCCCGAGCATCACCAAGCCAGATCATAAAGACAAGAATGAAGTATGGCAATTGTTTATTTGATGGGTCAAGGAGTAGACAAGGTGCAAGAGGAGGAGCTATGCTCATTTCACCGCAAGGTATAAGGTATTACTGAGCCTTCTATTTCTATTTTTCTTGCTTCAAACAATACGGCTGAGTATGAAGCCTTAATTCATGGACTGCACTGGGCAAAGAAGAAGGGCGTCAAGAATTTGCAAGTATTTGGTGATAGTGAGCTGATCGCAAACCAAGTTAAGGGGCAGCATGCTGTCAAAAATAATCTGCTCAAGTGCTAAAAAAATCAGGTATGGGATCTTATGGAAGATTTTGAAGCTTTTAGCATCAATTCCATCCCAAGAAAAAGGAATGAAGCCGCTGGACATATTGGCAGCAATTGGGGCTGCGTTTGATGTTGTAGAAAATATCAAAAGTGAGAAAACCTCAGCCTCATATCAAAGTGGTTGTGAGACCAGCTGTTCTGGATAATAACACAAGTTGGTAAGTCTTCGAGAATGATCAGCAGATTGTTAATTTCCTGTAAGAAAAAGCTGAGTTCTCCACCAGAAATCAAGACAAGATGAAGTAGCAGTATGGTGACCAAGTGGTACAGCTGAGAACTAACAAATTACCAAAAGGCCTCATAACACTTAGAGTCAATCTTCAACCCGAATGATCAGTTCTGGAAGGAGAAAGCAAACATTCAAGTAAAGGGTGAAGATTTAAAGCCTATTTTAGTGGAAGAAGGCAGAGACATTGCAAATTGGCAAAGTAAGTACTGCCACAAGAGAAATCTGATTTTGTTCAGCTTTGTCAAGAATTACCAGATGTCTTCGCTTGGACTTACAAAGATTTAAGAGGTTTCAACCCAAAATTGGCACAACATACTATTGAGTTGGATCCGGAATCCAAGCCTGTCAGGTAAAAGCAAAGGCCAGTAAATCCTCATATCAATCCTCTCATGAGAAAAGAGTTAAGCAAGCTCATTGAGGCCAGTATCATCTTCCCCATAAAACACTCAAGTTGGGTTGCAAACTTGGTGCCGGTAAGGAAAGAGAAATGGAGAAATAAGATTGTGTGTGGACTTCCACGATCTAAATAGAGCATCACTCAAGGATCATTATCCGCTTTCATCAATGGAACAGATATTACAGGTTGTAGCTGGTTCAGAAAGGTTTTCATTGCCAGATGGATATTCAGGCTATAATCAGATAATGGTGAAAGAAGAAGATCAATTCAAGACAGCCTTCACTACAAAATGGGGCACATATGCTTACAAGAAGATGTCATTTGGACTGTCAAATACCCGGAGAAACATTCCAACGAGCTATGGATATGGTGTTCAAAGGCTTAATCAACAATATAGTGTTGGTATACCTAGATGATATCACTATCTTCTCAAATAATGTAGCAGACCATCTATTTCACCTCAGGAAAGTTTTTCAGAGGTGTAGAAGGCTCGGAGTGTCATTGAATCCAAAGAAGTGTATATTCTTGGCACACGAAGGCAAACTGTTGGGTCACATCGTCTCTAGGGAAGGGTTAAAAATTGATCCTAAAAGGGTTGAAGCCATCCGAACGCTCCCATTACCACACCACAAGAAATCTCTTCAAAGCTTCTTAGGAAGGATAAACTTTGTTCGCAGATTTTTGCCTAATTTTGCCACTCTTGTGAAGCCTTTAACTATGATGTTGAAGATGAGTCTGGCATTCAAATGGGACAGCATAAGGCAAAGAGAGCTTTGAAAGATATCAAGCATGCAATATCACAAGCTCCAACTCTTATCAACCCAGAATTTCTCAAAGGACTTCATGTTGTATGAGTTTGGAGGATCAGACACAATTTCAGCTATCTTGACACTTCTGAATAGAGAAGGTTCAGAACAGCCCATAGCATTCTTCAGTCAAACCTTGGAAGATTACGAAATAAAATATTCTTTCATCGAAAAACACGTCCTTGCTGTCATCAGGAGCTTGAAAAAGTTCAGACATTTGGTCTTAAACAATAAGATTCAACTACTGGTGTCTCATGCTGGTGTTAAGGAATTCCTCCTAAACAAGGATTTGAATGATAAGAGAGCAGGTTGGATCACTCGGGTGATGGAATACAATATTGAAATCAAAGTGACCAAGCTGGTTCGTGGCAAAGGATTGTGTGAGAAGCTCACTTCCAAACCACCAGATGAGCTCAAAATGTGAAGAAGATGCTGTCCTACTACTACAGAATGATCAAGAACAACCAGGTGATGATGCACCCGTTCCATGTTGGACTCAAGAATTGGTGCATTACCTCCAAATAGGCTTGTGCCCCCCAGAAGTGAGAAAGGCGAAGAGGAGATAACTTCATATTACAAGCCATATCCCATATGTGCTTGTTGACGGATATTTTGTTCAAGAAGGACATCCATGGTGTTCTATTAAGATGCATTGGAACAGGTCAAGTTGAGAAGATCTTACACGATTGCCATGACAGGGAAGCAGGAGGCCACTTTGCTCCACGAGTGACAACTCTCAAAATCATGAAATCTTGTTACTATTGGCCTACTGTGTTCAACGATTTCTATTCATGGGTCAAGAAATGTAGGAAATGTGCATTCTTCACGGGGAAAGAAAGGTTAGCAGTGCTGCCCCCCTTCATCCAATTTTAGTGGATCAGCCATTCATGCAATGGGTATTATACTTCATTGGGGTTATCAATCCTAATTCATGTCAAAGCCACAAGTGGATACTTACGTCAACAGACTATTTCACCAAGTGGACTGAAGCAGTGACACTCAAGGAGGCAAATGAATCCAATATCTTAGATTTCTATGAAGGGATAGTCACGAGGTTTGGTGCCCCTGCCACTATCATATCAGACAATGCATTGGTATTCCTTGGCACAAAGATCACTGAATGGGCTATCAAGATTGTGTGTATCTCAGCACTTCATCGAACATATTACCCTCAAGGTAATGGCCAAGCCGAGTCTACAAGCAAGAACCTACTAAGAATCATCAGAAGGACTCTGTCTAAAAATCAAAGAACTTGGCACTACAAAGCTCAAATCTAGCCCTATGGGCCGATAGAATCACACCCAAGAGGTCTACATGAAGCTCTCCATACAAGCTTGTGTACGGGAAAGGAAGCAGTTCTACCTATATCACTCGAGTTTCCAGCATTAGAACTCATGAAATAGTTGGAACTGGCTGAGGTTGAACTTATGGAAATCAGGTATGCAAGGCTTATGGAATTAGAAGAGACAAGACAGCACGCAATGCAAACCATAGAAAAGGATAAAGCATTGGTCAAAAAGAGTTTTGACAAGAAAGCTAAGGCCAGGATATTGCAAACTGGAGATTTGGTACTGAAGTGGGATGCTGATCGTGCAAAACCAGGGAAGCATTCCAAGTTTGATGCCATTTGGAGTGGCCCGTACATGATCATCGAATGCAAAGGTAGCAATGCCTTCCGACTAGCTAAGTTAGATGGTAAAGAATTGTAGATTCCGGTCAATGGAATCTATTTCAAACGCTGCTACTAGAAACATAGCTTTCTCATCCTTGTAAATATTAATTTAGATTTTCCATTCCTCTAAGTGCTTATGCACATTGTACTTCTGTTAGAGTAGTTTTTATTCCCCTAAGTGCTTGTGCACATGTCCTATTGCTTCCAGTATGTGCATGTTTGTAGTTCATCAAGCCTTCTGGAAAAGAATTTGCAGCCACAGGAAAACCAGCTCAATGAATGTTTCAAGTGGCTCAAGGACACGAGGTTTTCAAAGTTCAGATCAGTTTCTAGGTTATCAACTCATAGACTCCATGCCCAATGGATTGCTTCAAGTAGCTGGCCATTGTTCATCTAGTAGGTAGATGACCCTGCTGAGTCACCAAAATTGTTATCCAAAATTCACCCCTTAGGGTAAATTTTGATAACATGGATCAAATTCTTTTGTCCCAAGCAAGTATATTGAGTCCAGGAAAAAAGTCATGTTTTTTGGGTCCCCTCAGAATTTTCTAACTCCCATGTCCAAGAAGGAGAGAGTTTTTGGGTAACAAAGCTCTGTCAAAATTGCTTTGTGAAGCCAGTGTGTTGCAGGCCCTTCTAGTGGACTCCTTGCATGGTGATCCAGGCCCTTATCTTGTAATAGATTGAACTGTGCATATCATGAAGCAATAAAATATCAGTTTGTGGATGTATCTTCCCTTGCTATGTTTTCTTGCATTCTTCTTGCCCCTTTAATCTTTCTACAAGTATATTGTGTCTATTTATTATGTTCTTGCAGGAATTCATTATCATTGTGTGTGCTTGGAATATTGTTGTAGATGCATTTTGCTGGATTATGGTGAACTGTCATCACCTCTTCTAGTGTGCACTTTGCCTATGTATTTCACACATTTGGAGATTACTCTCACACCCTCTTTTTTCTGGTGTATCACTGCTTTAGTGTAGGCTTTCATTTTATGCATTCTCTCTCTCTGGTCCCTTGGAATTTTAGGTTAGAATAGCTAGTCTCTCCTGCATTAGAGTAGATTGTGGCAGGTAGTTTAGGAGCAAGAACCAGCTTTCTCTGGAGGTCTATCTCAAGTAGCAAGTCCCACAACTTGGAGATAGTACCCATGTTATCCAATCACACTGGATGCTTAGAGTAATCAAACTAGAAATCTGATCAACATCCAGGGGTGCTGTGATTCGGTGATAACACTACTCACGCAAGAAACCGTCACCGTGGGTCCCAGAGCTCAAAATCAATCAAATCAACTCGCGCAAATGAATAGGAAAATGGGCCCACTTTCGTATATATAGCGCCCTGATTCATTTTAAAAAGACTTTTTCACAGGTTTTGGAGCGTCGACGGAGGTAAGTTCCTATCCCCGCACAAATGGTACATTCTCATTCCCTGTCTTTTTAGCATTTGTTTTCCAAAAGTTATTGTATCTATCTGCACTTGAATCCTCTTTTCATTTTGTAGGTAGTGGGAATTTCGGATGGCGTCATTTCAACACACGGACGAGTAAGGTATAACTTCTAATTCCCCATTTCGGGACTACCATACTCGGACCCACCGTTTTATGCCTCTTCATGGCTAAAACGCTTCTCTGAGGGGGCAATATGTACGTACCCAAAATTGTAAGGTACTGTACTTCGGAACAGTGTAACAAGCTCCCCAATGATGATACAGGTCTCTTCGCAAGGTGTTCAGGATTCAGATAAGCTCTCGGAGTATGTGTTAAAATCCCGCATGCCCCGCCTAGCCCCCGCACCCTTTGTTTTCCACTTTTTTCTTCTTTCCTTGGCCTTTTGATCTTCAGTGACGAAACCGCCGCCCTGCAGGGCGGCAGTCCTGTAACCACCACCCTGCTCAGAGCGGCAGTCCTATTCGCATTTTCCAGAATGTTCTTTTGACGTGACTCGCGTGAAATATCACACTTCACCAGCTTTCCTTGCCGACTTGAGCATGCATTTATGTTTTTGGTCCCCTTGAATAGTGTTTTTCCTTTGTTTATTGTTTAGGAGTTTAATTTGGTTTTGATTTTTGGGTGATTGAATTCCTATAAATGCATGGCTTGTGCTCAAACCAAGAGGCCTGATTTTTGGAGGACTGATCTTTTGCTCTCATCTCCTCATTTTTAGTATTTTACCTTGTTATCTGGTTTAGAAGGCCATAGTTTCAATTCACTTGCATCTTTACTTAGTATTGATCAGCTGTTGGTAAGCCACATACCCATCTTGTGCAGGTAGTGCTATGTCATTTCACCCAATCCGGTTTGAAGTTTGTCTCTGAATTTCTCTTTGCATTGAGATTTAAGCTATTATTTTGCTTAGAGTACTGGTTTTAGTTCATTTACGTGCTCATTTAGCATTTTCCAGTTGTTGGTAAGCCACATATCCAGCTTGTGCAAACAGTGTTGTTGTTTTACCCAATCCATTGGAATAGAATAGCTTAGGAAGCCATTAAAGTTGTAGGTTTTTCTCTTCAAATAGGATAGTTTTAGGTTCTGGTCACTTTGTGTTGCATGACTTGTAGTAAAATCCCACTAGGAATCACATAAGCCAAGCTCTGTACTCTTACGCTATCCCTCTCCTACTCACATTTTCAGTCTGCATTCTGAGCTGTCCTTGTCCCAATATCTACTCCTACCCATGCTAGCATTACACGCTTTTCTGGATCCACGTGAACATGAAAGAATGAGGAGATCACACTGAGGGGACAAGATCGCACATGCCATCAGATTCGCCATTGTTATGCGGAATCCAGGTTTTAACTTTCAAAGTTCTAGTTAGAATCATATCAAATAGAGTAGATAATTGCTTCATTTTAATGACTTTTATTCTCAATATTGCCAGGGAAGCTGTGAGGATTGATAGTTTTTGAGAAACTATGATTCACTCCTCACTTCTGAGGTAGGATCGAGAATCTTGCGGATAGATTAAATGAGCTATTTTATTTATTTAGAATAAATCTACAAATTGCACAAGCTGATAACTACACTCGGTTATTTTGTCTATTTTAAATTATTGTTTCATTGTTATTTCTAGATACGCTTAAAATAGTTTTCTTTCCATTGTATTCTTGAAAGGTTTCTTAGAAGAATAGAAGTTATATATATGTTTTAGGTTTATTCCATGTAGTTAGAGTTTACTTAGTTACAGTTAGATTTACATTTCGTTTCGTATGAAAATCACGGGACCTCAAGAGCCCAGGGAATATATATTTGAGCCAATCATGCCTCAACCAAATCTCGTCACAGCAATAGTTAACATAGACCAAAATTTCAGAATACAAGTATTCCGAACAACAACAGATTTACAATTGATCAGTTCTCAGTTGAGAGGGTTGAACACAGAGGATGACCAAGCACACACGTTTTGGTCAAACCGACCAAATTACAGATTGCCTTAGGTAAACACTCACATGACTGTAGAAGGGTTCGAAAGAGAACAAACCTTTGGTTGTGATCCTTTGGTCCCACAGCCAGGTGCAGGAGACACTCTCACAGATATAGATACCAGTCTAAGGATCCAGGTTGCACAAACGCCTGTGAGATATTATGAGAAAATCACACAGTTGTTGGTCCTAAACATAGAAGCTAAGAAAACATATGATTATTGGATACTAGGGATTAGAACTTGATTTCACGCATGACCATAACAGGACCGCAACAACCAAGAGTCTATGGTTGTGATCCACAGATCCTACAGCCCAACAAGTCCACAAGTCAATCAAATATAGACACTGACTTATGCATACTAGTATTCCAATCCACTCTAATTCCACCCATCATCATCGAACAATTTTCCTTACTAGATATAGCGGCTAACAAAGCTAGAGAATTCTGTACTAGGTCAGAGAATCATCCGTAGAGTCAATTGTTTCCACCATCCACCCTATGACCTTATCTGGAGACATACACGAAACTATCCCAGTTCATTTTCCACGTATTCCGCACACCACCCATAGATCGAATCACGCCAGAGCTCGATATTGATTACAGCCTTCGAGCAGTCATCCTTGTTGATCGATCTATCACACCAATCCAAGTTAGGAGGGCCTTATTTGCCATAGATTCACAAATTCCACTAGTGCGTGTTGAAGACATTAGACTGCCTAACTAGTTTGTCTGAATCCAACGCATATTCTACCCCCAGCGGCTATCTCAGCATGACCTCGAGAGGTCAGGTACGCGGAAGAGTCACTTGTAGATTATCACACTCGCCTGTCGCTTTTCCGGTGTACAGGAACCTTTAGAAAGGAGATGGCTTTGTCCTACTACTTCTAGAGCTCTTCTTGATACCAAGGTGAGAGGACCTAGTTGGCAGATCTAAGAGGTAAAGTAAAATCTGCATCAAGGCTTGAATTCCTTCATGGCTTGGAAGCTAAATAAATTCACTTGCGAAGTAAGGAAGCAGCCACAGTGAATACAATAATTCTCTCAACCCTATTATAATCACTTAAGATCCTTATTGTATAGCGCTTGATAGATAAAACACAGAATACAAAGGTAGATAACTAATTTGAAGCTTCAGATACATGCCATCAATGCCCCTATAACATTGTTTGGACAAGGTCTGATTTAAATGATCCTTGGATCTCAGACTATGTTCGGCATTTTTGGAAGGATGTTTAACGGCAGATCAGATCGAATTTTAAACTTAGCTTTGTAAAGAATAATCATATCCTTTGGTTGCTGGCATGATATAATATTTTTAGTAGGTATGTCCCCAGATAACTTGGTTCAAAATTAACTTTGGGATCTCTGACGGGGTGAGGGACAACTACTCGATGGTGACTCTAATGGTGCCATTAATGATTTCCCATGGAATGATTCCATCCTTACCTATGATGCTTGAAAAGATACACACATTTGAAATTTTGAACATGAGTTCGTGACAATAACATGGTGAAAACCGGTTCAGTTGATATAGATCACCAGGCCCACAAATTTACTGTATACAATCTTCCCAATCCTAACTACAAAAATACATAGAGTTAGAGCTGAGATAAAGCACCCGTTATATTTTTCTTATACACCCAAAATAACCTTAAGGGAATTACAATAACTCGGTCAAAAGTGATGTTGCCATATAGGATTTTACAACTGACTTTTAGACCCATTGCCTAATATACATGCAATTCTAGGATTAATACATGGCTCCACGGGCTTACTAGCAGAATACAACGACTCATTTTTATACCCTTGTGCCACTTGGAAACAAAGCCAAAGCTAATGTAAGATCAGTCATAGAGACCCACCTTCCCACTTTGACTTGGAATATGGCCACGTGGAGGGTAAAGCGTGCAGTTTGGGGAATCACTTTTGAGAGATTTTGATTTTGTAAGTTGCATCAGGTTGACACAAATGGCACCTTCATGTTAATGGCTTTGCTCTGTCCCTTTATTTTTTTGACTAAGTATTTTTGCTTAGCGAGGCCATACATCTGACCAGGAACACATGGAGGATCGGCACTTGTCTAAGGACCCACTTTTAGATTTACCTTTGAATAAGCGTCAGTTTGACACGTGGAAGCCTTGTTAACTCATTTAAGTCTCCGCTTTGGGCCATGCCTTTGAATGTGCGTTGTTAAGACATGTGGCAACTTCTAATGACACTTTCATACTTAACCAATTTGGGCTCACTTTGAATTTGACCTCTATTGACCCTTGGCCACGTGGAAGGCTAATGAAAATTTTAGTCTTTGACTTGGGATCCCATTTTGAAATTATGTCAAGCTGACGCATGGAAGCCATGTGCTTTTTTGGACTTTCCAATGGCTGGCTCTGTTCCTTATCAAGCATGGGACACGTGGAAACTCCACACTCATTTGAGACTACTTTTCGAGTTTAATCTTTGGAGATGCACTGATGAAGCACGTGGAGGCTTCTGCTGATTCTTCCATACTTAGCCAATTTTGGGGCTTGTTCTAAATCATTTGTAGAACCCAAAGACTTCAATTCTTTCTCTGTTTCTTTCCTTTGAGCCTTTGGTTTTGTTTGACAATGTTTACTTGCTTCTCCAACTATGCTACTCCATTATAGAACCTGTATGTAACTTATCTGTTGGTTTTGAAGTGTGGGCTCATTCAACGGAGCCGTTTCTTTAATTTCTTCCTGCACAAGATCGTGTTTGATCAATTTGATCGGGGGAAAATTGAGATAACAATTATACTTCAAGCTTTGGTTTTTTTCACATCGAGGATGATAATTTTATTAGGAGAGGGAGATGTAATAGCCCTACTTGATAACACACCATTGCATGGGGAGAGTGACACATCCTCAAAGCCTTTTTAGAGCTGTCTTTTCCTTGTAGAATAATACATGAACTTTATTTTGAGTTTCCCAAGACCTAACCACGAAGAGACCCAAGTTAACATTATAATTTAGTAGTAATTAAACAATTGAAAGATACAGAACATGACAAGGGACTATGCTAAATAGAGATTTAGCGAATAACTTCCCTAGTTAATACCATGGTGGGTTAAATAAATCTTGCACACTGAGGTAAATCAAAAAACATTATCCTCTCAGTTTTCAATTCAAAAAATTTATTGATTTGGATTTGTGCCTACATCTGAATTGGTTTCAGTGTCTCTCCAAAATTAGTCTCTTTCCCTCTTCCTCTACATGAAATCCTATTGTTTGTTGTTTGTAAAGAACGGGGGGGGAAGAAGAAACATTGACCTCCTAGCCATTGGTTTATTGTTCTATGTAGAAGAAGCTAATGGATGAGGAAGTGCTTCATCTTGACATAATTTCAATCTATATTATTTTTTTCCTTTCTCCTTTTTAGCACACGTGTTGTGTGCACAGTAATATTTGGAATGCATTTTTGTTTTTCCTATTTTTTATGTTTAAAGTTGAGAACTCGTTATATTTATGAAGACATTGGAAGTGGCCCTATTTTTCAATTATTCCACGTATGGATCTGTAAGATTTATGTATTTCACCTTCCTTATGCCAAAATAAGAGATTTGGAACTGGGCGTGGATTTCCATTGTAGCATAATGGAAACGGATTTCTTTTTTTATACAAATGTTGTAAATGTAAGTTCCTTGGTTGACATGTATACAAAATGTGGGAGCATACACATGGCATGTGAACTGTTTGACAAAATTCCTAAGAAGAAATATGGTTCATGGAATACTAGGATTGTAGTATATACACAAAATGGGTTTGTTGGAAAATCCATAGAAACTTTAATGCAATGATTTTTTGCAAATATTAAGTCAACTCCCTCAGTGTATTACTGACACCCACTAATTATGTGTCATTTGGGAGAAGTTTGCAAGACATGGGCATCCTCATGAACTTTGGTTGTTGGAAAATAAGAAGCATTACAAAAGGGTATGGACAAGTTATCCATCTAATGAGTTGTTGAAATAGTCAAAAATATTTTGGACAGAAAATGCACCTAAGAAAATTGTTGGTTATCCATTTATAGGAGACTACAGGGGGAGTACCTTAGCCAAAAATGTTCTAACTCAGTGAAAATTAAAGCATGGAGAATGCTCAAATTACTCTACAGAATGAGTATAAAATATTTCAAGAAACTGATCTGGTGGAATTTTGGATGCGTGCAAACTGCTTGATGAAATGCTTGAAGTTGATGGGGTCTCGTGGAATGTGGGGATCATAAGTTTTTTGTAAAAATGTATGGGTTTCCCCTTTTCACTTGTAGTAAATTGACACTTTCAAAATTTCTTGCATTTGGAAATTTAGTTTTATTTATTAGGAAATGTAACTCCAACCAATCATAAAAACCTTACTTTATTTGGAACTTTCAAACATCACAAAATTATGACCTTGAAAGTTCTACGCATGGAGCGCCACAACAAAACATTTCGTAAACTTGAAACTCCTTGCATGATCCCAGGTAACATGAAACACTATATGGAAACTGAACCAAGTAGTTTTAACTTAATTAACACCCTTGCACGTCAAATTTTGAAGCCCACTTAGTATATTAGTCACTTGTAGTTACGTTCTCTTTTTAGTAAAATACGATCGGTTTTAACCTACAATTACAGCTTAAATCGAGAGAAAATGAAAACCATTTCCACCTATCCCTACACCTATAGCAAGAGAATCATAATCCATCTGCATTTCAATGAAAACAAGTTCAAAAACCATTGCTTCAAGTGGATTTACGGGCCCAACGGTTACTGTACGACAAGAGTTGTTGACGCAATTATGATAAATGGTCCCAGAGTTGTCCTTATAGCTTGACATTTATTTGTCACAATTGACATCTTTCAGTCATGATGAACTCTTTATAAATGGGGGAGTAAGAGGGGATCATAAAATATCATGATTGAACTTAGCACGATAGTATTTAAGACCTAGTTTGTAAGAACTTTTGATGTTTGGTTCTTTTTTTCTCAACTTGCTACTTTAGCTCAAATTTTCCTTCTAAGAGTCTCATTTGACTTCTAGCCACATGTGTGACTTCGTAATAATATTGAAATTATATGTAAAATTTTATTCGATATTTTATCTTGTATAAATGAATTATGAAATGTATGGTAATTTTCTCTCTCCACCCTCTTCTCTCTCAAGAAATGACTATGATACTTGATTGTTTTGAAAACATAAATGATTTGGGAAATGTGAATTCATTTAAAATTAATTGCTAATGGACATGAAATGTAATTGATTATAAAATTTTGAATAAAAATTAAAATGTCTCTTAACTTTCTCTCTCTTCCTTTCTCTCTCTAGAACCTAAATATTAAGTGCAACTAAATTTGAAAGCATGAATGCATGAGAAACAAACTTTCTCTTCTTATATGTACCTCTCTCTTGGTCTCTCTCCCCTCTATTTAGCTGAAAATGTGTAAAAAATGATGAATTTGTGGATTTATGCTTGAGTGTATGGGAATTAAATACTCAGTCTTAGGACTAACACAACGTTGTTTGTAGGTACTCTGAACAAGAGAAATTTTCTAGATGTGATATGTTGTAATTAATTAGTTGTCATTGTAAATTTATATTCATCTTGCAATACATGTAATACCATAGAATAATGATATGTATTGTTGTTTGAAGAATTATTCTTTGTATATTTTGAAAAGGGAATATTAATGTGGAATTTTTTTACAGTGTTAAATTGAATGTGAAGTTGTACTCAATGTTGTACCTATGTTATAAAGTTATTAAACTAATCTTTTGTTACGCTAATTATTGGTATATTTCCTTAACACCCACATTGGTAGGTAGAATCTCCTCTCATCAAAACTAATGAAAATTAAAGAATGGACTATAATGCCTATCGTAATTCCTCCTCCCATTTGAGTATTATTCTAAAGTATAAAACATTGATCATGTTAATAAAATACTATGATCTCATTAATCATCTTCAGGCTTCGAACCTAAGATTTCTTATTAAGGACCATTTCCTTGACATTTTATGATGTGGTGCTTATATGTAGTGAAACCTTTCATATTGGGATGAGTGAGGTGATCATGTCTAGGTGTTGCAGGTATCACCATATCTTGAATAATTCTAACCCTCTTGTGTGTGATGGTGGCCAAAGCCTTACAAGATAGTTGGTAGTTGTCCATTCAATTGATCTCTTTTGAGATCTAAATTATGTGAGTGGAGAATTTGTGTCAAATTACTTCCATATTTACCAAAAAATTGAAATAGGTCCCTAGGATACTTTTGGAAATGCATAAGGTTTTTTGGGATATCTCTCTTCCAATATACACTTATATTTGCATGTCTAAGAGAATTGAAGTAAGTTGTCTTGTGTGGGGTCATATTCGTTGTAGTATTAAATCCCTAGGTGTTTCGTAAGTGTTATAGGGATTACTTTTGTTTCAAAATGATGTTATTACGAGACCAAAGTAACCGTGTAAATATAGTTAGTAACAAAGGGTAAATAAGATTAATCTATTGAATGTCGCTAGGAAAATGGCACACCTTTGAGAAATATCAAAACCAAAAAAAAAAATCAAGGTGATCATAAAATGAATGTAATAATATAAATGTCCATAACTAATTCAACAACGTAATAAATCTAAAAATCCAAATATAAAGCATGATCACATGCTTTTCTGCATATATATGAATAAAAAAAATGATGCTAATGAAATAATAAAGTGTAACCTTGAGAATGGGATAATTGCAACTGTATCAAATTTCTTGTGAGATAAGGATATTGCACTCTTGTTGGACTTGTAAAATTTAGTAAAACCGTTGGTGTAGATAGGAATACTTCAAATTTTTAATCACTCAGGAAGTAGAATGTATGGTCGAAACATGAAATTAACCTCTTATTGTTGAGATTAAATCCTTAAGGTGATGAAATATAAGTAGTTTGAAATAATTCAAAGAAAAATATCTATAACAGGAACACAGGTATACTATACCCTTCCATGACCAATATTATTGTGAAAATATGAATTCCTAATTGGAGCAACTCATTGTGAATCAATAATTATATCGCTTACTCAGTTAACCTACATAATTGGTGGTAATAACTGGAAGATTAAAAGAGTGTATTTTTAGTATTAAAAAATTCTATGAAATGAACTCGGGATAGGAATTTTATTGATCTAGTAACCTTCTTTTTTCTTTTAGTGAATTTTTCCTCCTTGTAACGAGAGTACTTGTCTAAACCAAGTAAACATGGCTCTCTCAAACAAATCCTTAAGTCAAATATTAGGAGGCACATGTGTGTATGTATGGTCCTAATAAAAATCAATCTATATAAAGTTATCTCCACAAGAGAAATGAAAAAATTCTAAATGAACCATTATAGTTAATATTTTAAACAAAAACATGTAGCCTAGTTGTAAAAAACCAAAGGGTCCCATGTTATGTGTTCTTCAGACAATTATAATCAACTAATTTTTTCTTTAGAAACAAACCTTTAACATAAGAACTGGATATTAGGAAACCAATAGTTGTTTAAAAATAATTTATTAAACAAATGAGTTATGGATAACTAATGGAATTGGAGAAAGAAACTGACCACACATTCTCCATTAAAGAATAATACTCTGCAAAATAAAGCAATTGACATTTGAAAAATAGGAAATTTTAAATCTTATGTATTTAATGTTGTTGAAAACTATAAATTTATACAATGGAAAACTTAATGTAATGAATATGTAAACCATGAAAATGCCATGTTGTGGATTATACCTATCCCGTGTTTCTTACTATAATTGGGTCATTGTCATAGTTTACATCATTTGGGTAAGACATTGGTGCATACTCTATGTTATCCTTTTATATGAGTGGGTTCTTGTTTATGTAAGTTTCCCACATGAGGTCGAGTTTAGTTATTTAGATCCCATATGGTTGTGTAGTGTGCAATCAAAGTCAAAAAAACATTATTCTGATAATTTTGCTATTGTATTTTGGTGTTGAAAATGTGGGAATTACACTTTTCCTCTTTCTCCTCTCTCG
Source organism: Taxus chinensis (assembly GCA_019776745.2). Classification (NCBI taxonomy): domain Eukaryota; kingdom Viridiplantae; phylum Streptophyta; class Pinopsida; order Cupressales; family Taxaceae; genus Taxus; species Taxus chinensis. The sequence goes on from CM034154.1 coordinate 182,079,482, forward strand.
AAAACCTACAAAACAAAAATGAAAAAATAAGTCAAAGGAATGAAAAATAACACTCCATAGAGAAAATTAGGGTTAGTGTGCAATCCCTAAGATCCTAGGGCCCTCATTGAATCCATCTAAGGGTTTTGATTCATCGATACAAAATTTAGGTTAGAAATAAGTGGGAATATGTTTTTAGTGAAATGTATGTGTAGCTTGTGAATGGGGCCTCTAAAGGAATGTTATAAGATAAAATTAAATTATAACCTTAATGTGTAGTTGGTGACTGTACGTACCCAAAATTACAAGTGCTACATTGTCAGGGAAACGGTTACAAAATTCCCCAATGATGATTTAAAATCCTTTAAAGAAGGTGTTCGAGTTCCAAAACCCATTCGCATTGTATATTTGTAGCCTATATATCCTTACTTAGCATTTACATGTAGTTTTCCATCTCCCTACCTCTTTCTATGCTTGTTATGGTCTTCAGGGCTAGGCCTGCCACCCTGCCTAGGTGGAGGTTCTCAAACCGCCACCCTGCCTGGGTGGCAGTTCTCAAACCGCTACCCTGCAAAGGGTGGTGGTCTTGCATGCTTTTTCTAGATTCTTCACGTGTGTTTTAAACATGTGACGGTTCACTTAAATTTGGTTTTTGCATGCATCTGTGAACCAAATTGGCTAAATATAGCTCTGTTTTCTTTGTTCTCCTTGCTCCTTCCATATTAAATGAGATTTAATTAGTTGGAACTACCTCTTCTTGCCTTGTGCATGAAGTAACCTCCTAGCCTCGATTCATATTTATTCCATGATTTTATTCAAGAAAAAGGGGCCTGAGAATTTTATGTATATTGTATTGTTTTGCTGCCATAATCTTGGTGGGAATTACATAGCAAAGTTCATATCTCTTGTGTTATCTCTCTTGTACTTGCATTACGTCCAGATTGCTTCTAATCTACCATTTCTTGAGTGTCATCCTCATGTTGTTTTTATTTGCATTCTAAATCCATTGGACTCGTATGAACACTCTAAGAAAGAAAGAAAAGAACTAAGGGGACAAATACTAATACTACTGGATTTGCCAAGGTTTTCTCTCTTCCAGGCTAGAGTTGTGTATTTGTTTTCTTTGTTTATCAAATTGTCAATTAAGAACTGTTAATATCAATTGCATATCAAATAGAGTAGAGAAACAGTTCATTCCAATTAGTGATGCTTTCAAGTAGATCAAATCAATAGGAAGTTGTCTCTTCAACATTACCAGGGAAGCTATGGGGAACAATAGCTCTTTTAGGGTTATGATTTGTTCTTCACTTCTGAGGTAGGGTTGGAAGATTTTGATTGATTTAGTATAGATTTTTTTTTAAGATTTAGATTCACACATCTACAAAAATAGTTAGCTACATATGGCTAATTTTTTGTATTTAATTTGATCATTACATTAAATTCATTGTCTGAAAAGTTAGAAAAGAACAAAAACATTTATTTTCCATAGATTAGTTTGTATTATTGCTTTGTTCTGATATATTGAGAAAACACCAAAAACATAGGTTAGATTTCCTTTGAGAGTTATTTTTTTACCGAAAGCAAACCAATTCATCTTGCATGACCATCAAAGGTCCACAACAAGAAACGACATATAGTTGTGATCCCCTAGTCCCACAACCCAATGAGCTAGAGATAATAACTTACATCGACACAAGCTTACATTTAACAGTCTTACCCACACCTCTAACATATGCTGAGAAAATAAGACAGTTAGATACATTGAACATAAATACTAATCAAGATTACGACTTTTGGACTACTCCTAGAAATAGGGTTTGATTGCATACATGACCATACAAGGGCCTCAGACTCAACTAGTCTTCAGTTTTGGTCCATAGGTCCCGTAACCCAACGGGCCTACTAGTTAGCTAGATATTGACACTGGTTTACACACATTGGTATTCATATGTTCACCGCTTCCAACTGATATTATTACACAACTTTTATTATTGAACATAGCAGCTGATCAAGCTAAGACTTTTTGGAAAAGACCAGAAAATCACCCATAGTTCTTCGCTAGCTCCGCTACGAAGCCTCTTATCTCCTTAAACTTCTCAGTAGAACTGACCTTGGAGTCTTTAGGTATCTATCATATCAGAAACCCATACGAGGCACGACGTGTATAGGTTACATTCCACGTATTCCACAACCACTCAATAGAATCTTGGCTGAGAACTAGACATCTTGAGTAGAGAGGGGGAGTTACATTTTAGTCTCCGACGCATATGTAGCTATCATATCAAACCATACCATCACACCCCTTCAGGTTAGGAGATATATCTTTTCCTTTCAATTCACAGATTCCATTATTTTGTGTCGAAGACATAAGGTTTCCCAATTAGCTTGATCGCTTCCATCACTTTCACTTCTGTTTCCATTCCATACCATTTGTCTCGGCATGACCTCAGGAGGTCGGGTGTGAAGAAGGTCACACGTTAATTTTCTATCATACAAAATTGGTGAACCCAACGTGAAGAGATAGTCTCTAAACATTTCCACTTTATTCATTCATCCCTTACTCTATAGGTATCCTTATACACCCCCCCCCCCCGCGCGAATATGTCAGGATACAAAGAGTACGGTCAGCCCATCCCTGGTTTTGGCATGAACCATTACCAATCAAGTATACCACAACAATCACCTTCACTTACCACATGGGTGGATAACCGCTCATCTTCTCAAAACCCTCTGCTTCAGGGAACCAGTGTTAGTTCTTTTGTACACATTAAAGAATTTGATCAAGTCACTCAAACCTATCCCCTCGAACAATCAATTTGAAATAACATGACATTCACTAGCAAAGCAAGTTCATCTCCTTGGGTATTGTTTCGACATCCCATTACCATGGAATCTGATCAACTCCCCCTTCTAGATGAGAAGTATTTAGCATGGTATGCTAGGAGTGAAAAATAATTCCAACACATGAACCAATATTTTGATAGTAATTGTTGCAAGGACAAGGCGATGTCCTACTTCAAAACAATAATGCTACCCCGCCACCAACTGACAATACAACCAATAAGGGGTGGCAACATCATGAACAATTCATAGTAGGATACCATACTCCTCAACAACCTCTAAGGGTTCTACAAAAGGTACCTAAGAAATACACCATCCCGTCAATGGGCGATGACATTTCAGCTTTGGTAGACAAGGTCAAAGAGTTAGATCTTACCCTGAAAATGTTGAATTTATATGCATGGTAAGGTCGAACTTTGTCCTACACGTAAAACTATGGGAAAATACTGACTGCACAGAATCCTGTAGTCTACATGAATAATCCTAACCCTAGGGATGTATTAAATGGGACGGGTACCTTGGGTATGCCTCCTCAAGCCACATATGGATACCTACAACAAGCACAAGCTGGAAGTGCGTTCTCAAATGTTATACTATCTGAAAATGTGACGTTCTCTGGCTTCACGCCTTTAGCTCTGTATCAAAGTGGCCAACCCCCCAATATGCACACGTACTCTAAAATGCCACAAGGTGATGCATACACCTATCCAGGTTGTTATGGTTATCCTCAAGGAATACCATATGCTCCCAAAAATTCCTATGCCGTGTCATTTCAGCAACCAATGCATCCTTTGTTTCCCCAAAAAGTACCTTTAATGGTTGAAACGTATGCAATGGGAACTTCCTCTGAGTACCTAAAGAATCCTCTAGACTTTTCCATCTGGACAGTCATGCTCTCAAGGCCATTGCCTGATGTTCCAAATTTTAAAGGGGAAGGCAACCCAAATGCCCATATCAAAGCCTACGCAATAACCATTTGAGAGTTACTCCCGTGGGATGCATTTATTGCAAAAATATTCCCTAAAACATTATAAGGCATCATTCTCAACTGGTATTATAGAGTAATGGAGGCCTCGATACACTCTTTTAAACAACTCGTTTCAGAGTTCATAAAGGATTTCGATATGAATAAGATGCTAAGAACATGGATCAGAGAATTATTGCAAATCAAGCAAAAACATAAAGAATTCACATCCCACTTCATTCAGAGGTGGCGATAGGTTCTCTATTCTTTTGCAAGCGCTCCAAACATGGATCAAACAGAACATTGTCATTTATTCCTCCACTATGTTAATAGAGAGATAAAGGAAGAGGTTCAAAATTTCCCACTCAGAAGTTATGAGGAAGTGCTAGAAGGCGCTCTTCGAATTGACCAAGCGGCCATTAATAGTGGTTGTAAGACTAATGGGGAAAATGGAAAGTTATTTACTCCTAAAAATGCTCCGAGCTACTCCAACAACACGAAAAATAGTCAAGGACTAGAACAAACAGAAACACAAAAGTAGAACGAAAACCAAGAACTATACACTGTACAAATGGAGTATACCTTGATTCTGAGAAATCAATCAAGGAAATACTTCAAATGCCTTTCATTAATAGGTAATTCAAGTAGTTCCTCATCTAAGTCTTTTAGGAAGAAGGTATTTTCACTAATTCAAATATCAATGGAATAAGGGCCCATCCACAATGCATCAAACCTACAATGCTTGCCCTTATATTTATGCCTGCTATCCCCTAAAAGAACAAGATCCCTAATACTGAAACCTTTGGGAGTCACCTTTTTGTCAAATAGCTTCTTCAACTTTTCTCTGAACTTTACATGCCACTGATAAGATGCCCTTCTTTCTTCAAACACCTCAGTAATTTTATTGATCCGAGCATTATATGGACTAACTTCTTGGTCTTCAATTTTTTGGACAAACTGAAATGAAGACAATTGAAAATTAAGGGGCAGTAAAGCTTGAATTCCATATACTAACTCAAATGGGCTCTTACTAGTATCTCTCTTGATAGTGATTCTATTAGCCCAAACAAAAAACTTCAGTTGCTCAACCCACTTCCATTTTTTCAGCTCCAGGGTTCTTCTAATGATATTCAACAATTTTCTATTGTTGGACTCAGCTTGTCCATTTTCTTAGGGATTGTAGTTAGAAGCATATGTCAAATTGATTCCATAGTATTTGTGCATTTCCACCAAAGGTTTAGCTCTAAACCTCATGGCATTGTGAGCAACAATTTTAGCTGGCACTCTAAATCTGCATATGATTTGATTCAACATGAAGTCCATGATAACTTGGTGTGTTTCCTTCTTGGTGGGGATTGCTTCCACCCACTTAGTGAAATAATTGGTGGCCATAAGAATCCATTTATGACCAGCACAAGAAGGGTCATAAATTTCCCCAATAAAATCCATTCCCCATTGTCTTAATGGGGCTTCAAATGACATAGGATGTAAAGGAAGGGAGCCTGAAGATTTCATTCTTCTAGAGAAACACTGATAACTTTCACATTTCCTAACCAATAGAGTTGTATCCTTGACGAGAGTTGGCCACCTATAACTAGCAATCAAGATTTTATATGTTGTAACTCTACCAGAGAAATGTCCCCCAAAGACCCCTCCATGGAGATCAGAAATTATTTTGGGGGCCTCATTTTCAATAATGCATCTCAAGAGCACTCCCTCGGGGTTCTCCAAAGCTAACCCAAAATTAGTAATGACATAATTTTGAGAGGCTAACTTAAGATCTCTTTTCTGATTTTTACACAAATATTCAGGGCAGCATAGATGTCTGAGATAAAAGATTATATCTTTATACCATTCAAAACTTACTAAATTTTCAAGGACATCTACCATTTCTCCTTCTAATTCATTCACCTCAATTTTCAAGTTGCTCTCATCCATAAGATTAGCTAGGCACAAACCTCTTTCCAATTTCATGGTTTGGATATCCATGTCATACTCCTATAACTTGTTCACTCATCTACATATTTTTCTTGAGACCTCCATCTCTAACAAGATATCTTTCACCATGGTATGGGGAACATAAGCAAAAAATTTAGAGCTCAAGATATAGGGTCTGAATTTTTTTTTTGCTTTCACCAAGTGAAATGCTTTCTTCTCCATGGTGGTGTATTTCAAATCATCTCCCTACAATGCCTTACTAAAAAAGGAAATTGGTCTCTCAGCCCCTTCACCATCATTTTGTAACAAAATAGATGCAATGGTATTTTCTGAAGAAAAAGAAAACACTTGAAAAGGCTTCTTGTAATTTGGGGCTGCAAAAATAGGGGCATGTTTTAGTGCTTCTTTGATCCCATTGAAAGCCCAAATGGAAACTTCTTCCCATTTGATAACCTGGTCCTTCTTTAGCATGCTAGTAATGGGGATGGTCAGCTCAACAAAGTTAGACACAAATCTTATGATAAAGTTTATTTGTATAAAAAAGATTGAATTCCCTTCTTGGTTCTTGGAATTGGAACCGCATTGATGGCTTCCACTCTTTCTAGATCTATCATCACCCCTTATTTTGATACTATATGACCAAGCAACTTTTCCTTTTACACTCCAAAGTGGAACTTCTTGAGATTCAATGATACGCCATACTCCCTACATCTTATTAGCATTCTCTCTATGTGTTGCAAGTGATCATTTCTCTTTTTGGAAAATACAGTTACATCATCTTGATAAACCACGATGAATTCATTGATATAACTAGAAAATGCCACATCCGTTGCTCTTCAGAAAGTTGCTCTAGCATTCATTAAGCCAAAAGGCATCCTGACATAGACATAAGTTCCCCAAGGAGTAGTAAAGGCAGTCTTTATTCTTTCTCACTCCTTCACAACAACTTGATTATAGCCATAGAAACCATACAGAGTGGATAACAGTTTAAAACCAGTTACCAATTGTAGTATATTCTCCATTTTTGGCAGAGGCTAATTATCTTTTAGTGATTCTTTATTCAGGTTCCTTAAGTCCATGCATAGCCTTATGTCACCATTATTTTTTCGAACAGGGACTAAGTTTGCAACCCAAGATGAATACCTTGTGGGCTAAATGATCCCTCTGTCCCTCACTTTCTTCATTTCTTCTTCCATTTTCGAAGAAAGGAGCAGATTGGTGGGAAATTTTTTAAGCCTGAAAGGCTTGGAATTAGACTCAAGAGGAATCTCATGTTGGAACAAATCTTCCATGTATTCCTTCAACTCAGAGTAAGACCAAGCTAGGAAATCTTGATATTTCTTCAAAAATTGAAAATAGGACTGTTTCTCTTCCTTTTTGAGAATTCCTCCTAACAAGAATTTTCGTGGCTTTTGCTTTGTACCCAGGTCGTGCTCTTTCACATCTCTTGAAACAAACATATTTCTTTTAATAATGTAATCAACATTATCAAAGTTCGACTCAAGAGCCATAAAACCTCTAGGAATCGTGTTTGTATTCAACTGGATGATGTCTTTGCCAAATAATGTTTCCTTTCCTTCAGCAACACACACCATTGGTTCCCAATCCATATTTTGGTAAGCAAACTTGCCTTGGTTATACAGAAACTAATTCACCTGGGCATCATCGTCAAACACTTGCCAATGTTTAATGTTATCAAGGACATATGAACTTGTTAGTATTTCAACATCATACTCACAAAATGGAGACACTACACAATTCCCAAATCTGGATCCTAACACTACTAACTTTTCTGCAACAACATTAAAATTTCTATCACTGTGCATAATATTAAAAGCTTCAAACATTTCAATCAAATCCCAGACTACACGCTTGTATTGTTTCATTCTCTGATTTTCAGTAGCATATAATTTTGTAATTTGTTTGACAATCAATTTTGAATCCCCTTTGACTATAATATCCTTTATACCATATTTCCATGCAATTATCAAGCCTAATAATAGTGCTTCATATTCAGCAATGTTGTTAGTGCATTCAAAGTTAAGTTTGAAAGAAAGGACAAACTCTTCTTGGCCTCAGGAAATCAGAACAATGTCAGCACCATTTCCAAATTTGGAACAAGCTCCATCAAATAACAAGGTCCAAGATAAACCCACTTGTTCAAGACATTTACACTAATCAATCTTGTGCTCCTTGCCATCATCAAACCCCACAAAGTTATCTGTATCTACATCAGCATATAACACTTCATAAGAAAAATTATTTGGATATTTAATGAGGTGCAACATTTTCTTCTCTCCATACAACTTTACAAGGCTTCCTTCAATTGGAATGGTGGCAAAAGACATATCCATCTGAACACTTGAACCAACACTTGCATCCCACTTTCTGAATAACATCATACCCCATTTGGTAGGGCAATCAAAAACGACAACATCAACTTTCAGGTTTTTACCTGGATAAGCTGCAAGTTGTACCATCGAACCTTTTATGCACCCTATAACTGGGACCTCTCTAGAATCCATTACAGAACACTTTCCATTATCTGTTGTCACTTTAATGTTTAATTCATTCATGATTTCCACAGGCATAACATTACATGATGCTCCAATTGTGCAGAAGTTTGTCTTTAATAATCAGTGTTGTAAAAAATGGATCAACATTCAAATGAGACTCAACTAAAGATGTCCCAAAGCAAAGTTCAGGTGCTTCCCCAAGATCTTCCAATGCTAGTGGTGTTTCCAGTTCTTCAATGGTTAGAGGAGTCTCCACAATGTTTACATATCTTCTTGGGGTACTTTTCTCTTCTTTCAATCCGAAATACTCAATTGCCCTCTTCTTGTGCTCAGGAATCCTAACCAGCTCTACAATTGGAACACTAACTTTTATTTGATTCAAAACTTGGGCAATGTCATATGGAACATACTTAGGCAAGGCAGCATTGGGAGGGAGATTGAAAAACTCATCATATGGCATGTGATTTTTGACAATTTGGGTATGAGGAGTATGATTTTTGTTTGGGACAACAAGGCCTTTGACTGATGCATCTTTCTTAAGAACTTCTTTAGGAATACTAGTAAGCAATGGATTTTTGGGTTTGGCCTGAGGGCCTGCCCCTTTGAAAACTTTACTCGTAGTGTTATAATCTTTCTCTTGGGTAAAATCATCATTCATCAGTAATTGTCTATCCTACTCAGATGGGATTCCTCCATTGTAATTCTTTATCATTAAAGTTCTTAAGTATTCAAAATCATTATTAGGTATTTCAAAAGTATGAGAGGGAGGAAGAAATGGTACCTAGTGGATGCAATCCCATAAAATTTCAGTAGTTCAAGCACTTATAACTTTAGTTGAAGTCGCTCCTTGTTGTGAGCTTGTGGAGCAACCCATCATGCAAAAATCATCATTAGTATCATCACCATTATCAACTTCTTCAACTTTCTGATCTACTTCACATGGAGGATGGGGCAGAAAACATCTATCACACCAATCAATTTCATTGGCTTCATCAACAACAGTAACCCTAATAGTAAGAGGGTCAAACACCATTCTAATTCTGTGCTTGGGGCTGTCTATTTCCCATGGTTTCTTTACCTCTGTCATCAAATCTCTAATCACCCCTAAGATGATTTTTAAATCTGTCATGATTTTGTGCCTTTTGTTGGCCTTGTGAATTCTACCCAATTCCTTTCTCTTCCCAGGATAATTAGTATGAGATTTATTTGACAACCCTTTCCAAAGTCCTCACAACTTCCTTGAGATCCACAACCTTATTTTATTGAGGCTTTTCATGGTTGATCAATTTAACACCCTCCCTCTTAAGAGGATTTCCAACTGCCTTAATGTTTTTCTCAATTTACAGAGCCATGGTAAGGGATTTTCTCAGAGTCCCAAGGTTCTTATCTCTCAAATAGTAAGAAGCTTTATTATCAAATGCATCTGAATACTTTATCAGACATGATTCATCACATGGCCTCAAATTAATAGGCAGTCTTCTCAATGTTTTGTTAAATCTAGTGTTAAAATCATGCACTGATTCATTAGGATTCTTGTTTATATTTTTAAACTTTGATAAAAGAAACATAGGCTATGTTTAATCACCGTACTGCATCCTAAAATCATTCTTCATATCTGTCCAAGAGTCAATGGAATTATCTGGTGGAGATTTATACCAGTCCCTTGCATCTTCTTCTAGAGTATAGATAAATAATTTAGTGTATACATCATCAAACTCTATTTCAAAGTCTTCCATCATATTGACAAAGAGTTTCAAGTGTTGATCACCAATTATTGAATTATTTCCTTGAAACTTAGGAAATATTTATCTTACATCATGTGGAACAACATTTGGATAGCCAGTCATGCCTCTAAAACTGATGCAACCAAAAGTATTAACGACAAATGGAGGTCTAGGTGGAGGATGATCCATATTGTTCTGAGGAGGTGATCTTACAGGAGAAATAGAATGATGAGGAGTGAGGGGTCTGAGTGGTACAGGGATACAATTTTCAGAATGATTTCCCTCTAAAGGTTTTGTCTCTTGGAAAACTCTATTAGATTTTGAAAATACAGGGGAAAATTGAGGATAAAATGTTTCAAATACAAATGAAGGCACCTCTCAAGATGGAGAATTTAATTCAACAAAAAGACTACCTGATTCATATTCACTTGAGGAAGTGTTGCAATATTCAATCACAGGCTGATTAGTTTCACCAAAAAATTATCTCTTTTCTTGATGCTTGATTTCCAACAACCTTCCAGGTTCTTCTTCCTTCTAAAATCATCCTTCCCAGTTCTAGAAACAACTTTCTGGTAGGGTCTCTGGTGAAGAAAGATCTTCTTCCTTCCAATTTTTCAAAGATTAGTGATAAATTACAATTGACAGAGGTCAAGACATTAGCATTTATCAAAATTTCTTTCAATACAGAGTCGCCACTAAGGATTTTCACCTTAGTTTTGCAAATGCACTAAAAATGGTCTGTCAAATGTCTGTCAACAATAAATTCATGCAAAGTTTACAAGATCTACTCTTATTTTACCCAAATTTATCAATGATGATACAAATCTTAGTGCACTAACTATATAAGATGGAAATTTTGCACTCAAAACTCACAACTTTGAACAATTCTTATAGATATGAACAAATAATGATGTTTCAGTAAAGTATTTGCACTTTAAAATCTATAAAAAAACATTACCAAGGTCTTCTATGTGTACACCTTTGTTCAAATACTTCAAAGAGGTACCCGGAAATGGCACCACAAGTGTTGGTATCCAAATTCGTTCTCCTTTTCAAGTTGAGAAGCAACACAGATTCAACAGGGAGCTTAGAGGTAGATAAACCATAGTCTTTGTTGTTTTGTAGGCAGAGATGAGATCTAATTGGCCCTTTATTACTCAGATTTGTGGATAGATGGATAGCACCTTTAAGAGGATTTGAACTTTCCTCACTACTTTAGGTCGTGCCTCTTCGACCAGGGTGATAGGACCCTTAGTGTAACCTCTGTTTGATGAATGATATGGAGATATCCTTCTTTTTCACAAATTCTATGAAGAGAACCTTGGGAAAATACATTCAATACTCCATGATTTAACTCTTAAGAATTGTCACTTCTAAACGATGGAGATACTTTCAACGCAAGGCTAAGGTTACTGAATACATTAAGAAATCCTTATTGTTCTGTATATTTTTACAGGTACAGTTTGTTCCTTTGTTGACACACTACGCAAACAAGGGTTAGTTCAGGGTGGATTCATGGTTTTTGAAATAATTTTGGTGGGAGATGAACCAGGATGATATTGATTATACCAAATATTCAAAGGGACTTCACAATAATGAACAACTGAACAATAGAAAGCTTCAAACAATTAATACATTCCTTCAACCAGAAGGTGTGCTCAAATAGAGGCCCAAATCAGCACGTTTTCACACAATCTTTGCGACTCCAAGAAGAAGGCTTAAATTGAAAGACTCAATTAAACATCAGAGTCTCAGATTAATCATGCCTAAGGTACACCCGAAGACTTACATACAACCTTTATTAACAAATGACAGTGAATTGATTTTAAATTTGTTTATCTCATACAAGATGAAGGCTCTTCTTGATATGAAATTGTAAATACCATTAGACTATCACAAGGATGAGATCCTATGTGATTTCACAAAAAAATCAATGTAAGATTGCAATAGGAACAAAAGAAACTATTTACAGACATTCTGAAATAAAGAAGACACAAATTGCTAGAGATTAGACACAAATTAATTTCAAAATTACTTAGATTCATCAGTAAGGAAAAGCTTCCAGAGTAATCTCAGTGCTCATCAATGGCTATACATATGCAACCAACTTGACACAATAGAAAATGTAACACAGTAGAAAATAACAGGTTATCTCGGTTTTGGTCTCTCATAAAGACAACTTTCTCAAATTTTTTCTTATGAATTCAAACTTCTGACCATTTGCAAGAGTAATTTCATTGCATTTATACATTTTTCTCACTCAATTTTCCCCCCAAAAGAGATTAATATTAGAGGGACCTTTGCTTGTTCACAATTTGTTTCAGAAAAAAAACTTTAACAAATTTAGACCCAAAAGATTTCAGGTGGACCAATTATGAACTGATCATGTCTCTTAGGCCCTCGAATAATGACTAGGATGCCATGACACAACTTTTTTGGAGTCCTTCTAATCATTTTGATTGTGTCATGTCGATAAATCCCCCTTTAATCATTTTTCGGAGCCTCTGCATAGCTGGACTTGACAGGTCATCCCTTTTTTGCTCCTAAGGAAACCCCTTTTTTATCCTTTTACACCTACACTTTCATCATTTCATCCCTTTTACCTCTCTTTCCTCTGCAATTTTGCCCTGCATCTGTTTCCCTCTAGTAATTCCTATTTTTGCTGAGTGCTTGAGTAATTTCCTCCTCAAACTATCGACCTTAGCAACCTTTGGACACATAATTTAAGTTTTGAATCCATTCAATGGAACCTTACAGACAGAGAAAACAAAGAATTTCATCAAAGAACGATGAAAAAAATTGCGTATTTACAATCTCCAAGAGTCTTGGAAAAAAAATTGTGGGAAAATAGGTGAAATGCACAACAACTTTCGATCCTGCCCCTTTTCCACTTTATATCGTAGCTGTCCACAAGTTTCCTTGGTGCAAGTGCAAAGGAAAAACACAGAGTCAAATCTCAAATAAGTGTGGGCCTTCCACCTTCCCTGGGCCCAAGAAAAACACCTTTTGGCCTTTGAAAAGTCTCGGTGAGAAAAGGAGCTAGTGCAAGCCTCCACATGTCCTCATGGGGTAACTTCGAGATGATCCCCAAAAGTAGAGACCCCAAAGAAGCATAGGCTCAACACATATCTCAATCCAGAAGAGTTTGTTAAAAAGTTGAAGGTTCAGCTAGAAGGCGCCATGTGTCTATGGTCCAAGATATTCTCATCTGGTTGTTGAAAAGTCCAAGCAAATGGAAAAGTGAGCAAAAGCCTCCAAGTGTCCTCCTGGTGCTTCTTCAAAATAAAATTTTGGGGTTGGTCCCCAAACAAGTGTCGTCCCTTCATGTGTCCCAGGCCTCGAGAAAGTTGCTTGAAAAGTCTAAGTATGGGAAAACCCGGTGAAAGCCTCCACATGTCCTCATGGCACAACTTTGAGATGGTGCCCAAGAGCGGAGACCTTGAACAAGCGTGGGCTCACCACGTGCCCCAGGGCTTCAAAAATTTCTTTGAAATGTTTAAGTACAAAGAGGAGCAGACAGAAGCCTCCACATGTCTCCCTGTCACAATTGTTAAGGTGGGAACCTGAGGCGGATCCTTAAATGAGTGCTAGCCCATCACGTGTCCATGCCCTGCCAAAACTATACATGTTGCATGAAAAACTTATCTAAGTCCAGGTAAAACAACGGAATCCTCCACATGTCCCCTCGGCGTAACTTTGAGGCCAAACCAAAAGGTGAATTTTAAAACGAGCGTCGTTCCTCCATGTAGACAAGATTTAAGTTGAAACGGGCCTAAGAAACTCAAAATGCATTGGCAACCCGCCTTTCCGCTTCTAAGTTTTAATGTGATCCCTAACAGAGTCGTGATCATTTCATAACTTTGTCCCTTTTCACCAAAAGGCAAAAATCTGTAAAATGCTCCGGCGACCTGCCTCCCCGCTTTGACTTTTTAATGCTGACTCAAACATGTGACATTATTTTGTGCCCTACGGAGTTGTGGATCATTTCATAACTTTGATCCTTGTCACAAAAATGAAAAAATCTTCAAAATTCTCCAGCGACCCGCCTCTCCGCCTTTAACCTTTCAAACCGCCACGTGTCCTTCTTCGAGGTCAAAGTAAGAAATTTTCCCTGCTACTTCATATTGTTGAATCACCTATTATATACTATCGGGGCTGCGGGAACAATTTCGCATTTTTTACAAATGGAATAAAAGTGGAATAAAAGAAACCCCCCCCCCCCCCCCCCCCCCCTCTTCCTTTCCTCCCCCCCCCCCCCCCCTTTCCCCCCCCCCCCTTCTCTCCTCCCCCCTCCCCCTTTCCCCCCCCCCCCCCCCCCCCCCTTTCCTCCCCCCTTTCCCCCCCCCCTTCCCCCCCCCCCCCCCCTCCCCCCCCCCCCCCCCCCCCCCCCTCTCCCTTCCCTCCCCCTTCCCCCCCTTCCCCCTTTCCCTTTTTTTTTCCTCCCCCCCCCCCCCCCCCCCCCCCCCCTTCCCCCCCCCCCCCCCCCCCTTTTTTTCCCCCCCTCCCCCCCCCCCCCCCCCCCCCCCCCCCTTCCCCCCCCCCCTCCCCCCCCCCCCCCCCCCCCCCCCCCCCCCCCCCCCCCCCCCCCCCCCCTCCCCCCCCCTCCCCCCCCCCCCCCCCCCCCCCTTCCCCCCCCCCCCCCCTTTCCTTCCCCTAACCTTTCTCCCCCCCCCCCCCCCCCCCCCCCCCCCCCCCCCCTTCCCCCCCCTTCCCCTCTTCCCCCTTCCCCCCCCCCCCCCCCCCCCCCCCCCCCCCCCCCCCCCCCCCCCCCCCCCCCCCCCTCCCCCTTTCCCCCCCCTTTTCCCCCTCCCCCCCCCCCCCCCCCCCCCCCCCCCCTTTTTCCCCCTCTCCCCCCCCCCCCCCCCCTTTCCCCCCCTTTTTCCCCCCCCCTTTTCCCCCCCCCCCCCCCCCCCCCTTTCTTTTTTCCCCCCCCCCCCCCCCCCCCCCCCCTCTCCCCCCCCCCCCCCCCCCCCCCCCCCCCCCCCCCCCCCCCCCCCCCCCCCCCCCCCCCCCCCCCCCTTTCCCCCCCCCCCCCCCCCCCCCCCCCCCCCCCCCCCCCCCCCCCCCCCCCCCCCCCCCCCCCCCCCCCCCCCCCCCCCCCCCCCCCCCCCCCCCCCCCCCCCCCCCTTCCTTCCCCCCTTCCCCCCCCTTTCTTCCCCCCCCTCCTTCCCCCCCCCCCCTTCCCCCCCCCCTCCCCCCCCCCCCCCCCCCCCTTTCTCCCCCCCCCCCCCCCCCCTTTTTTTTCCCCCCCCCCCCCCCCCCCCCCCCCCCCCCCCCCCCCCCCCCCCCCCCCCTTTTTTCCCCCCCCCTTCCCCCCCCTTCCCCCCCCCCCCCCCCTTTCCCCCCCCCCCCCCCTTTTCCCCCCCCTTTCCCCCCTCCCCCCCCCCCTTTTTTTTTTTCCCCCCCTCCCCCCCCCCCCCCCCCCCCCCCCCCTTCCCCCCCCCCCCTTTTTCCCCCCCCCCCCTTTTCCCCTTCCCCCTTCCCCCCCCCCCCCCCCCCCCCCCCCTTTTTCCTCCCCCCCCCCCCCCCCCCCCCCCCCCCCCCCTTTTCTTCCCCCCCCCCCTTTTCCCCCCCCCCTCCCCCCCCCCTCCCCTTTCCCCCCCCCCCCCCTTCTCCCCCCCCCCCCCCTCTCTCCCTTCTCTTTCCCTTTCCCCCCCATTTCCCTTCCCCCCCTCTTCCCCCCCTTTTCCCTTTCCTCCCCCCCCCCCTCCTTCTTCTCCCCCCTCCTATTTTCCCCCCCCCCTTTCTTCCCCTTTTTCCCCCTTCCCTCTTCTTCCCCTCCCCCCCCCCCCCCCCCCCCTTTTCCCTTTCCCCTCTTTTCCCCTTCCCTTCCCCCTCCCCTCCCCCTCCAAAATCCCTTCCTTTCCTTCCCCCCCCTCCCCCCCCCCCCCCTTTTTTTCCCCTTTTTCCCCCCCCCCCTTCCCTTTCCCTTCCCCCCCCTCCCCTTTTTCCCCCCCTCTTTCCCCCCCCCTTTTTCCCCCCCCCCCCCCCCCTCCCCCCCCCCCCCTTTTTTTCCCCTTTTCCCCCCCCTAATCCCCCCTCCCCCCCCCCTTTTCCCCCCCCCCCCTTCCCTCCCTTTCCCCCCCCCCCTTCCCCCCCCCCCCCCCTTTTTTTTTCATTCCCCCCCTTCCCCCTTTCCCCCCCCTTTTTTTTTCCTTCCCCTTTCCCTCCCCTTTTCCCCCCCCCTCCCCCCCCCCCCCCCCCCCTTTCCCTTTCCCTTTCCCCCCCCCCCTCCTCTCTTCCTCCCCCCCCCCCTTTTCCCCCCCCCTCCCCCCCCCCTTTTTTTTCCCCCCCCTTCTTCCCCCCCCCCCCCCCCCCCCCCCCCCCCCCCCTCCCCCTTTCCTCGATCCTTCCCCCTTTCCCCCCCCCCCCCCCCCTTTTCTCAAATCCCCCCCCCCCCCCTTTTTCCCCCTTCCTTTTTTTTCCCCCCCCCCCCTCCCCCTTTTTTCCCCCCCCCATTTTTTTTCCCCCCCTTTCCTTTTTTCCCCCCCTTCCTTTTGTTTTTTCCCTTCCCCCCAAATCCCCCCCTCCTTTTTTTCCCTTCCTTCCCCCCCCCCCTCCCCCTCTTCCCCCCCCTTCCCCCCCCTCCCTTCCCCCCCCCCCCCCCCCCCCCCCCCCCCCCCCCCTTCCCCCCCCCCCTTTTTCCCCTTCCCTTCCCTTCTTCTCCCCCCCCTTTCCCCCCCCCCCTTTTCCTCCCTCCCCCCCCCCCCCCCCTTTCCCTTCCCCCCCCCCCCCCCTCCCCCCCTTTTCCCCCCTCCCCTTCCCCCCCCAATTTCCCCTTTTCCCCCCCTTTTTTTCCCCCCCCTCCTTTCCCCCCCCCCCCCCCCCAATTTTCCCCTTCCCCTAACTTTTCAAATTCTTTTTTCCCCGATTCCCCCTCCCCCCCCCCCCCCCCCCCCCCCCCCTTCCCCCCCCCTTTTCCCCCTTTTCCCCTCCCCCCCCCCCCCTTTTTTTTTTTCCCCTTTTTCCCCCCCCCCCTGAAATTTTCCCCCCCTTCCCTTCCCCCCCCCCCCCCCCCCCCCCCCCTCCCCCCCCCCCCCCCCCTCCTTCCCCCCTTCTTCCCCTTTTTCCTCTTCCCTTCCTTCCCTCTCCCCCCCCCAAATCCCCCCCCCTTCCCCCTTTCCCCCCTCCCCCCCCCTTTCCCCCCCCCCCCCCCCCCCTCCCCCCCATTCCTCTTTTCTCCCCCCCCCCCTTTTTTCCCCCCCCCCCCTTCCTTTTTTTTCCCTTTCCCCCTTCCCCTTTCCTCCCATTCCCCTCCCCCCCCCCCTTTTTCCCCCCCCCCCCCCCTTTTCCCCCCCCCCTTCCTTCTTCCCCATTCTTTCCCCCCCCCCCTTCTAAAAATTTTCCCCCTCCCCTTCTTTTTTTTTCCCCCCTTTCCCCTTTTTTTTTTCTTCCCCCCCTTTTTCCCTTCCCCCCCTTCCTTCTTTCTTTTCTTTCTCCTTCCCCCCCCCCCCCCTCCCCTTCCCCCTCCCCTCCCCCCCCCCCCCTTTCCCCCCCCCCCCCTTTCCCCCCCTTTCCCCCCCCCCCCTTTCCTCCTCTTTCCCCCCCCCCCCCCCCCCTTCCCCCTTCCCCCCCCCCCTCCCCCCCCCCCCCCTCCCCCCCCCTTCCTTTTTTTCCCCCCCTTTTTTCCCCCTTCCTCCTCCAGCCCCCCCCCCCCCCCCCCCCCCCTTCCCCCCCCCCCTTTTTCCCTTTTTTTTTCCCCCCCCCCCCCCCTTCCCCCCCTCCCCCCCCCCCCCCCCCCCTTTTCCCCCTTTCTTTCCTTTTTTTCCCTTCCAAAATTTTCCTCAAAAATCCCTTTTAACCCCCCCCCCTTCCCCCCCCTTCCCCCCCCCCCCCCCCCCCCCCCCCCCCCCCCCTTCTTTTTCTTTTCCCCCCCCCCCCCCCCCCTTTTTTTTTCCCCCCCCCCCCTTTTCCCCCCCCCCCCCCTTCCCCCCCCCCCCCCCTCTCCCCCCCCCTCCCCCCCCCCCCCCCCCCCCCCCCCCCCCCTTCCCCCCCCCCCCCCCCTTTCCCCCCCCCCCCCCCCCCCCCCCCCCCCCCCCCCCCCCCCCCCCCCCTTTTTCCCCCCTTTCCCCCCCTTTTTTTTTCCCCTCCTTTTCTTATTTTTTCCCCCTTTTTCCCCCCTCCCCCCCCCCCCCCCCTTCCCCCTCTTCCCCCCCCCCCTCCCCCCCCTTTTTCCCCCCCCCCCCCCCTTTCCTCCCCCCCCCCCCCCTTTCCCCCTTTCCCCCTTTCCCCCCCCCTTTCCCCCCCTTTTTTTTCCCCCCCCCCCCCCCCTTTTTTTTTCCCCCCTCTCCCCCTTTTCCCTTTCCCCCTTCCCTTCCCTTTCCCCCCCCCCCCCCCTTCCCCCCCCCCCCCCCTTTTTTCCCCCCCCCCCCCCCCCCTTTCTTCCCCCCCTCCTTTTCCCCTTCTTTTTTTTCCCCCCCCCCCCCCTCCCCTTTTTTCCCCCCCCCCTTTCCCCCCCCCTTTCTTTCTCTTCCCCCCCCTTTCCCTCCTTTTCCCCCCCCCCCCCCCCCCCCCCTTCCCCCCCCCTTCCCCTTCTCCCCCCCCCCCCCTTCCCCCCCCCTTCTTCCCCCCCCCCCCCCCCCTTCCTTCTTTTTTTTCTCCCCCCCCCTCCCCCCCCCCCTTTTCCCCCCCCCTTTTCCCCCCCCCCCCCCCCCCCTTCCCCTTCCCCCCTCCCTTTTTCCCCCCCCCCTCCTTTTTCCCCCCCCCCCCTTCCCCCCCCCCCCCCCCCCCCCCCCCCCCCCCCCCCCCCCCCCCCCCCCCCCCCCCCCCCCCCCCCCCCCCCCCCCCCCCCCCCCCCCCCCCCCCCCCCCCCCCCCCCCCCCCCCCCCCCCCCCCCCCCCCCCCCCCCCCCCCTCCCCCCCCCCCCCCCCCCCCCCCTTCCCCCCCCCCCCCCCCCCCCCCCCCCCCCCCCCCCCCCCCCCCCCCCCCCCCCCCCCCCCTTCCTTTTTTCCCCCCTTTTTTCCCCCCCCCCCCCCTTTTTTTCCTCCCCCCCCCCCCCCCCCCCCTTTCCCCTCCCCCCCTTTCCCCCCCCCCCTTTTTTCCCCCTTTTTCCCCCCTTTTTTCCCCCCCCCTTTTCCCCTCTTCCCCCCCCCCCCCCCCCCCCCCTCCCTTTCCTCCCCCCCCCCCCCCCCTCCCCCCTTTTCCCCTTCCCCCCCCTCCTCCCTCCCCCCCTCCCCCCCCCCCCCCCCCCCCTTTTCCCCCCCTTCCCCATTTCTCCCTTTCCCCCTTTTCCCCCTTCCTTTCTTTCCCCATTTTTTTTTCCCCCCCCCCCCCCTCCCCCCCCCCCCCCTTCCTCCCCCCCCCCTCCCCCCCCTTTCCCCCTTTCCCCCCCCCCCTCCCTCCCCCCTTCTCCTTTCCCCTTCCTTCCCCCCTCCCCCCCCTCCCCCCCCCCCCCCCCCCCCCCCCCCCCCCCCCCCCCCCCCCCCCCCCCCCCCCCCCCCCCCCCCCTTCCCCCCCCCCCCCTTTTTCCCTCCCCCCCCCCCCCCTTTTCCCCCTTTTTTTTTTTTTCCCCCTCCCCCCCCCTCCCCCCCCCCCCCCCCCCTTTCCCTTTTTTCCCCCCCCTTTCCCCCCCCCCCCTTCCCTTTCCCTCCCTTTTCCCCCCCCCCCCCCCTTTCTTTTTTCCCTTCCCCTCCCCTTTTCTCCCCCCCTTCCCCCCTTCCCCCTCTCCCCCCCCTTTCCCCCCCCCCCCCCCCCCCCCCCCCCCCCTTTCTTCCCTCTTTTCCCCCCCCCCCCCCCCCCTTCCCCCCCCTCCCCCCTTTCCCCCCCCCTCTTTCCTTTCCCTTCCTTTTTTCCCCCCCCCCCCCCCCCCCCCCCCCCCCCCCCCCCTTCCCCCCCCCCCTTCTTCCCCCCTTTCTTTCATTTCCCTTCTCCCCCTTTTTTTCCCCCCCCCTTCCCCCCCCTTTCCTTCCCCCCCCCCCCCCCCCCCCATTTTTTCATTCCCCCCTCCCCCCCCCCCCCCTTTTTTCCCCTTTCCCCCGTCCCCCTCATCCTTCCCCCCCCTTTTTCTTTTCCTTCTCTTTCCTTTTCCCCTTACTTTTCCCCCTTCCCCCCCCCTCCCCCCTTCCAAGGTTTTCTTCTTTCCCCCCCCCCTTTCCTCTTCCCTCCCCCCCTCCCTTTTCCTTCCCTTTTCCCCCTTTTCCTTTCTTCTTTTTCCCCCCCCCCCCTTCCCTTTTCCTCCTTTCCCTTTCTTTTCCTCCCCCCTTTCCCCCCCCCCCCCCCCCCCCTTTCCCCCCTTCCCCCCCCCCCCCCTTTCCTTTTTTCCCCCCCTTTTCCCTAGTCCCCTTCTCTCCCCCCTTTCCCCCCCCCCCCTTCCCCCCCCTCTTCCCCCCCCCCCCCCCCCCCCTCCCCCCCCCCCCTCCCTTCCCCCCCCCCTCCCCCTTCCCCCCTCCCCTCCCCCCTTTCCCCCCTTTTTCCCCCCCCTTCCCCCCCCCTTTCCCCCCTCCCCCCCCCTCCTCCCTCCCTTTCCTCTCCTTTTTTTTTCCCTTCCCATTCCCCCCTTTTTCCCATCCCCCCCCCTCCTCCTCCTTCCCCCCCTTTTCTTTTTTTTTCCCCCCTCCTAAAATTTCCCTTCCCCTCCCTCCTTTTTTCCTTCTTCCCCATCCCCCCCCCCCCTTTTTTAGTTCCTTCCTTTTTCCCCCCCCCCCCTTTGCCCCTTTCCTTTCCCCCCCCCCCCTTCCCTTTTTTTTCCCCCCCTTTCCCCTTTTTCTTTTCCATTCGGAATTACTCTCCCTTCCCCTCAAAATTCCTTTCCACCTTCTGTCCTTCTTTTCCTTCCCCCTCCTTAATCCTTTTTTTTTCCTTTTCCCCCTTCCCCCTTACTTCCCCTTTCCCCTGTTTTTTAAATCTTTTCTTAATTCAAATTTTTTTTTTCGAAATTTTTTTTTAAATTTTTTTTCCCCTCCCTCAATTTTTTTTCCCCCCCCCCCCTTTTTTTTCCCCTTTCCCCTTTCTTCCCCTCCCCTTTTTTCCCCCTTTCCTTTGAATTTTTTTTTTTCCCTTTCCCCCCCTCTTTCCCCTCCCCCCCTTCTTCCTTTCCCCCCCCCCCTTTTTTCCTTTCCCCTTTCCCCTCCCCCCCATCCCATGTTTTCCTTTTTTATTTCCAAAAAAATGTTTCCCCCTCCATTGCATGAAAAAAAATTTTGATAAATTTTTTTCCCCTTCTTTTTTTCCCTCCCCCTTCCCCCCCTTTTCTCCCCCTTCCCCCCCTCCCCTTAAAATTTTTCCCCCCCTTTTTCTTTTTTTGGAATTCAAAATTTCTTTTATCCATGGACTTATTTATTTCCCCCTTTTTTCCCATTCTCTTTTCAACCCCACCCTCTTCCCCCCCCTTCATTTCCCCCCCCCCTTTCTTCAAAAAACAAGTTTTGAAATATCCCCTTCAAAAAACTTTACTTTGCTCCCCTCCCCATCTTCATTTTTTTCCTGGGATCTTAGAAAAAATTCCCCCCCTGAAAAAAACTTTGAAATGGATTTCCCCCCTTTTCCCCCTTTCCCCCCCCCCCTTTTTCCCTTTCCCCTCTTCCCCTTCCCCCTTTTCCCCCCCAAGGCCCCATTTTCCCTTTTCCCAAATCCCTTCCCTTTTCCTTTTTCTGACTTCCTTCCCCCTTTTTTTTTTTTTTTTCCCCCCCCCCCCCCCCCCAATTTTCCTTTCAAATTTCCTTCCCCCCCTTTTTCCCTTTTTTCCCCTTTCTTCCTTATTTCCCCCTTTTTTTTTTTCCCTCCCCCCCTTTTCCCCCCCCCCTTCTTTTTTCCCCCCCCCAGTTTAAAAAGTCCCCAATCACCCCCCCCTTCCCCTTTCCTTAATTTCCCCCTTCCTTCTTTCCCCCTTTTTTCCCTTCCCCCAAAATCCCCCTTTTCCCTTTACCAGTCATTCATTAACTTTTCGAACATCCCCCCCCCCCCCCCCTTTCCCCCTTCACCCCCCCTCCCCTCCCTTTTCTTTTTCCCCCTTCCCTTCCCCGAAATCCCTTTTTTCCCCCTTCCCCCTTCCTTTTTTTTCTCCCAAAAGATTTTCTTCCTTTTTTTCCTTTTCCTTTTTCCCCCCCCCCCCCCTTCCCCCCCAAATTTTTCCCCCCCCTCCCCCCTTCTTTTCCCCCCATTTTGATCCCCGTCCCCCCCCTTCTCTCAATTCCTTTCCTCCCCCCCCCTCAGAAAACTCCTTCCCCCTTTTTTTCCTCCTCCATCCTAATATCCCCCCTCCCCAAATCCCCCCCCCTCCCTTCCCCCCCTTAAGAAAAATTCCCTTTTTTTCCCCTTTTGATCCAAAATTTTATGGTTCTTCCCATCCTTCCTTCCCCCCTTCCCCCCCCTCAACCTTAGATCCCCAAAATCCCCTCTTTCCCCCCTTAACCCCCCCCCTTTCCCCTCCCTAGCATAGGAAAATTTTTTCTTTTTCTTCCCCAATCTCCACTTAAATCCATCCAAATGGAAAAAGATTTCCCCCCCCCTTTTCCCTTCCCCCATTTCTCCCCCCCTCTCCCTCCCCTCCCATTCCTCCATGGGTCTCTCCCACCCTCCTTTTCTTTCTTTTTCAAATTTCCTTTCTCCCATTCCCCCCCCCAATCCCAAAAAAAAACCCCCCCCCTCTCTTCCTCCATCCTTTTCCCCTTTCCCCTCCTATTTCCAATTCCAAATTTACACCCCTCTCTTTTTAAAAGTTGATTCCCTCCCTTTTCCCTTTCATCCAATTCCTTCCTAATGCCAATTATTTTCCTAAACCTTTCCTCCTTTTTTCTGAAATCCTTTCCAATTTTCTCCCTTTTTCCCCTTTTTCCCCTTCATTTTTTTCCCCCTTTTTTTCCGTATCCCTCTTCCCCTTGTTTTTTTTTTTTTATTTCCCCCCCCTTTTTTTTGGCCCCTTCCCTCCCTTTATCCTTTCTTCTGGCTCCCCACCCCTTTTTCCTCCCCTTTCATTCCCACCCTTTTCCCCCTTTTCTTTTCTTTTCCCCCCACATTTTTTCCTTTTTTCCTCCCCCCCCCCCCCCCCCCTTCCAAAAAAAAAACCCCCCATTTTTTTCCCCCCCTTTGAAAATGAAACTAAAAGAACCCCCGGTTTCCATCCCCCCCCTCCCTTTTCCCCCCCATCCCCCCCCCCCCCCCCCCCCCCTTTTCCCCCCCCCCTTCCCTTCTTCTCCTCTTTTCCCCCCCCCTCCCTCTCCCCTTTTCTTCTCCCCTTTTTGGTTTCTTTTCTTCCCCCCTCTCCAAAGGAAAGTGTTCCTTCTCAATTTTCCCCCCCTTTTTCCTCCCCCAACCCCCCCCAAACTCCCCCACCTCAAGTTCCCCCCTTTCCCTTGGAAAAAAAAAATTCCAACATAACTTTTCCCCCCCCCCCCCCCCCTTTCCCCCTTTAGACCCCCCCCCATAATTCCCCTCCCCCCCCCCCTTTTTTCTACCCCCCCCCTCCCCCTGTTCCTCTTCCCCCCCCCCCCCCCCTTTTTTCCCCCCCCCCCTTTCTTTTTCCCATCCCCCCTCTCCCCCCCTTCTGTCCCCCCCCCCCCTTTTCCCCCCCCCCCTTCATCCCCCCCCTTTCCTTATTCCCCCCCTTTAGGTTTCCATCCCCCCCCCCCCCAATTTTTTCCCCCCCTTCCTTTCCCCCCCCCATCCCCCCCCCCCCCCTTCCCCTTTAGATTTTTCCCTCCCCCCCCCCCCCCCCCTCTCCCCCCCCTTACATTCAGGTTGAATCCCCCTTTTCCTTTCTTCTCCCCCCCCCCCCCCATTCCTGATACTTCCCCCCCTTTCTCTTCCCCCTCCCTTTCCCCCTTGCATCCCCCCCTCCTTTTTCCCCCCCCCCCCCCCCCTTTCCCTAACCCCTATCCTCCCCCCTTTCTCCTCCCTTTCCCCCCATTTTCCCCCAAGATTTCAAATTTTCCCCATCCCCCCCCCTTTTTTTTTTAATATCCTCTTTTTTCCTTCCCCCTTTCTTTTTTCCCCTTCCTTTTTTCCCTTTCCCTCCCCCTTTTCTTTCTTTTTTTCCCCCCCTCTTCTTCCTCCCCCTCCCCCCCTCCCTTCCCCCCCTCCCTGAAATATTTTCCTCCCTTTTCTCCCTCTATTTTCCTTCCCCTCCCCCCTTTCCTTTTCCCCCCCCCCCCCCCCCCCCCTATTCTCCTCAAATCCCCCTCCCCCCCTTTTCCCCTCTTTCCCCCCTATTTCCTTTCCCCCCCCTTTCCCCCCTTCCCCTTTTCTCCCCCCCCCCCCCCCCCTTCCCCCCCCCCCCCCCCCCCTGCCCCCATGAGCCTTTTTCCCCCCCCCCCCTCCTTTTCCCCTCCCTTTTTCCATATCCCCCCCCTCTTTCCCCCCCTTTCCCCTTTGCCCTTTCCAATTTACCCTTGAAGGAAAATTATCCCCCTTTTTTCCCCCCTTCTCCCCTCTTTTCCCCCCTTTCCCCCTCCCCTCCCCCCCCCCCCCCCCCCTTTCCCCTTCCCTTCCCCCTTCCTCCCCCCTTCTTTCCCTTTCCCCCCCTTCCCCCCTCCTTTCCCCCATCTGACTTTCCCTTCCCTTCCTCCCCCCCCCCCCCCCTTTCCCCCCCCCCTCCTTTTCCCCCCCCCCCTCCCTTCCCTCCCCCCTCCTTCTTTCCCCCCCCCTTCAATTCCCTTCCCTTCAATTTTCATAAAATTTCCTCCCCTTCCCTTCCCAATTCCCCCCCCCCCCCCCCCCTTTTCCCTTCCCCCCCCCCCCAATTTTTCCCCCCCCCAAATCCCCCCCTCCCCCCCTTTCTTTCCTTCCCCCCCCCTTTCTTGATTCTCCCCCCCCCCCTCAATTTTCCCCCCCCCTCTCCCCTTTCCCCCCCCCCTTTTCCCCCTCCCCTTTTTTTCCTCATTCCCCCCCTTTAATTCCCCTTTCTTTTTTTTTTCCCCTCTTTTCCCTTTTTTTCCCCCCCCCCTTTATTCCAATTTCCCCTCCCTCCTCCCCTTGTCCCCCCTTCCCCCTATTCCCCCTCCCCCCCTAGATTTCCCCCTTTTCCCCTTCCCCCCCTTTCTTTTTTTTTCCCTTTTCCTTTTTGTTTCCCCCCCCCTTTCCCTTTTTCCCTCCCCTTTCCTCCCCCCCCTCCCCCCCCCCCTCCCCCCCCCCCCCCTCCTTTTCCTCCCCCCTTTTTTCCAATCCATCCCTTCTCCCCTCCCCCCCCCCTTCCCCCTTTCTCCCTCCCCCCCTTTTTTCCCCCCCCCCCCTTCCCTCCTTCCCCCCCCCGAAATTTCTCCCCCCCCCTCCCCCCCCTCCCTTCCCCCCCCCTTC
Source organism: Taxus chinensis (assembly GCA_019776745.2). NCBI lineage: Eukaryota > Viridiplantae > Streptophyta > Pinopsida > Cupressales > Taxaceae > Taxus > Taxus chinensis. The sequence goes on from CM034154.1 coordinate 182,104,672, forward strand.
CCCCCCCCCCCCCCCCCCCCTCCCCCCCCTTTTTCTTTTTTCCCCCCCCCCCCCCCCCCCCCTCCTTTTCCCCTTCCCCCCCAAAAAATTTCCCCCCCCCCCTTTCCCCCCCCCCCCCCTTTTCCCTTCCCCCCCCCCTTCCCTTTCCCCCCCCCCTTCCCCCCCCCCCTCCCCCCCCCCCCCTCCCCCCCCCCCCCCCCCTTCCCCTCCCAACCCCTTTTTCCCCCCCCCTTCCCCTTTCCCCCCCCCCCCTTTTTTTCCCCTCCCCTTTCCCCCCCCCCCCTTCCCTCCCCCCCCCCCCCCCCCCCCCCCCCTTCCCTCCCCCCCCCCCCCCCCCCTTTCCCCCCCCCCCTTTTTCCTTTCCCTCCCCCCCCCCTCTTCCCCCCCTCCCCCCCCCCCTTCCCCCCCCCCCCCCCCCCCCCCCCCTTCTTCCCCCCCCCCATCCCCTCTTTTCTTTCCCCTCCCTCCCCCCCTTTTTTCCTCCCCCCCCCCCCCCCCCCCCCCCCTTCCCCCTCCCTTCTCCTTTTCCCCCCTCCCCCCCTCCCCCCCTCTTTCCCCCCAATTTTTTTCCCCCCCCCCCCCCCCCCCCCCCCCTCCCTTTCCCCCCTTTTCCTTTTCCCCCCCCCCCCCCCCCCCCCCCCCCCCCCCCTTCCCTTCTCTTTTTTTCCCCCCCCCCCTTTCCCCCCTTCCCTTTTTTTCCCCCCCCTTTTTTTTCCCCCCCCCCCCTCCTTTCCCCCCCCTTCCTTCCCCCCCCCCAAAACCCCCCCCCCCTTCTTCCCCCCCCCCCCCCCCCCCCCCCCCCCTTCCTCCCCCCCCCCCCCCCCCCCCTCCCCCCCCCTCCCCCCCCCCCCCCCCCCTTCCCCCTTCTTCCCCTCACCTTTTCTCTCATCCTTCCCCCCCCCCCCCCCCATTCCCCTCCCTCCCCCCCCCCTCCCTTCCCTTTTCCTTTCCCCCCCCCAAACCCTTTCCCCCCCCCCCCTTCCTCCCCCTTTTTCCTTCCCCCTCCCTCCTTTCTCTCTCCGACCCTCATGCCCTTCTTGATCCCCCTTTTCCCCTTTTTCCCCCCCTTCCCCTCATTTCCCTCTCCTTTCCCCCCCCCCTTGGGATTCCCCCCCCCCCCCCTTTTTCTTTTTTTTTCCCCCCCCCCCCCTCAAAACCCCCCCCCCCCCCCATCCCCACCCTCCCCCCCCATTTTTCCCTTTTTTCCCCTCCCCCCCTACTTCTTTTTCCCATTCCTTCCCCCTTCCCCCCCCCCCCCTCCCTTTTCCCCTTTTCACCCCCCCCCCTTTTTTCCCCTCCTCCCCCCCTCCCCTTTCCCTTCCCCCCTTCCCCCTTCTCTCCCCTTTTTTCCCCCCCCCCCCCCTTCTCTCTTCCCCCCCCCCCCTTCCCCCCCCCCCCCTTTTCCCTTCCCCCCCCTCCCCTTCCCCCCCTTTTCCCCCCCCCCCTTCTCTTCCCCCTCCCCCCCCCCTTCCCCCCCCTTTTTTTTCCCTTTTCCCTTTTTCCCTTTCCCCCCCCCTCCCCCCTTTCCCCTCCCCCCCCCTTTTTTCCCCCCTTTTCCCCCCCCCCCCCCCCCCCCCCCCTCCCTTCCCCCCTCCCCTTTCCCCTCCCCCCCCCCCCTCTTTTTTTCCCCTTTTTCCCCCCCCCCCTCCATTCTTCTCCCCCCCCCCCCCCCCTCTTTTTTCCCCCCCCCCCCCCCCCTTCCCCCCCCTCCCCCCCCCCCCCCCCCCCCCCCCCCCCCTTCCCTCCCCCTTTCCCCCTCCTTTCCCCCCCCCCCATCTAATCTTAAATCCAACGATTTACTTTTTATTTATTAAAAATATTGTACAATTTAGAGATGACTAAAAATTGAAATTATACATTTATTAATGATTGCCTCTCAACACATGCCTATAGATACTTTCAAAAAAATAAAAACAATAAACATAAGTTATATCCTAACTAAAATAAAATGGGTTATTGATAACAATAAAACATACAAATTTGAAAACCTAAAATTTGTTAGAATTCAACATATTACAACAATTAAAGAGGCAAAAAGCATTAATTTAAAAGATTGTATAACATAGTGATACTCACAATATTACAACTAAGAAACATGATGAAATAAAACTAAATATATTGTTGTAATCCAAGCACAACCACAATAATAAAACATACAAATTTGAAAACCTAAAATTTGTTAGAATTCAACATATTACAACAATTAAAGAGGGAAAAAGCATTAATTTAAAAGATTGTATAACATAGTGATACTCACAATATTACAACTAAGAAACATGATGAAATAAAACTAAATATATTGTTGTAATCCAAGCACAACCACAATAATCCAAACTCATTGAAGGGAAGCTACAATAGAATAAAAATTCATGGGAAAAGTAACATAAAAATGGATGTGGTGATCAAAAGGTTAGAATTGATAGAAAAGATTTGTTGTGCAAGATGTGTGTAACTCTTAACCTAGATAATTGATATATTCTAAATGGAGCAACATTGTTTAAATTTCTTCCAATATCATCCAAGTAAAGAGTATGGCATCTGTTCAATAAAATAATATGGGTTATTGTAGTAAGTGTAAAGACTCGACTAATACCATGTTCTAATGATATTTATCCTCTTCATAGTTGGCCATTCATTCTTAGCTTGGTCTTTGTTTTTGGCAGCATTTTTTTGGTCTCTATTTTTGGTTTCATTATAAACACTCAATTAATACCATTACAATTTGATGTTATATAATTTTGGCACCAAATACTCATAATAACATTTAAAAAAATGAATTTGAGAACATAAATTATGTTAGAATTCACCATATTACATCAATTTAGGAGGGAATAACACCAATTTCAATAATTGTATAACATAGTGATACTTGCAAATTACAACTAAAAATACATTATGAAATAAAGAAGAATACATTGTTGTAACTAACCACTGCACCAATCCAAACTCATAGAAGAATAATTAGCATGGTAAATGTAGCATATAAAAGGACGTGACGATCAAAACGATAGAATAAACTAGCATAATGAAGACAACGATTTCAGCGTTTATATTCTTTTCTGAATTTAATTAAAACAAATCCTTCAATAAGAAATTTAACCTCAACAGAATGTGAGATATTTTGCTATTACTGAAAAACGGTCTGAACAGTTTAATAACAGGCCTAACAAGTATGCAAAAGGGAAAATATTATGCATAAAACTATCAAACTACAAAGGAAAAATGGAAACCTTGTAAATGCACTTTGATAGGTAATACATAACATTTCGGCTGTGTAAAGACATTTCTCTCAAATCTAGGAAAGTAGCAAAGAGGAGAATAGCATAAAATATAAGTAATCAAGTAAAAGCCAACATAGAGGAGCCTACTAAATTGCACAAAATCCTGAGGGTATCAATTTTCCACCTGCAATTTGCAATGGTCAATTGTTTACCAAATCACATATATATATCTCACGGTAATTATAATGAATAAGAGAGAATATTAATACTGTTACAGTGAGGATTTAAAACGAGTCAATACACCTATTACAGAGAGGATGTAAAGTTCTATCTAGCTCATAACTTTTGTATTTCCATAATATCTTGTAATAATTCACGTGATCTGAAATAATAATTCTCTTCTTCACAATGGGAGCTTGGCCTCTGTTTTCAAATTTGATCTGATAATTCTTGTACCAAAATATAGAAAAATACTAATAATTTAGAAACCATAATTAAAATAAACTTAGAAACCTAAATTTTGTAACTAAGATATTGTTGTAACTAACCAAATTCAGAGTAATACTAATCCAGGCACATCCACCTAGTCCTAACTCTTCTCTTACTTTAGGTATCTTGGAGATTTGTGCATAATAAATTGAGAGAAGGGAATCATGGCAGAAACTAGCATAAAGAAGGTAACTCAACAAATGATGGACAGAAATTTAAGTGTTTACATTCTTTTTTGGCGATCAAAATCAAAGAATAAAGATGGCAACTCAACAGATGATGGGCACCAATCTAACTGTTTACATTGTTTTCTGAATTGATTTATAGAACTTTTTTTTTTCCATCAATAACCAGTTTAACTCCAACGCAATGAGAGTAATTTTGCAGTTAATGAACAACGATCTAACCAGTTTACAAGCCCAATTTAGAGAAAGAAAACTAATATAACTAAGGACATGACAATGATGGAGAGTAAAGAGTCACATGCCTGCAGTTCCCTGCCTCTTTCTATTTTTTGAGCCTTTGTGATTTCTCTGGGCCGTCAAGAGTAGGTATTTATTTCCAAGGCATCACCTGTCCGTGGCAACATCTACACATAAACAGCACCAGCACAGCAATGTTTGATTCCAAGAAATGCCCTGGCAACACCTACGCATAAACAACACCAGCACACCAATGGTTAGATGAGATGGCATATAAACAGCACACCAATGTGTGATTCAAGGCATCCCCTGTCTTTGGCAAAGCCGTTGGGTTTTCAGGCTTTGGCGGTGTGATTTGTTATGGTTAGTTTAATGGGATTTGTTAAACTAAAACCACTCTCTAAATCTACAAGACTATTCTTACTTATTTACTCCATAATCCTTTGGTGTCCTGTAAAGAACATGTAAATAATGGAGCATTGAAAATATAAACAGCACACCAATGTGTGATTCAAGGCATCCCCTGTCTTTGGCAAAGCCGTTGGGTTTTCAGGCTTTGGCGGTGTGATTTGTTATGGTTAGTTTAATGGGATTTGTTAAACTAAAACCACTCTCTAAATCTACAAGACTATTCTTACTTATTTACTCCATAATCCTTTGGTGTCCTGTAAAGAACATGTAAATAATGGAGCATTGAAAATATAAACAGCACACCAATGTGTGATTCAAGGCATCCCCTGTCTTTGGCAAAGCCGTTGGGTTTTCAGGCTTTGGCGGTGTGATTTGTTATGGTTAGTTTAATGGGATTTGTTAAACTAAAACCACTCTCTAAATCTACAAGACTATTCTTACTTATTTACTCCATAATCCTTTGGTGTCCTGTAAAGAACATGTAAATAATGGAGCATTGAAAATATAAAATTTGACACAGATTTAAAAGATCCTCTGTGAATAAGCATACAGAAGGAACGTTTATGGTTTTCCTTCACAGATTGCTAAGACTAAACTCTCTGGTTCCCTAATACATCCCCTGTGTTAAGTGCATTCAGACCAAATGGTAAGCTAAAAATAACAAGAGTTAAAAAAACATTTTACCGTATTGTTACCAGTATGGGAATAGACACATATTTCTATTTTAGTTTTCAAGTGCAACACAGGGATAAAGAATAAACCTATTCAACTAAAATCTAAAACCTAACAGATAAAAGCAGGTTGAGCAACACACAGTCCCAGGCTTAGGTCGAATCCCAACATGAAAAGTGAATTCTGCCATAACAATTGTGCGTTTCCCATTCAACGTCCATGGCTTAAGTTGTGTCTGTGTGTGTTAGCTCTCATTGCGTCAACAGAACACCCTACACATAAACAACACCAGCACACCTACGTCCCAAGTTTGCAAGTGCAACACAGGGATAAAGAATAAACAACACCAGCACACCTACGTTAGATCAGATGGCATGCAAACATAAAACTAAGTGCTAAGAACAACGTATGTATCTCCTTGTTCTCATCCACAATCCATTGTTGCATAAACACATATACAATGAATTTGTATCAAAAATGTTCACACAAACTGCTATCAGAAGCAAACTATTACCACAAATTAAGAATCATCACAGACATTATAATTAGGGATTGTAGTAAACCAGGAAGACTCCGCCATGTCGGATACACAGAGCTTCACAATCTGGCCCTGTGGATGGCTGTTGTGCCCTGCTCTGTGCAATAGGTGAAAATGATCAACCATTCTCAATGGATCAACATATTGGAAGTGTAATCATATATGCCCATGAAGAATCAAACTCTCAAGGATCAACAAATAAAGGATTGGTCCTAAAATGAAAGGACCCGACAAAGTAATATGTGTGCAGCGAGTGATTTCAGGAAGAATTAACAAAAAGAAAGGTTAAAAATGCAGGGCATAACCAAACGAATTTAATGTGATCTGCTCTGCTCCTTTACAAACCGAACAATAAGATAACTAAAAAATACAGAGCATAAGAAGAAGATGCTTACCCTGCTGCGGAAATGTCAGCTATGATGTAACGGGTCAGCATGCTAGCAGATTTAAAGGCCGCTGGACTCCAGTCTGTGTTTTATTGGCGACTCATGTGGTTTAGCCAACGAAATTGCACGGAAAACTTGAGAATTCTCAAAATATTGCCTTCCCCGGATGTCTTGTTGGTGTGGAGAGACCTGGCACCCTTCTTCCCCGAATGTATTTTCACTGTGCAGAAACATGGTACCCTTGCTCTTGGACCGGCCACAATATTGCTAGGGCATCGTCGCTTGCCTGGATCGATCTCGCCCGATCCGACCCAGAAAGCTTCAAAGATCTCGGCGACTAACTTGCAGAGAAAGTGCCATTTCGCATTGCAGATGAAGACCGGATGGGAAAACAGAAAATGGCTCAAGCTCTGGCGCAAGATAATCTCATCTCTCCCTCGCTTTCTCCACCTCCTCGGCGACAAACTTGCAGAGAAAGTGCCGCGGCAAAGCGAAGGCATTGCGCATTGCAGAAGATGGGAAAACGGAAAATGGCTCAAGCTCTGCCCCAAATCGTCTACGGATCCCATTTGCCTTGCAAGTCCATGGTCCCGGGGTCGGATCCACTAATCAAAGCTTACAGAAAGGTTTTCTCAGGAGACACACTGCATCTCATCTCTCACTCGCTTGCACCACCTCTCATGTCTTATTGCTGTGCAGAGACATAAGACAGAAGGCATCCTCAGGGCCATTGCGCATTGCAGAAGATGGGAAACAGAAAATGGCTCGAATCCACTAATCAAAGCTTCTCAGGAGACCCACTGCATTGCAGAAGTTGGGAAAACAGAAAATGGCTCGAATGCATCTCTCACTCGCTTTCTCCCCCTCTCATCCAATAGCTGTCTTATTGCTGTGCACAGACGCCTCAAAACCCCATTTTATAACACCGAATACTCCGCTTTTCATCAACGGCACAATTTCCATGGTGTTTTTTTTTTCCGTACCGTTGGGAGCACTTTTCTTATTTGCTTCACAAAAAAGAAAATAATGAATAATAAATAGCTTTTCGTCAATTTCCATGCTCCGTCATCTTGTCTGCCAACAAGCAGCTTTTGCCTTTTAAGTGTGATTTTCTTATCCCAAGGTTCTGTGTTTCTAAAAAAATATCTGCGAGCAACTGTTTTATCATTTCCTCCGGCTAGCAGCTTGGGAACTTCCATAGCAAGCTTTGACGGACAACCTTGTTAGAGGGAAAACAAACATTTGAAGTGGGCCGGTCTTTGTGATGGTGCTGTTAGTTCCTTTTCCTTTGAAGATAAGAATGTCTTTTCTCAAAAAGCAACAGACAATTTTTTTTGCTGCAGGTTTTGTGGTACCTTATTCATTCTCTGGCAGGAAAAAAGTTAAAAAGGAATCACATCTGCACTCTTTCAAACTTTTCCCCCCGGGGGAGATGTACCAGTAGATGAGCACCCTAACTTTGCACATGTAAAAGGGCCATGTCCATACCTTTTTGATATTTAAAAATTTCACCATTGTGTAGCATATGATTCAAAGGTATTTTAATTTTAATTTAATGTGCTGAATTGGAGGGAAATGCATAATTTGAATATGTTTGGTAAAAAAGTAGGTGCACCAGTGGATGATCAATAGATGAACATCTCACACGTCATGATATGATTGGTACATCTTTATTTTTATATTGAGACGTTTAATTACAAAGTCATTTTCATCTTTTGGTACAAGGAAGAGGTGAACTTCACCCATAAAAAAACACTCCTGACACTGCATACCTATTTGGAATTAACTCAGAGAGTGAGGATTGTGCTGTATTATTTGCAATTGATTGGATACCACTGTTACTTCTTTGGGAAGCAAAAGCAATTTTTGTTTCGGTGAATATAGGATTTTTTTATTCAGTTAGGTGGAATAGAATTTACTTATTCTCAGGAAAAAAATACAAAGTACAAACAGCAGTCTGGCAGAGAATTCTGATAGCCGTACTCCCACTTATGCATCAGCTAGAATACCATAAGCTACACAAGAACCCTGCACATGAGCATAATACGCGGGCAGGAATGCGCGCCTCTGCTGATGTCACAGAGCATTGCACCCTCTCCTGCGCAGATGAACAGAAGAACCCCGCACATGAGGGGTAAACAGTGTAAAATGCGCGCATCTGGGCGCCCTCCAACTAAAAATGCGCGCCCTCCAAACACACCTCTCTGCTGCCCAGGCCCTTGACGTGCCCTTGTCACATCATTTTAAATGCAGCAATTATAAAACGCCACGTATTTAGATGAATGTACGAATTTATGAAATACTCGAAATATTTCTTTGACCGCCCTGAGTGCCGTCACTGCCATGTGCGCGAGACGGGGTAAAATGCGCAGCCGTACATCCGTAGCAGCGCATCCCCGCCCAGCTACAATGCGCTCATGTGCGGGATCTAAGAGTAAACCGAATTGACAGCATTCTGTATATATTTAAAAAAAAAAATTAAAATAGTTAATAAAACAGTGAATTAAATATTTCTAGGAGGTGACAGATCTGTCGCCATCACCATCCCAGCTGTCTAAATGACTCGACTGTTTTTTACCAAAGGTATTGAAAAACAACTATATAATTATTTTAATCATCATATTTTTCAGATTAAAATTTATTCAAAATATATTTGTAACTTATAAAATCAATTTGATACATAAATAAATTTGTAAATGAGTTTGATATCCAGTAACTCTTATAATGAGAGTTTACTCTAAATTCAATAGTGAAAGGCACAGGTATTTACATGTTAAACTATATTTTAAATGTAAAACGATCTATAAGGTGAAATGTAAAAATTTAATAAGAATACTAACATTAATACATAATAATATTAATAAATAATAATGCTAAACATAATATTAATATTAAATTTGTTTTGAATAATAATAATAACCACTTTTTCATATTATAATTATAATATTTTATTTATTATAATATTAAAGGATAGATAAATAAAATTTATAATAGAAATATTTTATAATATTTTTAATATTTTTTTCACAATTCTATCGACGTTTTAATAACACAAAAGATACTACTGCTAGTAATAATAAATGCAACAATAGCAATATGACTTTGGCTTTAGAATGAATAACTATATACTCAAAAGAACTTTCTTAAAATCCCATTAATAAGAGAAGAAAGGATCTCAAACAAGATGATCTCTTAGAGCAAAGGACTAGCCCAATTTGAGATGAAATGCATAAACAAAAAGTTATCAATGTAATTATATTTTACTTTTATATGCATTCTAAATTTATAAATCTATTCTAAACAAATATATTATTTACCATGACAATTGAAACCTTTTTATTAACTTAAAAAATTTCAAAAAATATTTAAAATGATATCCGTGATACACATATATTATTTTAAAGACTTTTACGAAAAAATGTACATGTTGTTGTTTGGAATTAAAATTTTCCATAAAGACAGCGTTGAACCTCATTCCAAGGAGGGGAAAAATTATAAGAACAAAAAAAAACATTTTAAGAAAAGAAAAATACACCAATAATTTAATAACCACACGTTGACCATAGTGGTATTGCTACAAAACAAAAAACATTCCATTTTCCCAATGTTGTCTGAAATGAGGAGAGCTCTACAAAAAATGTTTATGGATGAAACTATTGAAACGTACATAGAAAAAAGTTAGGAAAAATATAAAATAAACATACATTATTTACAGGGCCCATATGGCTACAACCACATGTCGAAAACTCATCAAACAACACATCAACACATGTCCTTACCAAGTAATCTCAACCATCAATTTGCTAATAAATGTAAACAACAAGAACACTTCACTTGGTAAAATAAAATGCTTATCAACTTAATTATAATAAAATAAACTAATGTTAATATCACAAAAAGACAATTGTACATATACATTTCCATCTCATTCGTTATACATATTTATTTAAATGTTAAGTAACATTTACTATATTAATGTAAAAAAATTAATTCAACACATTACATAAATATAATCAAACATATATATAAGTTAAAAATAATAATACTAAGTACACAACCATAAAAATAATATCAAAATAGGAAAAAAAACAATTTTGGTATTTACATTTTCATAATCTCTTTAATTGCACATATTATTTAGATATTACTAAATATAATTATATAGTTTTAAAAAATAATATTAAACAACTATTCAGTAAATAGTTAGTATCCTTAAATTTACAAGGTTTAATCTGTTGAACCCTATCTCACTGACTGCTCTGAGCCTAATTTGAATGCAATGTGAACCGATGGAAGAAGGGGCATCTCAGTTATTTCTCATGGATTGGCCATAGGTTATAGGGGCAAAGGATTCTCCTTTGGTTACCTTCTGTAGTGCCCACTTCCATTTAACACCTTTTTTATACTAATCATGATACTGCTGATTATATTGTGGACATGATTATGGACTTTATTATAGTATGATGTTAGATGTTAGATCATGGATTTTGTTGACTTGATTCAGCTATGATGCATGATGATTATTAGAGACATTTTAGATGTTGATGATGATATACGGTGTGACATGCTTATATTATGGATGTTGTTCGGACTTGGGATATTTGGATATTGTGAGTAGACCTAGAAATGGAAATTATTGGATGATGATATAGTGGTTGATAAAATTGTAAATGATATTGTTAGATTGTTTTGATGTTGTTGTGATTCATATATCTAGATGATTTTGGGAATTATATTTATATTATTTTGGATGTTTTGATATGGCCACGATGCCAAAAAAGGTATTTGTGTTTTGCAGGTTAAAATATCACAACAAACATCAGGGGATTGGAGACCAACCACATTAGAATTCTATATGAATTCAACAAGGTCACCATGGCAACTAGTATTTATTTGTGCGTGTTTGTGTGTGTTAGGGATCCCATGGGGGGGATCACCTTTAAATGTGACTAAAGGGTTATGTGTATTTATTTTTTAGTTCCTTTGTTTATGTTTGCATGTGTTTATTTTGTGGTGCCTTTTTCCCTTTCATTATTCATTAAATGATGTGTAATTTTGTGAGTAATCATGTTGTTAAGCTTATTAATTAAAATATGTCATAAGAAAGTAATTAATAGAGTTGTTCGCCTTGAATTAAAGTGTTGTAAGAGATGTGTAAGCGATGTGTAAGTTAACTTTTGAGTTTGAAACACTCCACCTTCTTGGAAATTCAAAATTTTCCTTGGAGGCTGATTTTGGAGGCTTGTGGGACAAGTTAAACTTGTCTCATACCTCTTAAATTTAATTACCAACCATACCTACGGTTGGAGAGTTGAGATTAAAATTTTATAATACTTTTTTAGAAGGTAAATTGTAGGTTTTAATTGCACTTTTCTTACATTATTTAATTTCAGTCCTTTGGGGTGTCGGTTGGATTTGAGTGTGTAAATAAACTTTCATATTATTCACCCACCTATTTATTATGCATTAGAGAATGAAGTTGACTTTGGGGGTTGGAATTGAGGATGTGTGATGTGACATCCTACATGGACCCACCTCATCCTCTTCCCTCCCCTCTTCTATTAAATTTGAATTCCTTGCCTTGTTTTGGGGTTGCTTCATTTTAGAGACTTCATTCTGGGGTGAATTCCTTGTTGTTTTGGGAGCTCTTGCTTGAAGAAGGTTTATTTGGAAGATTGTTGCATGCTTGTGCTTGGCTGGTTTGGATTGTTTTCTTGGAAGCATCTGTTGTTTGGAACTTGGGAAACTCCATCATGGAGAGGTAAGAGCTTGACTCTTGAAATACTGATCTTTTACGAATGTAAATGTTAATGTGTGAATGTTTGATATGTTTGTGGGCTATTGGGTAGATGGCGCAAGAATGGTGTAGGAGAAGACTATGAGGTTTATTTTGTGGGAGACATAAGTGTGTTTTAGGGAGGTATAAGGGTGGATCCTCGTAATATTGTCTTCCCCAAATGTCTTGTTAGTGTGGAGAGACCTAGCACCCTTCTTCCCCAAATGTATTTTCACTGTGCAGAAACATGGTACCCTTGCCCTTGGATTGGCCACAATATTGCTAGGGCATTGTCGCTTGCCTGGATCGATCTCACCTGATATGAACCAGAAAGCTTTAAATATCTCGGTGACTAACTTGTAGAGAAACTACCATTTCGCATTACAGATGAATATTGGATGGGAAAACAAAAAATCACTCAAGCTCTAGCGCAAGATAATCTCATTTGCCTTGCAAGTCCCGGGGTCGAATCAACTAATCAAAGCTTCAAAGGAAGGATTTCTTAGAAGAAACACTGCATCTCATCTCTCACTCGCTTACTCTATGAAAATTCTATTGCAGTCACTGATTATTAATCTCCTATCTTACAAGATTATTTAACTGCCAAAAATTAATTCACAACTAATATCGAAAAATAACACAATTGCAGCTTCACTAATAAAAAATACGGAAAGAAATGCGTAACACGATGAACACAATATTTTTAGACAAATTGTCCCTGGAAAAACCCCTAAGGGAAAACCAGTTCTATAGATGAGGAATTATATTAACTTTAGCAAATTAAGAGATGCAAATATTCCTTTCCTCTTACTGGAAGAACTCTGACAATCTCCCAACTTCTCCCGCTGATATTCCCCCACTGCTATCCCCAACGCTCCCACTGCTATCCCCAACGCTATCACTGCGCCCTTGCTAACACTGCAAGACTATTTACTATCACTGCAAACTTACAAACTCATTTGCTAGCACTGTAAATGCTTCTCCAAACTTGTGTGTTCTCCAAATGCCTAATGACATCCTTTTATACTACTCTCATTGGAAAACCAGCGGCCGAATCGATTCTCAATTGACGGTTGAGATACATAACAACTTAACAACCATAACAACTTTGGTTGCAAGGTGTCATTAAAGGAAATCAATAATTAGAAAATAATTAATTCATTATCAACAATAAGATAACTATTATCTAAACTTAGCAAATGGAAAAATAGTTGTCCAAGATAACAAACTAACACTCCCTATTAGAGAGGAAGCTATTCTACATGACACCCATCTTATCTCTGAAGAAGATAATTTTTTTCTTCCCCAATGCCTTAGTCAGAATGTCTACTACCTGCTCCTTTGTAGGTATGTATTGCAGCTGAACAATACCTCATTGTACACAATCCCTGATGAAGTGATACCTGATATCTATATGTTTAGACCTATCATGAAACATTGGATTCTTAGACAACTTGATGCAACTCTGATTGTCGCAACGTATCACAATAGTCTCAACCTTCTGACCAAAAAAGGCCACTAGCATCTTCCAAAGCCATATAGCTTCACATCTCGCCATGCTAGCTACAATGTATTATGCTTCTGATGAATTGAGAGCCACAGACTTTTGCTTCCTACTGAACCAAGAAATAGCTTTTGATCCTAAATTGAAACAACACCCTGAAGTGCTCCTTTTGTCTGTTGTACTACCTATCAATTTGCGTTAGTATAGCCTATCAACTTGACTCCTTCACCTCAGACATATATGATCCCATACTCAAATGAACCACGCAAATAACGCAACACATGCTTAGCCGCTATCCAATGCACTCTCTTTGCCTCAACCATGAACTGACTAAGAGAGTTTACTACAAATGCTATATCTAGCCTGGTGTTGACCAAATACATGAGTGAACCAATTAACTGCATGTATAAGGTGGGATCTACAACTTTTTCCTTAGATGTATCTATCTTCCTCCAATTAGTGATCATAGGTGTAGACATGGCTTTGCAATCCTCCATCTCGAATCTCTTCAAGATTTCAATGCAATATTTCCCTTGACTAAGGAAAATCTCTCCATCTATCTACCACACCTCCATGTCCATAAAATAGTGCACGCGTCCCAAATCCTTCATCTCGAACTCTTTTGTAAGGTCCCTCTTGCAATCCTCTATGAGCCCTAGTGTACCTATAAGAAACAAGTCATCTACATATAGAACAAGAATGAGAGCCTCACCCCCATCCACCAAGTAGTAGAGGTTACCATCTACCTTACTCTTCACAAAGCCCATTTCCTGTAAGTATGTATCAATGCGCTCATACCACGCTCTAGGAGCCTGTTTGAGTCCGTACAAGGCTTTCTTCAATCTACACACATGGGTCTCTTTGTTGTGTTCTACAAAGCCTTCTGGTTGTTCTATGTATACCACCTCCTTCAATTCACCATTAAGGAATGTTGTCTTGACATCCATTTGATGGATCTACCATCCCATCTGCGTTGTAAATGAGATTACAGCTCATATAGAAGTATACCTGGACACTGTAGCAAATGTCTCCTCATAGTATATTCCCTCCTTCTGAGAGAACCCCTTTGCCACAAACCTTTTCTTGTATTTCTCGATGCTACCATCTGCACCATGCTTTATCTTGAATATCTAGCATGATCCAACTACTGCCCTATCTGTTGGTCTTGGCACTAGCTCCCACACATCATTATGTATTATTCCTCAACCATAGCATCTCGCCATACCTAATGTTGTGCAACCTCTTGATAGCTGGAAGGTTCACTATCTACCAACTAGATGACTAATGCCACATAGTCATTGAACTTGGCTAGTTCTCTTCTCTGTCTCGTACTCTTCTTAAGAGCTCCCACAAACTCATGAGTATCTGTAATGAAATTGCTTGATTAATTATGATTATCACCAGCAATAGAACACCAAATAACACAATATTACAGATAAATTCTCTCAATATGAAAGTATAATAGCTTGGCCACTTTGAGGGGGAAAACTCCAGAACATACAATAAGACTCAAATACTCAACATAATGATCATCCACTATCTATAACCCCTATTTATACCATTCCTATGTTGTGGCCATCAGCAAGGTTGACCAACCAATGATAATAGATCATATATAAAAGAGATACATCATGATATTAAGTTATGATACAAACAAGTCGGCTATATCCATCCCATGTAAGATATATAATTAAGGGCGTAACATGCCCCTCCCCTTCAAAACAACATTGTCCCCAATGTCGGGAAGCCCTAGATGCTGCTGCATGAATGCTTCATCTTCCCATGATACATCCTCAATATTCATATTCTTCCACTTGATCAGGTACTCGGTAATGACTCTGGTCCTTAGAGTTTTGGTGCATGTCTGAAGAATGCCTTCAGATTCTAATATGATCCTTCCTTCCTTGTCTAGTTCCAGAAGCACTGATTTGGTGGAAATGTGCTACCCAATAATTTTATTTAAGCAAGAAACATGGAAGACTGGATGTATTCTACTTCCTGGAGGGAGCTCTATTTTATATGCCACACTACTAATTTTCTGCAAAACTTAGTAAGGACCATAGTATTTAGGAGAAAGATTATTATCCTTTTGCTGTTGTTTCAAGGATAATTGTTTAAATGGTTGTAACCTTACAAAAAAAAAGTCTCCCTCTTCAAAGTGTCGCTCACTCCTATGTTGATCAGCCTGTTGCTTCATACGGTTTTGTGCCCATGCCAAATTTTCTCTAAGACTAGAGAGCACCTCATGTTGATGCTGAATTTGATCTTTGACTGATCTCACCTTTGGTTTGACCTTCAAGCTAGATATGAGTGATGGAGGATGGTACCCATAAAGTTTTAGAAATGGAGACATTTTGGAGGAGGTATGAAATGAAGTATTGTACCACCATTCTGCCAGTGGCAACCATTGCACCCAACGTTCTTGTTTATCTGAAGTAAAACATTGAAGATATCCCTCTAAACATTTATTTACTACCTCAGTTTGTCGATCTGATTGGGGATGATAAGAGGAACTCTGGGCTAGTTGCGTACCTAGACAAGAGAATAGATCAGTCCAAATTTTACTTGTAAATATTGAATCACAATCACTTACTATAATTTTTGGTGTGCCATGGAGATTTTTAATTGTATCCATAAAAGAGATGGCAACAGTACTAGCTGTGAAAGGATGAGCCATGGCAAAAAAATGAGCATATTTGGTAAGTCTATCTACCACGACTATGATAACACTTTTCCCTTCTGATCTAGGTAATCCCGTGATGAAATCCATTTATACCTCTTCCCATCTCTCACTAGGAATAGACAGAGGTTGGAGAAGACCAGGTGTCTTAATGGTCTCGCCCTTATTTTTTTGGCAAACCAAACATTCTGCCACAAATTTTTAAACATATCCTTTCAACCCCTCCCAAAAGAAATCATTATTAACTCTATGATATGTTTTCAGGACCCTAGTATGGCCACCTATTGGAGAAGAATGTAGCTCTGAAAGAACATGGTATTTAAGTGTAGAGTTCTTACATAGATATAACTGATCTTTGTACCCACAATGTATCCCCCTTCCATATAAATTGATCTGATATGGATGGATCTACCTGGAGATTTTGAATGAGAGTATGTGTGGTTACATATTTCTTCCATTATTCTTGTGCTTGATCTACCCAATCTGCATGTAGTATAGAGATGGCACATAACAATGCTTCAACGGACTCATCCCTCCTAGACAGAGCATCAGCGACCAAATTTTCCTTTCCTTTCTTATAAAAAATCTCAAAGTCATATCCCAACATCTTAGTGACCCATTTTTGTTGTTCTTTCGAATCTAAGAAATATTTCAAACTATCATGATCATTTTTTACCTTAAAATGGCTACCCATTAAGTATGGTCTCTATTGTTTGACTACATGTCGTATTGCCATCATTTCCTTTTCTTATGTGGGTTTTAACAAATTCTTTCCTTTTAGTTGTCGGATCTCAAAATCAATGGGGTGTCCTTCTTGCATTAGTACTGCTCTGATTCCATTTCCTGAAGCATTGCACTCAACTACGAAAGTTTTGGAGAAATCTGGGGTTGCCAATACTAGAGTGGTGCACATAGCTACCTTCAATTTTTCAAATGCCCTAGATGCTTCCTCATTCCACTAAAAGGAGTCCTTCTTCAATAATTTTGTGAGTCATGCTACTATACTGCTATAGTTTTTGACAAATCTATGATAATACCCTGAGACCTAAGAAACCTCGTAATTGTTTGAGGGTTCATGGTGTTTCCCATTCCACCATGGCCTGGATCTTGTGAGGGTCCACCTTCATGAGAAATAATATGGACCAAGTATTCCACTTCCTGTACTCCAAAAAAACACTTTGAAGGCTTGGCATAAAGTTGATGTTTCTCTAAGACTTATAAGACAGTATTGACGTGATGTAAGTGTTTCTCCCATGATTTGTTGTAGATGAGTATATCATCAAAAAATACTAAGACGAAATTTCTTAGGAATGGTCTAAATACTGAATTCATCAAGCTTTGGAATGTGGAGGGAGCATTGGTAAGGCCAAATGACATCACTAGGAATTCATAATGGCCTTGATGAGTTCTGAAAGCTATCTTATGAATATCTTCTTGCTTGACTCTAATTTGGTGATACCCAGAACAAAAATCTAGTTTTGTAAAATAAATGGCACCACGCAACTCATCTAATAAATCATCAATGACGGGAATAGGAAACTTATCTTTGATAGTGAACTTTTTAAGCTCTCTATAATCTGGACACATGTGCCATCTTCCATCCTTACAATGCACCATCACCATGGGAGTAGAATAGGCACTTTGACTGTGACGAATAATACCCATTTCCAACATTTCCTCCACCATCTTCTCGATCTCACTCTTTTGCACATATGGATATCTATAAGGCCTGATGTTGGGGGGTTGGCTTCCTGGAATTAACTGAATAGCATGATCATGCTCTCTTTTAGGTGACAATCCTCTTGGTTCCTTGAAGACAACTACATGTTGATTAATAACCTTTTGAAGATCAGGATGCAATACCTTCATTTGTGGTTGGACTTCTATAGAGAATAATCATGCTACAAAACTTTTATACCCCTTTTTAAGAATCTTCTGCATTTGGTGAGAAATCACCACTAGAGGATCCTTAGCTTGTAGACCTCGAAGTTCAATTTTTTTACCCTCAGAATGAAAGCGCATGAAAAATTCCTGGAAATTTATCTCTATGGTTCCCAAGGTAATGAGCCACTAAACACCTAAGATAATATCAACTCCACCCATGGGAATAGCAAACATCGTACATTCCAATGTGTAATCACCCATCACGATTTTGACTTTATGGAATCTACCTGAACATTGGAATGTGCCACCATCTACAATCATTACTTGATATTCAAGTGCTGGGTAGATGAAACAATTTAGTTTTTTTTCCAACTTATGATTGATGAAATTATGTGAGATCCCTGAATCAATCAATACTGTTACCTTTTTCTTCTTAAGATAACCCACAAGTTGAAGGGTTTGTGGAGTACTAATACCTGATAGAGCATGGCATGAAATATTGGGCTGAGGATCTCCAAATTCTTCCTCTAATTTTTCCACTTCCTCTGTTGATGTTGCCTCATATTCTTCCTCATACCAAATCCTTCAATGTAGAACAATTTTTTCTCAGAACATTTATGATTTGGTCCATATTTGCTATCACAGTTAAATCATAACCCTTTGGCTCTTTTTTCTTCAATTTGTTGAGGTGTCAACCGAATTGGCCGAGGGTAAGAAAGAGGCAAGGTGTTACGATCTTTTATGCTAGAAAAGGTCTGCCTTATACTGGAAAGAAATTTTTCCTCTACTTAACATGCCATGATAATAGAATCAACAACCTTGAGTGGGTTAAACATGCGTACCTCATGCTCAATGTGGTCCTTAAGACCCCCAATAAATAGGTCATTCAAATACTCTTCTGTAATATCCTCCATACACAAGGACAAAGTTTGGAATTGATGGACATACTCCTTAACTGAACCAGTTTGGCATAACTTTTCTAATTGGCTTAAGTAATTCTCAAAAACACTAGAACTATAGTGTAATTGAAGCTCTTCAGCGAACACTGTCTAGGTGACATTTAGGCCATTCTTCTACCTTTGAGCACATAACCAACGATACCAAACAAATTGATCTAGTTCTAGGTATAAGGATGCCACAGTTACCTTTTGTCCTCCTGGGATTTGACGGAGATAAAATAAATTTTCCATTTGGGTAATCTAATTGAGTGGATCCTTTCCATCAAATTTACACATTTCAACTTTTGGAATCATGCCCCTCCATTGGTGAGAAGATCCACTTGAATGATTAAAGGATCCTCCCTGATTTGAGTGATTTGGATATGTGTGACCATTTCTAGTAGAACCCATATGACTAGCATTGGAAGTTGTATTAAAAATAACATTCAACAAATCCTGTTGCATTGCATGAAAATCCTTTTGAATCTCACTCCTAAGGCTACCTTTCAGTTGATGAAGCTCAACATTAAGGTCATCCTTACTCACCATATTGTTTACCCTTTCCTAAAGTTGGATGACCACCTAAGATAATCCCAAACCAGTAGAATCTGAAGCCATGTCTTCCTTATTTGGGGTCATTCCTAGAGTTTCTTGTCGTTTTCCTTGGCCTCGAGTAGATCTACCAACCATGACGAAGGATGTGGGCCTAGGGGTGGATTTAATAGGGCAAAATTTTAGGGTTTAGGGTTTCATAATTTTTTTGGCCGAATATAAGAATTTATAAAAAATAAACCCTAGCTATTTTTTTGATTGGTTTCCGAAAATATATGAAATTTGAAAATTTTCCAAAATTACGCCCCAGGGAGCCAAATTATGAATAAATATAGAACCGTAATAAATTTTTTAAAACAAGTCAAAACTTATTAAAATTTAGAGAGAATCTTACTTGACTTATTTCTTCTCACCCCAAAAAAAATTGCAGAAAAATTCGCTACCAATATTGAGATATAGCCGAACCTTCAGAATTAGGGTTTGACGTCGTCCTGGCCGAGATCAAACTCTGATACCACTTGTAATGAAATTACTTGATTAATTATGGTTATCACCAACAATAGAACACCAAATAACACAATATTATAGATAAATTCTCTCAATATTAAAGTATAATAGCTTGGCCACTTTGAGGGGGAAACCTCAAGAACATATAATAAGACTCAAATACTCAACATAATGATCATCCACTACCTATAACCCCTATTTATACTATTCCTATTCTATGGCCATCAACAAGGCTAACCAACCAATGATAATAGATCATATATAAAAGAGATACATCATGATATTAAGTTATGATAGCAACAAGTTGGCTATATCCATCCCATGTAAGATATATAATTAAGGGTGTAACAGCATCCCTTTGTGTGTCTTGAACCTCACGGTTCCTGCTACCAATGGTAGAGGATAAAATATCAACCTCTATATCTTCTAGATGCATATCCTACTACACCATTTGCTCCATACTCTGTGAATCTTCACTACCTGAGTCTATTCTTGTACTAGTAACTGTACGTGAGCTTTGCTTCCCTTGACTTGGACTTAGAGCTTTTGTTGGTTGCTCACTTTGATCATCTATTGGAAAATCTCTTGACCTTCTAAACACTTTTTCCTCCATGAGCTTAACATCACGTCTGACAATAACTATTCTAGTCCCTCGAATAAAAATCCTATATTTCTTTGAAGTTTCACTATACCCAAAAAGGTACCCCTTCTCTGCAGTTTGATCAAACTTGGTATGTGTATCTTCTAGAATATGACAATATGCCAAACTCCCAAATATCCTGAAGTGAATTACATTTGGCTTCTTCCTTGTGAAAGCTTCCTCTGGTGTCATCTTCCCTAGTACCTTGTGTGGAACCATGTTCTGAATGTAAACTAATGTACTACATGCCTCTGCCCATAGGTAGCAGGGCATGTCCTGATCATGTAGCATAGCCCTTACTGCCCCCGATATAGAACAATTATTTCTCTCAACAATTCCATTCTATTGTGGATTGTAAGGAACAATCCACTCTCTTTTGATTCCTTCTCTAGTACAGAAATCCTGGAATTTATTCCCTATGTACTCACCTCCATTGTCTGACTAAAGAACCTTTATCTTCCTTCCTATTGAGTTCTCCAAAAGAGCCTTAATCTCTTGGAAGTGACTGAAAAACTCATCCTTGGTCTTCAAGAAGTATATCCAGGTCTTCCTCAAGAAATCATCAATGAAAATAGCATAGTAATTGTAACCTCAGAGAGACTTCGTCGACATTAGCCCACATATATCTGAGTGTACTAGATCAAGAACACCCTTAGATCTTGTGTCACTCCTTAGAAAAGATGTTTTCACAAACTTCCCCAACACACATCCCTTACATACATCATCATGCTCTGTGCTCACCTCTGAATGCCTGTCACTATCTCACAAAGCAATTTAAGTTCTCCATAATGAATATGGCCCATCCTCCTATGTCATAGCTCTCCAAGATCTCTAGGATGACTTCTGATCATAAGTTCCTAAGGAGTATCAGATTGTAACCTATAAGGGCGACGAATCCTAACTCCAATAGTTATGGGTGATTTCCAATCCTTGTGCTTAATAAACACATGTGTCCCTCTAAAAAGTACATTATACCCTTTATCCTGAAGAACAGATACAAACATTAGATTCATACC
This sequence comes from Taxus chinensis, assembly GCA_019776745.2. Classification (NCBI taxonomy): domain Eukaryota; kingdom Viridiplantae; phylum Streptophyta; class Pinopsida; order Cupressales; family Taxaceae; genus Taxus; species Taxus chinensis. The sequence goes on from CM034154.1 coordinate 182,126,308, forward strand.
TAAGCCTAGCACATGGAATACATCATGAACTGGAACTATCTTTCCATTCTCTCTCTAAAACTGAACAGTCCCTTTTCCAACTGGGTTGAGCTTGGACAAGTTCCCCATAGAAATCTAGATATTGGTGTTCTTCTCCTGGTAATTGGAGAAGTACTCTCTAACTCCTGTCATATGAAATGAAGCCCCACTATCTATATACCAAACACACTGTGAGGTTGAGTTGACCATACAAGTTGTGAGTGCAAACTCATCCTCCAATCTCCTAGAGAGCTCCTCTACACTTGCTAAAGCCACCACCTGGTTCTTTCCCTTCTTATCATTCTACTTCCTTTATGGGTAGTTACTAACATAGTTGTCAAACTCATGACAGCCATAGCACTTGACCCTAGACATGCCCTTCTTCTTCTCACTTTGAGAATTTGATCCTTTGCTAAATCCATTCTTTTATTTCCCTTTTCCTGCTAGGGCAATGTTTTCTTGTTCTCCCTCACTTTTCTAACTCTTATTGGCCCCATTGACAAGACTTAGTCTAAAATTCTCTTGAATGAAATCAATCCATAGTCGATCCCAACTCGGTAAGGTGTCTCGTCCACTAACAACATGAACAAAGAAATCCCACTGTTTACTAAACCCATTTAGGGCTATTCTTACTAGCTCATCATCATCTAAATTATCTCCAACATCTTCTAACTCATCCTTGATAATTCTAAGCCTGGTGAGGTAACTTGTAATGTCTTCTCCCTTGTTTATCCAGGTATTCTTCAACTTTTCTCTAAGAATCAGCTTCCGATTAGTGGTAACATTCTGATGCAGATTTAGAATGGCATCCCACATCTTCTTCGCCGTATCTAACTTAGAGATGTGTGGAACAATATGATCCTTGACACCATCAAGGACAATCCTCCTCACCTTGGCATCCACTTTCTTGTATGCTACAAGGTGTGTTGCGTCTGTAGGTACAGTTCCAACAGTAGTAACATAATCTTGTATACCATTCTCTTCCAACAATAAAGAAGTCTGGCCTTCCAGACACCAAAATTCGAGGCACCATCTAATCTATCCTGATCTCTCAAACTAGCTAAAGCCATCTTAAAGGGTAAAAGTAAAAAGAATGTAGATAGAGAATTTCATCGCTTGTTACCTGTCCAAGTTAATGTACCAAACTAAACACAAAAACCCTGAAAAACTCAAATGAAATCGATACCTGATAGATAAGGCAAGATCCGAAGATGTAGATAGAAAGGAAAGCCGATGTAGACAAGGCAGGTGCACACGAGTGATCATGTAAGGCAGATCTGAGAAACCTGTGAGACACAGGTACTTGACAGAAAAAGCTAACGTTAAAAGATATTTGGGTGGACTGCCTGAAAGAGGGTCCGGGAAGCGATAAGCTCCCTCGGCGGATGTCAGTCCATGTTTTCAATTAGAAGAAGAAGCATACATGAGAAAATAATGTAAATAAATGTCTATATTTTCTGATTAAAAGTGATAGACAGAATGTATACTGCGGACAGAAAGTAATAGAAAATGGGAAACTGTGAAAACAATGTTGGATTTTTGTTACCTGAATTATTTACCTGTCTGCAGGCTGATCAGCGTCGATTGGGAGAATCAATGTCAATTAGAAAAATCAGCATCGATTAGAGAAAGTCGGCGTCGACTAGGATCAGTCAGTGTCGACTAGGGGAAAATTACAGGAAGATCAAGAAATAAACAATGAAAGCTACATCATCGATCTCCGCTAGATCTGTAGGAGCCGTAGGGATACTGGAAAATCTCCACCTTCACTGGATGCAGGAACAGAGTCACCAAGAGATCAATGGAGGCCCACAATGTCGATGTGGTAGGAGCAGAGTAACGATACTCCTCTCAGGGATTTATTTGGACAAAATTCACTTTCGCTTGATAGATAATGCTTAGACTTGATGCTCAAAACTCTCTGTCGTTCTTTTTGTCTAACCAGAACTGAATTCTGGCCCTGTATTTGTAATCACCACCGATCGAGATGCAATCGGCACCGCTCTAAAAAATAGGCATCGACCGAGTACCGGTCAGCGCCGATCAGGGACCAAACTCTTGAAATGGCCAAAAAGGGTGATTTTGGAAGGATGCAAGTGATACCTCTGACTCAAATACAGGAAATATCCCAATGCATGGTTTGGGGGAGGAGAAATAGGGGGGATAGATGGATAAAATTGATATGGGAGGTTAGGAATTGATATGGGGTAGATAAGCGGTTAATATATATGTAAAAAGTGTAATTAAATAGTTAATATTTAATTATCTACGGGTAAAACATAATGGGGTGAAATAAACTTAGGATAGATGTTTAAATAAAATATTAAATAATACCCTAAGGAAGAAGTGGTGATATAAACGTGCTCCAGGTTACCCGAGAAGGCAAACGCATACGGGGGACACTAAATTGGGTAACCAATTTTAGGTGTCTACATTTTGTCCCTTTTTGTTGAGTAACTTGCGATAAGCAAAGTTGCAAGACAAAAACAAAGAGTTGGAAGAAAGGAAGAAAAAGTGATGATGTGATCCCCCTCAAACTAGGGATGGGATGGGCCCCGAAAGAGCAACCGATCCCAAGTTTGAAAAAGGTAGATGGAAATGCAGGATGCCCCAGATAGATGCCTGGAGTAGATCTGATCATTAGTGATACACAAAAATAATAAAAAGGTAGCAACCTAAGGAACTCACATTGGTAGGGCAGACTAGACGTTCTTCACATGAGATGACGTTAGTACCTACAAACCTGTGAGTGTAAGGAGGGCTAAAAAATAGTAGCACCTAAAGAGAGACACATTGGTAGGGACAACCAGACAGTTTGCAAAGCAGACGATGTTAGTGTCTATAGACCTGTTATCTTTAAGCTTCCAAAAATGCAAGTGCCCCATGTACATGGAACAGATGCGAAATGGGTGAGAATATCAAAATTATGTGCTAAAAGGCAACACTCAGAGCATAATAATGACCAGATAAATAAGCCAAGCATCAACACTATGGAAAAAAGATTAGGAGATGGAAGAAAGCGAGGTGAGGAAGAAAAAGTGCAACCAATCGGCAACGATAGGCCTAAATCGACGTCGATCAAGCTAAAGTCAACTTTGACTAAATAAATCGGCAATGATCACATAAATCAGCACTGACCATAAAAATCGGCACCGACCGTATCGAGCCCATATAAATATGTGAAAGGAAAAAGTGAACGATTTATTTAGACCGGGAAGATTGATTTAGAGAGAGTCAAAAACTGATTTTGAGCAACATGGAAGCCCTTGGGAGTAGTCAGAAGTGAAAGAGGAAGCGACTTGGGGTAAGTGGATCCTCCTTAATCTCATGTACATGTTTACCATTAAATAGCACACTAGAATGCCATTTTTTTAGAGAAAAAGGGAATAAGTAGGAAGCAAGAGTGTTTTTGACACTCTGCCTCCCAATCAGTGTCGATTGGAAAAAATCGACACTAATTAGATGAAATCGGTGCCGATTAACTTTAATCTAAGTCAAGTAGGTTGGATCAACGCCGATTTAACTAAATCGATGCCGATTGGACCAAATCGACTGATAATATGATAGAATGTGTTTTTTGATGTTTTGATTTGGATAAATGGGAAGCTAACATTGCTCTTGACATCGTGGATGCAGGCACGAGAGGTGTTACACATGTGGGATGCTATTCCCAAGCTTTTGGTGGTGCCACCTAGAGTTAGCTGGGATCAAGGGCTTCTGGTACTACCGACAGGTGCCTCGAGATGTAAAGATGATGCGAGCACTAGTACAATGATGGGATAGTAGGACATGCACTTTCTGGTTTAGGACGGGTGAGATGACTATCACCCATGAGGATATATATAGGATTCTAAGGCTGGAAATCACCAGGGACTTGATTTAGATTACTCCACGAGAGCAGCAGTAGAGGGCCCTAGGACGATTGTATAGAGACAGGGTAGACGATTCAGAGATAGTGTTCGGGGTGGTGAGGATAGCCTCACATTACAGACAGGGTGATGTGAGGAGCAGATGGATAGCGCTTATTTAGATGGTGATATCCTATTTTTCTCTACCAGATTTAAGAGGTGGGAGATTTCCATTGTTGTTACTATATTGTGTGTGTGACATCCTACGTATCAGATAGGTGTTCGCATTTGCCGCTGCCCTGATAGCTTAAATATACTATGAGTTATGGATGTACACCACCAGTAGGTAGACAAGTATTGGTGTTAGCTTTATGCTCCATTGCTGGGCATATGATCACATAGCAATGATTAAGCCATTCGGGCTTCCATGGATGTCAGCAGCAGTGGGGGCCCTCAATTATGGATTTCAGCGATGATGGGCCGACATGGCCCCGGGAGATACAGGGAGATCCACAGAGTGGTATTCTGAGCGTTTTAGGACACTGACACCAGAGCAAGTGATTTGGAGACCATATCAGGTCTTTTTGACATGGGCCGATCAGGAGGCTCACCTAGTGGGGCTGAGACGCAACAGGGTGATCAGGGGCCACAGGCTAGATATGTGGGAGTGCGTCCCATTTGTATGGGTACTGAGGTAGTTTGGCCTAGTTCAGATAGTTCTGACCAGTTACATGCCATACAAATGGGATAATAGAGAGACCGATCTGCCGACTTTGATCCCGACAGATCCATTGAGGGAGGCCCCACCTTCCATAGATAGTTATGACGAAGCCGGAGTAGATTATGGCTATGTTACATGGTATTCTACAGACCTACCACGACACCTGCGAGCATCCATAGATGTAGATGAGGAGGACATAGGTGCAGTGTTGGAGAGGCTGGAGGGAGATCATGCTACCCTGACACAGACACACCAGGCTTCCCTCGAGGAGATTAGAGCTCTGACGAAGGAGAGGGATGCATTGATACTAGAGAGAGACACAGCACGTCAGGAGCAAGATACAGTGATCCAGCAGAGGGATCGCTACCATCGGCACAGAGAGGCCCTCAGGGCCAAATATGGTGATACAGGCACTATGTCAGAGTCCGGGTCACAAGGTGTGACAGTAGGAGGGCCACCACTAGTAGCACCAACAGTGTCATTACGAGCACCTGGTATGGTGAGCCTGAGCACTTATCATTCTCTCCTTGCTGAGGTGAGATACTATGAGGATGCCCTGACACAGCATGCCCCTAATGTGCCTCGTTATGGTGTGAGGAGGAGATCAGTGACAACCGCAGCTAGTGGTGCATCAGAGGCAAGGAGCACCGAGAGAGATCATGGTGGTACAAGGCCCCCAGCAGTAGGTGCTTCTAGCTCGATAGACGACAGCCAGGAGAGACAGTCTGGACTAGAGGAGGGCGAAGGAGATAGTGTCTTCCACCTATCAGATTTTACGATATAGATATGACTATTTTTTTGTATCAATATATTGATGTAGCCTCAATTTGAAGGCATTTTTGATTATGATATAGACGAATTGATTGAAAGCCATCCATTCTTTGTTGTATAGACAGTCATGTATATATATAGACTCATCATTTTCTGTGCCATATGATTGTACTCATGTATTTAATTTTAATAGATATGGATAGATGTAGCGTAATTGTGATGGATATAGACATATGCTAATAGCGGATAAATAGATGTGATTTGATGGACATAGACATAGAGGATAGATATGTGGATTTAATCTTGATGAAAAATAGATATAGATAGACGTAGTGTAACTTGGATGGACACGTTTTTAGATGATAGATGGATATATATGATTGATAGATTTGATATGTTTCAGATGTTAATTTAATTTTGATGAAAATAGATAGGTAGATTCACATGTGTTTGCAATACATGCTTTAATATGTTTTTTGGACAAAGTAGATAAGATGAATATAGATAGATGATAGATTTTGACTAAATTAACATGTTAAATGTCAATTTAATTGTATGAATAACAAATAATAATGGGAAATTCACTAAAGGACGTAATGAAATGACCCTGATTAGAAATAAAAGCAATACACCTAGATAAGAAAAATAATGATAAGTTAGGCCCCTAACTGACCATAAATAGAGACTTTGATAGGAAACCAAAAGACCATGCATACAAGGCCATATATGAGGTTAAAATAAACTTGACAATAGCTAGTCACAAACTAGATCTAGGAGGTAAATGGAAGGAGAAGGAAGTATGTATCTTATCAAAATTTAGAAAGAACATAATACATGCTCATATTAGGAAAATAGGGTTCTCCATATGATCGACAAAAGGTCTTATATCTCGGCCTCATGATTTTTGTTTTGACAGAAAATCAAACTGATCAATGTGGGAAGCTTTCTAGATATAGAAAGATTGATCGATACGGGAAGTCTTTCAGTGATGCTAAAAAGTGAACAAACTGGCTGAAGAGGAAGTCTGTTACTGCAAAGGCTGATTAATGCAAGAAGCCTTGGAAATTCCATGGAAAAATTAACCGTCCTTCGAGGGATCATTCTATCTTTTGGGAATTTTTAGGATAGCACCCTTTTTGTTTTTGGAGATTTTTGAAAGAAGCTGAGTGTAGACCAAATAGATCAGATAGAGGGGAAGAAAACGTATAAAAAGCATGTACTCATGCCCCAAGTAGATTCGATTAGGATAGACACTTGGGATAGATGAAGAAGTGATTAAGGTGTCCCTACCAGGAGGAGGAACATACCCATAAGAAAAATGCCATGAGTAGAGCTGCAATACTCATATTTAAGGTAGAAAAGACATAACGTAAACCACATAGTTCCAAATCACTATGAAATACATGACTAGTTGCAAATTGATGAAGAATTTTTTTTCTGACTAAGATCGTGTAAGATAGACTTTAACAGTAGAAGGGCCTTAGATGCAAGGCATTAAGAGGTTCCATTTTAGGTACACCATCCATGGAAGATAGATGATAAGCCCTAGACCCATATTTATGAGTGATTACGTACGGACCCATCTAGTTAGGAGAAAACTTACCACGCTGACTCCTTTCTAGTGTAGTGACATTTTGGTTTTCCTTACGAACAAGATCACCAACTTTGAAGTCATGGTGTTGCAAGTGCTTGTTATAAGCACGTTTGAAATGCTCAAGATAGACTTGATGATGCTCAAGAGCATTGAGATGCTGCTCATCGAGAAATTCAAGCCGTGCTAGATGATTTTGATGATAGTCCTCATCGGAGACAAATTCTCTGAGAGAGACATGAAGAGACCGGATCTGGATTTCCAAAGGAAGAACATCCTCAGACCCATAAATGAGAGAGAAGGGAGTAGCACCAATAGGATTACGAATGCTAGTTCGATAAGCCTAGAGAGAAAAAGGGATATGTAAATGCCAATCCCTACCAGCTTGACTAGTTACGTTTGCGAGGATATTACGCAAAGTTTTATTGGAAGCCTCAGCCTGGCTGTTAGCTTGGGGATAGTATGGAGAAGAAAAGCTGAGTTTGATATTGAAAGCATCACAGAGGTTCTGTAAATCAATGTTTTTGAAAGATTTACCATTGTATGTGATGATTTTGTGTGGGACACCAAAGCGACAAATGATGTGTTGATAGACAAAATCAACAATGGGTTTAGCTTTGGTTGAAGAAAGAGGAATAGCTTCCACCCACTTAGTAAAGTATTATGTAGTAGTAATGATGGAATGATGATGCTCTGAAGAGCGGGGATTGATGAGACCAATGAGATCAAGACCCCATTGTGAGAAAGGCCACAAATTTGTTGCCGGTTACAAGGCCTGGCTAGGGATACGTGTAAGATTAGAATGTTGTTGACACTTGACACATTTCTTAGTGTATTCACAACAATCTCGATTAAGAGAAGGCCAATAATAGCCTAAACGTAAGATGCATTTAGCTACATGCAAGCCACTAAAATGTCCACCATAAATAACGTAATGGACCTCCTGGATAGCTTTAGATGATTCAGGGGTTTGAGGCATCGAAGTAAAATACCATGAAAACCACGTTTATAGAGGATTCCACCTAGAATAGTATAGCGATTAGCGCGTAGGATAAAATATCTTCTACCATTGGAAGTCAGATCTGAAGGAAGCACTAAATGGGATAGATAATCAACGATGTGATGATACTACTCATCTTGAGCATTGGTTGTGATGACGTTAATTGAAGTCAACTGCTTGAGATGAGACGGCTAGTCTAAACGCTGCACAACCACAAAAAGTCACGAGTCTTCGGTAAAAGGTGGAATAAGCAAGGCTAAAGAAGCCATTGTATTGGTGAATCGATTTGCAGTGTGAGGAATAGCTTGGATAGTAAATTTATCAAAAGATTGAAGCTGAAGAGCACAATATCATGATATTTTTGAAGGATATCATTTTTGCATTGATAGACACAAGTGACTTGATTAACAATGAGCTCAGAATCACCAAAGATGTCGATATGGTGAGCACCAAGATTAATGGCATTTTGAAGACCTAAAACAAGAGCTTCATATTTGGCCATATTATTGGTACACTTAAAGTTAAGTGCACCCCAAGAAGGAATCATGATGAAGCCTGTACCTCCCCCTTGCTAACATTTGGATCCATCAAAGAAGAGTTTTACTTTAAATGGAGAAAGACCAAAATCAATTTGTTGGATATACTCATCGAGGAATTGAGGGAGGGGGACTTGAGTGTCCGGAAGAGGAGCATAAGCTAATTGATCTGCAATGACCTGACCCTTGATAGATTTTTATGGGATAAACTCGAGATCAAATTCTGTCATGAGCATGAGCCAACGAGTGATACGAACATTGTGATAAGGCTTTGCATGCATTGTCTTGAGTGGATAGAAACTTGTGACAATGTAAGTTTTGTGATTAAGGAGGTAGTGACGAAGCTTAGAAGTTACGAAGAAGAGAGCACAACACAACTTTTCGGCTTCGAAATATTGTGTTTCATACTCATGAAGAGTGCGACCGATGTAATATACGGCTTGTTCTTTACCATTAGCATCCTGATGCAAGATCATAGCTCCCAGAGCATGGTCAGTCATAGAAATATAAAGATAGAATGGCTCACCCTCATGTGGATGTGTAAGCACAGGTAGAGAAAGAAGATAAGCTTTGAGATCATCAAAGGCCCTTTGGCAATGCTCATCCCATTCAAAATGAACATTCTTATGGAGGAGATGATGAAAAGGTTGACAACGGTTTGACAATTTCGAGATAAAATGACGTACTGATTGAAGGTGTCCTTGAAGACCGCGGAGCTACTTTAAGTTAGAAGGGGGAGGCATCTCAAGGATAGCCTTTATTTTTGTGGGATCAACTTCAATGCCTTTAATAGAAATGATAAAGACTAGGACTTTACCAGTGAGAACGCCAAACACGCATTTAGATGGATTTAGGAAAAGACAAAAATGAATGATCCTCTCAAAGAGAGGTGCAAGAATGAAAAGATGATCTTGATGGCGTTTGTATTTATCGAGGAGATCATCGACATAATCCTCCACCCATTTGTGTAAGAGATCATGGAAGATGTAGGTCATGGCTCGTTGATAGGTTGCTCCTGCATTCTTAAGACCGAAAGGCATGACACGATAATAGAAAGTCCCCCAAGGAGTTATGAAGGAAGTCTTATGTTGGTCCTCTAGTGAGATGAGAATTTGATTATACCCAAAGAAACCATCCATAAGAGAAAGCATCTCATGACCTGTAGTTAAATCCACGAGTTGGTCGATATTAGGTAGAGGAAAATCATCTTTTGGATAAACAAGATTAAGATCCCGGAAGTTGGTACAAATTCAAATCTTCCCAGTAGCATTGGTTACTGGTACTACATTTGAAACCCATTGTGGATAATCAATGGGTTGGATGAAGTTAGCAGAAAGCAAGCGTTGCAACTCTTCTTTAACAAGAAGGGCTACTCGAGGGTGCATTTTACGCAATTTTTGCTTAACCGGTTTGATTTCTAGAAGAGTAACGATATTGTGGACCATGATATCAGGATCGAGTCCTGACATATCCTCATATGACCAAGTAAAGGCTTGACAATGGCTGGAAAGAAAAGTGGTGAAATCTCCTAACTCTTTTGGATTAAGAGATTGGCTAACCTTAATGATGCGAGGGTCTTTATAAAGTCCCTATATTAAGGTCGACAGTTGCTTCGTTGAGAAGTGTAGACATATCAGAAGAAATGGTATTAGGAAGATATGAATCCTCTGCCCCCAAATAGGTGAGGATAGAGTCATCATCCACACAGTGGATAGTGTTGATAGTAGGAGAGTTGTCTCCAACTATTTCAGGGAAGACTAATGGTATGGAAGTGGATTTGTTATTAGTTTTATAGGTCAGCGGCCCTAAGGAAATGGTATTGACTAAAAAAAAGTTTGATGGGATGGAAATTTCATCATCCACATCAAATGATGCTTCTGAAATGGCGGGAGAAGATGGCTCCTCAATGGAAAGAGGCTCATCGAGAATAGTGATGGTGGCTTTTGAAAGAGGTTTAAATCCTAAACCAAATGTTTTATGTGGTTTGAGAGTTGGAATGGATGCAAGGTCATGCACACCCTGTTCATACTTTTCCAGGCCAAAACCCTTCCACACGCATCGATATAAATAAGTATTTGCAAACGTGGGATTCTGTAGACAATCAAACTCTACTGAATAGGGTTTTGCCCTAGGAGGAGAATCTGGACGATAGTGAGGTGTATCAAGACCACCATAAATGAAGTTAGTCCATTGATTGGGAAGACCAATGGTGATGATGTGACCGAGACCTAGCTGATATTCAGGTTGTTTTTCTGGTCTACCATACTCGTTAGGTTTTAGATGGGCGTCAAAAGAGAGAAGAGGAAGCTCTCATAGTCAGAAACGCTATAATGTCTCTTCTAGATTTTGTAAATCTGGTAGTTTTGTTGCAGGTATGGAAGAGGATGAATCCTTGTCAGGAGAACAACCATTCTCCTTTAGAGGGGCAGAACCTGTGGTCATGTCGCATTGTGCAAAAGGAAAAGGATCTCTTAGATGAGTATAGATTTTGCCCTCATACTGATATTTTTAGCATTGATGGAGGGTTGATGGGATGCAATGCAATGCACGAATCCAGGAGTGTCCGAGGATCATATTGTAGTGGAATTTCCCTTCAACAATGTAAAAGAGCTCGTGAATAAGCTTCTTACCTACTCAAATGGGCAGGACCACAGTTCCTAAAGTAACTGCTAGCTGATCATTAAATGATCGAAGGGTGAAAGGTGGTGGTGACACTACGTTCTTTGGTAACTTAAGTTGTTCGAATGTGTGCGAGGAAATGATGTTGAGTGTAGTACCACTGTCAATCATAGTGTGTTTTAAGATAGTGTTTTTGATTTGAACTGTGATAAAGAGGGGAGCCTCCAAATCCTCGGAAGAAAGGGAGGGAATTTCTAAATCTTCAAAGGAAATGGCAGTTGACGGTTTATTCAATCCAAAAATCATCTCAACAGGTTGGGGCTCATCTGAATTCACTACGATATGGCGCAGATTATCAATCAAAGCCTGGAAATGCTGTGGAGATGATTGAATGAGGTCGAAAAGAGACATTTTGACTGGAGCATGGGTAAGTTGTTTAATAACACTCTCCTCTATTGACATGGGAATCTGAGCCTGAGGTGAAGCACGAATAGAGACCCTAGGTCTCGAGGCTGATGTGGAAGGAGGAATGCCTTCAGGGGCTACAGAAATGACAACCTGTGGCCGAGATGTAGATGATGATAGATTATCATATTGTTGTGTTCTAGTGGTGATATGAATCGTGTCGATTTTAGAAGGTGGAAGACCACCTGGAGTGGAATTAATAGAACTAGATTCCTGAGTAGATCGTTGAGGCTCAGATGTGGTTGAGATGATAGGAGATACTTGTTCCTCCTCTTCTTCTAGTAGAAGATCACTTTATTTCAAAAGAATGTTAAGGACAGATTGAAAGGCTTTACATCCCTCGGTGTCATGTCATGGGGTGCAGTGGTAAGCACAAATCAAATCAAATTTGAACAAGGAAGGTTTTAATCCTTTATAATTATAGGGTTTGATCGGAGGAAGAGATATGGATGAAGATTGGATAAGTTGACGAAGAATTTCAGTAAAGAATCTAGTAGACACAGATGAGGACAGAGATGACGAAGGTGCCTCTTTTGCCTCAACAAACTACTGAGGTAAAAGAACCTACATGTCTGGTTTGACAGTCTTTTGAGGGATCGTTTTACTTTTTCAGATATCGAGAGAAGTAGCCTTGGGCACTTGAGATGGAAGTAAGTGAGGCAACATTGATTTCTGTGGAGGAGGAGCTCCTAAGATAGATTTTGAAGATGATGAAGATGTGACAAGTGTTATGGTCTTCAAAGATAAAGAAGGCTGCTTGGTTGAAATAGATGATGATTTAGATAATGCCGATTTAGATGAGGGAGGAGCTCCCAAAATAGGTCTGATCGGAGGAACAGAGGGTGCCTTGGCTTTTGGTGACGAAAATGATGATCCTGATAAAGGAGGTGACACCTTTTTGGTAGGTAAATCCACTTTACGGGGCACTAGTGAAGAAGGTGTTGTAGAAGAAGATGATGGTTTTGATGGTATTGTAGAAGAAGATGCCTTCTCAGTGGAAAAATCCAATCTTTTATGAGGCGCAAAAAAATATTTTTGAGGGAAAGCACCAAGAGTCTTAATAGTCTGAAATATGGGTTTTCCTTTTTCAGGGATGGTGACAACTTCAGCCGCATAAGGTGATTGTAACCTTTTCAGGGGGAGGAGATGAGGATGTACTAACGATGTAACATTAGAATTTATTTTTCTCAGTTTAAGTTCAGGAACTGAGAGTGTAGGTTCCGGTGCTATTTGTTTAGATTTCCCCTTAATAGGTAAAATAGTATCGATGATGGAAGAAGTGGATGATGAAGAAGAAGTTCCTTGCGAGGGAGATACTTCTAGTACAGTAATTGTGGGTGTAACTACTGTAGGAAAGGAAATGGGAAGAGTCAAAATTGAATATGCTTCCGTCGAAGTTGGTACAACTATAGGTATGTTTACCAATGACATAGTCACAGCAAAAATGGGAGAAACAAAAGTAGATGTATTTGCGGTCGAAACTCGAAGCGATGTAAATGCCTCGAGTATCAAAAGAATATTTGACAATGAGCTATATGAGGATGACACTGTCTCAAGCATTGATGGAAGATCAGATAAAGAGGCAGAGAGAGATGAATTTGTCTCTAACAATGTGGGAATATTCAAAGACGGACTGTCTGAAGATGGTGGAATCCCAGTAATTAGCAAAGAGGAAGGAGGTTTTGATTCAGTCGATGTGTTCACAGATGGCTTATGTTTAGAAGAAGATTCTTTAGTAGAAATTAAGCTGATAGTATGAGTGTTTGGTTTTTAAGACTCTAAAGAATCATTGTTTGGGGAATGAATGGGAAAAGGTTGTTTAAAAACATCAAACGCTTGATTTGGGGGAGCATTTGGGTTATCCAGAATGAGCTCGCCTTTATCAATGAATTTTTAGACAAGATTTTTGAAGGTCTGACATCGTTGAATGCCATGGCATTTGGTTCTATGATAATGACAGAAGTCATTTTCCCTATACCAGAATGGTCGTTCTCGGCTTTCATCAAAATTTATAATGGGGGAAGTTTGATCATGTGAAATTCCAACATTTTTTCTAAGATAGAAGCATATGATTCCCCCAACGAAGTAAAATATCGAGATGATGAGGGTCCTTTTCGAGAAGATGAAGAGTCTCTTCAAGGTGTTTGATTAGAAGTGTTGTTGGCTCTTGAGGTTTTTAATATGATAGGGTTGGTGGACCCCTGATTTTTGTCTTTGTTAGAAGTGGAAGGGTTTGATTTTGTAAACCAAGAAAAATCTGGTTTAGATTTAGAGTGAAGTTTTAACTTCCCTTGTTCAATGGCACGAGACTCAATTTTATGTGCCATCATAAAGGCTTCCTCAAGTGTATGAAAGTTTTGAATCCTTAAAGTGGAAGAAATATGATTAGCGCAAGATCGAGCAAACAACTTGATCTGTTGAGATTGAGGGAGGGAGAAAGATAATTGATTTATTATCCTTCTCCAATGAGCAAAAAAGTCTGCAATAGACTCGTCATCAAATTGGCGAATGTTATAAAGATATGTAATCAAGATCTTATTTGTGATGTTTATTCAAAAGTTTTCAACAAACATCTGGGCTAATTGAGAGAAAGAAAACAAGGAATGTTGGGGAATGTTATTGTACCAGTCTAAAGCAGGACCTACTAGAGACATAAGGAAAGTACGGAACATAAGCTCTTGATCCTAGACTATAAGGTAGCAAGCGTGTTTGAATGCTCGCAGGTGCTGTTGAGGGTCCTCCTGACTATGAAATTTTGAAAATTTAGGAAGTTCCAATTGGGGAGGATAATGCATAAAAGCTACTGATGGATGAATCGGTTCATTACATACTTCTTCAAAAGAGTATGAAGGACAAGCTCCTTTGGTGGAGGCTTCTAGGTCTGCGATTTTCTTGAAAAGAATTTGGACCACGTCAGATTGAGGAGGCATGCTAGTATGTCCTACATAAGAAGCGAATGATGGATTTTGTTGAGGTGTCAATGGGGGATTCATCTGTTGATTAACAGGATGATAAGAGGAATAACCAAGAGTTCTGGGTGACACCTGGTGACGTATTTGTTGTGAATGAGCCTATGTAGAAACAGGCTGTGAGATGACAAGTGGTTGAGAAAAAGGTGGTTAAATGAAAGACGAAGCCTGTGATTGGTGGGATCCTACACTTGTCGACTTAATCAGAATGGATTGAGGAACATGGGTGTTGATTTGATTAGACATGGTGGGGAACAAGTTCTGAATGAGGCTTTTGACTGCCAGATTGGTTATTAAGGGCACCGACGCTAGAGGATGGGTGAAGGTCACTGTCACTGGAGCATTGGAAGAAAGATGAGGTGGAGGATGAGAAGAAGGAACCAACTGAATAGTAGAAGGGGATTGATTCACCAAGAGGTACTAACCCAAAGATGCAATAGATGACATAGAAGAATTAACAACAATCTATGAGTGCGCAGATGCACCCATTATAGCTACAGAAGAGGACTTCTCAGAAGTAGGTTGTGGAATAGCCAAGGTAATTGCGACATAAGGAATAGGAAAGACTATTTGAGAATCAGTCGACATGGTCGGTGGAAGAGTAAAAGGAGGCATAGGTGTGCCACCCTCTTCCGTAGTTCGAGGCAAGAAAAAGTATGCTAATTGTTCTATAAAAGCCTGGGATGGTTCACGAGGATAATCGTAAACTTGCTGGATTGGTGGTCCCTGATTAGATATTCAAATAGACTTATGTACTAGATAGTCCATAAGGGCTACCAGATTACGATCAAGAAGCACTTGAAATTTAGGATCCTTGAGAGGAACATACTCTATATCAGAAGTAAATGATATTTTTGAAGGACTGGGGGAAACTGGACGTGATGGGATTGCTTTAAGCTGATAGAAAGGATTATATGACCAAGATGGGGAACCAACTAACAGCGGTCCCGAGGAAGACCTGGGGGGTGCCGAAACATCCACATTAGTGGTGATCTTGGAGGAAGAAGGGGCCAGTTGAGCCATTTTTCTAGATTGTAACCGAGTGATGACCGTCATAAACAAGCAGAAATATAGAAAAAGAAGATTGACCTAACTAATGCACAGAAAATTCAAGCAGAGTAGGTGATTATCTCTTTTAAGTTTTCCTATTTTTAAGAAAGAAAATATTAGGGAAGTATTTTTAGAATAGGAACTACTCAGATAGCCAAACTAAGGATGGTTTGAGGAATGTTTTAGTGAGGAGTCCCGAAGGTACTTCTATAAAAGACTAGTACGTGGCTTGATATATGGGCCTACCCCCGCACTTCACACACCTTTGCGATAAGGGAGTTGGGTGCTTTGTAAATATATACCAGAACTTCTGTGAATTTATAGTACGGCCCGAGTACCACGTAGGCTCTTCCTCTTGGATGTCACTTCCAATTAGGCGAGGCCAGGGGGGAATTTTTGTTTAAATGCTTTATACCTAGTGATTTAGGCTTTGTGTGAAGGGGTGAAAAATAAAAATCAAATAGTGTCACTACTGATTTTGATCAATTTTCCAATCTATTTAGAAAACTAGATGTAGAACATACAACAGAAATGACAAAGAAAAAGTTATTTTTAAGCACTTAAAAAATGAAGTGTTTGATTTAGATGAAGACAGGTCAAACAAATTCTTTCCCAAATGCGATTAAATTCTTTTTAAGCACCAAAATTGAAATGTTTGAATGTGATATAAAACAAACAAACAAGTTCTCTTTTTTTAAAGTTCCTAAAAAAAAGAGAAAACACCGTAAAAGAGAAATACCTGTAGTTTTAGCTCTCCAGGGTGTGTGGACTTCAAAAATCACATTGTTGAGCTCTTCCCCTCGAACAATCCCATGAACAAGCAAAGTGCTCCACAAGAAAAGGTTAAGAAAACACACAACAAATCCAGAAAGATATATCCAGATAATAGTAGAATGAAAATTTATATTTAAGGAACTAGAAAACTTTCAAGAAAATAACCATTTTGTAAAAAGAGACAGATCAAAAAATGCAAATTTGAAATCAAATGAAATATTTGTTGATCTTCGAAATAGGAATTGGAATTTAGTTTTGCAAGAAAGAAGAAACTTTAACTTTGCAAATTATAAGTGAAAGAAGCAAGACCAAAATGAAGGAAGGAAATGCTTAAGGAGAACTGACGAAAAGTAGTGAAGAAACAGAACAAAAGCTCAAAACTAAAAAAGAAATGAACTTACCAATAAGGTACTTTGGCTGGGTCCTGCCAGGCATGCTAGAATGTAGATCAAGAATTTCTGCGCTTGTTACCTGTCCAAGTTAATGTACCAAATTAAAAACAAAAACCTTGAAAAACTCAAATGAAATCGATACCTGATAAATAAGGCAAGATCCAAAGATGTAGATAGAAAGAAAAGTCGATGTAGACAAGATGGGCACACATGAGTGATCCTGTAAGGAAGATCTAAGAAACCTGTGAGCCACATGTACTTGACAGAAAAAGACAACGTTAAAAGATATTTGGATGCAATGCCTGAAAAGCAGGTCTGGGAAGCGATAAGCTCCCTCGGCGGATGTCAGTCCACGTTTTCAATTAGATGAAGAAGCATACATGATAAAAGAATGTAAATAAATGTCTATATTTTCTGATTAAAAGTGATAGACAGAATGTATAAAGTGGACAGAAAGCAACAAAAAACGGGAATATGTGAAAACAATGTTGGATTTGTGTTACCTGAATTATTTACCTATCTACAGGACAATTGGCATCGATTGGGAGAATCGGCATCGATTAGAAAAATTGGCGTCGACTAGGTTCAGTCTGTATCGACTAGGGGAAAATTGTAGGAAGATTGAGAAATAGAAAAGGAAAGCTATATCGTCGATCTCCATTGGATCTGCAGGAACCGTAGGGATACTGACAAAGCTCCACCTTCACTGGATGCAAGAACAGAGTCACCAAGAGATCGATGGAGGCCCATGATGTTGATGTGGTAGGAGCAGAGCAATGGTACTCTTCTTAGGGATTGATTTGGACAGAATTCACTTTCTCTTGATAGATAATGCTTAGACTTGTTGCTCAAAACTCTCTGTCTTCTTTCTTTCTAACCCAAACTGAATTCTAGCCCCGTATTTGTAATTAGCACCAACTGAGATGCAATTGGCGCCACTCCAAAAAACTGGCATCGACCGAGTACCGATCGGCACCGATTAGGGAACAGACTCCCGAAATGGCCAAAAAGGGTGATTTTGGAAGGATGCAAGTGATCCCTCTGACTCAAATATGGGAAGTATCCCGCTGCATGGTTTGGGGGGAGGAGAAATAGGGGGATAGATGGATAAAATTGATATGGGAGGCTAGGAATTGATATGGGATAGATAAGCTGTTAAGATATATGTAAAAAGTGTAATTAAATAGTTAATATTCAATTATCTATGGGTAAAACATAATGGGTTGAAATAAACTTAGGATAGATGTTTAAATCAAATATTAAATAATACCCTAAGGAAGAAGTGGTGATATAAACGTGCTCCAAGTTACCTAAGAAGGCAAACACATGTGGGGGACACTAAATTGGGTAACCAATTTTAGGTGTCTATATTTTGCCCCTTTTTGTCGAGTAACTTGCGATAAGCAAAGTTGCAAGACAAAAACAAAGAGTTGGAAGAAAGGAAGAAAAAGTGATGATGTGATACCCCTCAAACTAGGGATGAGATGGGCCCCGAAAGAGCAACTGATCCCATGTTTGAAAAGGGTAGATGAAAATGCAGGATGCCCCAGCTAGACGCCTGGAGTAGATCTGATCATTAATTATGCACAAAAATAATAAAAAGGTAGCAACCTAAGGAACTCACATTGGTTGGGTAGACTAGACGGTCTTCACATGAGATAACGTTAGTACCTATAGACCTATGAGTGTAAGGAGGGCTGTAAAATAGTAGCACCTAAAGAGAGACACATTGGTAGGGACAACAAGACGGTCTACGAAGCAGATGACATTAGTGCTTATAGACCCGTTATCTTTAACCTACCAAAAATGTGAGTGCCCCATGTATAGGGAACATACGTGAAATGGGTGAGAATATCAAAAGTATGTGAAAAAGGGCAACACTCAGAGCATAATAATGACCAGATAAATAAGCCAAACATCAACACTATGGCAAAAAGATTGAGATGGAAGAAAGCGAGGTGAGGAAGCAAAAGTGCAACCAATCAGAAACGATAGGCCTAAATCGACGTTAATCAAGGTAAAGTGAACATTGACTAAATAAATCAGTGACGACCACACAAATTGGTGCCGATCATAAAAATCGGTGCCGACCGTACCGAGCCCATATAAATATGCGAAAGGAAAATGTGAACGATTTATTTAGACCACGACGATTGATTTTGAGAGAGTCAAAAACTGATTTTGAGCAACATGGAAGCCCCTGGGAGTAGTCAGAAGCAGAAGAGGACATGACCTAGGGTAAGTGGATCCTCCTTAATCTCATTTACATGTATACCATTAAATAGCACACTAGAATGCCATTTTTTTAGAGAAAAAGGGAATAAGTGGGAACAAGAGTTTTTTTGACACTCTGCCTCCCAATCAGTGTTGATTGGAAAAATCGATGCCAATTAGATGAAATTGGCACCAATTAACTTTAATCGATGTTGACTAGGTTAGATCGATGCAGATTTAACTAAATCGATGCCGATTGAACCGAATTGATTGATAAGATGATAGAATGTGTTTTTTGATGTTCTTATTTGGATAAATGGGAAGCTAAAATTGCTCTTGACGTTGTGGATGTAAGCACGAGAGGCATTACACATGCGGGATGCTATTCCTGAGCTTCTGGAGACCATTCTCCCCGATGTGACTGATGTAGATTGGTGCCACCTAGAGTTAGTCGGGCTCGGGGGCTTGTAGTACTACCGACGGGTGCCTCAAGATGTAGAGTTGATGTGAGCACTAGTGTGATGATGGGATAGAAAGACATGCACTTTCTAGTTCAGGACGGGTGAGATGACTATCACCCACAAGGATATATATAGGATCCTAAGGCTGTCGATCACCAGGGACCCGATTGAGATTACTCCACGAGAGCAACAACAGAGGGACCTAGGACGATTGTATGGAGACATGGCAGATGATTCAAAGATAGTGTCTGGGGTGGTGAGGATAGCCTCACATTATAGACAAGGTGATGTCAGGAGCAGATAGATAGCACTGATTTAGATGGCGATCTCCTATTTTTCTCTGCCAGATTCATGAGGTGGGCGATTTCAATTGTTGTTACTAGACTGTGTGTGTGACATCCTATAGTTCGGATAGGTGTTCATGTTTTCTGATGCCCTGATAGCTCAGATATACTATGTGTTATGGATTACACCACCGGTAGGCAAATAGGTATTGATGTTAGCTTTGTGCTCCATTGCTGGGCATATGAGCACATAGTAGTGATCAGGCCATCTGGGCTTCCATGGATGTTAGCAGTAGGGAGGGCCCTCGATTATGGATTCCGGCGATGGCAGGCCGACATGGCCTTGAGAGATACAGGGAGATCTGTAGAGTGGTATGCTGAGCGTTTCAAGATGCTGAAACTAGAGCAGGTGATTTGGAGACCATATCGAGTCTATCCGACATGGTCCAGTCAGGAGGTTCACCTGGTGGGGCTGAGACAGAATAGGGTGATTAGGGGCCGTAGGCTAGATATGTGGGAGCGTGTCCCGTTTATATGGGTATTGAGGCAGTTCGGCCTAGTTCAGACAGTTCTGACCACTTACAGGCCATAAAGACGGGATAACAGAGAGACCAATCTGCTGATTTTGATCCCAACAGATCCATTGAGGGAGGCCCCACCTTCCACAGATAGTGATGACGAAGCCAGAGTAGATGATGGCTATGTGGCATGGTATTCTACAGAGCTACCATGACACATGCTAGCATCCATAGATGTAGATGAGGAGGACATAGTTGCAGTGCTGGATAGGCTGGAGGGAGAGCATGTTACCTTGATGCAGACACACTAGGCTGCCCTCGAGGAAATTAGAGCTCTGACGGAGGAGAGGGATGCATTGATACTAGAGAGAGACACATCAGGTCAGGAGTGAGATACATCAATCCAGTAGAGGGATTGCTACTATCAGCATAGAGAGGCCATCAGGGCCAAATATGGTGATACAAGCACTATGTCAGAGTCTGGGTCACATGGTGCGACAGTAGGAGGGCCACCACTAGTAGCACTAGTAGCACCATTATGAGCACTTGGTACAGTGAACCTGAGCACTTATTAGTCTCTCCTTGCTGAGGTGAGATACTATAAGGATTCCCTAGTACAACATGCCCCTGATGTGACTCATTATGGTGCGAGGAGGAGATCAACAACAGCCGCATCTAGTGCTGCATCAAAGGGATGGAGCATCGGGAGAGATCGTGGTGGTGGTAGGCCCCCAGCAGCAGGTGCTTCTATCTCGATAGGTGGCGGCTAGGAGAGATAGCCTGGACCAGAGGAGGGCAGAGGAGATAGTGTCTTCCACCTATCATATTTTAGGATATAGATATGACTTTTTTTTGTATTGATATATTGATGTAGCCTCGATTTGAAGGCATTTTTGATTATGATATAGATGGCTTGATTGAAAGCCATCCATTCTTTGTTGTACAGACACTCATGTATATATATAGATTCATCATTTTCTGTGTCATATGATTGTACTCATGTATTTAATTTTAATAGATATGGATAGATGTAGCGTAATTGTGATGGATATAGACATATGCTGATAGTAGATAAATAGATGTGATTTGATGGACATAGACATAGAGGATAGATATGTGGATTTAATTTTGATGAAAAATAGATATAGATGGATGTAGTGTAACTTGGGTGGACACGTTTTTAGATGATAGATGGATAGATATGATTGATAGATTTGATATGTTTAAGATGTTAATTTAATTTTGATGAAAATAGATAGGTAGATTCACATGTGTTTGCAATACATGCTTTGATATGTTTTTTGGACAAAGTAGATAAGATGAATATAGATAAATGATACATTTTTGCTAAATTAACATGTTAAATGTCAATTTAATTGGATGAATAACAAATAATAATGGAAAATGCGCTAAAGGACGTAATGAAATGACCCTGATTAGAAATAAAAGCAATACATCTAGATAAGAAACGGAATGGTAAGCTAGGCACCTAACCGACCATAAATAGAGACTTTGATAGGAAACCAAAAGACCATGCATACAAGGCCATATATGAGGTTAAAGTAAACCTGACACTAGCTAGTCGCAAACCAGATCTAGGACGTAAATGGAAGGAGAAGTAAGTATGTATCTTGTCAAAATTTAGAAAGAACATAATACATGCTCATATTAGGAAAATAGGGTTCTCCATATGATCAACAAAAGGTCTTATATCTCAGCCTCATGATTTTTGTTTTGACAGAAAAGCAAACTGATCAATGCGGGAAGTTTTCTAGATATAGAAAGACTAATCGATACGAGAAGTCTTTCAGTGATGCTAAAAAGTGAACAAACTGGCCGAAGAGGAAGTCTGTTACTGTAAAGGCTGATCAATGCGAGAAGCCTTAGAAATTCCATGGAACAAACAACCATCCTTCAAGGAAGCGGTCTGTGTTTTGAATGTGATGATAGCCATCCTTCAAGGGCATGGTCTATATCTTTTGATTCATTTTGATAATGCATAGATAGCTGTCCTTCGAGAGATCAGTCTATCATTTAGGAATTTTTAGGATAGCACCCTTTTTTTTTTGAGCTTTTTGAAAGAAGCTGAGTGTAGACCAGATAGATCAGATAGAGGGAAAGAAAACGTATAAAAAGCACGTACTCATGCCCCAAGTAGATTCGATTAAGATAGACACTTGGGGCAGATGAAGAAGTGATTAAGGTGTCCCTACCAAGAGGAGGAACATACCCATAAGAAAAATTCCATAAGTAGAGCCGTGATACTCATATTTAAGGTAGAAAAGACTTAACGTGGAGAACCACATAGTTCTGAATCACTATGAAATACATGACTGGTTGCAGATGGATGAAGAATCTATTTTGCAACTAAGATTGTGTAAGATAGACTTTAACAGTAGAAGGGCCTTAGATGCAAGGCATTAAGAGGTTCCATTTCAGGTTCACCATCCATAGAAGATAGACGATAAGCCCCAGACCCATATTTATGAGTGATAACGTACGGACCCATCTAGTTAGGAGCGAAGTTACCATGCTGACTCCTTTCTAGTGTAGTGACATTTTGGTTTTCCTTAAGAAAAAGATCACCAACTTTGAAGTCACGGTGCTGCAAGTGATTGTTATAAGTACGTTTGACATGCTCAAGATAGACTTGATGATGCTCAAGAGCATTGAGATGCCGCTCATCGAGTAATTCAAGTTTTGCTAGATGATTTTGATGATAGTCCTCATCGTAGAAAAATTCTCTGAGAGAGACACAAAGAGATGGGATCTGGACTTCTAAAGGAAGAACAGCCTCAGACCCATAAACAAGAGAGAAGGGAGTAGCACTAGTAGGAGTACGAATGCTAGTTTGATAAGACCAAAGAGTAAAAGGGATATGTAAATGCCAATCCCTAGCAGCTCGACTAGTTACCTTTGCAAGTATATTACGCAAAGTTTTATTGGAAGCCTCGGCTTGACCATTAGCTTGGGGATAGTATGGAGAAGAAAAGCTGAGTTTGATATTGAAAGTGTCACAGAGGTTCTGTAAATCAATGTTTTTGAAAGATTTACCATTGTCTGTAATGATTTTGTGTGGGACACTAAAGCGACAAATGATGTGTTGATAGACAAAATCAACAATGGGTTTAGCTTTGGTTGAAGAAAGAGGAATAGCTTCCACCCACTTAGTAAAGTATTATGTGGTAGTAATGATGGAATGATGATGCTATGAAGAGTGGGGATTGATGAGATCGATGAGATCAAGACCCCATTGTGAGAAAGGCCACAAATCTGTTGCAGGTTACAAGGCCTGGCTAGGGATATGTGTAAGATTAGAATGTTGTTGACACTTGACACATTTCTTAGTGTATTCACAACAATCTCGATTAAGAGAAGGCCAATAATAGCCTAAATGTAAGATGTGTTTAGCTATGGCCAAGCCACTAAAATGTCCACCACAGATACCATCATGGACCTCCTGGATAGCTTTAGATGATTTAGGGGTTTTGAGGCATCGAAGAAAAATACCGTCAAAACCATGTTTGTAGAGGATTCCACCTAGAATAGTATAGCGATTAGCATGTAGGATAAAAGATCTTCTACCATTGGAAGTCAGATATGGAGGAAGCACTGAATGGGATAGATAATAAATGATGTGATGATACCACTCATCTTGAGCATTGGTTGCGATGACGTTAATTGAAGTCAATTGCTTGAGAAGAGAAGGTTGGTCTAAACTCTGCACAAACCTAGAAATTCGCGAGTCTTCGGTAAAAGGTGGAATAAGCGAGGGTAAAGAAGCCATTGTATCTGTGAATCGATTTGTAGTGCGAGGAATAGGTTAGATAGTAAATTTATCAAAATATTGAAGCTGAAAGAGCACAATATCACGATATTTTTGAAGGATATCATTTTTGCATTGATATACACAAGTGACTTGATTAACAATGAGCTCATAATCACCAAAGATGTCGATATGGTGAGCGCCAAGATTAATGGCATTTTTAAGACCTAAAACAAGAGCTTCATATTTGGCCATATTATTGGTACACTCAAAGTTAAGTTTGTGTACGACAGGGATAGGTGCACCCCAAGAAGGAATCATGAAGAAGCCTGCACCTCCCACTTGCTAACATTTGGATCCATCAAAGAAGAGTTTTAATTTAAATGGAGAAAGACCGAAATCAATTTGTTGGATATACTCATCGGGAATTGAGGGAGGGGGGCTTGAGTGTCCGGAAGAGGAGCATCAGCTAATTGATCTGCAATGACCTGACCCTTGATAGATTTTTGTGGGATAAACTTGAGATCAAATTTTTTCATGAGCATGAGCCAATGAGTGATACCATCATTGTGATAAGGCTTTGCAGGCATTTTCTTGAGTGGAATGAAACTTATGAAAATGTAAGTTGTTTCATTAAGGAGGTAGTGACAAAGCTTAGAAGTTACGAAGAAGAGAGCACAACACAACTTTCCAGCTTCGGAATAACATTTTTCATACTCATGAAGAGTGTGACTGATGTAATATACGGCTTGTTCTTTACCATTAGTGACCCGATGGTAGATCATGGCTCCCAGAGCATGGTCAGTCACATAAATATAAAGATAGAATGGCTCTCCCTCCTGTGGAGGTGTAAGCACAAGTAGAGAAAGAAGATAAGCTTTGAGATCATCAAAGGCCTTTTGGCAATGCTCATCCCATTCAAAATGAACATTCTTATGGAGGATATGATGAAAAGGTTGACAACGATCCGATAGTTGCGAGATAAAATGACACACTGATTGAAGGCATCTTTGAAGACTGTGGAGCTACTTTAAGTTAGAATGGGGAGGCATCTAAGGATAGCCTTTATTTTTGTGGGATCAACTTCAATGCCTTTAATAGAAATGATAAAGCCTAGGACTTTACTAGTGAGAATGCTAAACATGCATTTAGATGGATTTAGGAAAAGACAAAAATGAATGATCCTCTCAAAGAGAGGTGCAAGAATGAAAAGATGATCTTGATGGTGTTTGGATTTATCGAGGAGATCATTGACATAATCCTCCACCATTTTGTGTAAGAGATCATGGAAGATGTAGGTCATGGCTCGTTGATAGGTTGATCTTGCATTCTTACGACTGAAAGGCATGACACAATAACAGAATGTCCCCCAAGGAGTTATGAAGGAAGTCTTATGTTGGTCCTCTAGTGTGATGAGAATTTGATTATGCCTAGAGAAACCATCCATAAGATAAAGCTTCTCATGACCTGTAGTTAAATCCACGAGTTGGTCGATATTAGGTAGAGGAAAATAATCTTTTAGACAAGCAAGATTAAGATCCCCAAAAGTCGGTAAAAATTCTAATCTTCCCAGTAGCTTTGGTTATTGGTACTATGTTTGAAACCCATTGTGGATAATCAATGGGTTGGATGAAGTTAGTAGAAAGAAAGTGTTGCAACTCTTCTTTAACAAGAAGGGCTACTCGAGGGTGCATTTATGCAATTTTTGCTTAACCAGTTTGATGTCTTATAGAGTAATGATATTGTGGACCATGATATCAGGATCGAGTGCTGGCATATCCTCATATGACCAAGAAAAGGCTTGATGATGGTTGGAAAGAAAAGTGGTGAAATCTCCTAACTCTTGTGGATTAAGAGATTGGCTGACCTTAATGATGCGAGGGTCTTTAGAAGTCCCTATATTAAGGTTGACAGTGGCTTCGTTGAGAAGTGTAGACATATCAGAAGGAATAGTCTTAGGAAGATAGGAATCCTCTGCCCCTAGATAGGTGAGGACAGAATCATCATCCACACAGTGGATAGTGTTGGTAGTAGGAGAGTTGTCTCTAACTATTTCAGGGAAGACTAATGGTATGGAAGTGGATTTGTTATTAGTTTTATAGGTCAACAGCCCTAAGGAAATGGTATTGACTAAAAAAAATTTAGATAGGATGGAAATGGCATCATCCACATCAAATGATGCTTCTGACCTAACAGGAGAAGATGGCTCCTCAATGGAAAAAGGCTCATCGAGAATAGTGATGGTGGCTTTTAAAAGAGGTTTAAATCCTAAACCAAATTTTTGATGTGGTTTGAGAGTTGGAATGGATGCGAGGTCATGCACACCCTGTTCATACTTTCTCAGGCCAAAACACTTCCACGTGCATCGATATAAATAAGTTTTTGCAAACGTGGGATTTTGTAGACAATCAAACCCTGCTGAATATGGTTTGGCCCTAGGAGGAGAATCTGGGTGATAGTGAGGTGTATCAAGACCATCGTAAATGAAGTTAGTCCATTGATTGGCTAGACCAATGGTGAGGACATGACCGAGACCTGGCTGATATTCAGGTTGTTTGTCTAGTCTACCATACTCATTAGGTTTGAGATGGGCATCAAAAGAGAGAAGAGGAAGCTCTCCAAGTGAGAAACGCTGCAATGTCTCTTCTAGATTTTGTAAATCTGGTAGTTTTGTTGTATTTATGGAAGAGGATGAAGCCTTGTCAGGAGAACAAACATTCTCCTTTAGAGGGGCGAACCCTGTGGTCATGTCGCATTGTGTAGAAGGAAAAGGATCTCCTAAATGAGTATAGATTTTTCCCTCATACTCATATTTTAAGCATTGATGGAGGGTTGATGGGACACAATGCATTGCATGAATCCAAGAGCATCTGAGGATCATATTGTAGTGGAATTTCCCTTAAAAAATGTAAAAGAGGTTGTGAAGCAGCTTCTTACCTACTCGAATGGGCAGGACCACAATTCCTAAAGTAACTGCTAGCTAATCGTTAAATGATCGAAGGGCAAAAGGTGGTGGTGACACTACATTCTTTAGTAACTTAAGTTACATGCATGTGTGCGAGGAAATGATGTTGAGTGAAGCACCACTGTCAATCATAGTGTGTTTTAACATAGTGTTTTTGATTTGAACTGTGATAAAGAGGGGAGCCTCCAAATCCTCGGAAGAAAGGGAAGGAATTTCTGAATCTTCAAAGGAAATGGCGGTTGACGGTTTATTCAATCCAAAAATCATCTCAACAGGTTGGGGCTCATTTGAATTCACTGTGATATGGCATAGATTATTAATTAAATCCTGACAATGCTGTGGAGATGATTGAATGAGGTCGAAAAGAAACATTTTGACAGGAGCATCTGTAAGTTGTTTCATAACACTCTCCTCTACTGACATGGGAATTTGAGCCTGAGGTGAAGCACAGATAGAGACCCTAGGTCTCGAGGCTGATGTGGAAGGAGGAATTCCTTCAGGGGCTGTAGAAATGACAACCCATGGCCGAGATGTAGATAATGATAGATTATCATATTGTTATGTTCTAGTGGCGATATGAATCGTGTCAATTTGAGAAGGTGGAAGACAATCCTGAGTGGAATTAATAGAACTAGAGGCCTGAGTAGATCGTTGAGGCTTAGATGTGGTTCAGATGACAGGAGATACTTATTCCTCCTCTTCTTCCAGCAGAAGATCACTTTCTTCCAAAAGATTGTTAACGACAGATTCAAGGGCTTTACATCCCTCGGTGTCATGTCCTGGGGTGCGGTGGTAAGCACAAATCAAATCAGAGTTGAACCAGGAAGTTTTTACTCCTTTAGGATTATAGGGTTTGATCAGAGGAAGAGATATGGATGAATATTGGATAATATGGTGAAGAATTTCAGTATAGAATCTCGTAGAAAAAGATGAGGATAGAGATGACGAAGGTGCCTCTTTTTCCTCAACAGACTGCAGAGGTAAAAGAACCTACATGTCTGGTTTGACAGTTTTTTATGGATCGTTTTACTTTTTCAGACACCAAGATAAGTAACCTAGGGCACTTGAGATGGAATTAAGTGAGGTAGGATTGATTTTTGTGGAGGAGGAGCTCCTAAGATAGATTTTGAAGATGATGAAGATGTGGTAAGTGTTGTGGTCTTCAGAGATAAAGAAGGCTGCTTGGTTGAAATAGATGATGATTTAGATAATGCTGATTTAGATGAGGGAGGAGCTCCCAAAATAGGTCGGATCGGAGGAACAGATGGTGCCTTGGCTTTCAGTGATGAATATGATGATCCTGATAAAAGAGGCGACGCCTGTTTGGTAGGTAAATCCGCTTTACGGGGCACTGGTGAAGGAGTTTTTGTAGAAGAAGACAATGGTTTTTATGGTATTATAGAAGAAGATGCCTTCTCAGTGGACAAATCCAATCTTTTATGAGGTGCAGAAAGAGGTTTTTGAGGGAAAGCACCAAGAGTCTTAATAGTCTGAAATATGGGTTTTCCTTTTTCAGGGATGGTGACAACTTCAACCGCATAAGGTGATTGTAACCTTTTCAGGGGAAGGAGATGAGGAGGTAATGATGGTGTAACATTAGAATTTAGTTTTCTCGGTTTAAGTTCAAGAACCGAGAGTGTAGGTGCTGGTGCTAATTCTTTAGATCTCCCCTTAATAGGCAAAATAGTATCGGTGATGGAAGAAGTGGATGATGAAGAAGCAGTTCCTTGCGAGGTAGATACTTCTGGTATAATAATTGAGTGTGTAAATACTATAGGAAATGAAATGGGAAGAGTCAAAATTGAAGACGCTTCTATCTAAGTTGGTACAATTATAGGTATGTTTACCAATGGCATAGTTGCAGAAAAAATGGGAGAAATAGAAGTAGATGTATTCGCGGTGGAAACTCGAAGGGATTTAAATGCCTCGAGCATGGAAAGAATATCTGACATTGAGACAGATTAGGATGAAACTGTCTCAGGAATGGATGGAAGATCAGATAAAGAGGCAGAGAGAGATGAATCTGTCTCTAACAATGTGGGAATATTCAAAGACGGAATGTTCGAAGATGGTGGAATCCCAAAAATTAGTGGAGCGGAAGGAGGTTCTGATTCGGTCGATGTGTTCATAGATGGCTTAGGTTTAGAAGAAGATTATTTAGTAGAAATGAAGTTGATAGTATGAGTGTTTGGTTTTTGAGACTCTGAAGCATCATTATTCAGGGAATGATTGGGAAAAGGTTGTTTAAAAACATCAAGTGCTTGATTTGGGGGAGCATTTGGGTTATCCAAAATGAGCTTGCCTTTATCAATGAATTTTTGGACAAGATTTTTGAAGGCCTGACATCGTTCAATGTCATGGCCTTTGGTTCTATGATAACGATAGAAGTCATTTTCCCTATACCAGAATGGTCGTTCTTGGCTTTCATCAAAATTTATAATGGGGGAAGTTTGATCATGTGAACTTCCAACATTTTTTATAAGATAGAAGCATATGATTCCCCCAACGAAGTAAAAGATTGAGATGATGAGGGTCCTTTTCGAGAAGATGAAGACTCTCTTTGAGGTGTTTGATTAGAAGTGTTGTCGGATCTTGAGGTTTTTAATATGATAGCGTTGGTGGACCCTTGATTCTTGTCTTTGTTAGAAGTAGAAGGGTTTGATTTTGTAAACCGAGAAAAATCTTGTTTAGATTTAGAGTGAAGTTTTAACTTCCCTTGTTCAATGGCACGGGACTCGAGTTTACGTGCCATCGTAAAGGATTCCTCAAAGGTATGAAAGTTTCGAATACTTAAAGTGGAAGAAATATGATTAGCACAAGATCGATTAAACAACTCGATCTGTTGAGATTGAGGGAGGGAGAAAGATAATTGATATATCATCTCTCTCCAACAAATGAAAAATTATATAATAGACTCGTCATTGAATTGGAGAATGTTGTAAAGATCTGTAATCAAGATCTTATGTGTGATGTTTATTGAAAAGTTTTCAACAAACATCTGGGATAATTGAGAGAAAGAAAATAGGGAATGTTATTATATCAGTCTAAAGTAGGCCCTGCTAGAGACATAGGGAAAGTACGGAGCATAAGCTCCTGATCCTGGACTATAAGGTAGCAAGCGTGTTTGAATGCTCGTAGGTGCTGTTGAGGGTCCTCCCGACTATGAAATTTTGAAAATTTAGGAAGTTCCCATTGGGGAGGATAATGCTAAAAGATACAGATGGATGAATCGGTTCATTACATACTTCTTCAAAAGAGTATGAAGGACGAGCTCCTTTGGTGGAGGCTTCTAGGTTTGCGATTTTCTTGAAAAGAATTTGGACCACGTCAGATTGAGGAGGAGGCATGCTGGTATGTCCTACATAAGAAGTGAATGGTGGATTTTGTTGAGGCGTCTACAGGGGATTCATCTGTTGATTAACAGGATGATAAGAGGAATAACCAGGTGTTCTGGGTGACGCCTGGTGAGGTATTTGTTGTGAAGGAGCCTGTGTATAAACAGGCTGTGAGATGACAAGTGGTTGGGAAAAAGGTGGTTGAATGAAAGACGGAGCCTGTGATTGGTGGGATCCTACACTTGTCGACTGAATCGGAATGGATTGAGGAACATGGGTGTTGATTTGATTGCACATGGTGGGGAACAAGGTCTGAATGAGGATTTTGACTGCCGGATTGGTTATTAAGGGTGCCGACGCTAGAGAATGGGTGAAGGTCACTATCGCTGGAGAATTGGAAGAAAGATGAGGTGGAGGATGAGAAGAAGGAACCAACTGATTCATAGAAGGGGGTTGATTCACCAAGAGGTACTGACCCTGAGATGAAATAGATGACATAGAAGAATTAACAACAATCTGTGAGTGCGTAGATGCACCCATTATAGCTATGGAAGAGGACTTCTCAGTAGTAGGTTGTGGAATAACCGAGGTAACTATGGCACAAGAAATAGACAAGACTATTTGAGAACCAGTCGACATGGTTGGTGGAAGAGAAAAAGGAGGCACAGGTGCGCCACCCTCTTCCGTAGTTCGAGCTGAGAAAAAGTATGCTAACTGTTCTATAAAAGCCTGGGATGGTTCATGAGGATAATCATAAACTTGCTGGATTGGTGGTCCCTAATCAGATATTCGAATAGACTTATGTATTAGATAGTCCATAAGGGCTACCGGATTGCGATCAAGGAGCACCTGAAATTCAGGATCCCCTTGAGGAACATACTCTATATCAGAAGCAGATGATATTTCTGAAGGACTAGGGGAAACTGGATGTGATGTGATTGCTTTAGGCTGATAGAAAGGATTATATGACCAAGATGGGGAACTAACTAACAGCAGTCCCGAGGAAGACTTGGGGGGTGCTAAAACGTCCACATTAGTGGTGATCTCATACAAAGAAGGGGCCAGTTAAGTTATTTTTCTAGATTGTAACCGAGTGATGACCGTCATAAACAAGTAGAAATATAGAAAAAGAATATTGACCTAACTAATGCACAGACAATTCAAGTAGCATAGGTGATTATCTCTTTTAAGTTTTCCTATTTTTAAGAAATAAAATATTAGGGAAGGATTTTTAGAATACGAACTACTCAGATAGCCAAACTAAGGATGGTTTGGGGAATGTTTTAGTGAGGAGTCCCGAAGGCACTTCAGTAAAAGCCCAGTACGTGGCTTGATATAGGGGCCTACCCCCGCACTTCACACATCGCTGTGATAAGGGAATCGGGTGATTTGAAAATATATACCAGAACTTCTATGAATTTATAGCGTGGCTCGAGTACCGCGTAGGCTCTTCCTCTTGGATGTCACTTCCAAGTAGGCGAGGCTAGGGGGGAATTTTTGTTTAAATGCTTTATACCTAGTGATTTAGGCTTTATGTGCAGGGGTGAAAAATAAAAATAAAATAGTTTCACTACCATTTTTTATCAATTTTCCAATCTATTTAGAAAACTAGATGTAGAACATACAATAGAAATGACAAAGAAAAAGTTCTTTTTAAGCACTTAAAAAATGAAGTGTTTGATTTCGATGAAGATAGGTCAAACAAATTCTTTCCCAAATGCGATTAAATTCTTTTTAAGCACCAAAATTGAAATGTTTGAATGTGATATAAAACAAACAAACAATTTCTCTTTTTTTAAGTTCCTAAAAAAAAAGAGAAAACACCATAAAAGAGAAATACTTGTAGATTTAGCTCTCTAGGGTGTGTGGACTTCAAAAAGCATGTTGTTGAGCTCTTCCCCTCAAAAAATCCCACGAAAAAGAAAATTTCTCCGCAAGAAAAGGTTAAGGAAACACACAAAAAATCCAGAAAGATATATCCAGATAATAGTAGAATGAAAATTTCTATTTAAGGAACTAGAAAAATTTCAAGAAAATAACAATTTTGCAAAAAGATACGGATCAAAAAATGCAAATTTGAAATCAAATGAAAGATTTATTGATCTTCGAAATAGGAATTGGAATTTAGTTTTGCAAGAAAGAAGAAACTTTAACTTTGCAAATTATAAGTGAAAGAAGCAAGACCAAAATGAAGGAAGGAAATGCTTAAGGAGAACTGACGAAAAGTAGTGAAGAAACAAAACAAAAGCTCAAAACTGAAAAATAAATGAACTTACCAATAAGGCACTTTGGTTGGGTCCCATTGGGCATGCCAGAATGTAGATAAAGAATTTCTATGCTTGTTACCTGTCCAAGTTAATGTACCAAACTAAACACAAAAATCTTGAAAAATTTAAATGAAGTTGATACCTAATAGATAAGGCAAGATCAAAAGATGTAGATAGAAAGGAAAGCTGATGTAGACAAGATGGGTGCACATGAGTGATCTTGAAAGGAAAATCTGAGAAACCTGCGAGACACAGGTATTTGACAGAAAAAGACAACGTTAAAAGATATTTGGGTGGACTGCCTGAAAAGCGGGTCCGGGAAGCGATAAGCTCCCTCGGCGGATGTCATTCCATGTTTTCAATTAGAATAAGAAGCATACATGATAAAAGAATGTAAATAAATTTCTATATTTTCTGATTAAAAGTGACAGACGGAATGCATACAGTGGACAGAAAGCGACAAAAAATGGGAAATTGTGAAAACAATGTTGGATTTGTGTTACCTAAATTCTTTTCATGTATGCAAGTTGATCGGTGTCGATTGGGAGAATCGGCATTGACTAGGATAGGTCGGCGTCGATTAGAGAAATTCAGCGTTTACTGGGATCAGTCAGCGTCGACTAGGGGAAAATTGCAGGAAGATTGAGAAACAAACAATGAAAGTTAGATCGTCGATCTCCGCTGAATCTGTAGGAGCCGTAGGGATACTGACAAATCTCCATCTTCACTGGCTATAGGAACAGAGTCACAAAGAGATCTATGGAGGCCCACGATGTCGATGTGGTAGGATCAGAGTATCGATACTCCTCTCAGGGATTGATTTAGATAGAATTCACTTTCGGTTGATAGATAATGCTCAGACTTGATGCTCAAAACTCTTTGTCGTTCTTTCTATCTAACCAGAACTGAATTTTTGCCCTGTATTTGTAATTGACGCCGACTGAGATGCAATCGCCGCTCCAAAAAATCGGCATCGACTAAGT
This sequence comes from Taxus chinensis, assembly GCA_019776745.2. Classification (NCBI taxonomy): domain Eukaryota; kingdom Viridiplantae; phylum Streptophyta; class Pinopsida; order Cupressales; family Taxaceae; genus Taxus; species Taxus chinensis. The sequence continues at coordinate 182,159,855 of CM034154.1, forward strand.
ACGGTCGGTCTCGATAAGGGAAAGGACTCCCGAAATGGCCAAAAAGGGTGATATTGGAAGGATGCAAGTAATTCCTCTGACTCAAATATGGGAAATATCCCACTGCATGGTTTTGGGGGAGGAGAAATAGGGGGGATAGATGGATAAAATTGATATGGGAGGTTAGGAATTGATATGGGGTAGATAAGCGGTTAAGATATATGTAAAAATTGTAATTAAATAGTTAATATTTAATTATCTATGGGTAAAACATAATGGGGTGAAATAAACTTAGGATAGATGTTTAAATCAAATATTAAATAATACCCTAAGGAAGAAGTGGTGATATAAATGTGCTCTAGGTTACCCGAGAAGGCAAATGCATGCGGGGGACACTAAATTGGGTAACCAATTTTAGGTGTCTACAAAGAATTTAAAGAGATCAAACCAGGTTATAGAAACCATCAATTTCTTTCATAGGGAAAACCTTTTCTACCCTTAATACAACTTTGATACCATGTGAAAATTCTATTGCAGTCACTGATTATTAATCTCCTATCTTAAAAGATTAGTTAACTGTCGAAAACTAATTCACAGCTAATATTGAAAAATAACACAACTGCAACTTCACTAATAAAAAATACAGAAATAAATATGTAACCCAATGAACACAATATTTTTAGAAAAATTGTCGCTGGAAAATCCTCTAAGGGAAAACTAGTTCTACAGATGAGGAATTATATTAACTTCAAAAAATTAAAAGATATAAAGATTCCTTGCCTCTTACTGGAAGAACTCCGACAATCTCCCAACTTCTCCCGCTGATATTCCCCCACTGCTATCCCCAATGCTATCACTGCGCCCTTGCTAACACTGTAAGAATGTTTGCTATCACTGCAAACTTACAAACTCATTTGCTAGCACTGAAAATGCTACTCCAAACTTGTGTGTTCTCGATTCTCAATCGACAGTTGAGATACATAACAACTTAACAACCATAACAACTTTGGTTTCAAGATGTCACTAAAGGAAATAGATAATAAGAAAATAATTAATTCATTCTCAACAATAAGATAACTATTATCTAATCTTAACAAATGGACAAATAACTGTCCAAGCTAACAAACTAACATACTCCACATCTCATCCTTAACCACGGATGTCTTATTGCTGTGCAGAGACGCATCAGAACCCCATTTAATAACACCTCTCTTACTTTTCTTTTCATCAACAACACAATTTCCATGGTGTTCGAGTCACTTTTTTTTTCTGTACCGTTGGGAGCACTTTTCTATTTTCTTCACAAAAAAAAAAGAATGACTAATAGCATTTTGTCAAACAACTCAATTTCCATGCTTCGTCCGATGACCATCCCAGATGTCTAAATGACAGTTTTTTACATTTTGGAGCATGTTTTTTATTAGCTTTTTAAAAAGGGGAAAACATTAACACATCTCAATAAATTACGAAAGAAAATTTAAAATGAGTAAATAAAAAATGTCACATCATTAAAAAGATGATTGTACAAAAGCCATATCAATCATGAGTCTCTAATCCACCGCGTAAAAAAATTGAAGGTAGTCGCAAGATATTATTGGAAGTATTGATATAATTTATGTCATAGTTTTATTCAAAATTATATTTTTTAATTATTATTTTTGAAAGTAAAGCAACTTTATTTTTATATTTTAAAATATATAAAAATATTTAAAATAAGGAGAATATTTGATGATAAATGGAATAAATAAGATATTTTAAAAGAATATAGTCCCACCTATTTTTGTACAACATTGATGTCTAAGTTTCGTTGATTAACAACAATCCCAAATTTCAATTAGATTTATATATCACTCTATTCAAATTTAGACACCTTTTTTAGTATTTATAAAATTTACACTTTGCCTAGACAAATATAAAGATAATAATATTTTAAGTATATTTAAATCAAGTCAATAAAAAACATCTATATTCAAATATAGCTATTTATAAAAAAAAAATGTTCAATTTTTAATTTAGCATATCCAAATTTATATATAAACAACTTATAGCTAACTATTTCTAAGTTCAAATTTACTTGCAAATTAAACATTATCATTGGCTAACTACTTTTAAATTAAAATTCATTTAAAATATATATCCATAAATAATTATGCACAACAATATTTTACTTGCTACTTTTGAATTACAATTTATTAAAATTAGGTATTGAAAAACAACTATATAATTATTTTAATCAGATTAAAATTTATTCAAAATATATTTGTAACTTATAAAATCAATTTGATACATAAATAAATTTGTAAATGAGTTTGATATCCAATAGCTCTCACAATAAGAGTTACTCTAAATTAAATAGTGAAAGGCACGGGGATTTACATGTTAAAATATATTTTAAATGTAAAATGATCTATAAGATGAAATGTAAAAATTTAATAAGAATACTAACATTAATACATAATAATACTAAACATAATATTAATATTAAAATTGTTTTAAATAATAATAATAATAAAAATAACCACTTTTTCATATTATAACTATAATATTTTATTTATTATAATATTAAAGGATAGATAATTAAAATTTATAATAGAAATAATTATAATATTCTATCAATGTTTTAATAACACAAAAGATACTACTGCTAGTAATAATAAATGCAACAATAGCAATATGACTTAGGCTTTAGAATGAATAACTATATACTCAAAAGAACTTTATTAAAATCCCATTAATAAGAGAAGAAAGGATCTCAAACAAGATGATCTCTTAGAGCAAAGGACTAGCCCAATTTGAGATGAAATGCATAAACAAAAAGTTATCAATGTAATTATATTTTACTTTTATATGCATTGTAATTCTATAAATCTATTCTAACCAAATATATTATTATCTGTGACAATTGAAACATTTTTTTTTAAGTAAAACAATCCAAAGAAGTATTTTAAAATGAATACTGTGATACATATAAATTATGTATGCAACAATAGTAATAGGAGTTAGGTTTGAGAATGAATAAATATTTATTCAAAAAACATCGTGGAAATTAAATTGATAGGAAAAGAAAAGATATGACCAGTTTGACATGAAATTCTTAAAGAAAAAACCTATCAATGTAATTGTATTTTAATTTTATATGCAGTGTAAATTTATAAATCTATTCTAAACAAATATATTATTATCCATGACAATTGAAACTTTTTTATTTAATTAAAAATTTTCAATAAACATTTTAAAATGATAACTGTGATACACATATATTATTTTAAAGGCTTTTACGAAAAAATTTACTAAGGGTATCTTTATTGTGGTTTTTTTGTATCCCACTCATAAGAATTAAAGTAGATATATACCCATGTAATAAGGGTATCTTTATTTTGGTTTTTGTGTATCCCATAATAAGGATATTATTTTATTCAAAATATGGAATATCCAAGATCTCCTATTGATTATGAAGCCTTGGTTTCCCTCTTTTGACTGTCACACTGAAACATTTTCTATTAAGCCAATGTGGGTGAGACTTCACCACCTATCTATTTAGTGTTGGGGTGATTCGATCCTGATCTCTATAAGGAATTCCTTGTGGTGTTGTCTCGTTAATGACTCAAAAACTAAACTTTACACATATACTACCTTTACATGTATTTTAGTGGATATATATACCTCATTGAATCTACCTACGTCTATAGAACTTAGCGTTCAGGATAGAGGTTGAAAACAAATACTAAACTATGAAGGGCTACCTTTTAAATCTAGAAAATGAAAATTTTTAGTATCTGTACAACTAATTGTATGAGTGTGAACGATAATATGATTAATAAAGTATCATGGTGGACGGATTCCCTTCTTGATTATTTGGTTGCGGATTCTAGAGGGAGAGTAATATTTCTCCTCAATTTCAAACTAATAGATGGATGAACTATTGGGTAGGGACTATAGACACTAAATTCCACACTTTGAGTCATTATTTAGTCCTGAGCTCATACTACTATTCATATGGTTCTTAAGTGAAAAGAGTAATAATTAACCCATGTCTTTGGCCATTTTTTATATTGCTTGTTGTCGTATTTTTTATCTTACACCTACAATTTCCCAGTCTATATGGTCATTCTACATTTTTCCTAATTCTGACTAAGGCATCCAACTAGGACAGGGTGCCCTAGGCACCTTGGTCCCCTCTGGGGCGCCCTGATCCTCTTTGTATTTTACTGTCACCTTTTGGGCACTTTCTATCCGTTTGAGATTTCTATCTTTTTTGGTGGTCGAACTTTTCAGGGTTAATTATGAAATTATAACAAGAGAACCATATAAATATATAGTTATATGACCGTAATGAGGGACCAAACACTAAGCATCTACTATCACCATCTAGATTTGCATCCATCAAAGGAACCTAAAGCTACATTTTCCTCCATCTAGCTCCATCACAAGGAACACAAGGATGATTTATCTACATCACACTTCATAGGAGGGGATTCTATTGTTTCCATGCAAACATTTACTACATTTTACATCTAGTTATTTGCTCGCTACTTTACAAAGTGCAACTAGCAGAAGAGCAACCTAGGGCATGATTCACACACAAACACACACACACACACACACACACACACACACACACACACACACACACACACACACACACACACACACACACACACACACACACACACCTAGAACTTCATTGGGTTTGAGATGTAGTACAATGATCAGTTAGTAAGTCCACCATTATGGCCGCTGAGGATAGTTCAAACCCTTCATATGCATCTTTTTTTAGGGTTTTGTTGATTTTTCTAGGGTTTTGTAGGTGATTCTTCCATATCCTATAAAGAGAAACATTCGGCGCAGTTCAACAACATTAGTGTTACAGGAAGTGAACATGAGTGAACATCTAACGACACCTCAAAGGAGGTTTTCCAGCCATTTCCATAGACCAAGGCACCCTAGTCTAGTCAGATAGATCAAATATGTGCTTTCTTAGGAGTTGGTGTGGTTGTTTCCTCTTCATATTCACCTAGTCTACACAATGAAACAATCCAATAACATATGTGAATTAAATAGGGATTTTTATAACCCTTCTTACACATTGGGATTTCACATTTTCTAGCTTAGTTTGGTTGGGTATAGTTGGTATATTTTATTATTCATATTTCTACTCCTATAACATTAGATTACACTAGAATATTTCTTATTTTAGTTAATCATGGCCTTTGAGGTTCAAGAGACTAGCACTATGGAGAAAGACCATATTTCTCCTTCACTTAAATTATCCTTCATAGGTGTGCCACTTTATCGGATGAGGGAGGATGTAGACCACTCTTTTTTGTTGTCGAATAATGTGATTCTTAGGTCACTTGAGAAAAATAGAATAAAATGAGTTACAATCAGTAGTTAATGAGGATGAGGTTAGGTGCGATGATGTGGAATACTATACAGGAGAAATGGATATAGTTATTCCTCTTTTGGGGAGCAAGGAAAAGAAAACAATAAAGCAATGCAAATACAATGGTACAATCCCTAAGTAAGAGTATGACAGGTTGGTGATTTTTAGAATACTTTTTATACTCCATAGGACAATAGATGGTCTTATTTCCAATATCAAAGTTGATGTATGTTTGGCAGGGACCATAGCTATTGAGGGTTGTTTCTTTTTTGTTTGGGATGAATAGTGTTTAATTGATCCTCCATTTATTTTTTTGTATGTGGGGCTATATTTTTTTATCATTCATTTTTCTAAGATTTGAGTGCACCTTTCAAAACCTTGTTTTTTTCCTAATCTAAATAAATAAAAATAAAGAATACTTAATATTGCAAGAAATAACCTTATATACATAATTTTATCGATCTCTTTTATTTCTTCATATTGTTTTTCAATCAAAATAAATTTACATATTAATAAAATATATTAAAAAATCAAATGGGTTGTATTCTAACAATGAATATGATGGTGTAATAAGTGTTGCCTAACCATCCACGAGGATTTCAATCCCAAAAGATACCAATAAATAAAAAATGAGGTGGTGATCATATCCCAAATGAATTTGATATAACAAAATACCCTCAAACCTTGACAAGTAAACCTAATAATTTCGTAAACTTAACCCATGCAAGCTTCAAATTCAATTAAAAATATTTAAAAACATGAATTTCATGTAATATCCCTTCTTTTATTATTACAATTATTTAAAAGAACAATAAAATGAATTTTTATTTAAATAAAAAATTAGATTGCATATATGGACGAATAAAAAAATTACTTATGAAAACTATTTGAAATAGAAAAATCCCAATAATAATTATATTTGTAATAAATTTTAGCTCCTTATTCTCCTTGTATTCACATAACCCCATAAATAAATCATAAAATTTTGGACTTAAAAATTATCAGTATTCATATATTTTAAAAGTAATTGATATTTATTTAAATAATATCCATTGAAAATATTTATATTTTTAGAATTACTTTCATAAAAGAACCCTAACCCTAATAGAGGCTGCTCTTCTGATAAGAACCCTAACCCTAATAGAGGCATATCTTCTAGCTTGGTAGTGGAGGTAAAATATGGAGGGGTGAGGAGAGAGGAAGGGTTATGGAGGGAGAGAATGGTTTTGAAAGGAGACTTAAGAAGAGGGATGGGTATAGAGGGAGGGAATGATTTGTATAGAGGAATGGTTTTGGAGGGAGGGAAGAGGTTTTTATGGAGTAGAGTGAGAGGTTTTTAGGGATTAAGGGATGTGGAGGGAGGAAGCGATATGGAGGGAGGGGAGGGGTTTTAATGGATAAGAGGAAGGGGTGTGGAGGAAGGGGAAGATTTTGAAGGTAAATGAGGGATGGGTGTGGAGGGAAGGAGGGGGGGTGTTGGAGGGAGGGGATGTGATAGAGGAAGGGTTTATGGTGTGGTAGAGAGAGGAGGTGAGGATGAAGAAGATGGGCATTGTATAGCGGGAGACGATATGTGGAGGAAAGAGAAGAAAGAAGAGAAGAAGAGTTGTTAAGGGAGGCGGTGAGTGGAGAGCGGAGAGAAGAGGGAGAGAAGAGGGAGTGGTTTCGAGGGGAGGTAAGGGGTCGTGGAGGGAGTGATTATTTTTAGACGGGAAGGAGTGAAGTTGGTGAGGGGGTGTTTGAGGGAGAAGAGGGGAGGGGTGGGTTAAAGATCACGGGACGGGCTGTAGAGAGAGGAAGGTGTCTGGAGGAAGGAGAGGCACGTGGATGGATAAGGAGGGGAGTTAAGGGAGATGAGGTAGGGGTATAGATGGAGGTATGGATGTGGAGAGAGGAAGGGGTGTGGATGGAGGGAAGGGGTTTTGATAGAGATTAAGGATGGGAATAGAGGGAGAAAGGGGTGTGGAGGGAGGGGAAGTGAGGGATTTGGAGAGAGAATAGGGAGTGGTGTCTAGGGAGTAAGGGGTGTGGAGGGAAGGGATAGGTGTGGAGGGAGAAGAGTGAGGGGTGTGGATGGAGAAGAGGGAGGGGTATATATGGAGGGAGAGATGTTGAGAGAGGATGGGGTGTGGATATAGGGGAGGGGATTTTACAAAGAAGAGGGATAGATATAGAGAGAAGAAGGGGTGTGGATGGAAGAAGGGTTGTGGAGGGAGGGGATAGGAGGGTTTGTGATGGAGAAGTGAGAGGTTTTTCAAGGGAATACGTGGTGTGGAGGGAGGGGGTTGGAGGGTTTTTGATGGAGAAGAGGGTGGCATGTCGAGGGAATGAAGGGTGTTTATAGAGGAAGGTGTGGGGGTAAGGGAGGTGTATGGAGGGAGAGTGAGGGTTTTTGAGGGTGAAGAGTGAATATTTTTTTGGGAAGAAGGTGTGTGAAGGGAGGGGTGTAGAGGAACAAGAGGGAGGGTGTTGATGGAGGAAACGGTTTAGATAGAGAAGAGGGAGGGGTGTGGAGGGAGGAAGGGGTTTGGAAGAAGGAAGGTCTAAGGATGGAGGGAAGGGGTTTCGAGGGTGAAGAGAGAAGGCTATAGATGGCGTAATGAGTGTAGTTGGAAGTGTTGGTGCTCGTTTTGATCTCTCACCATTTTTCCCTAATTTTCCTTCGTCTGCGTGTTCTAAAATATTATGTCTATCGATGTTGGTGTCCTGAAAGCTTTTGCCTCCATTTTGAATGCCTTGAGTTGTTTGCAAAATACATTTTCATGTCTCTCCTTGATGAAGTCTCCGAGTTTGCCATGTTTTTCTCTAATTTCTTCAAAATCCACAAGATTTTCCATTTTTCCTATTTTTCCTCAACCATGGAAGCTTGAGAATGATCAATTTATATTTGCATGCCTTTGAAAATCCAAATCCATGGTTGTAAGATGCTCGGAACCATGATTCACTGTATTTTGTTTTAGAAAATTTTCATCTTAAACGAAATGTCAGGTTCTGGGCATGAGTGGTCAATTTCTATGTTTTTAACGGTCTGACAGGTGTCTTTTTCCTATCAAAGTTATTCCTTAGCATTCAGTGGTCACATGGCTTCTTTTGGTTGGTTAGGGGATGATGGAAAAATCCTTTAACTTATCACGTTTTACTTTTTCTGGCAAAAAGGAAAATTTGATCCTGTGGCTCCACTCAATTCTGATTGGTTCTTTTATGTGCTTATGTGGCCTCTTCTAATTGGATTGGGAGCACTAGGTTTTTTATTGAACTTATTCTTTTTGGTTACTTTGGCAAAAATTTTGAACTCACCCCGTGGCCCCGTAAGGCTCTGATTAAAAGCAAATTTAAGTGGCAAGGGAAATTTCTTATTTTCACCCTGAGGGTGTCCATGTGTTCATTTTTGATTTGATGTAGCTCGGAAAGGCACTCCTAAACTTTATGGAAAGTTTTAACCCAAAACTTGTCCATGTGGAGGAATGATGCTCATTTGAAAATTTGTTTTTTTGTTTGGCCTTGGAGTTGCGTTGGGAGGACACGTGGAGGTTTTCGCTGCTTTTCCCAAACTTAGACAAATTTTTATGCAACTGGTATAGTATGGTGGAACAGGGACATGTGGTGAGCCCATGCTCGTTCAGAGTCTCATCTTTGGGCACCATTTTGAAATTGTGCCATAAAGACACATGGAGGCTTCCACCGGGTTTCCCATACTTAATCTTTTTCAAAAAGGTTTTAAGGGGCATGGGACACATGGTGAGCCCATGCTCATTCAAGATCTCAACTTTTGGGGACCATCTCAAGATGCTCCATTGTGACGTGTGGCAGTTTGACAAGTCAAAAGAGGTGGAGAAGTGGACCATTGGGGGTAACTTGGATTTTTTTCCCCCTGATATTCAAAAGATTAAAACATCAAAATGGCCTATAAGCCCGATAGAGGAAAGGTCAAAGATTGCTCCAGTCAACGATGGAGGTGCGGACCTTCAGAGGAAAAGTAGGAACTTTTCCCTTTGTGGGAAAAGGAGTTAAAAGTGAAAAAGGGAGTGGGATTCCACTGGGACCCACATCAAAGAATAGAAGTGAAAGGGCGGAGCTACGGGGGAAGCTTAGAAATTTTTCTCTTTCCCAAAAAGGAGTTGAAATATTAGAATTTGGCCATTGTTCCTTTAGGACCCACCTCAGAAAACATGTCAAGCTCATTTCTCAAGGGTGGAGGTGTGGATCAAAATGGAAGTTTTTTCCATTTTTTCAAAAGGTTGTAAAAAATTCAAAGGAAACCCCCAGGCCTATTTTAAAATTGAATCTTCCACGTGGATGGCCGAAATTCAAAGTGAAGATCAATGACAGCTGTGTGTCTGAATCTGATTTTCCCCCACATTTTATTTCAAATCTCCTAGAAGTGCGAGTCGTTATGATTTCTTGGTATTTCCTACATGCCAAGTAGGGAGGGGAGTAAATTTTGATGTCTAACTTTGGTGGGGGAGATCTGGAGACATGTTTCGCCATTAAAATATTTTGACTATCGGGCTTAATCTGATTTTCTATTTTTATTCTCCTGAGTAGGAAAGGAACCAGATTTGATAGATTAGGGGCGGAAGTGGTTGGTGAATGGAAGGAAGAGTGATTTCCTAGAAGAAGGAGTTGAATGCAGGAGATATTCGAAGAGATCTTCCCCATGAGCACCTAACAACTTTTAACAGATTTGATTCCAGGAATCACGATCAAGATCATGGTGAGCACTGGTACACTCAATGTCTCTAGCTTTGGGAGAAACGGGCTCTATTGTAAATGTTATAAATGCCACAAATTTATCGTGAAAATGGTTGGAGCTTGAGGGGTCGGGACTGATTTTTCTAACCAATTTTTTTTTTATAGAGCCCATCTTTTTTAAGAAGCCGTCTGAGAATCCTGTATATCTCTTTTGTATTGTACTTGATCGTGTCAAGTATGTTTTGAGTGTGCAGCCATTGACAAGCTCTGAGATTGTTCTAGAAACATTCCCCTATTGATAACTTTAATCAAACTCAAGTTATTCTATGTGGATCTTATGCAAAATGTGTTTGTTTTACTTCTAAATGTCTGTAAATAGTTTTTATTGTTCCTGTTGCAATCTTGTATCAAAAGCTATCTCAATCACAGAGGTCTCAATCCTTGTGACAATTTAGTGGCATCTGCAATTTCATTTTTTAGAAGAGATTTCATCTAGGAGTGAAATAAATGATTTAAAATCACTTTTCTCTCATCTATTGAAAAATATTGTCTGTAATCCTTTGGGTGTACCTCAGACGTGATTGGGCTCAGATCTTGATGTTTTGTTGGGTTTTCCAACTTAAGCCTTCATGTTGGAATCTCATAGATTGTATGAAAAAGTGCTAATTTGGGCCTCCATTGAATCACATATTTTGGTTAAAGAAACATTTTAGCTGCTCTATGGCATTCTGTTTGTTTAGTCTTCAATTTGTAAAATCTCTCAAGGATCTGGTGAATCAAGTTCATCCTGCCTCACCTCCCACCAAAATCCATTTAAAAATAACTAATCCTACCCATACTACCCCTGTTTGTCATGTGTGTATACAAATGCAAAATATTTACTACTAAAACATGCAGAAACAATGAGGATTCCAAATGTCTTTAGTAGCCTAAACCTTGACTAGAGAATATCTCCACTATCTAGAGTGAAAAATCATGAGATTTATATTTGGTTGCATTGATCATATTTTATTCAAGGTCTCCTTAAAAAATTCATTAGGAAGGATATTTCCATCTCCTCCATAAACAACAATCTACAAAAAGGTTCTCTCACCTTGGTTGAAAGGCACAACCATAAAGTAGTGAGGATAGTTAAAATCCTCTTGAGGGTGCTATACATTTCTCCACATCTAAATGATTAAGGGCCAGTTAGATCCCATCCCCATCTACAAACCGACTCATCATGATCTATCTATCTATAAGCTTCCTACTAAACCTTTTATGCTACACAGAATTTGAAGGAGAATCAATTTGGGTACCAACACCTTACTGGCGTCATTGCTGGGGACATAGTGGTTACAGTTTACATCCAGGCCCTGGTAAAACACTTCTTATATACTGCAAGTGTTGTGTGCAATTCTTTCAGTTTCCACACCTAGTGCACTAGCTTTCATTAATAAATCTGGGTAAAGAAAATTCAGAGTCTTTCCATTTCTAGTTTCTAGTGTTGACAAACATTTGACAAATCATATTTAGTGCATCTGCACAACTAAGGTGGAAATCCTTAATGACGACTCCCTATTTATCTGACTCTTAATGAATACCAGTGTCTTAACCTCTTTCAGGTGATATTTTTTTCTAACCTTTACAAATCTGGAAGGAAGAAGGTCTTTCTTTGCTAGGGATCTTGCTAGGACATTATTTCCAAAGCTAGGAAAAGTAAAATCATAAGGAAGAAAAGCCTGGAGAGTTGTAGAAAATCAACAGACAAGAAAGGGGATCTCCATTGATGAAAGTGATTGGCCTAGTATTGAAGAATGCAATTCAAGTGCTTATGAATCAGGTATCCTCTTTGTCGAATTGAATTCTCCAACTGGAGAGGGGCCTTCATTTGATTTTGAAAGGTTTTCTTCTACTCCTGTCTTTTTAGAATTTGATAGGGAGTTTCAGGAAACAAGGCCTTTAGGGGATATCCATTTTGAAAGTTATACCTTTGTTTTTCAAAGACCCTCTTCCCCTTATCAATTTGTCACCCCTCCAGGGTCAAATCCTCAAAACAACATGGCCTAGCCCCCACCCAGACCCCCTTTTGTTGTAAACACCTTTGGACCTATAAATTTTCTAAGGATGGATGGTTATCCAAATGCATATCCTCAAGATGTAAGGAACATACTACCAAAGTTCAAAGGAAAAAACACTATAATTGGTGATCAACATCTAGAGCTTTTTATCAATGTGATGGAAGAATTTGAGATTAAACATGAAGATGTATATATCAAATTGTTCATCCATACTTTGGAAGAGGATGTAAAGGACTGGTATAAAGCTTTTCCAGATAATTCCATTGATTCTTGGACAGAGATGAGAAATGCATTTAGATTGCAGTATGGTAATAGAACTAACCCTAGGTTTCTTTTGATAGAATTTGAAAACATCAAAAAGAATCCTAATGAGTCAGTACATGATTTCAACACAAGGTTTAATAAGAGCTTGAGGAGATTACCTGTTAGAATAAGGCCATGTGATGAATCATGTTTGATCAAATATTCAAATGCATTTGATAAAAATGCTTCTTACTACTCGAGGGACAAGAACCCCACCAATTTAAGGAAGGCCTTCTTTATGGCTTTGAAAATTGAAAACAATATCAAGGAAATTGGAAAACCTCCTAAGAGGGATGGTGTGAAGTTGGTTAACCCAGAAAAAAACCAAACAAGCAAGCCTGCTGATTTGGAGGAAGTAGTAAAAAATTTGGTAGGGGCTGTTAAAGAAATATCATACAAATTAGCCTAGGTAGAAAAGGGGATTGGGTAGAGCTCACAAGGTCAACACAAGCAGCAAGGCCAAGACAGGTTCACAAATCACCAAATATCTGATGATAGAGGCAAGGTACCTATTGGATTTGGAAATAGGCAGCTCCGAGGCAAGGAAAAAAGAATGGTGCCTGATCGTTTGGCTGTCAAAGTTGTTGTTGTGGAGGAGAAAGATGTCATTGATTGGTGTGACAAATGTTTCATGCCCCATGCTCCTTGTGAAGAAGATCAAGAAGAAGAAGAAGAATCTGATGATGATAATGATGATGATGTCAACAAGCTCATAATAAGGGGAAACTTCAATTGAGGTGATAAGTGCCCAGAATGTTGCCCCTTTTTTGGGACTTCATTCATATGGTACCTATTCTTCCTCCCTCTCATACTTTAGAAGTAGATACTGTACAATATTTTGAATTTCCCAATAATGACTTTGAATATTTAAGGGCTTTAATGATAAAGAAGTATGATGGAGGAATCTCATCTAAGGAAGATAGACAGTTATTGATGAATGTTGTTGTTGCTCAAGAAAAGGAATATAACACAAAAAGTAAGTTTGTCAAAGGGGTAGGGCCTTAAGCCAAACCAAAAGATCCCTTACTTTGAAACATTCATAAAGAGGCTCCTAAGAAAGATGCATCTACCAAAATCCTTGTAGTTCCAAACAAAAATCATACCCCTCCTCATGCCCAAGTTGTCAAAAATCTTGTACCACCTAGTGAGTGTGTTATCTTTCCTTCCAATACTGCCTTGCCAAAGAATGGCCCATATGACATATCCCAAGTTTTAAGTCAAATAAAAGTCTTTGTTCCAACTGTTGAGTTGCTTAGGATTCCTAAGCACAAAAAGAGAGCATTTAAATACTTGGGATTGAAAGAAGAGAAGAATTCCCTAGGCAGAAATTTAAACATTGTGGAGACTCCTCCAATCATTGAAGAGTTAGAAACACCATCATTATTAGAAGAATTATATGAACCACCTAAGGTATATTTGGCGACATCCTTGGTGGACTCTCAGCTGAATGTGGATCCATTCTTCACCACTCTAATCATTAAGGAAAGATTACTCAATAAATGCATGTTTGACTCAGGGGCGACATACAATGTCATGCCTCTGGAAGTCATGAACGATCTGAATATCAAAGTAACAACAACATATGGGAAGTGCACTACTATGGAATCCATAGATGTGCCAGTGGTAGGGTGTGTGAAGGGTCTGTTGGTGAAACTTGCAGCCTATCCAGGTAGGAATTTGAAACTTGATGTAGTTATTGTTGGCTGCCCAGCCAAGTGGGGTATGTTGTTATCTAGAAAATGTGCTGCAAGTGTTGGTGGGAGTGTTAAAATGGATATTTCCTATTCCATTATCCCAATTGAGGGTAGCCTTGTCAAGTTTTATAGGGAAAAGAAGATGTTGCACCTTATTGAGGATCCCAACAATGCATCCTATGAGGTATTGTACACAAGTGTTAATGCAGATAATTTTGTAGGATTTGTTGATGGAAAGAAACACAAGATTGAAGAATCTAAATTCGTTGAACAAACATGCTCTCCTTAGACTCTATCAGTTTATGGATATTTCTCCAAGTTGGGGAATGGTGCTGGTGTTGTTCTGCTTTCTCCAGGTCAGGAAAAATTTGTTTTTTCCTTCAAACTCAACTTTGAGTGCACTAATAACATTGCTAAATATGAACACTATTGTTGGGTTTAAGAATTGCTTGGAAATTTGGTGCCAAAGACATAATTATCAAGGGATACTCAAAATTAATTGTAAAACAAGTCAAAAAACTATATGCCACAAAGAATCAGCGAATGAAACAATACAAGCATGTAATTTGGGATTTCATTGAGATGTTTTATTCATTCAACATTGTGCATCATGATAGGAAGTTCAATGAGTTGGTAGAAAAACTTGCAGTGTAGGGGTCTTATTTTGACAATTGTGCAGTGTCCCCATATTGTGAATATGATGTGGAAGTATCGATAAGACCCTTTGTCCCTGACAACATTAAACACTGACAGGTATTTGACAATGATGCTCATATCAGAAGATTTCTGCAGAACAAGTGAGAGTTTTCTGATGAATGCATTGATTTGGAGCCAATGGTGTGCATAACAGAAGGTAAAGAAACCTTGTTTGGCAAAGGCATCATCCAGCTAAAAACCAATACCATTCCTAGAGGGCTAGTTGGTCTTGAATAAAATTTTGGTAATGTTGATTGCATTATTAATAGACATATGACAGCCTAGAGGGATGTTGAGGAGCATGATCTTGGTACAAAGGAGAAGCCAAGGAAAATTTGGTTAGGAAAAAATCTCAGCAAGGAGGAGAAGCAGTCATACATCCAATTGTTAAAAAATAATCAGGATTGCATGGCTTGGACCTATTATGAACTAAAAGCATACAGAGAGGACTTGTTTTAACATGAGATTCCCTTGGAGTCTAATGCAAATCCATTCAGGAAGAAAAAAAGGCTAATAAATTCACTCTTATCTCTTAAAATTCAAGAGGAACTGAAGAAGCTAAGAGATGGAGGGATTATTCATCCCATAAGGTATTCTTCTTGGGTTGAAAACCTAGTACTAGTAAGAAATAAGAACGGTGATATCAGGTTGTGTGTAGATTTCAGGAATCTAATGAAGGATAATTATCCTTTACCAAATATGGAAAATATGCTGCAATTAGTGTCTGGTTCTAAATTTCTCTCCACCCTAGATGGTTTCTCTGGTTATAACCAAGTTGTGGTGAAGAAATCAGAAAGGATCAAGATAACATTTACTACTCCTTGGGGGATGTATGTGTATGTTAGGATGCCCTTCGGTTTGATGAATGCTAGAGCAACCTTTCAAAGAGAAATGGATGTTTCTTTTTTTGGTTACATCAATGAGCTTATTGCAGTTTATCAAGATGATGTAACTATATTTTCTAGGAAGAGAAGTGATCACTTTCTGCACTTAGAGAAGATGCTGATAAGATGTAGTGAATATGGCATCTCACTCAATCCAAAGAAGTGTCGTTTTGGAGTACAGAAGGCAAAATTGCTTGACCACATTGTGTCACAAGAATGGTTGATGATTGATCCAGAAAGGGTAGAGGCCATCAACAAGGTCCCAATTCTAAGGACCAAGAAAGGAATTAAGTCTTTCTTTGGACAAATAAAATTCATCAGGAGATTCATATCAAAATTTGTTGAGTTGACCATTCCAATCACTTTCATGCTAAAAAAGGACCAGGCCATCAAATGGGAGGATGATGCCATCCAAGATTTCAATGGTATTAAAGACGCACTAAAGCATGCACTTGTTCTAGCAGCTCTAGATTATAAGAATCCCTTTCAACTGTTCTCTTTTTCTTCAGAGAACACTATTGCTTCTCTCTTGCTACAAAAGGATGATGAAGGGGCTGAGAGGCCAATTTCCTTTTTCAGTAAGACATTGCAGGGGACTGAGTTGAAATAAACTATTATGGAGAAACAAACATTTACCTTGGTAAAATAAAAAAAGCTTGTTAGGCCTTACATTTTGAGTTCTGAGATTGTTGCTTATGTTCCCAACACAATGGTGAAAGACATCTTATCAAAGATGAAACTATCAAGGAAAAGATGTAGATGGGTGAACAAGCTACAAGAATAAGACATGGATATCCAAAACAGGAAGCTAGTGAGAGGTTTTGGCCTGGCTAAGCTTATGGTTGAGAGCAACTTGCAAACTATTGAGGTAAATGAGGTAGAAGAAGGTAGGGTAGATGTTTTTGAAAAATTGATGTGTTCTGAATGGTACAAAGATGTAATCTTTTTATCATAGACATATGAACTGCCCTAAGTATTTAAGTAAGAACCAGAAAAGATCCCTCAAGTTGGCTTCCCAGAAATATGTCATTACTTATTATGGGTTAGCTTGGAAGAACTAGAGGGAGTCCTCTTAAGGTGTATTACTTAAGAAGAATCCCCCAAGATAATTGCTGATCTCCATGGAGGATTTTGTGAGGGGCATTTTTCTGCAAGAGTCACAACACATAAGATCCTGAGGGCTAGTTATTGGTGGCCAACTCTCTTCAAGGATACAAACTTTTTGGTTAGAAGATGTGAGAGTTGCCATCGCTTTTCTAGAAGACTAAAATTTTCAGGCTCACTTACTTTATAGCCTATATCAATTGAAGCTCCATTCAAGCAATGGGGAATGGATTTTATTGTTGAGATTTCAAACCCTTCAAGTTCTAGCCATGAGTGGATTCTTGTATCCAATGATTACTTTACTAAATGGGTGGAGGAAATCCCCACCAAGAAGGCAACACACCAAATTGTCATGGATTTTGTGTTAAACCACATCATCTGTAGGTTTGGGGTGCTAGTCAAGATTGTTGCTGATAATGCCATGAGCTTTAGAGCTAAACCTTTGGTGGAAATGTGTAAAGAATATGGGATCAACTTGACATATGCATCGAATTACAACCCCTAAGGAAATGGACAAGCTAAGTCCAGTAATAAAAAACTGCTAAAGATTATAAGAATAACCTTGGAGCTGAACAAGAGAAGATGGGGTGAACATTTGAAGTTCGCTATTTAGGCTAATAGAATCACTGTTAAAAGAGCCACTAGAAAGAGTCCATTTGATTTGGTTTATGGAACTCAGGCCCTGTTGCCCCTGCATATGCAATTATCCTCATATTAGTTCATTCAACAACTAGAGGATCAAGAAGTATATCCTTATGATGCTTGCATTAACCAGATTGTTGAACTTGATGAAGACAGGAGGGCATCCCACCAGAGGCATGTAAAGTTCAGAGAAAAGCTGAAGAATTTATTTGACAAGAAGGTCACTCCCAGATATTTCAATTTTTGAGATCTTGTACTACTATGGGATAGTAGACATGAAGATAAGGGAAAGCATGACAATTTTGACTCATTATGGATGGGCCCTTACTCCATTGATATTAGGATATGTGAACATACCTTCTTCTTGAATGATTTGAATGGTGAATTTCTTGAATTTCCTGTTAATGGAAGGCATTTGAAGCATTTTTTAGATTGATTCCCTAGAATCAAGGTAAACATCTTTTGTACAGTGTATAGTTTGTTGGTTGTTTCCTATCTTTTATGTTTTCGCTTGCTCTAGTCCTTATTGACCTATTTTTTGTTGGTCTCTCTATTAGTTTTTGGAAGATGGATTTGTTTCCATGCTCTGCAAGCTGACTCCTTTACCCAATGGATATTTTGGCACTTGGTCTACCTTTTTTCTTGTGGCACTCACAGGGAGTGCCCAACCTCGAGTAGAGCTGATGTTGGTGTTTGTTTTGATCTCTCACCATTTTTCCCTAATTTTCCTTTGTTTGCATGTTCTGAAATATTTTTTCTCTTGATGTTGGTGTCCTGAAATATTTTTCCTCCATCTTGAATTCCTTGAGTTGTTTGCAAAATCCATTGTCATGTCACTCCTTGAGGAAGTCTCCGAGTTTGCCTTGTTTTGCTCTAATTTCCTCAAAATTTGAGGGCTTTGTCATTTTTCCTATTTTTCCTTGACCATGGAAGCTCGAGAATGATCAATTTATATTTGCATGCCTTTGAAAATATAAATTCATGGTTAGAAGATGCTCGGAACCATGATTCACTTGATTTTGTTTCAGAAAATTTTCATCCTTAACAAAAAGTCAGGTTCTGGGCATGAGTGGTGAATTTATGTGTTTTTGACGGTCTGACGGGTGTCTTTTTCCTATCAAATTCATTCCTTAGCATTCATCGGTCACGTGGATTCTTTTTATTGCTCAGGGGACTGCCGACACTAAAATTTTCCTCCGTAATTTCTATTTCATTAATGTATGTATTAGGAATAGGATGTTGTTAAGTGTAATTAGTAGTAGCGTCTGATAGAAGATAACGGCACTGTCAGTACGGTGCCGCCAATAATGTAGAGTACGGTAACAGTCAAAGTACAATAGGAATGTTGTAAAAAGTAAATATTTGTCGTAAGTGGTCTGGTAATGTTAAAATGTCAAAGTTGGGATAAGTAGAGAAGTAGGGTCTACATGATTAGGAATTAGAAATATTGTATTGGTAATAAGGACAAGGAGTGAGGTCATAAATATTTTGTGTATTTTATTTGTAAAAAGTCTAAAAATGTGGAACCCATGTGAAATGATAAGGTTTATCTTATCTTAAAAGATAAGCTTACATGTACAGATAAGAGTTAAGGTATGGAATATGATTCGTCAGAGTGGATTTCTTATCCTATCTTAGAGATAAGATGGATAAGCCTGGAAGTTCTATAAATAAAGAGGCCACCCCCCTCATTTAATATAGAAGGAAGTAGTGAGAAATATTTTATGAAGTGTGTAAAGGAAGCCATCAGTTTAAATGTGTGTTGAAGAAGCCATTAAGAGGTGTAATTGTAAAGTTTCTCCCATAGTATTGGTGGAAGGCAAGTGAACTCAATAACACTTGAAGTACTTCATTGGTGAGATTGTAACAATTTCAAGTTAATATTATAATTTAATTTGATATTTCAGATTTTTCATCGTGCTCCATCTTATCATAGTCGATAGTATTCTTGTGTTATGTTTGTTGTTTTGTTTCCAGATTACATCCACCAAACTAAAGGCTGTGCATTAGTAAATAATCATAGCACGAGGAATTCCCGGTGAAGAATTATCACAGTGCCGGATTGGTGATGACATTTTGGTTCCGTTGCCGGGACCATTCCTCGTTGGTGGATTTTCTGGAGAGATATTCCCACTTAGTCAAAAATCAATTGGAGGGTAACCTTATTTTTACTGTGCATAGTAGTTACCATGGTAAAGTCATTTTTACCGTGAATAGTAGTTACCATGGTAAATTCATTTTTGCTATGAATAGTATTTATCACAGTAAAGTCAGTTTTTATCGTGAATAGTATTTAACGCAGTAACTTCACTTTTTACTGTGAATAGTGTTTACCACAGTAAAGTCAGCTTTTACGGCAGTAAGTCAAGTTTTACCATAGTTACCATGGTCATTTCTATTTTGCTGTAGAAATGTGTAAAGTCACTTTCTATTACAGTGATTCCAATTATTTGTAGACATAAGTCTTGTTGATTGTACTTGTGGGTTGGTATTTTACGGTGGTTACTTTTGAAAATGGGTAAGATTCCTGTTTTTTTAGCCCAATCTAATGAAGATGCTTCCTCTTTCATTCAAGAGTTTAAACGATCTTGTATTTGTAATGGCCTTATAAGAAGGGAACAATGGACTGAATTTTTTCCTACCTTTTTGGATGGTTCAGCACTTAGGTGGTTTGAAAAACTAGGTGAAAATGTGAAAATTTCATGGGATTTATCAACTAAAAGTTTTCTTGAAGAATTTGGTGAACAACAGAAATATGCAAATCTCATGATCGAGATCACAAAGCTATCCCAAGGAGAGAAGGAGAAGATAAGGGATTATCATGCTCATGTTCTAGAGCTAAGGAGGAAGCTCGATGCCCGGATCCAGAAAGAAGGATTAGCGGATGGGTTGATGAATGGCATGGATAATCTCCTATGTAAGCACTTCATTCTTGGGATGAAGCCAGAGATCAGACAACGAGTGAAGTATGACCACCCAACTACCATTGAACAAGCAAAGGAGATTGCAAGAAGGCAAGAAGAAAGCATGGAAGAGGAGCCCAAAGAAATTTTTGTTAAAGTAGAGCCTACACCAGTACCTTTGGTCCAGAATCCACAACCACTCCCGGTGAGCACAAATATTTCTCCTAGTACATCTACTGAGTATGAAGATCTGCTCAAAAAGATGGGTCAGTTAACTATTAATCTTCTTCAAGGAAAAGAATTTAGTTCTCAGGGAGGAGATAGAGGTCCAAAAAGAAATATTTTTGAAGTTTTATGTTATGGTTGTTATAAAAAGGGTCATTATAGTATAATTGTCTAGAGAGAGCTTCTACATTTGGTAAAGGAGATAATGATAAAGGAAAAGCACCTGTGAATTCTTTTGATGTAGTAGATAAGAGTAGAAATGATGAAGTAGATGTGTTTGTAACAAAAATAAAGAAAGAAAAAGATAATCAAGATGGAAATGACGCTAAGAAGATGAAAGGAGAAACTAGTAAGAAACATAGGAGAAAAAAGTTGGGTGTGCAGGATTTTCTGATTTCATAGGGGCAAGGACCATACTCCATCTTGGAAGATCTGTCCAAAAGGCTTGCAAATATTACATATGGTCAACTCTTGGCTATGTCTTTTGAGAAGAGGCAGGAGTTGCAAAGTGGACTCAATGCTCGATGAAGGAAGGAGGTTGAGGTCCCTATTTTGGAGGCAGAGGTGGATCCCTATGCTCCACAAGCTGAGGTACTATGTAATGGTATTTCAATTCATGATGTCTTAGTTAATGGGGGTGCTGCAGTTAATGTAATGACTGAGTCTGTAATGAATATGTTGGGGTTAAAAATTGATCGCCCTTCAACACTTATGTTAAGGTCATTAAATAAGGGAAAAACTAAACCAGAAGGTGTAGTTTCAAATGTGGCAATATCTATTATGGGTGTTGTATGTGTGGTAGACTTTCAGGTGATGAAAAATGGTACTGTTGCGTACCCAATGTTGTTAGGAAGACCATGGCTAAGGAGAGTTCATGTAAGAAACTACTGGAATGAAGGCTTCATGACACTTGGACGTGGTAGAGAGAGGGTGAATATAAATGTGATCTCTCGACATCATAAGGTAGAACCTGTGAATTCAAGTGATGAAATTGATGATTGGACATCCTATGATTACTCTAGTACCAGTGAAGTGGACACTGAAGATGAAGAAAGTGAGGTTGATGTTTCAGTCATGGATATCCTTCCAGTCACACCGACTCATGACCCCATAAATTTATTTGAAGAAGAAGTTGATGATCGTCTCCAACAAATAAAGATTGGTGATGCTGTGATGGAGAGTGAGAAGGAATCCTACCTCTAGCTCTTTCGAAGGTACATACACATATTCACTATTGATTACAAGGAACTCCGTCAAGTAAGTTTGGTAGAACATTCTATTGAGCTGGTAAATGGTGCTAAGACTATAAAGTAAATGCCATATAGAATGAATCCTAATTTTTCCAAGACTATAAAAGAAGAAATAGATAAGTTGCTTGATGCAGGATTCATATTTACTGTGGAGAATTCATAATGGGTTTCTCCCATTGTGATCTCAATAAAAAAGAATGGGAAACTACGCATTTGTGTTGATTACAGGAAGCTCAATAAGGCAACAAAGAAGGATCATTACCCTCTTCCATTCTCATATCAGATCTTGGACAAAGTAGCTGGCCAGGAGTGTTATAGTTTTGCTGATGGATATAACAGATACAACCAAGTCTGTATAGCAGAGAAAGATCAGCTGAAGACCACATTCACCACTCCTTGGGGAACGTTTTCTTATAGAGTTATGCCTTTTGGGTTGTGTAATGCTCCAGCAACATTCCAGCGTTTGATGAATAGGGTGTTCGAACCGTACATTGGGACCTTCATCAGAGTATTTCTGGATGATTTTTACATCTATGGGAGCAAGTTGGACCACCTGCACCAGATGGAGACAACATTTCAAAGGTTAGATGAAGCACAAGCCTCACTAAAACCTACAAAGTGTGTCTTTGGATGTTCTAAAGGTGTTTTGTTAGGGCATGTTGTATCCAGAGATGGTATTGGTACTGATCCTGATAAAGTTTCAAAAATCAAAGATTTACCATTTCCTATGAATAAAAGTAAGTTGAGATCATTTTTAGGCCATGTGGGTTACTATAGAAGGTTCATCAAGAATTTCTCAAAGATTGCACATGCACTAACCTAGTTCTTGAAAAAGGATGTTACTTATGAACCAGGAAATAAGGCACATGAAGCTTTTGGACAACTGAAGGAAGCCCTGGTGTCTTCACCTATTTTAAAGGATCCAGATTGGAGCACGCCATTCATTGTGTACACTGATGCCTCAGATGCAGCACTAGGAAGTACTTTGAGCCAAAAGGATGAAAATGGGAATGAACATCCAATTTACTTTGGGAGCAGAAAAATGAGCAGTGCTGAGGTAAATTATACTGTAACTGAAAAAGAGGCTCTAGCTATCATTTTTGCTGTAAAAAAGTTTAGAAATTACTTGCTAGGGAAGAAATTTATAGTTGTAAAAGATCATCAGGCTCTAAAATATATTGTCAATAAGCCTAACCCATCAGGGAGGATAGCAAGATGTATAATTTTGCTACAAGAATTTGAATTTGATATTATAGATAGGCCAGGAAAGAAGCATGTCAATGCAGATGCACTCTCTGGAGCCTATGATGGTTTAGGATCATCTTGTGATGATGATGATTTCCCCAATGCACCATTGTTATCCCTTGACACAATCCCTAGTGAATACATAGATATTTGGAATTATTTGAATGAATTCAAGTTTCCTGATGGTGCCAATGTAAAGACTAAGGGAAAGATTACTCAAGCCAGTCGTCCATATTCTATTTTGCATGGAGTATTATTTTGAATAGGACCTGATGGAAAGTACAAGAGGGCAGTTGGACGTGATCAAGGGAAGGAACTGCTAGAAGAATTCCATAATGTACATGTGGAGGGCACTTCTCTAGACAACTTACAACAAGAGGATCTTGGATGCAGGGTATCACTGGCCGCACTCTTTTTAAAGATTGTTATAATATTGTAGGACATGTGATATTTGTCAAACACATGGTAACCGTAAGACTTCAGTCAGCTCCATTATGTCCTATTCTTCCACTTGGTCCTTGAAAGTGGGGGAAGAGAACTTGTAGGTCCACTTCCAACTACCTCACACCAAAATAGTAGAATGTAGTTTGCCAACTAGAGTATTAACCAAGTGGGTTGAAGCTAGGCCATTGAAAACAACTTCAATGGATGAGGTGGCAAGGTTCATATATGAACGCAATTGTCAGACAGATTTGGTTTGGTCCATTAGAAATTGTACAGATCAAGGAAGCCACTTCATTAATGAGGTAGTAGAAGCCCTAGTCAATAAATTTTCTATCAAGTACAGGAAGGAAACAACATACAAGCCAAGCACAAATGGACAGGTGAAACGAGCAAATTTTGTGTTGTGTCAAATTCTAGCAAAAGATGCAGCCTTGCAGGTACATAAGTGGGATAAAAGGATTCATGCAACATTGTGGACATATAGGGCAACATCAAAGTCAACAACAGGATAATCCCCATTTCAGTTGGCATATGGCATCGATCCAGTTCTTCCTATTGAGTTTGATATTCCCACTGTGAGAGTTATGAAAAATGAAAGGATGGATGAAAGTGATTCAGTAAAAGAAAGGTTGGTACATCTTCATTTGCTAGAGGAAATGAAGGGAAATAGCAAAGGATACAAGCCATAAGAAAAAAATGAAGCAGAAGGAATACTTTGATCAAAAGATCCGTTGGTCTCCATTTCATGTGAATGACTTGGTTCTAGTATATGATTCCAGATACAAAAAAGAAGACAGAGAAAATTTATTCCAAAATGGATGGGGCCCTACAAAATAGCAGCTGTGCATGAAAATGGTACATACCGACTGAGGAAGTGGATGGCACTCCCATTACGAAATGGGTCAACCACAACAAGTTGAAATTTTCCAAGCCACCATAATAGTCTACTTTCAAGGACGGAGTAGAAGCTAGGAAGGGGGAAGATGTCGACACTAAAATTTTCCTCCGTAATTTCTATTTCATTAATGTATGTATTAGGAATAGGATGTTGTTAAGTGTAATTAGTAGTAGCATCTGATAGAAGATAACGGTGCCATCAATATGGTGCCACCAATAATGTAGAGTATAGTAACAGTCAAAGTACAATAGGAATGTTGTAAAAAGTAAATATTTGTCGTAAGTGGTCCAGTAATGTTAAAATGTCAAAGTTGGGATAAGTAGAGAAGTAGGGTCTACATGATTAGGAATTAGAAATATAATATTGGTAATAAGGACAAGGAGTGAGGTCATAAATATTTTGTGTATTTTATTTGTAAAAAGTCTAAAAATGTGGAACCCATGTGAAATGATAAGGTTTATCTTATCTTAAAAGATAAGCTTACATGTACAGATAAGAGTTAAGGTATGGAATATGATTCGTCAGAGTGGATTTCTTATCCTATCTCAGAGATAAGATGGATAAGCCTGGAAGTTCTATAAATAAAGAGGCCACCCCCCTCATTTAGCATAGAAGGAAGTAGTGAGAAATATTTTATGAAGTGTGTAAAGGAAGCCATCAGTTTAAAGGTGTGTTGAAGAAGCCATTAAGAGGTGTAATTGTAAAATTTCTCCCATAGTATTGGTGGAAGGAAAGTGAAGTCAATAACACTTGAAGTACCTCATGGGTGAGATTGTAAGAATTTCATATTAATATTATAATTTACTTTGATATTTCAGATTTGTCATCACTCCGTCTTATCATAGTCGATGGTGTTCTTGTGTTATGTTTGTTGTTTTGTTTCTAGATTACATCCACCAAACTAAAGGTTGTGCATTAGTAAATAATCATAGCATGAGGAGTTCCTGGTGAAGAATTATCATAGTGCCAGATTGGTGATGACAGGATGACAGACAAATGCTTTAACTTATCACTTTTTGCTTTTTTAGTAAAAAGACAAATTTTATACCGTGGCTCTGCTTAATTTTGATTGGTTCTTTTAGTGCTTATGTGGCTTCTTCTAATTAGATGGGGTGTAGCGAGTTTGTTATTGAACTTTTTATTTTTGGCTACTTCGTAAAAATTTTTGAACTCACCCCGCAATGCTACCAGGATCAGATTAAAAGAAAATTTAAGTCGCGGGGAAAATTTCTTATTTTCGCCCCGAGGGTGTCTGCGTGTTCATTTTTTATTTGATGCATCTTGGTGGGGCACTCTTAAACTATGTGGAAAGTTTTGACTCAAAAATTTTCCACGTGGAGGAATGACGCTCATTTGAAAATATGTTTTTTCAGTTTGGCCTTGGAGTTGCGCTGGGAGGACATGTGGAGGTTTCTGCTGCTTTTCCAAGACTTAGACAAATTTTTATGGAGCTGGTACAATTTGGTGAAACATGGACATGTGACGAGTCTGTGCTCATTCAGAGTGTCCACTTTGGGCACCATTCTGAAATTTCGCCATGAAGACACGTGGAGGCTTCCGCCAGGGTTTCCCATACTTTATCTTTTTCAAAAATGTTTTAAGGGGCATGGAACACGTGGTGATCCCACGCTCATTCAAGATCTCAAATTTTTGGGACCATATCAAGATGCGCCATTATGACGCATGTTAGTTTGATAAGTTAAAATAGTCAGAGAAGCAGACCATTGGGGGTAACTTGGATTTTTTCACCCCTAATATTTAAAAGATTAAAATATCAAAATGGCCCACAAGTGCAATAGAGGAAAGGTAAAATATTACTCTAGTCAATGGTGAAGGTGTGGACCTTCAGAGGAAAAGTGGGAAATTTTCCCTTTGTGGGAAAAGGAGTTAAAAGTGAAAAAGGGAGTGAGGTTCCGTTGGGACCCACATTAGAGACTAGAAGCAGAAGGGCGGAGCTACGGGGGAAACTTGGAAATATTTCCCTTTCCCAAAAAGGTGTTGAAATATCAGAATTTGGACTCAGTTCCTTTGGGACCCACCTCAGGGCATGTGTCAGCTCATGAAGAGAGGGAGGGGTGTTGAGTGAGGGGTTTTGAGAGAGAATAGGGAGGGTTTTCAAGGGATAAGAGGGGGGTGTTGAGGGAGAAAGAGGTGTGGAGGGGGGGAGGGGTTTGGATGGATAAGAGGGAGGGGTATAGAGGGACAAAGAGGTGTGGAGGGAAGGGAAGGGAGGGGTTTAGATGGAGTAGAGGGAGAGGTTGTGAGGGAGTAAGGGATGTGGAGGAAGGGGTATGTGTGTGGAGGGAATAGAGGGATGGGTGTGGAGAGAGGAATGGTTGTGGTGGGATGGAAGGAGTTTGAAATGAGACTCTAGAAGAGGGAGGTGTATAAAGGGAGGGAGGGATTTGCATAGAGGAAGGGTTATGGAGGAAGGAAATTGATTTTGGTGGAGTTGAGGGAGAAGATATTAGGGATTAAGGGATATGGATGGAGGAAAATGTATAGAGGGGGGGAGGGGTTTTGGTGGATAAGAGGAAGGGGTGTGGAGGGAGAAGAGGGAGGAGTGTTGAGGGAGGAAGGTGTGTGGAGGGAGGACAAGTAGGGTTATGGAGGGAGGGATGTGAACAATGGAAGGGGTGTGAAGTTAGGGGAGGAGTGTTGATGAAGAAGAGGGACTGGTATAGAGGGAGGAAGGGATGTGGAGGGAAGAAGAGGTTTGGAGGGAGGGAAGGGGAGGTGTTTGGAATGAGAAGAGGGAGTGGTGTCTAGGGAGTAAGGGGTTTCAAGGGAGGAATGGGTGTCGAGGGAGTGTATAGGTGTGGGGGGAGAAGAGTGATGGATGTTGACAGAGAACAAGGATGGGTACTGATTAAGGGAGTGATGTGTAAAGAGGAAGGCATGTAGAGTGAGGAAAGGCATGTAGAGGGAGAAGAATGAGGGGAGTTAATGGAGAGGAGGTATGGGTATAGATGAAAGTAGGAATGTGGAGAGAGGAGGGGGCTTGTATGAAGGGGAAGGGTTTTGATGGAGAATAAGGATGGGGATAAAGGGAGGAAGGGGTGTGGTGTGAGGGGAGTTGAGGGATTTGGAGAGAGAATAGGTAGTTGTGTCAATGGAATAAGGGGTGTGTAGGGAGGGATGGGTGTGGAGGGAGGTTATATTTATGGGGGGAGAAGAGTGAGGGGTGTGGATGAAGAATAGGGAGGGGTATATATAGAGGGAGGAATGTGGATAGAGGAAGGGGTGTTGAATTAGGGGAGGGGGTTTTATAGAGTAGAGGGAATAATACAGAGGGAGGAAGGCTTGTGGAGGGAATAAGGGGTGTCGAGGGAGGGGATTAGATGGTTTTTGATGGAGAAGAGGGAGGTGTGTCAAGGGAATAATGGGTGTTGAGTGAGGAAGGTGTGGAGGTAGGGGAGGCATGTTGAGGAAGAAGGTGGGTTGTAGAGGGAGAAGAGTTAGGGGTATGGAGAGAAGAAGGTGTGTGGAGGGAGGAAGGGATGTAGGAGGAAGGAGTGTGGAGGAAGGGAACGGGTTTCGAGGGTTAAGAGGGACGGGTGTAGATTGAGTAAGGGGTGTAGAGGGAAGAATGGGTGCGGATGAAGGGGAGGGATTTATAGGGAGATGAGGAAAGTGTATGGAGGGAGAAGAGGGGGAGGTGTGGAGGGAGGATGAGGTGTGGAGTGAGAGGAGGGATGTGGAGGTAGAAGAGGAAGGGGTTTAAAGGGAATAAGGTGTTTGGACAGAGGAAGGGGTTTGGATGGAGAAGAGGGAGGGTTGTCAATTGAGTAAGCATTGTGGTGGAAGGAAGTGGTGTGGAGGGAGGGGGAGTGATTTCAAGGTAGAAAATGGAGGGGTTTCGAGGAAGGGTTATGGAGGGAGGATGGGGTATGGAAGGAGGAAGGGGTATGGAGGGAGGAAGGGGTGTGGAGGAAGGGAAGGGGTTTACAGTAAGAAAATGGAGGAAGGGGTGTTGAGGGAGTAATTTTTTTGAAGGGAGGGAAGGGGTTTAGATGCAGAAAAGGGAGGGGTGAGGAGGGAAAATAAATTATGGAGGGAGGGATGGGTGTAGATGGAGGAAGGGGTGTGGAGGGAGGATGGTGTGTGGAGGAACAACAGGGGTTTGAAGTGAGAAGAGGGACAAAGTGGTGTGGAGGGAGGGAGTGGTTTGGGAAGAAAAGATGGTGGGAAGGTTGTCGATGGAGGAATGCGTGTTGATAGAGGAATGGGTGTCTAAGGAGGAAGGGATCATGAGGGAGGAAGGGTTATGTAATGAGTGGAGGGGTTTGAATGGAGAAGTTAGAGTGGTATCAACGGAGGAATGGGTGTGGGGTGAGGGGAATGATTATGAGGGAAAATAGGGAGGGTTGTGGAGGGAGGAAGGGGTTTCGACAGAGGGAGGGGTGTTG
The DNA here is from genome assembly GCA_019776745.2 of Taxus chinensis. Classification (NCBI taxonomy): domain Eukaryota; kingdom Viridiplantae; phylum Streptophyta; class Pinopsida; order Cupressales; family Taxaceae; genus Taxus; species Taxus chinensis. The sequence continues at coordinate 182,188,666 of CM034154.1, forward strand.
AGGAAGGAATTTCTATGGAGGGAGGGAGGACTGTGGGGGTAGGAGATGGTTTTGGATGGAAAAAAGGTAGAAGGAGATGTTGATCTAGGGAGGGATTGGGAGGGAGTAAGGGGTGTGGAGAAAGGGTAGGTCCTTTTTAGAGGGAGAAGAGGAAGGGATGGGGATCGAGAAGAGGGAGGGGTGTGAAGCGAGGATGGTGTGTGGATCGAGGGAGGGGTTTGGAGGGAGGAAGTGTTGTAGAATGATGGGAGGGATCTTGAGGGAAAAGAATGATGAGTATAGAGGGAGAAGAGGGAGCAGTGTGGAGGAAGGAAGGGGTTTGGACGTAGGGAGGATTTTGGAAGGAGGGGAGGGTTTTTTAGGGAAAAGTGGGAGGAATGGATTTGAATGGAGGGAGGAGTGTGAAGGGAGGGTGGGGTGTGGAGGTATGGGATGGGAGTGGTTTGGAGGGAGAAGACAGAGGGGTATTTAAGGAGTAAGGGGTGTGGACGCAGAAAATGGTGTGGAGGGAGAAGATATTTTTGAGGGATACGAGGGAATGGTGTGGAGGGAGAAGAAGGAGGGGTGTGGATGGTGGAAGGGGTTTGAACAGAGGGATGAGGTTAAATGGAGAAGAGGAAGGGGTGCCTAGGGAGAAAGGCATGTGGAGTAAGGAAGGTTTTTTGAGGAAGGAAGGGGTGTGGAGGCAGGGGGCTGAGGGGTTAAGAGGGAAAATAGGGAGCGGTGTCGAGGGAGTAAATGGTTGTAATGGAGGATAGGGTTTTTGAGGGAGATAAGGGAGGGGTTTGGAGGGACAAGAGGGAGGAAGGGGTGTAGAGGTCAGGACAGGTTTGCATGGAGGGAGGGTTGTGGAGGGAGAAGAGGGGGATTTGGAGGGAGAAAGGGGTTTGTACAGAGGGAGAAGAGAGGGGTATGGAGAGATGAAATGGTTTGTACAGAGGTATAGTGGTGTCAAAAGACGAAGGGGTATTGATGGAGGATGGGGTTTGGAGGGATAAGAGGGAATGGTATGGAGGAAGGAGATGGAGGGTTGTGGAAGGACGAAGGGTGTTGGATGGGTAGAGGGGTTTGGAGGTAGGAAGGGGTGTCGAGTGAGTGGAGGAATTTAAAAAGAGAAGAGGGAGGAAAGGGAATGGAGGGAGGAAGGAGTGTGGGGTGAGCGGAGGGAAGGGGTTTGGAGAGAGAAGAGGGAATCTATTTTCCAATGATAAAATGTTTTAGTCTTGAACATTTACATACATAGAGACAAAATGAAAAATGGATAGGTCTCAACTATCTTTAAATATTAATGTTCATGCACCCAAGTGTCCTCATCATGATAGCCATAACAACTATTGACATGCTTTTCCTACACATAGACAATGAGCTACTCATCTACCTCACCAACCCAAAAAGTGTATAGAAAACGGGAATGATATGTCTTCTCTTTGGCATGCCTAATAACAATCAATGACTTCTATGAAAACATACATTGACGTTAATTATATCCTTTTCCCTCCATTAAAAGTAAACCCGACAATGTTAGATCCCTATGTTATTTTCTATACGGAAAAAATTGATCTAGGAGCATCACTCCTAAGCCAATTCTAGTTATTTTATGACCAATTTCAATTTTTTAGAGTCCTTAGGAGTCATTTGAAGTGGTTTAGTTGGTCTCAAGATGTTAAAAATTAAAATTGGGCATTTTCCTACCTTTTTGAGAATTTGAATTTTAGAACTAGTTTTGAGCCAAATTTAGCTTTCTAGGAAGATTTATGGGTATTAAAATTGAATTAAATCCTATTTAAGATTATTTTAGTCCATATGAGTCATTCGAGACTCTTCTTGAGGTTTGTTTGGTTATGTAGCCTTCAAAAAATTACTTAAGCTCCTCTACCTAAAATGGTGACCTTCATATAACCTTGTCATGTAACCAAAGATGTTACTTATTACAAAAATTTGAGAAAATGAGGTTGATATCCTTATATCTAACTATTTTTTATTAATCATTCAAATGAGAGGTGGTGGAAGGGATATCCAAGAAGATTCAAGAGTTTTTCTGTTTAGAAACAAAGCTGGTAGTAGTATTTTTTCTATGTTTATCATTGTGGAAGATGGGAATGCATGCGTTGAATATTAGTAAGATAAATTATGTGATAAATTTCATGATTTTTAAGAGTTTATGCACCATTTTTTATTAATGTGTTAGGAAACAAAGAAACATTATAGTCTATTGTATCTCAAAATAGTTAGAAAAAGATTTATGCCATGAAACTAAGTCATTTGATGATATTAGAATTTCCTTTAAAATCTAAAACTTTAAAATGAATATTCTCATTTATCCTTAATTAAGATTAAGAAAAAAAATTGCATGGATAAGCTTTCAAATTGTAGAATACCTTGACAATTCATAACTTTTTCCTATAGCAATCTAAGGAGACCTAATGGAGGACTGAAATTGAGATTTTTTGGGAACTTTTACTAAGGAAGGATATATAAAACATTGAAACAGTGAAAATTTGCAAAAATGGGTAGTCAACAAGGTCAATTGCATGTATGTCGAACAATTCCTCCAAAATATATGCTAAAAATTCACTTAAGATAGAGCTAGAAGGGAATAGTTAAGACTAGAAGAAGAATAGTGAAAAATAAGGGCCTACCTTGGGATTTTAGTCAAATAATTTAAGCCACATGTAGAGAAGGGAAAAGGGTACTCAAAACAATTTATAACTTTTTCTATAACTTTGTGTATTGCTCTATCAACTAGGTTACTTCAGACATTGCTCTTAAGAATCTTAAGAGATAATTTTTGCAAAAGAAGATCAAATTGTCAATTTATTTTGATTGTAACTAACTTCATGATGGAGTTGGCATAATAGGTGGTTTTTATTCATTTTCCAATCTTCAATTAACCTATTTTAAGCATTTGAGATCAAAATTACATGTTTGAAGGCTTGCTACTAGCCTTGAGAAAAGTGATAATTCGCAAGCGTGAAGATTTGAATTGAATTGAGTTGATCATTCTAAAATTGTTTGTGTGGTTGAGATAATGATATTATCCATATCATGTGGTATTAGAGTGGAGGATAAAGAGGAAAATTGACATGAAAGAAGACAGACACAAGAAACAAGAATTAAGAAGAGACGAGAAGTGAAGATTGTCAAAATGCCACCTAGAAGAGTTGTCAGAGGAGGAAATAGAGAGAAACACAGGGAAAATAAATTGGTTTACATGTTGAGAAACATACATGATATATTATGAGAATTATAAGTTTTTCAGAGAAGAGGAAAATCTTTGGATGAAGACAATGAAAAAGAAGAGACAAAAAGAGAGGTAGTAACAAAAAGAGAGCTAGAGGAAGAAGGACCAGAAGTAAGGAACCTAAAAGTAATAATGGGAGAAGGTACTAAGCCAAGGATGAAGGTAAAAAAATATGGTGGAAGCATGCATCCAGAAGAGATGATATAATAGATTGAAAAAATGGACAAATACTTTTATTTTTTAGGGCATAAAAAAGGATAAGAACGTGAAGTTCATGTGTATAAAACTTACACAACATGCTTCTATTTGGTGGCATTTTGTGAAAGGGGAAAGTGTGAAAAATGGAAAAGATAAGATCAAGTTATGTGACATGATGGCTACAAAACTAAGAGGCAAATTTATCTAATCAGATTATCAGACTAGCTTGTTTAAGAAATTATAAAATTTTGGAAAAAGGGAAATGAATGTAGATTATTATACTGATCCTTTTTACAAATTGGAAATGAAATGTGTTCACATAGAATGTGATGTTTAAGAGATAGCTAGATATTTGAATGGTTTGAGACTTAAGTTAGAGGATGAGATCATCTATTTTAACTTGAGAATAGTGGAGGAGGCATACCAAGAAGCTTTAAATGCAGAAGATAAATTATCTAGAAAAAATACACAATACATCACAAGTAGAGGAAGAGGAATGAGAGGAAGAGGTTAGTAATCAAATAGGGGAAAAAACCATCATGAGGAAGATGCAAGTAACTCATAGACACAAAATACTACAAGACATGGATATGCTGGAGGTGATTACTCATACAAAGGTAGAGGTTATTTTGGAAGTGGAAGAGTTGAGTTCTTAAAAAATAGCAATAAGTTTTCTGCTCATATGTCATTTGAGTGTCCAGAGTATCCACAAGAAAGCATCAATTAGGTGAGTGAAGAAAAAAATTAGATTACACTTGCTGAAGAGGAAGAAAGTGTGGCATCGCCATCATTAGTGGAAGAACTATAAATAGGTGAATCATTGACGATAAGGAGAGTCTTGATGAATGCAAGCAAGAGGAGTGAAGATCCGGCCTAAAGAAGGAATTTATTGAGGACCATGTGTAAAAAAATAGGTAAGTTTTGTAAACTTATCATTGATAATGGTAGTAAAAATAATTTAGATTCCTCTGAGATTGTTAGAAGTTAAATTTGAAGAGAGTGAAAGATCCTAAACCTTATAAGGTTTATCGGGTTGAAAGAGGTCGCAAAATTTTTTCTTAGTCAATAAAGGTTATTCAATTTTTATATTGGTATATATCATGATTATGTTCTATGTGATGTGTTTCCTATGGATGCATCCCATCTCTTGTCAGGTGGACCATGGAAATTTGATAGAAACCATTTATGATGGATTGGAAAATATTTATACTTTTGTGAAGAATGGAGTCAAACATATGTTTAATCCACTTAAAGATGGTCAAGTATGGACTAAAAATTAACCTTAGGAGTAATGCTAATGGGTTTTGAAAACATAGAGAGGATGATGACATGATTGAAAACATAGTTTCTTACATTCAAGAGGATGTCGAAGTGGTTTACTGGAGAGATGGAGTATCAAGATAACTTGCAAAGAAGGTGTTATCTCTTGAAAGTGCACCATGTTGATAGATGAATGCAGGTGTTCTAATATTCCTCTAGATCTCTCACTTTTGTAGATATAATGGAAACACCTTAGGTCTATGGCTATACTTTTTATTGAGGTGAGTCTATGGTATCAAGGTCGGTTCCTTTTTGATGTATCCTAAACTAATTTTTAGGAGTTTTGAGGGTAAAAAGATGACTGTAACTGAATTGAAAACTGGGGTGATACACCAAAATTGTTGAGGGATTTTAATGAGTACATGAACAATTAATTTGAGAATGGATTTTGGATGCACAAACCAATAGTTTTCAGTAGAATATTAAGGTAAAACACTTGGTGTATTGAGGGAATGAATCAAGACAATACAATAAGATAACATGCACACTAATATTATGGAGAAATTACTAAATTTCAGCAAGGCAAGATGATTAATTAGGGAATTTTACATTCACAAGAATTAATGAGATATAGACACCACTCCAAATAATTGGAAAGGGTAGAAATCAATTCTCATTCAAGGGGAAAAAATGGAAAAATATGCTTCAACACTCCTATGTCCAAAAATTCCTTCTCCTGTGCTTTGCAATTGTACACAATATATAGCAAGATTATTCACCCATCCCATCCTAAAAATAGGCTAAAATTTGTACTCCCCCATGCATGCTAATTTTACCCCTTTATCATGAATAAATAAAGGAAAAAAATAGACATACTAATACAATGAGGCATTAATAGCCTTGATTACAAAAATACATTCAGTCAAATTGTGGTTGAATGATCTATTTTTAATAAAGTAAGATGAATAATTTGGCTAATAATAGCCCTTGCTTGTTGTGTAAGTCTCCTCTAATGTGCATGCAATCTATGTCTTCTAGTGCTTGATGTGACACTTACAATTTGATCCACTTGTAGTGATAAATTTAGCACTCATTAATTCTACCCCTTGGATGCACATGCAAAAAAACCTCTTAGTGTGAGAAAAATAATTATTTTACTTGCAATACTTTGCAAAAAATAATTCACCCATGTATTCCATTTTGATGTGGACCACCTTTGGTAATGATGTCACCATCTATGCACATACTCCATTTTGCATGTTGTTAATGGCATCTTTATATTTTGTGAGTACATGCAAGACTATCTCCTACAAGTATAATTTATTCAACCTCCAAATTTTCCCATTATGGAGACCACTTCATCCATCTATAATGAGAACCTCCTTTTTTGATTTGATCATATGGTATACATTAGTTTGAGTTTACTTGTCCCTTTCGGTGATTAATTTCATGGCATACTTTTGGGATCCACCTTTTTCAAATATTAAGGAAATGTTAGGAGACTTTAAATCTTGGCAACTTTTGCTAATGTTTTGACCTCTTTTAATCAGCATTGTGCACAATATATTTTAATCAAAAATCAATTATTTGACCTTGGATATCTTTCCATATATACTATGGTTGTGGTCTTTGAATAATTATTCTTCACACGATAGTATTTCACTTTGATTAATCGAAACATGTGTTGTTGGATGCATTTTGATGTTATCATTGTATGTAAAAGCTTTCATCTTTTGATTAATCATGATGTCGGCATTTGATTTTTCAATGCACTATGGTTCGAAATCTTTAATAGGTCAATGCAAATGATTTCTTCAGATGATTGAGGATGGCCCCCATTGCATGATGACTAACCCCTTTGAATTATTTTGGTGAAGTTGCTAACCTTGAGTTAGCTAGATATTTTTATGTCTCCACATGTTAGCACATCTATAAAATTTGGTCAAGTTATGGGAAAATGTGGTTTGAAATGTTGATCATTTGATATTTTTCCTTTTACATATATTCCATTGATCTCTAACCTTGGTAAGCTTGGGGGTTGCATTAAATTTGATGAATTGATATTAATCATAGATCATGGTACTTTCTTGCATCTACATGGTTAATTAGTCAACCCTGGTTTGGTATGGTTGACCTTGGTATACAAAACTTAAATCAAACCCTAAATGATGATTCATTTGTATCTATTGGAAAATTAGGGTGAAGCCCTGTCATATTTTCTCCAAGATGTCATCATTTATGCTATTAAGCTCTCGAGCTCCCTCCATGAGCTATTTTGGCTTGTCTTCTTGTCTTTTTGAGACACTGTGCTCTGTGATATTTGAGGAACTCTATGATATTGAAAATTCTGGTTCGGGAGCTTTCTTGTTAGATGAGTTGTTTATTCTTGATACCTTTGTACTTATTTGCATTTTTAGATGGCGTCGACCTTTGAGCTAAAAACTTATCCTGGGTACTCACCATTTCACGTTGTGCTCCTTCTAAGGGTGATCAATGATTAAAAAATCTTGTAAGTTCTTGATATATTTTCATTTCGTTATCCCTCTAGTTTTTGTATAATATTCTGCAATGCTTGTGGTTTGAAATTTTAGCACATTTTTGAATGGTCATTTCCATCGAGGCCTGTGGTTTGGCACAAGTTACTTACTATCTAAAACTCTAGATCTGTATATTTTAAGTTCTGGGTATTCGCATTTCTTAGTTTATTTGACCATTCTTTAATGGTTGTTTGAAAGCTCTCTTGTTTTTCTCAAAAGAAAGTTATCTTGATTCTCTGTCTCCTGGGTAAAATTATCTACCCTGATTCATAGCCTTCTTTGTTTAAAGCTTTTCTTATTACTCCATTTTACTCAACGAGCTAAAAAATATCCATACATTTGATTGAGTCGCTCCATTTCTTGTTGTTTGATCAATTTGAAGGTTGCACTTTGTAAAAACCTTGTCCGCTACTGTGTTGTTTCTGAGAAATCATACATTTCCTAAGAAAATGGAGTCAAGATTTCCTTGTTTTCACTATCTTGAGCTTTGCACCCTGATATTTTCCGTTATTTCAAGGGTTTCAAGCTTCTCACTCTGCTGAACTTGGGTTTGTTGGGGTTATGGATAACCACCTGTAGTCACCATTTTGGGTCTTCAGTGATCTCTACTAGCTTAGTATGATGTACTCTATTATGAGGATTCACTGTTCACAAAAGTGAGCTATGATATTTGATATTTTTACTAGCCTCCATTTATGAACCTGAGCTATGCATGGTCATATTTTCATGTTGAAAATTTGTAATCTCATGATGGCTATCATGTTGATGTAAATCATAGCTCCCAAGAATTGATCATTTGATTGTATTGATTTCCTGTATGAAAAAATTGTGTAACTTGATGGTGGGTAAGAACTATCTGGTAGAATTATGTTTCTTACTTATACTTATGAAAAAACATGTAGTCTTGATACTTCCTTTGCATGCACAATATAGTTTCATATTTTTCATTATTTAGATTGAAGTTTTACTATGCATTATTGGAAGATTAACTGTATGAATTCTTGTATTTCATGTAGTTTTATAAGGCTTGTACTTTTTAGCTGTGAGCTTCTTCTTTTTTGGTGACTATATTTGAGCTTTGCAATTTGAATTTTGTCATTGACAACTGAATCAAACTCCAAAATGGAAGTTGTATCTTGCACTTGATCTTATAATTTCTTATAGAGTTCCCTTCATCCCCCTGTGTCTACTTATCATATTTGCATTCTTGAGGCCATTTAATTTCATTCCACATAATTGTAAATGCTTTTCATTTTCACTGTGCTATTATGGATGCCCTCCTGTAGAAAAGTTCACTTGTTCTAGAAGGATTTGAAGCACATGTTGATCAATATGATGCCTTTTCAAAACTTATGATGTAACAACCTTCAAAAAATTCAGCATGTACTACATAAGGAACATGATTTGATATCCATTTGATGTATGGATGTTCTGGGTACATGATCTTTGAAATATTTTAATTCTAAGATGGATAGATCTTGAAATTGTTTCCTTAATAGATGTAGATTTAAAGTTGACCCTTTTGGTTCTTGAGCTAATCATAATGATATGCATAGCTGAAAGTTTTCTTCGTTCATTCTGTAGCACTGTCTAGTTGCAACTGTGTGATGGAAAGCACTTTTTTGAAATCTTGATGCTTGGAGATGTATTAAAAATGTTTCAGAATTTTAAAACAATTGTGATGTTGAAAAATTGTTGCTCTCATGAATTGATTTCCATTCGTTATTATTCCTTGTACAATCTGAGATCTATATAATAGCTTCACTTTGAAAATGCATTTCAAAATATGAGGAATTGTATCTTTTGTTTCTTTGGCTATAATTACACAATATGTGTAACTTTATTCGTAAACTCATCTTTGTATTTGAAAAGATACAAATGTAGTTGAATTTTTTCCTTTTGTAGCTTACAATACTCCTAAAATACTACTGATTCTAAAATATATGTGGTTGTATCTTTACAAGTTGAATGTTTAATCTCTCTTCATCTGATTATGTAGACTGCATAACCTCTGATTTTGAATCTTCAATTGATGGATGGTAACATGCATTTCTTGATCATCTGGTAGAGAATGTAGCAAGGTTCTTTTATGGTGAGATCATACTTGACACTCCATCTGCTTATAGATGTTCAGTTGCAAATTAGGAAGACTTCTTTCTATGTAAATTATTGTTCTTATTTTAAAACTTGTCTTTCATAGATGATTGTTGAAGGCTGAAACTGATTAAAGATGCTTCAAAATAGGTGACTCTGAAAATCATTTCTCAAAATGAAAATCATATTGTATACATTTTTTCTTCTGAGCTCTGATTGTGAGAACTCCTTACATGGTTAAGTAACTTACAAGGCACAAGGATTGATTCAATTTGGTGATGAATACTTGAAACTCCGTAAAATACTCAACAGTTGAGAAATTCTTGCAAGTTGTACCTTATCAAGCTTACCTGCATAATTATTGATTTTACCTATTTTGAGTAACTTTGGATGTTCAATATTTGAGTTTCCATTTTGCATACTCAGCTAAAATATGGAATTTTACCATCCTACTTTCATGCCAGTGTGCATATCACATAATGGTGTATGCATTTAGTTGTGCTTCATTGGCTGTCATTGATCTATGTTTTGATTTAAAAATTGAAACACTACCTTTGAAATTTAAAAAGAGGCACTTGTTAATTGAAATTCTAAGGCTGCACTTTGTACTACTGTACTACTATAATTGATTGTACATTTTTTACTTGTTTAATTTATGAGCACTATACTTTCCTTTCTATATAGTAATAATTTCACAAAATATTTTTGCCTTCTAATCTGCTACCTGTACTTGCACGCTTAACGAAATAGTTAGCAAATATTTAGGATTTTTGGCCTCTCTTATGTTCCATAGTTTTTGTTTCTATTTATTTTCTGAAATGATTTTGGGAATCATATGTACTGGTGTAGGAAATTACTCTTATCAATTATGTATATATATATGATGTACCTTATACTTCTATTTTTTAGAAATCCATCTGCATGTAGTTAGATAGTAGAAGGGTAGAGGTTAAACCCTGAGCTCAAAATATTGATACCTTTCCTTTTCACTTTTTAGTTACATTGTGACTATTAGGAGAGCTAGGTAAAATATGAAGTTGGAGCTGAAGTGAAGAAATCCATAATCAAACCCAAGGTAATGATGAGTTTCTTCTATAATATTTTACTTTTAACTTCATGCATATGTACTTCTTTATTTAGTAGTAACGAGTTACATCCCATGGCTTGTGTTGGAAATATTTGTACTTCTTCATGACTAAATAACATTTAATTTCTGAACTTGAGTTGTATACTTCTTTCTGATTTCATCTTTATGACAAGTATAATGATTGTATAACGGAAAAAACAATTAAAACACATAATTAAATGTATTTAAATGCAGAAATAAAGAGTTTTGAAATACCTATAACTTAATAATGAACTCTCTTTCTCGTAAAATACAACTTTGTTTGTTGTTCCCAAATTTAACATTTCACCTAAACTGTGATTCTCGCCTTCATCAAGGAAATGCATTAGTCCTTTGGGGATTTTAAGTTTCCTTACTAAAGACAAACATGGAATGGTCGACTATTTGATGTGTTACATTTTGTAACAACACACATAGATATAGATTACATGTAACTAATCAATTGTTGCAACTAAAAACATGATAAAACTGTAATGCATTCCCCTAGTTAGGTCCACTTCATCAATACCATCCATCATAACGAAGTTTTGAGTTGCCCATTTTTACACAAGTGCAAAAATTGTTAACATTTTTGGCCATCTTGTGGGGAAAGCTTCGTGCTAGCTTGTAGACCAGTGCCTTGCTCTTGTCCATTGGGAATGGAGTTAAGACATATAATCAAAAATATCTTTCTGAAAAATAAACTAAATCTCAGAAAGGAACTGGAAACCAAATCACATGCACGAATGCACTTATTGAATTGAAAACATTGCAATGTGCATGAAAGCACTTATTGAAAGGGAAATCCTACTCTAACTAGACACTGTGGGATTTTTAATAACAGTGTTTAAGAAACATACCATTCAAAGGAATGAGAATTTCCTCCCCATTTAGCCTTGAATGTTGAAAAGTATTGTGTTCTTTGCAAGTTGAAATCATGTAAGGACCACTCCAAATTTTATCAAACTTCATGTGGTTTCCTATATTTCAATGATGAACATCCCATTTTTAGACAATGTCTCCTTCATTGAAGAATATGAACTTAGCATTCTTATGAAAAAATTTCTTTATCTATTTTTTATTCTTTTCCATGTTCAAATGACCTTGATCTCTTAGCACTTGCAACTCCATTAACTCTACATAACGAACATGCAATGGTTCATTCTCAACTAATACAACTTGATGTAGTAAATCCATTACAGGAAACTCAACTGATATGGGAATTATTTCCTCTCTTCCATAAACAAGCTTGTACGGTAAATTGCCAATTAATATTTTAAGACTCACTCTGTCAGCCCAAAGTGTTGAATTCAACATTAGATGCCAAGCTCTTTGGTTGTCTTTGAGTGTTCTTCTGATGATCCTCAAAATATTTTTGTTAGTACTTTAAGCTAATCCATTACCTTGTGGGTAATAATTAGATGATGTAATTAATTAAATTTCATGCTTGATAGTCCAATTTGTTACCTTTGCACCTAGAAATGCTAAGGCATTATCAAAAATGATAGTTGCTAAAACACTAAATCTATAAACTATACCTCCATAAAAAGATAGTATTGAAGTTTTGTTAGTTTATTTTAACTCTATTGCTTCAGTCCATCATGTAAATTATAATATATAATTCAAGATCCACTTGTGTCCTTATGACGAAGGTGGATTTATCATGCCAATAAAGTCAAGACCCCACTGCATGAATGGTTGATCCACTGAAATAAGTTGCAGGGTCAGTGAAGCTAAACATTATTTTCCAACAAAGAAAGCACATTTTTTGGAAAAATTGTCATTGATGTCAAAGGATTAATCATTGATCTATTTGGTTAACGGAATCGTGTAACGGAAGCTGACAGAACTGTTGACGGATTTTGATGGAAATGGTAGAAAGTAATGGAAATAACCAGCAGTATAGAACAGATTAAAAAAAAATTTAAATACATGAAAAGAATCCTTTTTGCATAAGGATTATCATGGTTTAAGAGAGATATACATAGGAGAGATATATCATCATTTTAAGGTTTTTATATGCCAGGTTTAATGGGGAAAATGAAGATTCAAATGATAGAATTAAATCTCCATTTTTTAGTATGATAAGGGGTGATTAAAGGAGCAATAAATATGTCCATAGGATGGTTTAAAATACATATAAAAATCTTGTTTTTTTTTTTTGGATCACCTGCTTTAAAAAATAACACCACTTTATAGTTATGGCCAACATGTGTATTTGCATTATTAAAATAAAATATGGTTAATTAAATAATAGAAAGGTTGTGTTGGTTTGAATGATGTGTATTTTCGAAAGGATGTGATAAGGATATATAAGGAGATGGAATCATTTGATTTAGACAAGAAGTTTGAGTGCTTCATTCAATTTTAAGGGAGAGAATAAGAAGAGAAGAATATGAAATATAAAAAAGGAGTGAAGGGTAGATTTATTTTTAATGAAGAGTTGTAACGATTTATATATGTGAAGGGACTGAAATAAATCAGAAGAATATTCTTATCAACATTTTTTTTCTATCATCTGTTGAAGTAGCAACAACATAAAAGATAGGAAAGATTTTGTTTTTTGTAAGGAAGGTTGGTGCCTTCATATTTGAAGAGATCGGTGTCTCTTGTTGAGTTGGTGCTTAGCAAAAAGGGGTTGGTGCTTCCTGTAGGATGGTGCCTACAAAATTGTAACTTGGGGATTGGTGTCTCCCGTAGGTTGGTGCCTACAAAACATTTGAGAAATATAATAAAGAATATTTTCTCTGTGGTTTTCTCTCAAAAGGGTTTCCATGTAAATTTGTGTCTATTTGCAGTGTGTTGGTTTGCTTTAAATTCATTGATTTCTCTGATATATTCACTATGAAATTGATTAATTGTGATTACAAATATGATATTAACTGTTAAATTTAAAAGAATATCATAATACTGATTCACCCCCCTCTCAGTATTATCTATGCTTAACAATTGGAAGGTAGATTGTAGAAGCACATATGGATACTCATCATGTACAAGAATATTTTTCTTTGAATAAGGCTCCATTGTTTGATGGAACAAATTATTAATTTTGGAGCATAAGAATGAAAACATATCTAATGGCACTAGGTTCTGATATTTGACAATCAATAATAGTTGTATATACAATCCCATCAGTTCCACTGAGAGATCAAATTGGAAATAAGGCTTTTGAAAACAATGCCAAGGTGATGAATGTTATCCTATGTGGCCTATCAAAATATGAGTTTGTTAAAGTAATACAATGTGACATGGCGAAGGAGATATGGGACAAACTTCAAACTATCTATGAAGGTGATGACAAGGTTAAAAGGGCTAAGCTTCAAACTCATAGGAGAAAATTTGAGAGCTTGAAAATGAAGGATGAGGAGAATGTTGTAGCCTATCTTCTTTGTGTGGATGAGGTTGTCAATGCCATAAGAGGGTTAGGTGAAAATATTTAAGATTTCATGATAGTTCAAAATATTCTAAGGTATCTACCATTAATATTTGATGCTAAAGTGTCTGCCATTTAAAAAATGACGGATCTTGATAAGTTGAGCATGGACAAACTACATAGAAGACTAACCGCGTATGAAATGAGGACTGAGTCAGATAAACCATCAAAGAAGGAAGTTGCATTCAAAGTCTCAAAGAAAGAAAAAATCAAAGAAACTGAGTCAAATGAGAACTCAAATAGTGAAGAAGATGAGAAATAATCCTTGTTCATGCGAAAGTTAAAGATAGGATCTGGAAAGTACAAAGGCAAGTTACCATTTCAATGTTTTAACTATGGTAAAATTGGTCATTTTACGGCTTAGTGTCTAGAGAAATAAGATAGAAATGATGAGGAAAGAAAACCTAAATTCAAAAGGGAATTCAATAAAAGAAAAGGAAAGAAAATATTTGGAAAGTAAATGAAAATTTTATATTCAAAAGGAAGTAGTAGATCATCTGAAGAAAGTGGGATAAGTGACTCAGACAGTGATAATCAAGAAATATTATTCATGGCTATAAAAGATGACTTAGAAAGAGATGAAGACATGGAAAAAAAAGGTGAAATGAATATTGAAGAGGAACTTATATGTGCCTTAGGAGAGTTGAAATCTTTCAAAAAGAAAAATCAGAAACAAAAGTTACAGCTCCTAAAGTATGAAGAAGAAGATTGTAACTTTGATATCACAATCTCTTGAAGAATCAAGAAAGATGATCATGGATCTAAAAATCCAAATTGAAGAAGCAAAACAAGTTGAAGAAGAATTAAGAAATCAGTTAAAAAATAAGGAAGAAAATTATGAAAAGCGTGAGTCAGAGATCGTTTCTTTGAGAAAGGACTTGGAAAAATAAAATGATAAAGTTACAAGTAATCTAAAATTTGAGAAAAGTACTAAGATACTAGATGAAATTCTGAACCAACAGAAGTCAACATCTGACAAGACTGGGATTAGATATACAGAAAGACAAGACACTGCTAACACAAAAGGTATAGATTTGTCGAAAGGGACAAGAGAAGATAAGTCAAAGACCTATGCAAAGACACTCAAGGAACCTATGAAGAATGAAGAGTTGAAAAGGGAGAAGAGACCTTTATGAAGATCAACACTTCTTATGAGGAAAGAAAAGATGAGAACAAGTTTAGAAGACCAAATCCTCCAAGATATACTCACATGTCTAGGTTTGAAAATTCTTTCTATGGCTATTGCTTCTATTGTAATCATTTTGGTCATAAAGCAATATATTGTAGAATATAGGTGAGAGACAACAATATAAAGAACAAAGGTGTGTATGGATTCTCAAATAGAAATTACAACTCCTTTGCTTCTTTATCGAACTATGTTAAAGATATTGTTTTTTATAACTGCAATAACTATGGAAATATGGAAAGATTTTGTATAAGTGGTTTTTCAGAACCATCTAGATCGAACCAGAAGGTAAATGCTCCATAAATAAAGAAGAAAGAAGCTACAAAATTTTGGAAATAGAAGAAAGAGGATGATGGGAAAGATAAAGATAAATCTATGCTTGTTCAAACAACATTCCATGCACAGGATGAAGGGTAGTTGTGATACATTGATAGCGGATGTTCAAGACATATGACCAGAGATAAAAGTAAGTTCATCTCATTGAAGAAAGTAAATGAAGGTACAGTTTAATTTAGTGATAATGCTAAAGCAAAGATCGCTAGAAAAGGTATGCAAAGTCTTGATAATGGTAAAAAAAAAATAGAGAATGTTTTATATGTTTATGGATTACAACATAATCTCTTAAGTGTAAGCCAAATGTGTGATCAAGGACACACACTTAAGTGTTATTCTGAAGGGTGTGAGATAAGGAAGGCAGACCCAGGAGAGTTAGAGGCAGACCCAGGAGAGTAGTAGCAGATGCACATAGAACCAAAAATAACCTATACATGCCCATATAATTAAAAGGAGATAAATGTTGTCTAAGTCAATTTGAAGAGAGTTGGTTATGGCATAGAAGGATGGGGCATATAAATTTTGATAATCTTGTGAAAATCAGCAATAAGTAGGCTGTGCAGGATATGCCTAAGGTAACGAAACCTACAATTAGTCAAGTAATCTATGCAAGCAATGTCAGCAAGGAAAGCAAACCAGAGCAAGGTATAGAACGAAGGAGTATTCGACCACCAAACCACTAGAGCTTATTCATACAAATTTATGTGGACCTACCAGAACAGAAAGCATACTAGGTGAGAGTTATCTCATGTTATTCATTTATGAATACACTAGAATGACATGGGTAGCCTTTCTAACAGAAAATTTAGAAGTATTTGAGAAGTTTAAATCTTTCAAGGCTTTAGTAGAAAATTAAACTGGATTGAAAATAAAGTGCCTACATCAAGGTCAGATCGTGAGGTGAGTTCACCTCAAATGAATTCATTGAATATTGTGAATATCATGGAATCAAAAGATAGTACTAAGCTTCAAGGAATCCACAACAAAATGGAGTGGTAGAAAGAAAGAATCAAACCGTTCAAGAGATGGCTAGAACCATGTTAAATGAATCTAAGCAATCAGATAGATTTTAGAGAGAAGCAGTAAATACAGCTATTCATATCTTGAATAGAGGGAAAATAAGAGTTAATCGTGACAAAACTCCTTGTGAATTATGTTAAATGAATCTAAGCTATCAGATAGATTTTAGAGAGAAGCAGTAAATACAGCTATTCATATCTTGAATAGAGGGAAAATAAGAGTTAATCGTGACAAAACTCCTTGTGAATTATGGAAAGGAAGACCAACTACTATAAAATATATCAAAGTGTTTAGGAGTAGATGCTTTATCAAAAGAAATGAAGAGAACTTGGGAAAATTCGATTCAAGAGAAGATGAAGGAATTTTTTCTTGGCTACTCTATTAAAAGAAAATCCTACAGATGCTATTAAAAAAGACTACAAACTATAGTAGAAAGTGAAAATGTGAGAGTGGATGAAATCGTGAATCAAAAAGATAAAGAACCTATAAAAGATCCCTTAGAAATACCTGAGGTAGTAGAAGAAAAGGAAGAGGAAGAAGATGTTGAAAAATTAAGTAAATCTGAAAGGTAGGACACCAAAAAACCATCTCGTTTTATTAAGAAGAATCATGCTGAAAGTCATATCATTAGAAACCTTGATGATGGAGTAGAGATAAGAAGAAGAATTGTAAGTGCATCAGAATCTGTAAATTTCTCATTATTATAAAAAATAAAGCTGAATAAATTTGTAGAAGCCAGCCATGATAAACATTGGATAAAGGAAATGGAGGAACAGTTAAATCAAATTGAGAAGACTAAAACATGGGAACTTGTAACTAGGCCAAATGATCAGAATGTGATTGACACTAAGTAGGTATTCCAAAATAAATTGAATGAAGATGGACAAGCCACTCAAAATAAGGCAACGTCAGTATGTAAAGGGTATGCTCAAGTAGAAGGTATTGATTTTGAAGAAAAAATTTCTCCTGTTGCTAGATTAGAATAAATTAGAATGTTTCTTTCTTTTTCGGTATTCAAGAAGTTCAAAGTCTATCAAATGGTATCAAATCAATAGGTACCAAGTTTGAAACTCACTCGGGTAACGCTAAGGAGGAGATTGTTGGAATGTGTGTCCAACACTCCTAGTGAGTTTCGTGACATAGACTAACTACCTCTCGTAGATCCTAACTCTGGCGATTGTAGTGGAGACTAATACCTATGGGTTTTGGTCTAACAAAAATCGTGGTCTAACCCGAGTCTTACTTAAATGCATTAGATGTTCATTAGAATATTTTTAAAATAGGGTGACATCATCTAAATAAACCAATACACATTTATTTAATAAGCTATGAAAATCCATGTCCATCGCTAGTTGAAACGTTGCACCAGAATTTGAAAGACCAAAAGGCATTCTTTTATAAGCATAAGTACACCCACTTTGTGGCAAAGGTTGTTTTGTATCTGTCTTCTTCATGCATAAGGATCTAATTATATCCATTGCAACCATAGAAAAGAGACAATCCTTCTGAATGTGAGACTGTTCTTAAAATTTGATCCATATTCAGCAGCGAATAATGATCTTTTAATGAAGCTTTATTAAGGTCTCTAAAATCCACACATAGCCTAATTTCCCCATTATTTTTTCGAACATGAATAAGATTAGCTACCCAACTTTAATTCTTAACTGGAAAGATAATACTTGATTCGATTAGCTTAGATAACTCGTTTCTCATTAATGGCTCAATCTTCAGATTTACAAGATTTTGCTTATGCCTATTTGGCTTGAAATTTGGTTGTAAATCTATTGTATGTTGAGCTAAAATCAGATCAAATCCTCTTAAATCTTGGTATTTCCAAGAAAAAACATCTCTGAATTATGTACGTAATTTGATAAACGACCATTTTCCAGCTGAGGAACATACCTTTCCAATAAATAGTTTCTTTTCATCATCCACCAAGATTTCTTCGTAGTTATCTGCATGAGTTGAAATACTGCCTTTATCTTTTCTTAACTGATTATCAAAACTGAAAATGTCTTCTAGTGTGACCAATCCTTGACGCAACTTGTTTGTATTCAACTGAAAAATTATGTCAACATAGAAGTGTTGTAGTTTTTAATGATTTACTATAGAAAATCTAGCTTTTTGCTACAAAAATCTATAGATCTGTTCATCATCTTTGAAAAATTTCTAATTTTCTTCATTATCAGGTACTGAGGGTTTGATAATCAACTTTATATGTGGTTGTACTTTTCTATTTTTGATTTGTTATAGTAAGTTGAAGCTAGCACCAACTACTAAAAGTCCGTCTGCATAATTATTTTCAGCTCTTGGGATAGATTGAATGTTAATAACATAAAAATCATCCAATAAGTCTGAAATTCTATGTTTGTAAGATTTTAGCAATGAATTCTTACACACATTAAATTTTTTCACTTGATTAATAACTAACTCTGAATCGCCAAATTTTTTTAAAGTATTGATGCCTCTCTTTCCGGCCCATTGCAAGCCATGAATTAACGCTTCGTATTCAACTACATTACAAATACAAGAAAACTGCAGACTTAAAGATGAAAATTTCCTTTTCTTTTGAAGGGGAATTAAGCATTAAACCTGTACCTTGTCCTTTCTTATTTTTAGCTCCATCGAAGTGAAGCTTCCATATCCCTTCTACTATTTTTTCTATTTTGGACAAGGGGATTGGTGCATTTTCTTCATGTAAGCAATAAACACCAAACAAATCTTCTTCCACTTCTTTGAAAGGGTCATAAGTATGTTCTTCTTGAGTCTTTTCATCTATAAACAAATTAGAAACACCATCTAGTGCAAAAATGTGTGTTACAACATCAAAATCAGATTGATCTAAAGCTGCATAATTTGATGCAACATTTAAAGCATGAAGCTCAATATGAAATATAGGTAGAGGCTATGAATTTATGGTAACTTTGGTTCCATACATTGTAGTGAAGAACAAAAATGACCAATTTGAAGAGAGATAACCTCCTATTTTGCTATAAAATCTCATATAAACATAAGGCAAAATAGGGAGGTAAAGCTACAATAGTCACATCTTGTAAAATAGTGATATTGGGACAAACATGTAAGGTTACCTCAAGATTTGTAATAATGCCAAATATGTTGGTTGATGTTATGTCTAGCTGCAACACAATCTTCTCTATAGGCTCATATTGTAGGGAAATTTTTTTTGCAATTACTTTTGGCATAACTCTACTACTTGCACCATTGTCAACCATGCAGTTATGAACTAAATGGTCTCCAATAATATGAGATAGATAAAATGGTTGTGGATTCTTGATATCATGAGTGCTTAAGACCTTTTGAACCATCCATTTAACCTCTTTAATTTGGTCTTGCTCCATTGTTCCAAGGACCATCTCTATTTTCTCGGCTTCCTTTTCTGTTGGTTTTGACGAAAATGTGCAGCTTAGCAAGTTCATGGGAAAGTAAATATTTCTTTACCGGGATACTTACAACATCTCACAATGAAATATTAATATTATACTTATTCATTACATCGACAATGTTAAAAGAGGAAACTATTTTTGAAACACATTCTACCATTTTTGCATAGGCTTTAACAAAAACTGACTCTGCTTCAGTAACTTTTTAAATCTGATGTATGAAGAGTCTTTTGGGATCAGGATGAAATTTTTTTTATTGGTTCTTTTGAGCTAAATTGTTTGCTAGTTTCTTAGGAACATTAGTACTGTTAGCTATTTTTTGACCTGTAATTGTTTTATTAGTGATTGTGGGAAAAAAGGTCTGCTTTGTTGTTTTTCTCTCTCTTGAGCCTTTTCTTGGGACCTAGTTGTGACTGTGATAAAATCTTCCTCTCCAAAGCTGACAAAATTTTGTTCTAGTAGTTGTTGACTATGACCTTCTTGCTGCCCACCCTCCATTCGAGGCATAAATAATGCTTCATGTTGAGGTTGTGTAACAAGGCTTATATTCAGGAATGAATTTAGATAATTTGTAGCTAAATGAGGTTAATTACAAGGTTGACACCATTCTTCTGAAACCGTATTAATATGAAAAAGAGTGCTAGATGTACTAGGATCTTTTGGGTCAAACTGCCTTGGTTGATATGGTTGTCTATAATTTTTATTTTGCTGATAAGGCTACCTATTATGTTGACCTTACTGATTTTACTGATAAGGAGGTTGATAAGGCCTACTAGGATGAGCTAATTTGTTTTTCAATTGATGGAAATTTATTACCCATAGTCTGTAGAGCCTTGAATACATCATCTAAAGGAGCTAAAACAGCAGGCTCTATAATGGTAATAGGCTATGGAATAGGTAAAAAATATGATATAAGAGGCATTGAAGGCCTTGGTTCCAATTTCCTAGCTTGAATAAGGTTTTTTTCAACCCTAATGGAAATATCATAAGCTTGTGGGAGAGTGTATCCTCCCATTGACTGGATCATAGTTGAAATATCATTGTTTAAGGCACTAAGATAATAAATAAAAGCATGGGCATCTTGAGGCTTAACACTAGCTAGAATTCTTTCCCAAGTTCTAGCAAAACGGATATTGAAACTAACCATAAATTCATGAGGGTCTCTTTTAATTGTAGACAACTTCTCTATAAGGGATAAATTATCATAATGATCTTGAAATTGATTAAGTAATTTTTCTCCATCTCATCCCAAGTTCTTATGCTCGCAATTTTTAAGGTTCTATACCATTGCAAGGCTTTCCCTTTAAAGGATGCAACTATAAGTTTTAAGGCTACATCTTCATGAGTTATATTATGAAGAGCACAAAGGGCTGCAACATATTTTATTTGCTCTATAGGAGTAATATGATTTTCACTACTGAATACAGGTAAAATTTTCATGGCAGAATTGGGAATGTCATGATAAAATGGAATTACAAAAGAGTCTGCCATTAGTAAAGGTCACAAAATTCCTAGGTGGTTGAATAGCCATTGGAATAATTGGAATTTAAACAAAGAGATTGATACGTGGTGACAGAATATTAGGAGGAGGGTTTCCAAAACCAGATCTGTTATAAGGTAAGGTATTGCCAACTCTTCTTCTTCTTGTAGAATTAAAAGGTGAAGAAATAAACTCAGAAGGAATTCCTCTTACCGATGATCTTGTAGTCACTTTAGGCATGGAATACGCTGCAAAAATGGTCTGAAATCACCCTTATGGAGTCACCAAATAAATATTTTGATCTTAAAAATAAGATGTTGCAACTTTTTATTCCAAAAGTGTGTTTCTTTCACTATAAATATGTTGTAAAGTGTTGTAATTTACCTTCAGATCTGATTTTTTGTCCCACCAGGCGTGCCAAAAAAAATTCTCTCTCAAAAGTGCACCCTATTGAAAGATGACTGCAGGTGTTCTAATATTGCTCTGGATCTCTCACTTCCATAGATATAATGGAAACACCTTAGGTTTGTGGGTATACCTATTGTTAAGATGAGTCTCTAGTATCAAGGCCGGTTCCTTTTTGATGTATTCTAAACTAATATTTAGGGGTTTTGAGGGTAAAAAGATGACTGTAACTGAATTGAAAATCGGGGTGATACACAAAACTTGTTGAGGGATTTTACTGAGTACATGCAAAATTAATTTGAGAATAGATTTTGGATGCACAAACCAATAGTTTTCAGCAAAATATTAAGGCAAAACACTTGGTGTATTGAGGGAATGAGTCACAACAATACAGTTAGATAACATGCACACTAATATTATGGAGGAATCACTAAATTTTCAAAAAGGTAAGATGATTAATTAGGGAACTTTACATTCACAAGAATTAATTAGAAATACAAACCACTACAGATAATTGGAAAGGCAGAAATCAATTCTCATTCAAGGGGAAAAAATACAAAAATCTACTTGAACACTCCTATATCTAAAAAGTCCTCCTCTGTTCTTCATAATTACATAGAATATATAGCCATATTATTCACCCATCCCTTCCTAAAAAAGTCTAATTTTTGTACTTAGCCATGCATGCTAATTTTACCCCTTTATAATGAATAGATAAAGGAATAAAAATAGACATGCTAATAAAATGAGGCATTAATAACCTTGAATACAAAAATACATTCAGTCAAACTGTGGTTGACTGATCTATTTTAAATAAAGTAAGATGATTAATTTGGCTAATAATAGCCCTTTCTTGTTGTGTAAGTCTCATCTAATGTACATGGAATCTCTTTCTTCTAGTGCTTAATGTGACACTTACAATATGATCCACTTGTAGTGATAAATTTAGCACTCTTTAATTCTTCCCCTTGGATGCACATGCAAAAAAAACCTCTCTGTGTGAGTAAAATAATTATTTTACTTGCAATACTTTGCAAAACATAATTCACCCATGTATTCCATCTTAACAGGTACCATATTTGGTTCTGATGTTGACATTTGTGCACATACTCCATTTTGCATGCTGATAATGACATCTTTATCTTTTGTGAATACATGCAATACTATCCCCTTCAAGTATAATTTATTCAACCTCCAAATTTTCCCACTATGGGGACCACTTCATCAATCTACAATGGGCACCTCCTTCATTGATTTGATCATATGGTATACATTAGTTTAATATTATTTGTCCCTTTTGGTGATTAATGTCATGGCATACTATTGGGATCCACCTTTTGCAAATATTAAGGAAATATTAGGATAATTTAAACCTTGGAAACCTTGGCTAATGTTTTGACCTTTTTTGATCATCATTGCACACCATATATTTTAATCAAATATCAATTATTTGACCTTGGATATCTTGCGGTATATACTATGGTTTTGGTCTTTGAATAATTATTGTTGACACCATAGTATTTCATTTTGATTAATCAAAACACACTTTGTTAGATCCCTTTTGATGTTATCTTTGTATGTACAAGATTTCATCTTTTGATTAATCATGGTGTTGTCATTTTATTTTTTAAGGCACTGTGGTTTTAGACCTTTAATAGGTCAATGCAAATGATTTGTTCAAATGATTGAGGATGGACCCCCTTGCATGATGACTCACCCCTTTGAATTGTGTCGATGATGTTGCTAACCTTAAGTTAGATATGTATTTTTTATGGTTTGACACGTTGGCACATCTATAAAATTTGGTCAAGTTATTAACAACTTTGGTTTGAAAGACTAATCACTTGATATTTTTCCTTTTGCAGATATGCCATTGATCTCTAACCATGGTAAGCCTAGGGGTTGCATTGAATTTGATGAGTTGATATTAACCGTAAATCATGATACTTTCATGCATCTGCATGGTTAATTAGTCAACCCTGGTTTGGTATGGTTGACCTTGGTATACAAAACTTAAATCAAACCCTAAATGATGATTCATTTATATCTGTTTGAAAATTAGGGTGAATCCCTATTAGATATTCTCTAGGACAACATCGTTTCTTTTATAAAGATCTCAACCTCCCCCTATGAGCTATTTTGGCTTGTCTTCTTGTATTTTTGAGCCACTTTACTATGTGATATTTGAGGAACTCTATGATATTCGAAATTCTAGTTCGGGAGCTTTCTGGTTAGATGACTTATTTGCATTTTTTAACAACGTCAACCTTTGAGCTCGAAAAATTATCCTGGGTACTCACCATTTCACGTTTTTCTCCTTCTAAGGGTGATTAATGATTTGAAACTATGGTAAGTTCGTGATATATTTTCATTTCATTATCCCTTTGTTTTTTGTATAATATTCTACAATTCCTCTGGTTTTATAGTTTAGCACATTTTTGAACAATCATTTCCATTAAGGCATGTGGTTTGGTGCAAGTTACTTAGTTTAAGTTCTGGGTATCATATTTCTTAGTTTATTTTCCCATTCTTTAATGGCTGTTTGAAATCTCTCCTAGTTTTCTCAAAATAAAATTATCTAGATTCTCTGGCTCCTAGGCAAAATTATCTACCATGATTCGCATCCTTGTTTTCTCAAAGATCTCTGTGTTACTCCATTTTACTCTATGATCTAAAAAATATCCATGTATTTTATTGAGTTGCTCCATTTCTTGTTGTTTGATCAATTTTAAGGTTGCGCTTTGTAAAAAACTTGGCTGCTACTGTGTTGTTTCTGGGCAATCATACATTTATTTAGGAAATGGAGTTGAGATTTCCTTGTTCTCACGATCTTGAGCTCTACACCCTGATATTTTTTGTTATTTCAAGGGTTTCAAGATTCTTACTCTATTGAATTTGGGTTTGTTGGGGTTAGGGATAACCACATGTAGTTACCATTTTTAGTCTTCACTGAAGTATGCTAGCTCAATATGATGTAATATATTATGAGCATTCACTATTCACAAAAGTAAGGTTTGATATTTGATATTTTTACTAGACGCCATTTATGAACCTGAGCTATGCATGGCCATATTTTCATGTTGAAACTCTATACTCTCTTGATGGTTATCATGTTGATGTAAATCGTAGCTCTCAATAATTGATCATTTGATTATATTGATTGCCTGGTATGAAACAACTGTGTAACTTGATTGTGGGTAAGAAATGTTGATGTCGAATCGCAACACCCTTGAATGTTTGCAACACGATGGGTTGAGACTCTCAGTGTGATTGTACAACATGGAGCTTTTCCCAAGTGTGGGACCTTGCGAAAACGGGAAAGCTCTCCGGATGAAGGCCGGTTCCTATTCCTCTGTTCAGATGCACACGTAGAAAATGTAGAGGGTTTACAAAAAACCTAATCTAACTTGCCAAGGAGACAGGGTAAGAAGATGCATAAAATAAAACCTAAACTAGCAGAGGTGATGCACCGAGGAATGAAGAACATATGTCTTGCCAATAAACACAGACCATTAAAATTTAATGCAAGATCATGCACAGATAGCCAGATTCACAGTGAAAGATCAGGGGGATGTAAATGCATATAGAGAGGGTTGAGAATCATCCACAGACATGCATTAATTTGCTCCAAAGATTGATACAACACACTACAAAATGCCAAGAGGCAAGGTTGCATTACAGTTTCAAATGGGAGGTTTTAACTCCACAAGTTCACCTGCCAAAGAGAAGAAGGGAGGGGAAAAACAAGAATGTCCAACCTTTAGAAAGAAGCCCCTCCTTACAATTTATAGGAAGAATGAGAGAGAAAAGAGAGAGGAATTCGAAATCTACCCCAACCACCTCCAGAATGCACTTAACTATCTCATTATGGTGGTAGGTGAGAACCCTAGCGAACCCAAAAAGTGGTGAACTGTATTTTGCATTTTATAGAATCCCTAGGTTAACTGTATTTTGAAAAGTCCAACCTTGTGCTAATCTGAGCTCCTTGTGAAAAGTTATGGCCATCTGAATACCTGGGTAAGGGTTTGCTTCCTGTCAGCGCTCAAAATGTTGCACCTCCTGAAGGTGCGCCTTGGCACATCCATGTGTTTGTCGACATCCATTTCTATGCGTCAAGAGTGCATCCTTTACCCTGTCAACACTCCGTGTCATGCGCCACTTCTGTGCACCTTGGGCGCACCGTTTTCCCTGTAGACATCCATTGCCGTGTGCCACTTCTGTGCACCTTGGGCACACCATTTGCCCTGTCGACATCCATTGTCATGTGCCACTTCTGTGTGCCTTGGGCGCACCGTTTGCCCTGTCGACATCCATTGTCGTGCACCACTTCTGTGTGCCTTGGGCGTGTCAAGGATTTGAGCTTCTTTGATTTCTCCATTCTCCTGCTTGTCTATATCTACCTAGGGGAAAGATATATACAACAATTTGGTGACTCAAAGGGATCACCTACCTGCTAGGTAGAAGATTAGTGGGCTTTTAGCAATCCATTGGGCATGGAGTCATAAGCAATAACCTGAAACCAACCTGATATCTGATCCTGAGCCTTATACCATAAATTCTTCTTCGAGATCATGCTGAACTGTAGAAATCCAACCTAGGAGCAAAAAAACCTGTGCCAAAGCACTTAGGGAAATAGAAACCTAACTACAACAAGACAATGTGCATACGCACTTAGATGAATTGAAATCTAGGCTAATATTTACAAGGGTAAATCTTTTTCCTTTTCAGTAGCAATGTTTAAGATAGATTCTGTTGACCGGAAACAGGAGTTCTTCTCCGTCCAATGTAGACAATTAGAAGGCATTGCTATTCTTACATCCCGTGACCATGTAGGGGCCACTCCAAATGGCATCAAACTTGGAATGCCTTCCTGGTTTTTCCCGATCTACATCCCATTTCAGAACTAGGTCCCCTTCCTGGAAGGTCCTTGCTCTTGCTTTCTTATCAAACCGTCTTTTCACTAAGGCCTGATCTTTCTTAATTGTTTGAACTGCATGTTCTCTAATTTCTACCAATTCCATCAACTCTGCATACCTAGCCTCCATTGGTTCAAACTCAGCCAACTCCAACTTCTTCATGAACTCCAATGCAGGAAGTTCTAATGATATAGGCAATACTGCCTCTTTTCCATAAACCAACTTGTAAGGGGAATTACCTGTAGATCTCTTTGGTGTTATTCTGTCAGCCCATATTGCTGATTTTAGCTTGGTATGCCATGTTCTTTGATTTTCATCCAGAGTCCTCCTGATGATTCTTAGCAAATTTTTGTTCATGGACTCTCCCTGTCCATTACCCTGTGGGTAATAATTTGAAGAGGTGCTCAAATAGATTCCATTCTTGATAGCCCATTTTGTAATCTTGGAACCTATAAATGCCAATGCATTATCTGATATGATAGTGGCCGACACACCAAACTTGGTCACTATTCCTTCATAAAAGTCTAGTATGTTAGACTCATTTGCTTCTTTGAGCGCTACTGATTCGGTCCACTTGGTGAAATAGTCCATTGCCGTGAGAATCCACTTGTGGCCTTGGCTTGAGTTTCGGTTGATGACCCCGATGAAGTCCAATCCCCATTGCATAAATGGTTGGTTAACCAAAATTGGGTGCAATGGAAGTGCTGCTAGTCTTTCTTTGCCTGTGAAGAGTGCACATTTCTTGCACTTTCTTATCCATGTATAGCAGTCACTGAAGACTGTTGGCCAATAATACCCTGCCTTCATTATCTTGAGAGCTGTTACTCATGGGGCGAAATGTCCTTCAGAATCTCTATCATGAAAATCTCGTAACACCCTTTTAATTTGATTTGTCCCAATGCACCTCAATAGAACTCCATTGATGTCTTTCTTAAACAAAACACCATCAACAAGCACATATGGAATGGCTTGTAATATGAAGTATCTCCTCTTTGCTTTTCTCATTTCTGGGGGGCATAGGCCTGTTTGTAGGAAGTGTATCACATTTTGAGTCCAACATGGAGTGGGCACATCATCATTTTCCTGTTCTTGATCATCCTGTAGTACCAAGACAACCTCTTTTTCATTACCTGCTTCAACTTTCTGACTCAAAGCTAGTTGTTCACATAGTCCCTTTCCACGTACTAGTTTGGTGACCTTGATCTCGATGTCATATTCCATGACATGAGTTATCCATCCTACATGTATCTCATTCAGATCCTTGTTTAGAAGGAAGTCCTTGACTCCCGCATGAGAGACCAATAATTGGATTTTGTTGTTTGAGACTAGGTGCTTGAATTTCTTTAAGCTCCTGATTACTACAAGGACATGCTTTTCAATGAAAGAGTACCTAGTTTTGTATTCCTCCAAGTCTTGACTGAAGAAAGCAACTAGTTGTTCTAATCCTCCTTTGTTTTGTTGTACCAGGATTGTAGAAATCGTGTCCCCACCACCAAAGGCATATAGCACGAAGTCCTTGGAGAAGTCTGGATTGACAAGAGTCGGAGCTTGAGATATAGCCTCCTTTATTGCCTCAAAACTTGCCTTACCTTCATATGTCCACTTAAATGCCATACTCTTCTTTAACATCAGTGTTATTGGCTTCACAAGAGCAGCAAAATTTGGAACAAATCTGCGGACAAAATTGATCCTTCCCAAGAAGCTTTGAAGAGCCTTCTTGTGACTTGGTAATGGCAATGCTCGAATTTCTTCAACTCTTTCTGGGTCAATCACCAACCCTTCCTTTGAAACAATATGGCCTAGAAGTTTTCCCTCGTGAGCCAAAAATATGTATTTTTTGGGATTCAATGATACCCCAAATCTTCTACATCTCTGAAATACTTGCCTCAAATGACAGAGGTGATCCACTGCATTTTTTGAGAATACAGTGATGTCGTCAAGATATATTAGAACTATTTTATTGATCAACCCCTTGAATGCCATATCCATTGCCCTTTGGAAGGTGGCCCCAGCATTTGATAGCCCAAATGGCATTTTCTTGTAGGCATAGGTCCCCCATTTGGTGGTGAAAGCCGTCTTGAATTGGTCATCTTCTTTCACCATCACCTGATTATACCCTGAGTAGCCATCTAGGAGAGAGAATCTCTCTGAACCGGATACTACTTGCAATATTTGTTCCATTGAAGGAAGTGAGTAATGGTCTTTGAGAGATGCCCTGTTTCGGTCTCGGAAATCCACACACAACCTGATTTCTTCACTCTTCTTCCTGACCGGAACCAAGTTTGTAACCCAGCTTGAGTGCTTGATTGGGAATATAATGCTTGCCTCTATTAGCTTATTTAGCTCTTTCTTCATTAGAGGTTCAATGTGAGGGTTGACTGGTCTCTGCTTCTGCCTGATGGGCTTAGCATTTGGATCCAATTCTATGGTATGTTGTGCCAAATTTGGATCAAATCCTCTTAAGTCTTCATAGCTCCAAGCGAAGACATCTAGAAATTCTTGGCAAAGTTGTATGAAATCTGATTTCTCCTGCTCAGTGGCCACTTTACCAATTTGAAGTGTTTTTCCTTCCCCAACCGGAATTGGCTCTGAATCTTCTCTCTTGACCTGTATGTTAGCCTTTTCCTTACAGAACTGGTCATTAGGGTTGAAGATAGACTCCAATGTTACTAAACCCTTAGGAAGTTTTTTTGTCCACAGCTGCACTACTTGATCCCCATACTGCTACTGTAATCTGTCCTGATTGCTAGCTGAGAATTCAGCCTCTTCATGTAAGAAATTGATGATTTGTTGATCATTCTCAAACACCTGCCAGCTTGTGTTATTATCTGGAACTCCTGGCCTCATAATCACATGGATATGTGGCTGTGTTTTTCCCCTTCTGATGTTGTCAACCACATCAAACGTTGCTCCAACCACTGTGAGCCTATCTGCGACTTCATTTTTATTCCTGGGTATGGACACAATGTTGAAAGCTTCGAAATCCTCAATGAGGTCCCATACCCTATTCTTGTAGCTCCTCAACAAGTCGTTCTTTTGTAGCATGTTGTTCCCTAACTTGGTTGACGATTAGCTCGCTATCTCCAAAGACCTGCAAGTTCCTTATGCCCCTTTTCCTGGCCCAATGAATTCTATGAATCAATGCTTCGTATTCAGCCGTGTTGTTTGAACAAGAAAACTGGAAACGAAAAGCTAAAAAATATTTGATGTCTTGTGGTGAAATCAACATTGCACCACCTCCAGCACCTTGTCTACTTCTTGAACCATCGAAAAATAATTTCCAAACTTTGTCTTCATCCTTTTGTTCAGGTTGAATGATGTCACGAATGGGTGAATTTTCTTCGTGTATACAATATACGCCCAATTCAGATTCTTCAATTTCCTTGTATGGGTCAAATTCATTACTCTTGTCTGCCCATTCATCCAAAGTTAAATCAGGAATTCCCTCGACCTTAGTACCTGTCTCTAGATCACTTGAACACTCCTCCTGATCAAAAGTCGAGTAATTTGCATTGATAGGATTTGGTACATGAGGCTCAATATGGAAATGGGAAATTGGTTCTGACCTGATTGTTGCTTTGGCTCCATACCTTGTCCTAAAAATCATGTGTGACCAATCTGCAGATAAATATCCACCGATTTTTGCAGTGAAGTCTCTTAATAGACACAACGCAAAGAGTGGCGGAAGGTCAATTACAGACACATCTTGTAGAACTGTAACATTAGGACAGGAATGTAGTGTTAGGCTTAACCCTTTGATGACCCCAACTGTTCCTATTGTTGTTCCATCTAGTTACACTACTCCTTTCCGCACTGGCTCATACTTCAGACCCAGTTGATCCGCTATTTTCTTTGGCATCACTGAACTACTTGCCCCTGAATCTATCATGCAGTTGTGTACCAAGTGGTTTCCAACAACCAATGACACATAGAATGGTGGAGGATTCAAATTTTTCCTTGTCTGGCCCCCATCATGTTGCACTGTATTAGTGAGAACTTTCTCATGTCCCTGGTTTGATACATTTGTGGCAGACCAATTAGCCATTGCAGCTTGCAATAAATCTCGTTGCCCTGGGATCGTAAGTGATTCCCACATGGAAATGTTCACATGTGTCTTCTTCATTTGATCGATGATGTTGAAGGGGGATGAATTGTCATTTTGCTATCCCTTGCTTGGCGCAACCTTTTCTGGAGCTTGAACAGGTGTATGTGTTGCTACAATAGGTACCTTAGGCTGATTTTGCACATTTGGAGATGCGTTTGGTCTACTGACCCCTTGTTGTGTAGGAGTGGACTGAGAAACAACTGGATCACATGGTTGTCCCTCTCCTATATTTCTCTTCTTTGACCGTGTGTTGGCAGCCACGCCTTGAAAAGGCTATTGGTTAACTCCACAAAAGTCTTCCGTTTGCCAATTGGCCAATGTGGTTTCTGTTGGAGGTCCTTCTTGTTGTGTTTGTTGCTGTTGATTCTCCTCCTGGCTTGGTTCTTGAGGAACACCAATGGTTTGCACCATCAAGGCCTGATTTAGTGCACCATTGAAACATGCTGACTGATTGTGAGGTAGATTGCAAGGGTAACACCAGTCATACTCCTGTGCCATGTTATTTTGTGTCAAGACCAAGGCTCTTGAGGACGTCGTTGCATTTGGATCATATGGTCGAAATGGCCTGGCAGCTTGAGGTTGTCCTTGGTTTTGGTTTTGATTTGTAGCCTGAGGTGGTGGTCTATTTTATTGGTATGGGGGCCTAGCTTGGTACTGTGCTTGAGGCTGATACGGTCTAGAACTTTGAGCTTGTTGTCTTTTGATAGTCACTAGCTCATTTCCAAGGTTTTGCAGTTGTTTCATGACCTCCTGCAATTCCTTTAAAGTATTTGAAGAAGTCGACGCCTCATTATTGCTTTGTTTTCTAGGAGTTGGAATGGGATTCAACTCTGGTGCTTGACTGGTTGTAGGATTTCCCATATCTAGATAGAGAGGCATTGGTGGCCTTGGTGCAAGCTTGCCAGCTTGGATCAATCATTTCTCTACTCTGATAGCTGTGTCGTAGGCCCCTGACAGCGTTGTCCCCCCATTGATTGGATCATCATGGCTATGTCTGAATTTATAGCCTTTAAGAAATAAAGGAATGCTCCTTCAGCGGTTGGTCTAAGGGCTATTGGAATCCTATCCCATGTCCGTTGGAATCTGAAGTTGAAATCTATTATTTGTTCGTTGGGAGCCCTTTTGATTGTTGTCAAATGTTCCAATAAAGATAAATTGTCCGCCCTCTCCCCAAATTGGCTGCAAAGAGCAGAACAAAGTTGGTTCCAATTCATAATAGACCCTGATGTAAGGCTCCTAAACCATTGTAAGGCCTTACCTTTGAAAGATGAAGCCAACAGCTTGACTGCAACATCCATTTCATTTATTTCGTGGATTGCACATGCATTAGCAATATCCTGGATGTGATCAATAGGAGTAGTATGATTTTCTCCTGTAAAATAGGGTATATTCTTTAGTGCTGCAACTGGAATTTGATTTTGAGCATTTATGGCAAGTGGACTACTGCTCGTGAAATTGACAAAGGGATTCGGTGGTAGATGTGCCATTATGATTGGCCTAAGAACCCTGGTCGATGCGAGAAAAGGCCTACCAGGTGGAGGTGTAGACAAAGTCCTGTTAGGTGGAGATGGTGATCTTTGTGGTCTTCTTCCTCTTCCTGGTGATAGTTGCAAGTGGACAAATAGCCCCTCTTCTCGATTATTAGACCTGGTTCGAATTCTTCTCATATTCCTGGGCAACTTGTGCTGCTACACCGCTGAATTCTATCCCCTTCAGAGTCACCAGATGTGTTAGAAAGTGAGCCTCAAAAGGCTAGATTCTACCAAGTTACACACCAAACCTGACAATATTTAAAAAATAGAATTTTGAAAGACCTGTATTTTTGATATTTTAGAGTTTAGAACTTGATTTGGAATGACAGTCCCGAAAATCCAAAAATGCTAGACTTCCGAAAACCTGAAAACCGAAAATAAAAAAACCATGAAATTTTGAAAGTCAAAATCTCAAAAATCTAAGAATACCCTTTTGAAGATTATTCCTCGATCTATCAACTGGTGAAATTTTGACTTGTTTCGAGCAAGTTAAGTCCTTGAAAATTGATTTCAAAGTTCAGCCCAGAAGGTGAAAATATGAAATTGTAAAACCTGCAATTTTTTAAGTCCAAATTTCTTGAAAGTTCCTTCAAATCTATGGAATGACCTCTTGGTCCCACCAGGCATGCCAAAAATGTTGATGTCAAATCGTAGCACCCCTGAATGTCTGCAACACAATGGGTTGAGACTCTTAGTGCGATTGCACAACATGGAGCTTTTCCCAAGTGTGGGACCTTGCGAAAACGGGAAAGCTCTTCGGATGAAGGCCGGTTCCTATTCCTCTATTCAGATGCACATGTAGAAAATGCAGAGGGTTTACAAAAAACCTAATCTAACTTGCCAAGGAGACAGGGTAAGAAGATGCATAAAATAAAACCTAAACTAGCAGAGGTGATGCACCGAGGAATGAAGAACATCTATCTTGCCAATAAACACAAACCATTAAAATGAAATGCAAGATCATGCACAGATAGCTAGATTCACAGTGAAAGATCAGGGGGATGCAAATGTATACAGAGAGTGTTGAGAATCATCCACAGACATGCATTAATTTGCTCCAAATATTGATACAGGACACTGTAAAATGCCAAGAGGCAAGGTTGCATTACAGTTTCAAATGGGAGGTTTTAACTCCATAAGTTCACCTGCCAAAGAGAAGAAGGGAGGGGAAAAACAAGAATTTCCAACCTTTAGAAAGAAGCCCCTCCTTACAATTTATAGGAAGAATGAGAGAGAAAAGAGAGAGGAATTCAAAATCTGCCCCAACCACCTCCAGAATGCACTTAACTATCTCATTATGGTGGTAGGTGAGAACCCTAGCAAACCCAAAAAGTGGCGAACTGTATTTTGCATTTTGAAGAATTTTTTCTCACCCAATTAAAGATATCTAGTCATAGTTGGACAGAGGACTTCGTAAGCTTTCTGAAAAGTCCAACCTTGTGTTAATCTGAGCTCCTTGTGAAAAGTTATGGCCATCTGAATACCTGGGTCAGGGTCTGCTTCCTGTCAGTGCTCAAAATGTTGCGCCTCCTAAAGGTGCGCCTTGGCGCATCCATGTGTGTGTCGACATCCATTTCTGTGCACCAAGGGCGCATCCTTTACCCTTTCAACACTCCGTGTCGTGCGCCACTTCTGTGTGCCTTGGGCACACCGTTTTCCCTGTCGACATCCATTGTCGTGCGCCACTTCTATGCGCCTTGGGCGCACCGTTTTCCTTGTCAACATCCATTGTCGTGCGCCACTTCTATGCGCCTTGGGCGTACCATTTTCCCTGTCGACATCCATTGTCATGTGCCACTTCTGTGCACCTTGGGCGTGTCAGGGATTTGAGCTTCTTTGATTTCTCCATTCTCCTGCTTGTCTATATCTACCTGGGGGAAAGATATATACAACAAGAACTAGCTGGTAGAATTCTATTTCTTACTTATACTTATGGAAAAACATTTAGTCTTGATACTTCCTTTTCATGGACAATATAGTTTCAGATTTTTCATTAGTTAGATTGAAGTCTTACTTGCATTATTGGAAGACTAACTGTATGAATTATTGTATTTCATGAAGTTTCATATGGCCTATACTTTCTAGTTGTGAGCTTCTTCTTTATTGGTGACTCTATTTGAGCTTTGAAATTTGCATTTTGTCATTGAAAAGTGAATCAAACTTTGAAAGGGAAGTTATCTCCTACATTTGATCTTCTGATTTCTAATAGAGTTACTTTAATCCCCCTGTATCTACTTATCATATTTACAGACTTGAGGCCATTTAATGTCATTCGACATAATTATAGATTCTTTTTCTTTTCACTCTACTATTATGGATGCCCTCCTGTAGAAAATATCACTTGTTCTAGAAGGATTTGAAGCACATGTTAATCAATATGATGAATTTTCAAAACTTATGATCTAAGAACCTTCAAAAAATGTAGTTTGTACTACATTAGGAACATGATTTGATGTTCATTTGATGTATGGATGTTTTGGGTGCATTAGCTTGAAAATCTTTTAATTCTAGGATGGATAGATCTTGAAATTGTTTCCTTAATAGCTATAGATTGAAATTTGACCCTTTGGTTCTTGATCTAACCATAATGATATGCATAGATGAAAGTGTTATTCATTCATTTTTAGCATTCTTTAGTTGCAACTATGTGATGGAAATAAATTTTCTGAAATCTTGATGCTTGGAGATGTATTAAAAATGTTTCATAATTTTAAAACATTTGTAATGTTGAAAAACTATTGTTCTCATGAAGTGATTTCCATTCATTATTATTCCTTGTACATTCTGATATTTCTATAATAGCTTCACTTTGACAATGCATTTCAAAATATGTGGAATTGTATCGTGTATTTCTTTGGCTGTAATTACACAGTATGTGTAACTTTCTTCATAAACTCATCATTGTATTTGAAAAGATACACATGTAGTTAATTTTTTTCATTTTGTAGCTCACAATACTCCTGAAAATATTGTTGATTCTAAAAGATATGTTGTTGTATGTTTACAAGTTGAAGCTTTAATATCTCTTTATCTGATGTTGAAGCTTGGATAACCTCTTATTTTGAATCTTCAATTTATGTATGGTAACATGAATTCCTTGATCATATGGTAGAGAATGTAGTAAGGTTATTTTATGGTGAGATAATACTTGACACTCCATTTTCTTATAGATGTTGACTTGCAAATTAGAAAGACTATTTTTTAAGTACATTTTTGTTCTTCTTTTAAAACCTCTCTTTCATAGATGATTGTTGAAGGATGAAACTCATTAAAGATGCTTAAAATAGTCGACTTTGAAAATCATTTCTTAGAATGAAAATCATAATGTAGACATTTTTGTTTTTTAGCTCTGACTGTGAGCACTCCTGACATGGTTAAGGTACTTACAAGGCACAAGGATTGATTCAATTTGGTGTTGAATACTTGAAACTCTGTAAAATATTCAGCAGTTGAGAAAGTCTTGCAAGCTGTAGCTTATCTACTTACTGTCATAATTCTTTATTTTTCCTATTTTGAGTAACTTTGGATGTTTAATATTTGAGTTTCCATTTTGCATACTCAGTTTCCAGTGGGCCTATCAAATAATATTGTATGCATTCAATTGTGCTTCATTGGTTTTCATTGATCTCTGTTTTGATTTAAAAATAAAAACACTGCCTTTGAAATTTAAAAAGAGGCACTAGTTAATTGAAAGTCTAAGGCTGCACTTTGTACTGCGGTACTATTGTAATTGATTGTACCCTACGTACTTGTTTCATTTATGAGCACTATACTTTCCTTTTTGCACTATAATCATTTTACAGAATATTTCTTCCTTCTAAGTTGCTACATGTACCTACACACTTAAAGAAATAGTTAGAAAATATTTAGGCTTTTTGGCCTCCCTTATTTTCCATAGTTTTATTTTCTCTTTCTTTTTTGAAATGATTTTTGGAATCATATGTGCTGGTGTAGAATATTGCACTTATCAATTATGTATCTGTATATGATGTACCTTATACTTATTCTTTTTAGAAATCCATTTGCATGTCGTTAGATAGTACAAGAGTACAGGTTTCACCCTGAGCTCAAAATATTGATGCCTTTCCTTTTCATTTTTAGGTACATTGTGACTATTAGGAGAGATGGGTAAAAGATGAAGCTGTAGCTGAAGTGAAGAAAACTAGAAGAGTGAAAGAGCATAAAGATAGACACAACAGACTTGTAATCAAGGTTGGAGGGGCAAGAAGAATGTAAGAAAACAAAGCAGGGGAAGATGCATCCACAAACTTGTATTTTATTGCTTCATGATATGCACAGTTCAATCTCTTACAAGATAAGGGCTTGGATCACCATGAAAGGAGTCCACTACAAGGGCTTGCAAAACATTGGCTTCAAAAATCAATTTTGATAGATCTTTGCTACAAGAAAAACTCCCCTTTACAATGAGCCCAACACTCCAATTTATAGAAAAAGAGAAGAGAGAGAGAAGGGGAAAATGGAAATCCCGAAATCTATCCTTCAACCACTTGTAAGATACATTAAATGGAGTGAAATGATTGTATGTTACTTGCAAAAGGCTCCCCATACTATCCCAAGTGCTATAGTAAAGAAAGAATGATGACCATGCCTCTTAATTACACTCCCAACTACCAAATAAAACACTGTCATGAACCCGTCCATGTTTTATCAAAAATACCCATCTATTTCTCATATAATATAGAATTTATTGATTACTGTGTATTGGGATTGGAGACACAATTCAAATGGTACCAATTTTATGTAATTTTTTTGAGAA
Organism: Taxus chinensis; assembly: GCA_019776745.2. Taxonomy (NCBI): domain Eukaryota; kingdom Viridiplantae; phylum Streptophyta; class Pinopsida; order Cupressales; family Taxaceae; genus Taxus; species Taxus chinensis. The sequence continues at coordinate 182,225,689 of CM034154.1, forward strand.
ATGCAAAAGTTATGACATCTTGAGTGGGAGCAGCTATTTTGGGTCTGACAGGCATTTTCTATCATTCGACGGGAATGAGAATTAACTATCTTGATATGGGAATGAGGTAGAGGACATCGTTCTCATTCCAGAAAGTCCAATTTTATGAAAATCTAAGCTCGGAGTCAAAAGTTATGGCCGTTAGAAGTTTCTGGAGTCAAACTTTGACTTTTCTCTTTGATTTGCGGGTATTGCAACAAAAATTGTCAACAAAAGGATGAGTAAGGAGGTTGAGAGAAGAAGATTTACATATCATTTTGAGAGAAAGAAAAATGATGAGATCTTAGAGGCAATAGAGGAAGGAAAAACTTAGACCATGATGGAAATATGAAGCAACCAAATATTTTGAAGGGAGAAAATAGTCATCAAAAGTGTGTCAAAACAATTTAAAGAGACAAAAGGATAAAAAACCATGGAGAGAGAAAACATAAGGAAGAATTAGAGGTCAAGAATGAAGAAGAAACCCTAACTTTTCAATATAATATTTCTTTGGATGTTCTATATTCAAGTTTTCCACTTGAAATAATGAAGGAACAGTCAAAGGAGAGATGATACTTAAAGAAAAAGTTACTATTTTTCAATTTTGAGCATGAAATGAACCAGAAAAAGAATAAGGAAGATGAAAAGGATATTTTTATAGTAAAAAATCATGAAATATCATCACATATTAAGATTTATCAGGTGTATAATCTCATAAAAATATGGATAACATCATATACAGCCATACAAACATCATTTTTATCAAGATTATGGTCATTCCAAAGGCTAAAGAGTTTGAGAGATCCATGGTATAGTTGAATAATATGGAACAAACATGGAACTCAGTTAAGGATCACTTTCACAAGCCCATGGTCAATTGGAAGCAAATAAATAATAATAAGATCAGCTTGCACACAAATACATCATGGGAAGACTTATCTTTCCCTTAGGAGTATGATGCAGGAATGTCACTCATGAGCCTAGTCTAGTCATGTCATGATTTTTTTTGTATTTTTAGAGTCCTTAGGAGTTTTAGGGGTCATTTGAAGTGGTTTAGTTGGGATCAAAAGGATGAAAATTCAAATTTGGCATTTTCTCCCCTTTTTTAGAATTGAAATTTTGAACAAAGTTTTAGCCTATTTTTACTTTCTAGGAAGGTGTAGGAGTCTTAAAAGCTAATTAAAGCACATTAATATTTTTTTAGTCCATATGAGTCATTGTATAATCTTCTTGAGGTTTTTTTATTCATATAGTGATGCATAACATTATCAAACACAACCATTTCACTGAGTTACAATCAAGAAAATATCAACAACCTGTCAAAACATAAAATTTAGTTCACTTTTTCAAGTCAAGAAACCTTCACAAAACATGCAATTTTTTGGATTAAATGTCCAAATTATCTCATGAAAATATTTCATCATGTTTATTATGCCTACAACAATCTATTTCAACCATTAAACTTTCTCAAATAAACTAAACTCTTCTTTTTTCTCAAAATTGTCATTTCAGACTTCTTAAGGGCATGCTCCTAATGAGTTATAGGTTCGAAAAATATACAAGTCTTCAAAATAAAATAATATCATTTTTTAAAACCCTTTTTCAACCTCTAATTTTGTGCTAAATTGTTTGTCTCAAATACTATTACAAGTACTGATACCTTCACAATCTCCTCTACTAGACATATTCTCCCTTACTAGCCCTGCCTATCTTATTTTTCACACTTAAATATTGATTATTGAAATAATTTTACAAATTAAAATAATTCTTAGAAACCCATTTATAATTTATTCTTGTGTAAACACATTTAGGGTAGGTTTCTTTGCAAAATTTCTCAAAATTTCCAATTTCTAGGCTCTAATTTAGGTTTATTTTCACAAGCACATAACTGCAGACCTACTAGTAAGATCCTTGGTCACTTAGTTTTATTATAAACCTTGTATCCTTAAAAAAAATCCCCCACAATCCCTAGGTTCTATGCAAAAAATTTAAGGCCTTACATCAAATGTTTGAGGCTTAATTCTTCAAATTAGAAACTTTCTCTTCCTTCAACCCATAGAGTTGTCCTTCTAAACTAAATTTATTTTCTAATAGCTGATAAATACTCAGGGAATACTTCTTATATATGTATTTTTTTCCAAATTAGATGAATGTTTCCAAGTTATAGAGTTATATTTGACTGCATGACACTTCTTTCTTTAGAATCTTGTTTGCAAAATAGGCTTAGAATTATCACCTATAGGTTAGTCCTAAGACTGTCAACATTATCTTAGCATTTGAAACCTTTCAAGGTAAAATTATTTTGTGATATCATATAAGAATTGGTATATATGATTACTTCAAATCCTTGATGTTGGAGGATATTGTTTAGTTCTCCCTTCAACCAATATGCAAGTTTAGTTATTAGGCCTCCAATATCAATACCTACAGGCTTGGTATAGACTATTATCAAAATTTTCTATGTAGAGGTTCTTGGATACTGAAATATTTGACCATTACTTAATAACACCTTTAAATATGGTTTCTTCATAGTATTGAAGCTTGATTCATCTAGAAATCCCGTCCAACACCAATACAAATAAACCCTTAAAATTCAACTTCCACCCATAAGCAGGGTATAAAATGTCAATATTATCTATCATTTAGGAGATTTACAAAGCATAATTTTTTTTGAATATTATCAAATATTATGACTATATATTTTTCTCAATATTTTAGTTCTTGAAAAAAACCCTAAGGCTTCAAAATATCATTCCCCTATAAACCCTCACTAGGGTTTCTAGCCTGCATGAATTGTCAAAATTTGCTATAAAATGAAAAATATTCAAACTCAAACCCTCAATCTTATCTCACAGCTCCTTCATAATCATATTAATAAGTTTTTTTCTAGCAGTAGGTGATAATCATCCCTCTACCCTGATATTATTTCTCAACAACCACTATCTTTTTTTAGCAAAAATAGAGTCTTAGCTCATGTAAACCCTAAAATATATTTAAACTTCATGAAATTGTATTTCAAAGAATATAATTTCCTTTAAATGGATGAATTCCTCTTTAAAATGTGTCTAACTAATCAGTAAAGGAAATTAAACATCAATTTACAAAGTGAATCTTCCCTTGTTTGTGTAAACTATGAAAACTGAGTCATACCTTGTGATGTGATTTCTTCAAAGTGTTGATTCTTCCATATTGAAAGGATCCAATATAATTCCAAAAATGATTACAAAGACATAAACTAAGTTTACAAACCACATATATTAAAGAGCTCAAATATCATTCGCTAAGAAGACATGCTTTACAACACAAATATTTCAATATATACATATTTTATTAAAAATATTATTACTCTCAGGATCCTTCCACAAGGCTATTCATCTTATTTTTATATCATTTACTTAAAAAAGGAGAGTAATCAACTAAATATTTATGAATTATACCCTAAATAACTTCCTGCAATATGTCAAGAAATCTAACCCTTAGAATAAGAGAGTTTTATCCTTTAAATACATGTTTTTCTCCTTTTCACACTTATTAGGAGTCTTAGAGAACATGATTTCCCTTAACATTTATCCCCTTCATAATTAATACAAATAATACATCATAAACAATCCTACAATGGCTTAGAGTATCTGACAATTTAAAAATACTACTTATGGAGGGAAGATACATCATTTGAATTTTTAAAATCGAGACTCCCTTACCCAACATGTCAGGAGTTCTAATGAACTATAATGACTTCTAGAGATCTTTCACACCAAATAATTTACTTATCAAACCAAAATTTATTAATCACTCCAAAATTTTCACCTTGGAGAGATGCTCCTGCATCATATAGCCTTTCGAAACTTACTTAAACTCCTCTATTTAAAATGGTAACCTTCAATATAACCTTTTGAAGTAACGAAAGATGTTATTTATATGGGAATATTCAAAAAAAGGAGGTTGATATATTTATTTTTAATAGTTTTTTATTAATCATTCAAATGAGAGAAGGTACAAGGGACCTTTAAGAAGAATGCAAAGTATTTTTATATGCAAAGAAAGATGGTAAAGTTCCATTTTCCATGTTTATCATTGTGGAAGCTTGGAATGCATGTGTTCAATACTATTAAATGACATTGTGGGATTAATTTAAATATTCTTTAGAGTGTATGAACTATTTTACTTGTGATTAATGTGTTAGGAAAAAAATGAACACTCTAGTCTATTGTATCTTAGAACAATACAACATAAGCTTTATCAAATGAATGGTAGTTTTAGAGAAGAAAGGTTGGTATATTGGAGATATGAAATGAACAAAGTTTAGAGAGTGATTTTTAGAAGGGTCATCGTACGTGCACAGAACTCTCAGAGTCATGTAAAGTAACCGTTTGACCATTATTTTGATGTATATGTTTTTTTACTGATTGGTGTTACCATATTTTAGAGGGGAGAGCAATTAAAGATTTAGTCATGATAAAATTTTAAAGTTAGAAAAGACCTTTTTGTCATAATATTAAGGTCCTAAAGGATTTCACAAAAATATTTAATCTTATTTCAAGCATTAAATATTGATATAACTTATTTGGTGAGGAAAATCCTATTCGCGGGTTAACCTTGAAACACTCCCTAGGGTTGTGAAACAAATTCATTTGATGATCTTAGACTTTAATTCATTAAACTCTTAAATAGATATAATCATTGATACTTTATAAAAAATTATAAATAATTTTGCATGGGCAATCTCTCAAATGGAAAAAATTATTGACAATCCATAACTTAGTCCTGTAACAATCGAATCAGACCTAATGGAAGACCAAAATTAAGATTTTTGGGGAAATATTTCTAAAGAATGATATATGAAACTTTTAAATAGTGAAACTTTGTCAAAATGGGTAGTCAAAATGGTCAATTTCATGTTTTTTGAGTCGTTCCTCCAAAAGATATGTTAAAACTTCACTTAAGACAGGGCTAGAAGGGAAGAGTTAAGCCTAGAAGAAGAAGGGACTACCTTGGGATTTGAGGAAAACCATATAACCCACATCTAGATAAGGGAAAAAGGTACAAAAAAAAGTTTATAACTTTTTATGGGACCTTGTGGATTTTTCTATCCACAAAATCACCTCAAACATTGCTCTTAAGACGCCTAAGGGGCAATTTTTGCAAAGGGGGGTTAAATTTTAAATTTCATGTGATTCCAACTAACTTGATGATGGTGGTGGCATAATAGGAGGTTAATATTCATGTTCAAATCTTTTATTAACCTATTTTTAGCATTTGAGGTCAAAATTGCATTTTTTAAGGAATACTAGCCTTGAGAAAAGTGTGAATTTGTAAGCCTTAAGATCTGAATTGAATTGAGTTGATTATTCTAGAAAAAATTTTTGGTTGATAAATTTATATTCTCTACATCAAAAGTCCCTGCAATTGAAGAGAATACATGACATCACTATCCTTGGGTACATTCCCATGAATCTAAAAACTAAATAGTTAGTTGTTTACATCCCATATCTATTTGACAGTCGTGATTCCTTAAATTTCAGAGGAAAAAACACCAATGGGTAAGGAACACATTATCAGATTATACAATACCATTTTTTCTATGGTAAAGTTATAATTATATTTCAAAATTATCTACACCATGTAGTTGATTTGAAAAGTTACTCTTCTATTTGTCATCTCTTCCTTCATTGTGTAGGTAAGGAACTCATCGACTTGGATTATAAATTTTTATTTTTGGTGAAAATATATTTTCTCTATTTCTGATGATTATCTATAAGATTTCGATTACATCTGCATTATTTTAATGTTAAATTTGTCAAGGTTTATTTACTATATGTATGCATTTGGATAGTCTTATTGATGTATATTTTTTTTGGTTTTTTAGGATGTACACAATTTTGATTATAAAAATACCTTCTATGTTTTAAAATACCTTGAGAAATAAGACTTTCAAAATTAACCGCAATTCCATTTACAATCGTCGTTAACAAGCATTGGAAAACAATATATGTATATATAATCGTGCATGCATATAAGGTATCCTTTGCATAGTTATTTGTACTTGTTTTTCACTTTTTTATGGTGTTCATATAGAGAAATGTGATTAGATCAAAATTATTTTAAAGTCATATATCTCTAGTATTATTGACTCTATGTATGTATAAAGATAGATGCTTTGATGAATAGTTGCTTTCATTTTTTGGGGTCTCAATAATGGTAATTAATTATGTAACATTGTGATAAAATACTATAGTTGAGAGCATTTGGACTTACCAATTGCATTACATGGCCTTGAAACCCTATAAACCTTAATTTAATCCAATTATTGAAACATTTTCAATCAAATCAGTTTGGATTAGAATGCCGCATTTACAAATCAAAATTCCTCACTTCCATTGGAAATGCATTGGGAAAATTCTTGAATGTTTATTCAGATACCACAGGCCACATCCACATAACTTATTCCTAGATCCTTTATGAACTAGAATTGTAAATGAAAATTCCTAACAATATTGAGCTTAAAGTTGAGGACATGATGCAGACACAATCCCTTTTTTATGAAGGGTTACCATTCATATGAAGAAGGTGCTTCACATTGGGTCATATTTTTGTAGATTTTCATTTGGCGAGACAAAGTAATAGGAGAAAAACATGGTGGAAAGGTTCCCCCCTATTCCATTTTGTGATAAATTATAATTCAAATGGAGATACTTATTCAAATTATGAATTGGAGGAATGTATACCTGAAACTCTAATAAGATAACTTGTAGCTACATCTAAGTCACTAAATATTAGTGAAGTGACTAAAGAGAATGTTCCTCTTGCATCTCCTCTAAATGTTAACTCCTCTCAGTCAAATGAATCTATCGAAGTTATTCCTCATGTTAAGGACCTCTTGAATGAGTGGAAAGTTGTACATAACAATAAAAATAGATATTCTAGAAAGACCACTTCTACTTTATAAATGAATATCAGGTATGTTACCTAATTGTCTCTTTGTAGATGGATTTTTCGTTGGATTGTTTTGGTTCTCTTTATGTAGTGAGGAAACTATTTCTCTCTTAATTATGTTTGTGTTTTTGGTTTTATCTAGGATTTCATGGATTTTTGTTCATGGTGGGGTCCTATTCAAAAACCCCCCCTTTCCCCTTATCTAAAAAATTAAATTAATTTAAATTCATATTTCTCAAGTATTATTCAAACATTTCAATTATTCTGATCTTTGATTTTTAAAAATAAGATCATTCAATATAATTCATGGGTTTAAATTATCATAATGTCTCAAACATTTGAGGTAATTTGAGGGAAAACATGTTATAGATTGTTTTAATGTATTAAACATTTTGGGAGTTTGAGGGAACAACACCAATTTTTAAATTAATATTTATTTCATTGTATTTAGACAACCTTATTGATTTATATTTATTTTGTTATTTTTTGGTTCTACAGTATGGTGATTATCTATATAAATGTGATTATATTTACATTATTTTAAAGTACTACTTAATTATTATTTCTCATTTATTATTTAAGCATTTTAATTATTTTTATCTTCATTTTTAAAAACAATAACATCATTCAACAATTGTTTAGTTGTTCCATGCATTATCTTGAGATAAGAGTTTGATTATCTCATGCCCATACAAAATAAAAACCATACATTTTCCTCACGTGCAAGGGGTTAGATCTGTGAGAAGAATCCATAAACATTCAAGGATATTTTTAAAATCATTTTATATAGATTTATTTTGAGTGGTTGCGTGGAAATTATTGATGTGAAAAGTTGTTTTCTAATAATAATATATTTTAAATACATTAACTAACTTATTCAAAAAATTTAGAGATGCGGGGTCATCATCAAAAGATCTTAAAAGTGCATATTATTATTTATTCATGGTCATAGAGGTCAAATTAAGTGTGTTAGAGTGTCTTGAGGTCATGAGGAGTCTTATATGGTCAAGTAATTGAAATTTAAAATATGTCATTTCCCTCATTTTTGTAATTCAAATTTCTAAGAATGTAACAAAGAAAAATATGGCTTGACAAAGATTTAAAAGGAATTTTTAATGAATGGAATGGTGGTACAGGTATCTACATGTGATGAACTATGTCCTAGGATTGAATGAGTTGGTAAATTTTCACAATATGTTGTAAAATGACTCATTATGTTGTGAATTGACATCTTGAGTGAGTAAATTTTGTTAGGGTTTAATAACAAAGGTATAATGAGAATAAAACTCAAAAGATGAGGAGTAAATGAAAAGGATCTGTCAAGGAGAATGTAAGAGAAAGTTAATGAGAAACATAGGGAATAACTGAAAATTTTGAGGACCATAAGTTTTGTCTGAAGGAGCAATGTAATGTTGAAAAAAAGAGACATTTTAAAGATAAAATGTTATTTTGTTGATGGAAAAGTTTGAATCCCTATTTCCACAAGTTTATTCAAAGGATGGAAGGTTTTTTATGATGTTTGCATGATAAAATAAATATGCATGTAATTAATTTAGTTGGTGAAATCAAATAGGAAAAGCTAATACCCTGCTCTGGCATTTATAGGAGCAATTTGAATGTATATGGTATGTAAGGTTGATGAAAGATTTTATAATGGAATGTTGATGAATTTTTTATTGATTCCATTGTAAATGAATAGTATATCAGGTCTATACACATTATAATCCCTTGAGGAGGCTCATACTCTCTTTTGTTGAATAAGTGATTTGTGAATTCGCTATACTATCACCTATAGGTCGGGTAAGTTAGAATCAAGTTTCTTTGAAGGTTTAATGGGTTATTTCCTTCAACTATCAAATTTATCACATTCAGGGGGGAAATATACTTGAGGATTAACTTTCAAGCCTTGATAACAACTAGAAAGGAAGTTATCTGGGTTTGAGTATTACCTGGTCCATATAGACTCACAGTAAGGGTTTGGTGCTAATTAAGAGTTTAGTGTCTTCATACATTGAAATAACATTCCAAAATTGGTGAAACAATTCTTGAGAAACCCTTGAAATATATTTTGGAAGAATTTTTTAATGAAAGAGATCAAAAACTCATTTTTTCATAACAATTTGTTCCCCAGAGATCTGGTACAATTCAAGATGTAATTGGTAAGGTCACAATAGTAAGGAAATAAATTTTATAATTTGAGAATGTCAATGAAATTTTATGGATCAACCTAATATGTAAACGGGTATCTAAGAATTTTTTTAGTTTTTTTTAAATATTAGGAGAAAATAATGTATGACCTAACATTCATGGTCGTAAGGTTAGTACAGGTTGTAGAGATAGTAGATTTCAAGAAGTGATTGAGAGGAAAGTATGAGGAATTTTCCTATGAAAATTACCCCACACATTAATGTCCAAAAAGGTACTTAGAAATATGCTTACTTTCTTTGGAGACCTTTATATTGTTCTAACCATAAACCATGCAAGGTTATTTCCGCAGGAGCATAGATAGGACAATTTGAGGGTAACGAGGAAAATTTTGATGATTTAATTTATTTCAAGGAGTTTGATAATTTACCCCACACATTAAGGTCCAAAAAGGTACTTAGAAATATGCTTACTTTATTTGGAGACCTTGTATATTGCTCTAACCATAAACCATGCAAGGTTATTGCCTTAGGAGCATAGATAGGACAATTTGAGGGTAACGAGGAAAATTTTGATGAAGTTATTTATTTCAAGGAGTTTGATAATTTTTTAACATTGCTTTGAGTTTTGGAACAAGGTATATGTATTGAAAAATATCAATGAAGGATAAAAGTCTAAAAATTACTTCATTTTAAATAACATCATTGAGAGCTAGTGAGAGATAAATGAAGGAAGGTAAGGGTCATTTATTTTTCTTGTAAATGGATAGTATTGAAAGATTATTTGGCATTGAAATAAGGTGTTTATGATAGGGTACATTTTTAGTGGGCATGTTATTTCATTAAAGGGATAATTTTCGTGGTTAAGACATTTATGCCATTTTGAAAAGATCTTCACAAGAGAGCACCTAGGGTGAATGAATTATTTTTTTGTTCTTATCAAGATGAGTGCATTGAATATATATTGAAATTTATATCATATTAGTATCCAAGCCTTTTCAAATCATAATTTTTTTAAAAAATTTCTAACATGTATTTGTGCAAGGTGGTTGTGAAGTTTGTGTGATAATTGGTTGAGAAAGCAAGAAGGAAATAGATGAGGAAGAGATAGTGAAAATGTTGGCAATGTTGTTAAGCCAAAAAAAGAAGCATAATGAGAGATAAATAAAGACAAAATAAGCCAATAGGAAAGAGGAAGAAAGAAGACAAGAAAAGTGGGTTTAACAAGAGTTGAGATAATTTTAAACGGATGCAGAGAAGCTTGGAGAATTTATGAAAAATGAGAGCATGATTAAATAAGACATTGAAGTTGGATTTTTGACGAGAAGAAAGGTTAAATGGCATATAGAGCTACTTTTGAAGAAAAAACAGAGATTGTAGCTGAGAGAGGTAATCAAAAAAGAGGAGAATAAGCTGAGGCAAACAAAGAATAATGAAAGAAAGAAAAGGGAAGAGGTCATTTAATAAGGGAATGAAAGGAAAAGTCATGTTAGGATCTTTAAACAAATCAAGGATCATAGATATGTAATGCCTAAATGGCCTCATAAACCATCAGTGGAGATAGAGGATTTCAATCCAAAGCAAGTGGTGATAATTAAAATTAAAAGGATAAGTGGTCAAGAACAAGGAAAGAAGAAAAAATAAAGATTATTGAGAAAATAATCAATGCACAAACAACAAAAATGTTTATGGAAAATTAAGAATATAAGTGTGGTAAAATAAAAAGAGAATGGAATGATTAAAGAAGATGAAGAAATCTTGGAAACCAAGAAGGTACAAGAGGTTGAAGAAGAAACACATACATGGGATTATGAAAAGGTAAGAAAATTAGATTCAAATTTCACTTGTTTGCTAGCTAATATTGATACTTATTTTGGTGAATTCCTTGAAATTATAGAAAATGAATCACCTAGTGCATTCGAGAAGTAAGAAATGGATAAGCATGAGTTTATTAATTTCATTTCATATGTTGATCATGATGGTAAAAAAGGATTTGATGAATTTATCATAGGTGAAATGGATGATCTTTTGCAAGATTATATATATATATATATATATATATATATATATATATATATATATATATATATCATCAAGAAAGAAAGAGTGAAGGAATAACTGAGAGAAGAATTATTTCTTGGGAAAAAATGATCTAAAATAGAGAAAAGAAGGTACATGTATCGAGTTAGCATAAGATATAATGGTTATCAAGAAAGAAAAATAAGAAGATGGGCATTTTTTGGTCCTTCCGAGCACAATGTATGTTTAAAACATGATGGGCATGAGCTATACAGGGATAAATAATATGAAAAACATGAAGAACAATGTATGTTTGTTGTTGTGTTCTTTTTTTATGTAGGTACGTTTGATGCAAGCTTGAGGATGAAGAATATGAAGCAAATTTGAAGCACATGAAAGTATGAAGACCAAAATATGGGATCTAGGTAGTTTTATAGAAATAAAAGACAGTAGGAGTGAATAACGAAGAGCAAGAACATGCAAGGATGACGTAGATTTAGTTGGAGATACAACCATATAAAAAAGGTACATGGTTAATTTTCTCCACCTTAGGGGTACGATGCAGGGGAATCATAAAAGAACTTCAACAGTTTGAATTCCTCTTTATTCAAGGTTATGGAGGAATAAATTTAGTGTTTTAGAGTGTGTTGAGGTCTTGATAAGGAGCTTTAGGTGGTCAAGTAATTCAAATTTCAGATGTGTCTTTTCCCTCCATTTTGGAATTCACATTTCTAAGCATGTAAAAGATAAAAATATGGCTTGTTAAGGAGGTGAAAGTAAGTTTTAATTAATGGAAGGTTGGTACATGTATCTAGGCTTGATTAATAGAGTCCTAGGATTAAATGAGTTAGTAAATGTTCACAATATGTTATAAAATACCTCAATGTTGTGAATGGGAATCTTGAGTGAGGAAATTTACTTAAGGTTTAGTAACAAAGGTATAATGGGATTAGAAATAGAAGGAGGTGGATTAAGTTAAGATGATATCTCGAGGATAATGTAAGATAAGGAAGAGAAGAAAAAAAGGGAAAGAGGGAAAGTTATGAGGACACTGTGTTTTTATATGAAAGGGTAGTAACGTCGATAAAGAAGAGAAGGTTTTAGATAAAATGTCATTACGTTGATGGAAAAGTTTGAATCCATGTTTCCATGAGTTTATTCAAAGTATGTAATTTTTTTTATGATGTTTGCATTATAAAATAACTCTACTTGTGATTAATTTAGTTAATGACATCAAATAGAAAAAGTTAACACCATTTTATGGCATTTAGAGGATCAAGTTGACTCTATATGGTATGTAAGGTTTATGCAAGATTTTATAATGAAATGTTGATTTGTTTCTTGAATGATTTCATTGTAATTGAATACTATATCGGATAGATATTTCAATCCCTTAGGGAGGATCATACCCTATTTTGTTGAAGATGTGCTTTGTGAGTTGGCTCTATTGTCACTTACAGGATGGGTAGTGAGAATCAAGTGTCTTTCAAGGTTGAATGTGTTATTTCATTCTAGTCATAAATTGATCACATTAAAGAGGATGAAACAGACTTGGGATGAAATTTCAATCCTTAAGAATAACTAGAAAGTAAGTAATAAGGGTTTAAGTATTACCAGGTCCAGATAGACTTTCCATTAGGGTTTTGTGCTAAAAAAGAGTTTAGTGTCTTCATACATTGAAATAAATTTGATGCTTGGTCAAAAAATTCTTGAGAAACTCCTAAAATATAATTTGGAACAATTTTTTCATGAAAGATCCTAAAACCTCACTTTTTCATAATAGTTTATTCACTACAGCTTTCCTATAGTTCAAGACCTAATTGGTAAGGTTACATTGGTAAGGAAATGGTTTTTCTACTTCGAGAAATTAAATGGAATTTTTTTCATCAACATAAAAATAAAATGGGTATCTGAAAAAACTCTTAGTTTGTTTTATATCTTTGGATAACAAAATTTATGCCTTAAATTACATGGTGGTAGGGCAAGTAGAGGTTATAGAACTAGTAGAGTTCAAGAAGTGATTGAGAGAAGAGTATAAGGAATTGGTATATGACAATTACCCCATTCTTAAGGGACAAGAATGGTATGGAACTATAAATTTTTTTTTGGAGATCATCAAGATTGCTCCAACCATGAACCATGCAAGGTCACTACCTTAAGAGCTTAGATATGATAGTTTGAGGGTAAGAGAAGAAATTTGTTAATTTTTTTGATTTCAAAGAGTTTTATCATTTGATTGAGTTTTGGAAAAGATTATATTAATTGAAAAAGGTTAGGGAAGGCTAAAAGTATAACAATTACTTAATTTGGGATAATATTGTTGAGAGTTAGTGTGATATAGATGAAGGACGGTAAGGGTAATTGATGTTTTCATGTAAATGAAACATCTTGAAAGTTTTGTTGGCATTGAAATAAGGTCTATGAGATAGGGTAAATTGTTAGTGGGCAAGTTATTGCGTTAAAAGGAAAAAATTTCATGGTTGATACATTTATAACGTTTTGAAAAGATATTCAAAACATAGCACATAAGGTGATCAAAGTGTTTTGTTGTTTTTATCATCACGAGTGCATTGAATAGAGAATGAAATCTACATCATATAGGAACATACAGAGATAAAAATAATTGACATGCTTGAATAGTAGGTTAGAACTAACCATAACACATTGCAATCAAGATGAAGAAGGAAAAACTACTATGAATGAATAAATCATACTTATTAGCACTAAATGAACTTCTTAGGATTTTGAAGGACTGTACGAAGGTCAAAATAATTGCAGTGTTTGAAAAATAATTAGAAATATGAAGTTCATATTTAAATGTTAATCCATATTGTTGGTGCTCAAAATAGTCTCGCCCCATTTGTGCCTTTGAAAAACTTACTGATTTACGGCCTCTGTCATTTTCTCCTTCCCCGTGTTGTGCCTGGTTGATCCTTGTGGCCATTTTTAATTGGTTCATGGGTTGTAAATCTCTTAGGGGTCTGTATTTTGAGTCTCCCGTGCTCTGTTCAATTAGAAACTCAGTTTCCCCCATGTTTTCTGTTCTCCACAGTCGGGATTCATCTTCCCTATCTTTTCTGCCCTAAGTACTTGAAGAAGAATGAATTGATGTGTCCTTGAGGAATGTATTTGAGCCTTGTAACATTCCTAAACTTTCTATCCTTGAAGAAAATTTCATTCCCTAGCTGAAATAATCATTTTTCTATTTTTATGGTTTCACGGGTGTTTCTCCTAGTCAAATTTGCATCCTAGCATCGGCAGGGGATGTGGCCTCTTTTTTTTGGACGCGGCTCAGTTGGATACTTATAAAAATTCATAAAAAGACTCAACTCAAAATTTGTCCACGTGGAGGCACGATGCTCATTTGAAGATCTGCTTTTGGGTTTTTTCTTGGAGTAGTGCTAGGAGGACATGTGGAGGCTTCCACTGCTTGGCCCGGACTTAGAAAAATTTTTTCAGTTGGAGCAGTTTGGTTAAACGGGACACGTGGCGAGCTTGTGCTCATTTAGGGTCTCCAATTTAGACACCATCTTGAAGTTGCGTCATGGAGACACGTGGAGGAACCACACATGTTTGGGGAGTAGCCCTTGAGTTTCATTCTAAAGAAGTGCCAGGCTGACATGTGGAGGCCTCCACTCACTTTGCATTTTACTTAGACTTTTCAATGGCCAAAAGGAGACTGCCTTAGAGCATGACACATGGCACCTTCCACTGAGCTTCAAGCATTCAGGAAAACCTTGTCAGAATAGGACACGTGGAAATCCTGGGCTCATTCAAGGTATCAAATTTTTGGGACCACCTCAAGCTGTGCCAATGTGACACATGGTAGTTTGAAAAGTCAAAGAGGCGGGCCATCGAAGGAAACTTGGATTTTTTTCCCCTTAAGGATTAAAATTTCAAAATGGCCCGCAAGCCCGATGAAGGAAAAAGGTCAATGTTTTTCCTCGGTCAATGGCGGAGGTGTGGGCTCTCGGGGGAAATTTGGAAAAATTTCCTTTTGGGAAAAAGGGGTCAAAAGTAAAAAAGGAAGCATGGGTCTGCTCGAATCATATTGGGACACGTGTCAGGCTCGTTCCCAAGGGTGGAGCTGCAGGGAAAATTTGGAAAATTTTCCCTTTTCCAAAAAGAGAGTAAAATGGTAGAATTTGAGCGTGGTTCCACTCCAATCATATTTGGGCACGTGTTAGGCTCATTTTCCAAGGGCGAAGGTGTGGAGAAAAATGGAAATTTTTTCCATTTTTTCAAAAGGTTGTAAAAATTCAGAGGAAGCCCCTGGGTCTATTCTAGAGTTTGAATCTGCCACGTGGATGGCTCAAATTCAAAGT
Source organism: Taxus chinensis (assembly GCA_019776745.2). Lineage (NCBI taxonomy): Eukaryota > Viridiplantae > Streptophyta > Pinopsida > Cupressales > Taxaceae > Taxus > Taxus chinensis. The sequence goes on from CM034154.1 coordinate 182,241,128, forward strand.
AAAGATCAACGAATGTTGTGAGTCTAAATCTGATTTTCCCCCTTTTTTCTCTGAAACACGTCTAGAAGTGCAAGTCTCCATGATTTCTTGGTCTTTTCTACATGCCAAGCAGAGAAGGAAGTTAATGTTGATATCTAAAGTTTGGTGGGAAGATCTGGAGGACGTCTTTCACCATTAAAATGGTCTGACTTTCGTGCCTGATCGGATGTTCCATTTTTTCCTCTCCCGAGCATGCAAGGGGCTAGATTTGACAGATTAGGGGTGGAAGTGGTTGGAAAATTGAAGGAAGAGTGATCTACCAGAGCAAGGAGTTGAATGCGGGAGGCATTCGATGAAATCTACTACCTCAAGCACCTAGAGACTTCTTGCAGATTTGATTCTGAGAATCACGAAAGAATCATGGTGAGCACTGGTGCATTTAATGTTTTTGTCTTTTGGGGAGAGGGGACTCTATTGTAAATGCTATAAATGGCACAAATTTTTCATGCAAATGGTTGGGAGTTGTTGGAGTGTGAGGGGTCTGGACTGATTTTTCTAATCGAAAGCTTGATAGAGCCCATCCCTTTTGAGAAACCATTCAAGAAGCTTGTATATCTCTTTTGTATTAAAATATGATCATGTCAAGGTGGTTGCAAGTGTACAACCATTGACAAGCTCTGAGACTATTCTAGAAACTTTCCCCTGCTAATAGATTTAATCGAATTCGAGTTATTTCTGTGTTGTCTTGAGTAAAATGTGTTGATTTTACTTTTGAATGTATGCAAATAGTTTTTCTTGTTTCTGTTGCAATCTTGTGTTGAAATCTGATTCAATCACATAGGCCTCAATCCTTATGACAGTTTAGTGGCATCTAACAATTCCATTTCTCATAAGAGCTTTCATTTGGGATTGGAATAAATGATTTAAAATCACTTTTCTCTCATCTGTTGACAAAGATTGTCTGTAAGCCTTTGGGTGTACCTTAGGCATGATTTGGCTTAGACCTTGATGCTTTGTTGGGTTTTCTAACTCGATCCTTCATGATAGAATCTCAGAGATTGTGTGAAAGAGTGCAAATTTGGGCCTCCATTGAAGCACATATTCTAGTTGAAGAAACATTTTAGCTATTTTGTGGCATTCTGTTGGTCTGACTTTCCATTTTGTAAGGTTCCTCAAGGATCTGGTGAATCTAGTTTCACCCTGCCCCACCTCCCACAAAAATTTCATTCAAAAAAAACTAATCTTACCCATCCTACCCCTATTTTTCATGTGTGTATGCCAATGCACAATCCTCATCACCTAAACATGCAAAAGCAAGCAGGGTCTCAAATGTCTCTAGTAACCTTTGCCTTGTTGTGAAGATATCTCCATGATCTGGAAGTGACAACTTGTGAGAGTCAGATCTGGTGTGTTGATCATATTTTCCCTGAGGTCTTCTCTACAAAATTTATGCAAAATAAAGGTACCTATATCTCCTTTCAAAATAACAGAGGTTACAAAATAGGTTCTCTTACCTTGGTTGAAAGGCACAACCTAAAATAGTTAGGATAAGATCATATCCTTTTAAGGTGCTACCCATCTCTCCACAAACCCAAGTAACAAAGGGACAGTCAGATCTCCTCCCTGGCTACAAAATGACATATATTTATGATTTGGCTACCTCTAAGCTCCATGTTGAATCAGTGTTGCTACTTGGCTTGAAAAGGAGAACAAATTTGGGTACCAACACTTGTGGTGCCATTGCCAGGGATATTGTGATTGCAGTTCATTTTCAAACCCTGGTAAAACATTTCTTGTATGCTCCAAGTGCCATGTGTAATTCTTTCAATGTTCACACCTAATGCACTAGCTTTCATTTGATGCATCTTGGTAAAGAAAGGTCAGAATCTTTTCATTTCCAATTCCTAGCATTGACAGACATTTGACAGATCATATTTAGTGCATTTACACAACTAAGGTGGAAATCCTTAGTGGCAACTCCCTGTTGATTTGATTCTTAATAAGTACTAGTGTCTTAAAACTATGTCATAGTCAGATTTGTTACTAATATTTTCCAAGCTGGAAGGAAGAAGGTCTTTCTTTGCTAGGGATCCTGCTAGGACATTGTTTCCAGAGCTAGGAAGAGAAAAATCAGAAGGAAGAAAATCTTGGAGAGCTGTTGGGGATCAACAGACAAGGAGAGGGATCTCCATTGATGAAAGTGATCAGCCTATCATTGAAGACTACCATTCAAGTGATTCTGAATTAGGTAGCCTCTTTGTGGAATTGAACTCTCCAGTTGGAGAGGGGCCTTCATTTGATTTTGAAAGGTTTGCTTCACACTCTACACCTATCTTCTCTGAGGTTGATAGAGATTTCCAAGAGACAAGGCCTTTGGGAGACTTCCATTTTGAAAATTATACTCCTGTGTTCCAAGGACCTTCATCCCCTCATCAATTTGTCACCCCTCCAGGGTCACCTCCTCAAAGAAACATGGCCCAGCCTCCACCCAGACCCCCTTTTGTTGTAAACACTTTTGGACCTATAAATTTTGTGGGAATGGCTGGATATCCAAATGTAGTGCCTCAAGATGTAAGGAACAAAATGCCAAAGTTCCAGGGAAATAATGCTATTACTGGAGATCAGCATCTAAAGCTTTTTATCAATATGATGGAAGACTTTGAGATTGAACATGAAGATGTATATATCAAGCTATTTATCCATACCTTGGAAGAGGATGCTAGGGACTGGTATAAAGCATTTCCAGATAACTCTATTGACTCCTGGAATGAGATGAGAAATGCATTTAGATTGCAGTATGGTGATAGAACTGACCCTAGGTTTCTTTTGACAGAATTTGAAAACATCAAAAAGAATCCTAATGAGTCAGTACATGATTTCAACACAAGGTTTAATAAGACCTTGAGAAGATTTCCTGTTAGAATAAGGCCTTGTGATGAGTCATGTTTGATCAAATATACTGATGCATTTGATAAAAAGGCTGCATATTATTTAAGAGACAAAAACCCCACAAATTTAAGGCTGGCCTTCACCATGGATTTGTAAATAGAGAACAATATCAAGGCAATTGGGAAGCCTCCAAAGAGGGAAGGTGTAAAGCTATGGGTAACCTGGAAAAACCTCAGACAAGCAAGGTTACTGATTTAGAAGAAGTTGTGAAAAATTTGGCAGGGGCTGTCAAAGAGATTTCCTACAAGCTAGCCCAGGCTGAGAAAGGAATTGGGTAGAGCTCACAAGGTCAACACAGGTTCACAAATCACCAAAGATCTTATGACAAAGGAAAGGGACCTGTTGGATTTGGAAATAGACAACCCCAAGGTAGAGAAAATAGAATGGTGCCTGATCCTTTGGCTGCTAGAGTTTTTGTGGTGGAGGAGACAGATGTCATTGATTGGTGTGACAAATTTTTCATGCCTCATGCTCCTTGTGAATAATATCAGCAAGAAGAAGAAGAACCTGATGATAATGATAATGATGTCTACATGATGGGTTGTTCCACTAGCTCACAACAAGGGGCAACCTCAACTGAGGTGATAAGTGCTAGAACTGCTACCACCTTTTGGGACTGCATTCATAGGGTACCTATTCTTCCTCCCTATCATACTTTATAAGTATATAATGTACAAACTTTTGAATTGCCCAATAATGAATTTGAATATTTAAGGGCTTTGATGATAAAAAAGTATGATGGAGGAATCCCATTTGAGGAAGATAAACAGTTGTTGATGAATGTTGTTGTGGCCTAAGAGAAGGAATATAACACAAGAAGTAAGGCTGTCAAAGGAGCAGGACCTCAAGTCAAGCCTAAAGCTCCCTTACTTTCAAACATTCCTAAAGAGGCCCCCAAGAAAGATACATCTGTCAAAATCCCTACAGTTCCAAACAAGAATCATACTCCTCCCCATGCCCAAATTGTCAAGAATCCTGTGCCATCTAATGAGTGTGTTGGCTTTCCTTCCAATACTACCTTGCCAAGGAATGTCCCATATGATATTTCCCAAGTGTTGAGTCAAATCAAAGTCTCTGTCCCAATTGTTGAGTTGCTTAGGATTCCTGAGCACAAAAGGAGAGCATTTGAATACTTGGGGTTGAAAGAAGAGAAGACTGCCCTACGCAGAAATATAAATATTGTGGAGACTCCTCCAATTATTGAAGAACCAGAAGCACCACCAGCATAGAAGAGCTAGATGAACCACCTGAGGTCTATTTGGGAACATCCTTGGTGGACTCTCAGATGAATGTGGATCCATTCTTCACCACTCTAGTTATCAAAGACAGGCTGCTCCATAACTGTATGTTTGACTCAGGGGCATCATGCAATGTCATGCCTCTAGAAGTCATGAATGAGCTGAATATTAAGGTAACAATAGCATATGGGAAGTGCACTGCCATGGACTCCAGAGAAGTGCCAGTGGTAGGATGTGTGAAGGGTTTGGTGGTGCAGCTTGCAACATACCCAGGTAAAAATTTAAAACTTGATGTTGTCATAGTTGATTTCCCAGCCAAGTGGGGCATGCTACTGTCAAGAAAATGGGCTGCAAGTGTTGGTGGGAGTGTCCAAATGGATATGTCCTATGCTACCATTCCAATTGAGGGCAGCCTTGTTAGGTTGTATGGAGAAAAGAAAATGTTGCATCTTATTGAGGATCCCAACAATGCTTCCTATGAGGTATTGTACACAAATGTGGATGCAGACAACTTTGTGGGATTTGCTGATGGAAGGGAGCACAAGATTGAAGAATTCAAATGCCTTGAACAAGTGGGTTCTCCTTGGACCCTATTGTTTGATGGAGCTTTCTCTAGGTTTGGGAATGGTGTTGGTGTTATTTTACTTTCTCCAAGCTAGGAAAGATTTGTTTTCTCCTTCAAGCTGAACTTTGAATGCACTAACAACATTCCTGAGTATGAGGCATTGTTGCTAGGTTTAAGAATTGCTTGGAAATATGGTGTCAAGGAAATTATTGTCAAAGGAGATTCAGAGTTAATTGTCAAACAAGTCAAAAGACTATATGCTACAAGGAATCAATGAATGAAATAGTATAAACATGTAGTTTGGGATCTTATTGAGATGTTTGACTCCTTCAACATTGTGCATCATGATAGGAAATTTAATGACTTGGCTGACAAGCTTGCAATGTTGGGGTCTCAGTTTGACAATTGCACAATGTCCCCATATTGTGAATATGAGGTTGAGGTTTTGACAAGACCTTCTGTTCCTGACAATATCAAGCATTGGCAGGTTTTTGATGATGATGCTCAGATCAGAAGATTCCTACAAAACAAGGGAGAATTTTCTGATCAAAGTATTGATTGGGAGCCAATGGTATGTGCAACAGAAGGAAAGGAGACCTTGTTTGGCAAGGGTATCATCCAGCTGAAGACCAACACTATTCCTAGAGGGCTAGTGGCTCTTGAATCCAATTTTGATAATGTTGATTGCATTGTTAATAGATGTATGGAAGCCTCAAGGGATATTGAGGAGCATGATCTTGGTACAGAGGAGAAGCCAAGGAAAATTTGGTTAGGCAGTAATCTCAGCAAGGAGGAGAAACATTCATACATCCAATTGTTGAAAAAATACCAAGATTGCATGGCTTGGACCTACTCTGAACTAAAGGCATACAGAGAGGACCTTTTTCAGCATGAGATCCCCTTAGAATCTAATGCAAGACCATTCAGGAAGAAGAAGAGGCCAATCAATCCACTTCTATCTCTTAAAATGCAAGAGGAACTGAAGAAACTAAGAGATGGAGGGATTATCCAGCCCACAAGATATTCCTCTTGGGTGGCAAACCTAGTACCAGTCAGAAAGAAAAATGGTGACATCAGGTTGTGTGTGGACTTCAGGAATCTGAACAAAGCTTCAATGAAGGACAACTATCCTTTACCAAACATGGAGCACATGCTACAGTTAGTGACTAGTTCTGAGTTGCTTTCCACCTTGGATGGCTTCTCTGGTTATAACCAAGTTGTGGTGAAGGAATCAGAAAGGATCAAGACAACCTTCACTACTCCTTGGGGGACCTATGTTTATGTCAGGATGCCCTTTGGTCTGATGAATGCTGGAGCCACCTTTCAAAGAGCAATGGATGATGCTTTTGCTGGTTACATCAATGAATTTATCACAATCTATCAAGATGATGTAACTGTATTTTCTAGACAGAGAAGTGATCACCTACTACACTTGGAGAAGATGTTGATAAGATGTAGAGAATATGGCATCTCACTCAATCCAAAGAAATGCCATTTTGGAGTGTAGAAGGAAAAGTTTCTTGGTCACATAGTGTCACAAGAAGGAGTGATGATTGATCCAGAAAGAGTAGAAGCCATCAGCAAGGTCCCAATCCCAAAGACTAAGAAAGGAATTCAGTCCTTTTTTGGGAAAATAAATTTCATTAGAAGATTAATATCAAACATTTCTTAGGTGACCATTCCAATTACTTCCATGTTGAAGAAAGACCAGGTCATCAAATGGGAGGAGGCTACCATCCAAGCTTTCAATGGGATTAAAGAGGCACTCAAGCATGCACCTGTGCTGGCAGCTCCAGATTATAAGAAGCCCTTTCAACTGTTCTCTTTTGCTTCAGAGAACACTATTGCTTCTGTCTTGCTACAGAAGGATGATGAAGGGGCTGAAAGGCCCATTTCCTTTTTCAGTAAGGCCTTGTAGGGGTCTGAGATGAAGTACACTATCATGGAAAAGTAGGCATTTTCCTTGGTAAAAGCAACAAAGGTTTTCAGGCCTTATATTCTAAGTTCAAAGGTTGTTGCTTATGTTCCCCATACCATGGTAAAAGACATCTTGTCAGAGATGGAAGTCTCAAGAAAAAGATGTAGATGGGTGAACAAATTGCAAGAATATGATATGGACATCCAAACCACAAAGTTGGTGAGAGGTTTGGGCTTGGCTAAGCTTATGGTGGAGAGAAACTTGCAAACTATTGAGGTAAATGAGGTAGAAGAAGAAAGGGCAGGTGTTTTTGAAAAGTTGATGAATTCTGAGTGGTACAAGGATGTGATGTTTTATCTCAGACATTTAAACTTCCCTGAGCATTTAAGTAAGAACCAAAAAAGATCCCTTAAGTTGGCTTCCCAGAAATATGTCATCACTGATTATGGGTTAGCTTGGAAGAACCCAGAGGGAGTCCTCTTAAGGTGCATTACTGAAGAAGAAGCCCCCAAGATAATTGTTGACCTCCATGGAGGAGTTTGTGGGGGGCACTTTGCTGCAAGAGTCACAACACATAAGATCCTGAGGGCTGGTTATTGGTGGCCAACTCTTTTCAAGGATGCAACCTTGTTGGTTAGAAGATGTGAAAGCTACCAACACTTCTCTGGTAGACTGAAAGCTTCAAGCTCCCTCCCTTTGCATACCATGTGTTAATTGAAGCTCCATTCAAGCAATGGGGAATGGATTTCATTGGTGAAATTTCAGACCCTTCAAGTGCTGGCCACAAGTGGATTCTTATAGCAACTGATTATTTTACTAAATGGGTGGAGGCAATCCCCACCAAGAAGGCAACACACCAAGTTGTCATGGAATTTGTGTTAAACAACATCATTTGCAGGTTTGGGGTGCCAGTCAAGATTGTAACTAATAATGCCATGAGCTTTAGAGCTAAACCTTTAGTGGAAATGTGCAGGGAGTATGGAATCAACTTGACATATGCCTCCAATTACAATCCCCAAGGAAATGGACAAGCTGAGTCCAGTAATAAAAATTTGTTGAAGATCATCAGAAGAACATTGGAGCAGAACAAGAGAAAGTGGGGTGAACAGTTGAAGTTTGTTGTTTGGGCTGATAGGATCACTATCAAGAGGGTCACTGGAAAGATTCCATTTCATTTAGTGTATGGGACTCATGCCCTGATGCCCCTTCATATGCAATTATCTTCTTATCAGTTCATCCAAGCAGCTAGAAGATCAAGATGTAGGTCCTTATGATGCTCGTATTAACCAGATTGTTGAGCTTGATGAAGAGAGGAGGGCATCCCACCAGAGGCATATAAAGTTCAGAGAGAAACTGAAGAAGTTGTTTGACAAGAAGGTCACTCCCAGAGCCTTCAATATTGGAGATCTTGTGCTGCTATGGGATAGCAGACATGAGGATAAGGGAAAGCATGGAAATTTTGACTCATTATGGATGGGCCCTTACTCTATTGATATCAAGATTGGTGAACGCACCTTCTTCCTTAAGAACATAGATGGTGAACTTCTCGAATTTCCTATTAATGGAAGGAATTTGAAGCATTTCTTGGATTGATTCCCCTGAATCAAGGTAAAATCTTATGTACAGTGTATAGTTTGTTGTTTGTTCCTTGTTTTTGTGTTTTTTCTTGTTCTGGTCCTCGGTGACCTGTTTTTACTGGTTTCTCTGTCTTGTTTTTGAAGGTGGATCTATTTCTATGCTCTACAAGATGACTCCATTTCCCAATGGATATTTTAGCACTTGGTCTACTTTTGTTCTTGTGACACTCGCAGGGAGTGCCCATCCTTGAGTCAAAGCCGGTGTTGGTGCTCAAAATAGTCTCACCCGATTTTTGCCTTTGAAAAACTTATTGATTTACGACCTCTGTCATTTTCTTCTTCCCTGTGTTGTGCTTGGTTGATCCTTGTGGCCATTTTCAATTGGTGCCTAGGTTGTAAATATCTTAGGGGTCTGTGTTTTTTGAGTCTCTCGTGCTCTGTTCAATTAGAAACTCAGTTTCCCCCATGTTTTCTGTTCTCCATGGTCAGGATTCATCTTCCCTGTCTTTTCTACCCTAAGTACTTAAAGAAGAATGAATTGATGTGTCCCTGAGGAATGTATTTGAGCCTTGTAACATTCCTAAACTTTCAGTCCTAGAAGAAAATTTCATTCCCTGGCTCAAATAATCATTTTTTTGTTTTTTACAGTTTGACGGGTGTTTCTCCCTTTCAAATTTGCATCCTAGCATTGGCAGGGGACGTGGCATATTTTGGTTGGACACATCTTAGTTTGATACTTAGAAAAATTCATTAAAATCCTCAACTCAAAATGTGTCCATGTGGAGGCACGACACTCATTTGAGATCTGATTTTGGGTTTTACCTTGGAGTAGCGTCGGGAGGACACGTGGAGGCTTTCTTGCTTGGCCCGGACTTAGAAAAATTTTTATGCAGTTGGAGAAGTTTGGAAGAACAAGACATGTGGCGAGATTGCACTCATTCAGGGTCTCACTTTGGACACCATCTTAAAGTTGCACCATGGAGAAACGTGGAGGAACTGTGCATGTTCAGGGACTGGCCCTTGAGTTTCATTCTAAAGAAGCACCAGGCTGACACATGGAGGCCTCCACTCACTTTGCATTTTACTTAGACTTTTCAATAGCCAAAAGGAGACTACCTCGGAGCATGACATGTGGCACCTTCTGCTGAGCTTCAAGCATTCAGGTAAACCTTGTCAGAACAGGACATGTGGCGAGCCCTCACTCGTTCAAGGTATCAAATTTTTGGGACCACCTCAAGGTGCACCATGGTGACACGTGGTTTTGTGAAAAGTCAAAGAGGTGGGCCATCGAAGGAAACTTGGATTTTTTTCCCCTTAAGGATTAAAATTTCAAAATGGCCCGCAAGCCCAATGAAGGAAAAAGGTCAATGTTTTTCCCCAATCAATGGTGGAGGTGCGGGCTCTCAGGGGAAATTTTGAAAAATTTCCTTTTGGGAAAAAGGGGTCAAAAATAAAAAAGGAAGTGTGGGTCCGCTCGAATCATATTGGGACATGTGTCAGGCTCATTCCCAAGGATGGAGTTGTGGGGAAAATTTAGAAAATTTCACTTTTTCCAAAAAGAGAGTAAAATGGCAGAACTTGAGCGAGGTTCCGCTCCAATCATATTTGGGCATGTGTTAGGCTCATTTTATGATGGCGGAGGTGTGGGGAAAAATGGAATTTTTTTCCATTTTTTCAAAAGGTTGTAAAAATTCAGAGGAATCCCATAGGTCTATTCTAAAGTTTGAATCTGCCATGTGGATGGCTCAAATTCAAAGTAAAGATCAATGGTTGCTGTGAGTCTAAATCTGATTTTCCCCCTTTTTCTCTGAAACATATCTGGAAGTGTGAGTCTCCATGATTTCTTGGTCTTTTCTACATGCCAAGTAGAGAAGGAAGTTAATGTTGATATCTGAAGTTTGGTGGGAAGATCTAGAGGACATCTTTTTCCATTAAAATGGTCTAACTTTCGTGCCCGATCGGATGTTCCATTTTTCCTCTCCCGAGCACGCAAGGGGCTAGATTTGATAGATTAGGGGTGGAAGTGGTTGGAAAATTGAAGGAAGAGTGATCTACCAAATAAAGGAGTTGAATGCGGGAGGAATTCGATGAAATTTACCCCCTCAAGCACCTGGTGACTTATTCCCGATTTGATTATGAGAATCACAAAAGAATCATGGCGAGCACTGGTGCATTTAATGTTTTTATCTTTTGGGGAGAGGGGACTCTATTGTAAATGCTATAAATGGCACAAATTTTTCATGCAAATGGTTGGGAGTTGTTGGAGTGTGAGGGTTCTAGACTGATTTTTCTAATCAAAAGCTTGATAGAGCCCATCCCTTTTGAGAAACCATTCAAGAAGCTTGTATATCTCTTTTGTATTAAAATATGATCATGTCAAGGTGGTTGCAAGTGTACAGCCATTGACAAGCTCTGAGACTATTCTAGAAACTTTCCCCTACTGATAGATTTAATCAAATTCAAGTTATTTTTGTGTTGTCTTGAGCAAAATGTGTTGATTTTACTTTTGAAATTATGCAAATAGTTTTTCTTGTTTCAGTTGCAATCTTGTGTTGAAATTTTGATTCAATCACACAAGCCTCAATCCTTATGACAGTTCAGTGGCATCTGCAATTTCATTTCTTAGAAGAGCTTTCATTTGGGATTGAAATAAACGATTTAAAATCAATTTTCTCTCATATGTTGATAGAGATTGTTTGTAAGCCTTTGGGTGTACCTTAGGCATGATTTGGCTTAGACCTTGATGCTTTTTTGGGTTTTCTAACTCAAGCCTTTGTGATAGAATCTCATAGATTGTGTGAAAGAGTGCAAATCTAGGCCTCCATTGAAGCACATATTCTAGTTGAAGAAACATTTTAGCTATTATGTGGCATTCTGTTGGTCTGAATTTTCATTTTGTAAGGTTCCTCAAGGATCTGGTGAATCTAGTTTCACCCTGCCCCACCTCCCACCAAAAATTCATTCAAAAACAACTAATCTTACCCATCCTACCCCTATTTATCATGTGTGTATGCCAATGCACAATCCTCATCACCTAAACATGTAGAAGCAAGCAGGGTCTCAAATGTCTCTAGTAACCTTTGCCTTATTGTGAAGATATCTCCATGATCTGGAAGTGACAACTCGCGAGAGTCAGATCTAGTTTGTTGATCTTATTTTCCCCGAGGTCTTCTCTACAAAATTTATGCAAAATAAAGGTACCTATATCTCCTTTCAAAATAACAGACGTTACTAAATAGGTTCTCTTACCTTGGTTGAAAGGCACAACCTAAAATAGTTATGATAAGATCATATCCTTTTAATGTGCTACCCATCTCTCCACAAACCCAAGTAACAAAGGGATAGTTAGATCTCCTCCCTAGCTACAAAACGACATATATTTATGATCTGGCTACCTCTAATCTCCATGTTGAATCAGTGTTGTTGTTTGGCTTGAAAAGGAGAACAAATTTGGGTACCAACACATATAAAACCATAATAAACTAGCTTGTGGTGCAAATTAAGTTGCAACAATTAGTATGTTGTTTATTAATCCACACTCATTTAATTATCAGACCTAGGGATGTAAACTTTCAATATTTCCAGTGATGTATGCACAATTACAGATGTTGGGACGTATAAAGGGAAATTGCTATCAGCACAATTTAGGAAATACAATGCTAGAAATGAATTAGTTTATAACTCGAAATGAATATTAGGGTTATCATCAAAGCATGTAAAAGAAAAATCTAAAATAGAGGATAATCTGTTGTAATTGTGCAATAATTGCAATGGTTAGAAATTACCTAAGAAATCGAACATATACAAATAATTGCAATTGTATAGAAAATCGTCATTATTTGTCCACATACTAGAAAAGATGTCAAACATCTCGACAAAAACACCTACCAAAATCAGCTAGAATAGATAATTTTGAATGGAACATTATTGCTCATTGTCTAGACTTATTTTTCATTCCCTCCATATGTCTGTTATCTACAAAACTATGATTATATGTTCATTTATACCTTTTTTTGTTTGGGGGGGATTTATAAATTTGTGATAAATATCTATTAATTTAAAGTTATATTTTTCAAATATTACTCAAACATTTCAAATATTTTGATCATCCAATGGTTGGAGATGGCATGGGGTGGCCATTAAAATAATATGTGATTTTTAATAAAAAAAAACATATGTCAATATAATTTGGGCGTTTAATTTATAGTAATGTATCGAATATTTTTGGGACTTAAAGGAAAAGCATGTCATATACTTTTGCAATATATCCAACAATCCAGGTACTATGGAACAACACTACTTTTTCCTATATTTTTTATTTCATAGTTTAAGATTTTTTAAATATCTTTTCATAGTTTTTTTTTAAAACATACCTCGTCAGTAATAAAAATTATTTTCACCAAAAAAATTGGATCTTGATTCCAAGAGTGTCCTAAAATAAACTGGAAAAAATGAAATCGCAAAAAACATATTGAAAGATATATATATATATATATATATATATATATATATATATATATATATATATATATATATATATATGACAAAGTATACTTTAGAAATATGATTATAAAATAATACATATTTAATCATTAATTTGTATATATTTTTAGCATTTATATAGATAATCATCATAAAGAATCATTAAAATACAAGCTTGGTGAAACCTACTATCTATGTGTGAAGATACACACACCACACACACACCTCTCTCTATATATGTTCTGTGTACACACAAACCAACGCATATATAACCACAATTTTTTTACAAGAAATTTTTCAAATGCTATTAAATTTGTTTTATCATGTTCCATTAGGTTTGTCTTGTTAGACTTCATTATAATGTGGTATTATTGCATAAAACCACTTTCCATAGCTACCCTTTGTGCATTTTTCATATATGACTACCAGGGTCCAAATATAATGGTTATGTCCTTATGAATAAAATGGCGGTATTATATATGTGTATTCATAAATTCTCAAACCCTCATACACATGTCTATGTCAATATATTCAAAAATAAGTAATATGTTTCCTCTTCCTACTAGGAAAATTATCATTTAATATGCACTCTTCTAGAGTTGTATTTCTACAAAAAAAAATTTATCTATGTTCAATGTTCTCAATTATTTATTTTTTCACTAAAAATGATATGATGGTGTAAGTAATTTCATATGAATCCACAAAAAATAGGAAACCATACATAAAGAATGTGAAATATTTGATAAATTTCCTTAATGAGAAAACTCATGAACTATAGTGAATGCAAGTAAGTCACAAAATGGTTTTACTAAAAATACATTCACAAATTTAAAGAATATTAATATACAAGGGTGTAAAACTAGACTCCATAACCTTTTTCCACATACTACCACTAAAGTATAATTGAAATCAAATTTACTTGAAATCCCTTTAAACATACTTTGGAATTTATTTGCAATTACTAGTTCTATTTCATTTAAAAAGGGAATGTTCACATCGTTGGGATGAAATTTATTATTCCCTAAATTAGAAATAGTGATCGATATTATGGATGACCATAAAATTGATTTTGTATTTAACCTCATTTTTTTATGAAATTGGAAAATTAAAAATGAGATAAAGTGGATAAGTCTATGTTATAGTCTATTATCAAAGCATTTGAAATATTTAAATAAGAAAAGATGGATAAAATAAAGAATAGGAAAATGGCTACACCAAAATCCTTTCTCCCATTTATAATTTAGCCAAGAGGAATGATTCAATTGAATAATCACACTCTGGATAAAATATTAACGATGACAATAAATTGAATTCGTTTTGTCGTTATAGATAATTTTAAGTTAAAATTTCACTATTTGACCATCTCTTAGAAGTTTTTTCTATTTGTTTGAATATTTTAATAGTAATATCTTATCCAAATAGTGGATTTGGACTTATCTTGGCCTCCACTATCCCTTTGTTGCAAATAATTTTTGAGTCCAAGATATTATGCTGCTAAATTATGTTATTTACCATAGATTCATTAGGAAATGTTCGTACAAGATTAGAGAATCATTAACGAATTTATAGGTAAGAGCCTTTTTTATCTAGAATTTTTTTTTCAAGCATGACACATTGGTGTTACTAAATTACTATCATTTTCATAATATAGAAATAATTTTTGAGAGAAGTTAATAGAACTATTAGTCAACAAATATTCTCAAAACATTTTTTTTAATATGTTTTATTTCTAACACTAAGTTAATGTGATAATATCATTTACTACTAATCACTATAAAATTTAAAAAGAAGATAAAGATAATAATTAATGATTTTACTCTATATACAATTCAATATAAACTTTTAAAATTTATGTTCTAGTCATATTACTTATCCTTAAAAGACTTAATTTTGTTATCTCAAAAGCTAAACAAAACAAAAGCAAGAATATTACTAAAAAATTCATATTCATGGTAAAATGTTTGTCATCTAAATAGGAATAATAGAGTTGAGTCATAGATTTTTTTTTGTAAAAGTTAAATATCATTATCTATGAGGGGAGAGCATACAAAAAATGTAACTAATTCTTTTATTTCCCTAGTTTATTGGCCTTTTGTTGGGGGTTTTGGGTTAAATACCAATATTTTAGAAAAAAATATAATAAATCTCAATGTGGTACTTGGTGTACTTATCTATTTTGGAAAGGGGAATAGACTTATAGGAGACTTGTAATGCCCACATTTTCCCCACCAAAACCCATGATAGAATCTAGATGGCAATAACGAAAATTATGAAATAATTTTTATTTTTTTGATAAGGCATTAGCTGATATTTATTTATATCCTAAATATAAAATGTAGTGCCAAATATAAAATAACATTAAAATGTAATTAAAGAAGTATAGATAAACAAGGAAGTGTGTGAATGCGTTTAGTTGAGGGCGGTGAAGTGTTTAAGGAGGGATGACAAGGCACATGGGCCTTCTTAATGGCCAGTCAGACCTGTTATTTTTCCTGCATGATGATAAAAGTAATTCATTTTCGATTCAGGTGCCTCAACCATGCTGAACCCAAGTTAGTATTGTAGATTTAGCAGAAAATGGATCGTTACAGCTATGGTAGTGGATATGGGTACACAATCTATGGTTTTGAGATAACATACCCCTGAGATATGTAAATAATGTTGGCGAGTTTGGGTATGGGGTAGGCTCAACTATATTTAGGCGTGGATAGGTGCAAAAAGGTCTCCAACGTTTCAATTTTACCTTTTTAAGCTTCCACCCATCCTACAATGATAGAAGGATTTTCACGCTTACTCCTAGTCAACGCCAAAATGGGGATTTTGCCAGATTATGTAGTTGTAAGTTCCTTGACAGATCTTCCTGCAACATGTGGAAGCATACAAAAGGCATGTAAACTATTAATTAAAAATTCCTGAGAGAAATGTGGGTTCATGGACTGCAACTACTGCAGGATATATACAAAATGCATTTTTTTAAAAGGATTTAATAACTTTCAATAAAATAGAATCAACAGGTTTAGAGCCAAATATTCTTCTTCCTCTGATATCACTTTTCCCTAGCAAAAATACTATTTGGAGACTAAGGATATTCTTGGATAGAATTATAACAGAAGTGAGAGTTTTAGTTTTTTCCCTCAACCTTACCTCCTGCTCATGAACTCCCATCATCCACGATGGAGACTTTGGGCTATGAGTTGATACCATGATAGAAAAGGATGAGACTTTGATGAATGGGAGCATCCATAGTACCAGATTCAAATCCATCAGATAGTTTTCTAAATAGAGAAGAAGATGAATGAGGGTTTTAATTCCAAAGCAATTTGATGCTTCATCTCCTCTAGGATTTACTTTCCGAATCTTTCCAGTTTTTGGGGTGACTGTTTTGCTCTCTGCCATAGTAACTTGATTGTTGTAGATCTTTATGTTGCTCTTCACTGGCTCAGTCTCACTTGTAACTCGCTTGTTATTGGTTTGATATCCTTCCTTGAGTCATGAGTGTCCTCAATGTATCTTGAGCTTGGTTTGGTGGTTTCTTACTGGGTTTGTGATCTACCCATCAAGTGCTTCAAGAGATGTGGTCGTATGGATTTTTTCTAACCATGTAAGATTCTTCATGGTTTATATTTGGCAGAAGCTTATAGTTTATATGGAGGGATTTCTTGTATTGGTGTGAACAAATCCTGTTGCATTGCATCTACAATAAGGATGTAAGTGGGTATGTATGGATTTCTTTATCATGCTCGGTATCTTGAGGGAGCTCCAAACATTATCATCAAACACCATTAAACATGTATTGGCCATTCAGGGTTTATATTATTGGTTATTGAAGATCACATAAGAATGCGAGGACTACGCTAACTTCTTTGAGGGGCTCTAAAATATTATTATTAGCATACCATTTAAACTTGTGTGGTTTTATTAATGGTTATGTGCAAAATGGGTTCGTTGGAAAATACTTTGAGGATTTCAAGCAAAGGTGAAATGGTAAAATTGCAGATGCTCATGAAATGTTTGACAAAATGCTTTAGCGAGATGCTAGACTGAATCCCACAGTTCTGACCGGATTCGTTCCTAGGCATGGTTTATCTCTCCTCATCTCTCATAATTTATGTTCTTTAGTTTTTCTTTTGTAATAGAATAAAATTTGAAACTGAAGGATGTTTGTATAATTGATCATATTAAATAAACTCATTTTAAAACAATAAAACGTGATATCTTAACTTACAAAATCCAATATTCCTTGGTAGACATTGAATTTAAACACTCACTTCTTGATGATGTAGAAAACATCCCAGCCAACTAGATTTCTAAAGTATTCCTTTATATTTACTAGCTAAAGTTGACTTCCCTAAAAATAGGTTGACCATTTCCTAGTTTAAATTGATAAATTTGGGATTTCAGGAGACTCGCAAAGTAACTTTCATAACTTCGGAAAGGGGATGTTATTCTTCTTTCATGTACCTTGTTATGTGAGGAGTCACCTCAATCTTTGGATCAACCCCAAATGATCATTTTGTTAGGATAAATTAATTATGCATTATATGATTAATTATTTAATTAATGTTATTAATTAAATAATGTTGTTATATGGATTTATCAATGATATTTATTTTATTTCTTCATGGGTATAATATTATTGTTATGCTTCCCAGATGTAATATTGGAAGCTTATGTAATATGGAATACAGTTTCACCTGTGCAACTTAGTTTCTTGTTTATATTTGGCTGTGTAATATCTATAAATATTGCAACCCATTCTTTATATTTTTGGTTGATTGAGTTTAATACAATTATCATGCTTCTGCCCCTATTGCTCAATCTACATTTGGTTTCAAGGTAGGATAAAGGATATTAGAGGATTGCAGCAGATTTTGAGGAGCATTGGAGAAGCTTGTGCAAGCAACAGAGAGCCAGAGTTCCCTCTGTAAATTCTTAGCCCCATCCCTTGCAATACCACCATCAAATTCCTGAAAACCACATTTATTCATTGCAATTAAGGTTGAGGATGATATAGTTCACCAAGGAAGAGATTACAAGCTCAGAGGAAGGAAGAAAAATGATCTAAGGTGCCATACACACTCCAAACCGCCTTTATTCTCACCAAAACCACCTGTCATTTTTTACCTTTGCTAGAATTTTTGCTCAAAACCACCTTTCCAAAACCATGGTTTTTTTAAGAGGTACAGTTTTATAGTTTGGAAGTGTTTAATTACGTTTTTTTTTTTACGTATACTTGTTTAGCTTAGTCGCCCAGGTGGTTAGCATAACCTTTGTACGAAACTTCCCATCAAGAGAGGTCAAGGGGTCAAATCTACCTCCCTCACCCACTACAAAATTTGGCTGAAAATTTAGTGGAACCACTAACTTTAGCAAAAAATTCAAATTTAGTTACAACTAACTAAATTTAGCGAGAAAAACCCCATTTTACGGAATTTTTTTTTTCTCCAGTCTGCATATTTTTACATTGTGAGCACATTTTTCCAAAGGAGGGCCACCTAGGAAATTCATTTTGAGCTAGTTTTTTATGGGTTTTTTCTCAGTAAGCCGTATTGGGCTCCACAGGCCACCAGGGCTCTCAAAATAATTTTTTTTCCTGCCATTCATTTTTTTATAAATTTTTGAATGTAATTGCATGCTACCATATATTGTACTAATTTCTAGGTTTCCATAAGTCAACTGAAAAATTTGTAACTAATCAAAAATTGGAAGAATTGTAATCAAAAATAGAAAAAAAATTGGTTCTGTAACACTCACGAGATTCTAGATCTATTTCGCAACATTCGGTATATACAGTGCCTCTGGGAAGCACTTATGGGTAAACCTATCATGAATACTACCACACTTAATGCCTAATATAGATGCAACAACATCATCTGTGCATCGTCCCTATAAATCAATGGGGAGTAATAAATCTGTGAATGATTACATGACATAAATCTAGACTAAGAAATTATCTAAGTATATAGCAAAGTTACGCGCATGTATGAGGATATTTCTTTGAGCCGGTGTCAATAATCACACAGACCCCTTTCAGTACTATCTTGGTACCACATATTGAATTATTTCATGTACGTTAACACCTCTTTCATGTGCCGCTGGGTATATAGAAAGGGAGAGATTCTTCCACATACCTCTGGGTATATAGGAAGGGTGTGTATATTTAAAGGTTCGGTATATCGGAATGACAGTATATAGATTGGGAGACCTTATACCTAGAGTGATAAGATCCAAAACCTGTCAGTGATATCTGGAAAATGGGCACCAATTCCCCCAAATTCTTTCTTCCAGATTCACAACTACTTAGAGGAAACAACTATGCTGCATGGAAGACAAAAATTAAGACACAACTTGAGTTTGAAGAGATCTGACTTACTGTGAATGGTACTCTGATGAGATCAACTACTGATACAACACAACAACAAAAATTTGATAAAGTAAATTAGAAGGCCAAACTCATCATCTTGTTTGGAGTGTCTACCAATGTGCAACCCCACATTTGAGATGTTAAAATTGCCAAAGAAGCATGGGATAAATTGTGCATAGTATATGAGGCCAAAAACAAGAATGTTATACTAAATTTGTAGAATCAGTTACACACGCTGAAGTTTAAGCAGAATGAAAAAATAGAAGCTTTCTTAAGAAGAGTTGCAGAGTTGAGGGCTTCACTTCTAGCCCTAGGAGAAGTGGTCTCAGATGATGCTCTCATTCCCATTTTTCTGAGAGCACTCCCCTCTTCTTACCACATTTTTTTTACAACACTAAACGTGTCAGATATGACCGTTCATTTTGAAAAATTGGTAAACTCACTGCAACAAGAGGAAGCCATACCCAATAAGGACGATGAAGAAGAGCAGGAAATCTCTTCATATCAAAAATTGAAAGGAAAAGGTAAAGGAAAACCTAATTCCTATCAAAATTCTCAAAATTAGTATCAAGGGGACAAACGATCAAAGAAACAACGTCTAATTTATAAAAGAGGACATGACTTACAAAATTGTTGGTATAATACTTACAAGAAAGGTTCATCAAGAAACTCTAGACCTCATTGACAATAATATTACAAGGGACATTCTAACAACAATCATGGGAAGACAAAGGGGAACTGGTAAAGAAGACCCCATCAGCAAGGTAATATTGTTGAGCAACAAGAACAATCAGATTATGAAGACTACTTGTTAACTACTCGATCAAGTGAAACCATCCACGTCATAGAGTGATGTTTAGTATGTTGATTCAGGGGCCACTCGACACATGACCGGCCATAGAGATTGGTTTACTTCAATTAGGGACAAGCCATTGAAAAATCATGTTTCGTTGGGAGATGATTCTTCATATACAGTTCAGGGGATTGGGAACATTTCTCTACCCCTTGGTTCACACAATTGCAGAATCTCAGATGTCTTATATGTCCTTGGGTTGACAAATAATTTTCTATCACTCAGTCAACTCCTTGATCACAACCTAAATATTGACTTTGATACTCATTCTGGAAAGAAAACATGTTTGATTCGAGACAAATCAAGAGGATCAAAAATAGTTATAAAAGATTCCAATGTGGGACGCATGTTCCAACTTGATTTTGTTCATAGAGATGATCAAACACTTATGGCTAAGAACTCCACCTCAACACAATTATGGCATCGGAGACTTGGTCATGTAAGTTTCAAGTATCTCGAGACACTTAACCGGCATAATATGATACATGGGCTGCCATCTCTTCAGAAGGATATAGACAAGTGTCCTCACTACCTAACAAGAAAACAATGCAGAGCTTCATTCCAAAAGAGTACATATCGATCTCATGATCAGCTTGATCTGGTTCATACCGATATTTGTAGTCTGATGCAACCAAGTCATTCTAGATTTTAGTACTTCATACTATGTGTTGATCACTATTCAAGGAATGTGGATTTTTTGTCTTCGTAAGAAAAGTGAAGATTTTGAAACTTTTAAGAAGTTCAAAGTAGTAGTTGAAAACAAAATTGATCATCACATTAGAACTCTTTGCTCAGATCAAGGGGATGAATTCACCAGTAATGAGTTCAAAGACTACCTACAAAATCAGGGGATTCATCAATAAATGCCTCCTCCACACACACCATAGCAGAATGGTATTTTTGAGACAAGAAATCATACTATCATGGAAATGGTGAGATGAATGATCGATAATTATAGACTTACAAAGACATTCTGGGCAGAAGTACTAAAAATAACAATGTATTTATTGAACAGAGTGTCTACATTTGCTCTTAAAGGAGTAACACCACAAGAAGCATAGTCAAAATGAAAACCATCGATTGCACACCTTAGAGTATTCGGGTGTAAAGAAAGCATGCACATACCCAAGTAGAATAGAAAGAAATTGGACATGGAGTCATAGAAACTCATCTTCATTAGGTACCGTGAAGAGCCTCTTGGGTATAGATTAATGGATCCTAAGACTAGAAAAGTCTACATCAGCAAAGATGTTGATTTTTTCAAGAATAAGGAAGCGGAGACTCCTCTTCTAGACTCACTAGATGTAGTTTTTTCACAAGTTGTAAAAATTGAAGCTGATGTTCCCTCAGAAGATGAAAGTGGCCATGGGGATGATGGTGTTGACCAGATAGAACCACGACCCATGGGAATAGTTTAGCGTATGCCCAAGTGGTGTACTAGCACATTACGAGATGCAAGAATGGATGCTCTACCAGATACATCCACCCCTGGACCACAAACTCATAGTAAAGAAAGAGAAGAAGTTAAATTTTCTTTGATGAGTAGAGTTATTGAATCTGATGAGCCCTCTACAGTCCAAGAAGCCTTACATTCAAAAGCTTGGAAAGATGCCATGGATTCTGAATACCAATCAGTGATGAAGATTAACACTTGGTAACTTTTCAATCTTCCACCAGGAAAGAAACCCACTGGATGTAGATGAATATTTAAAACAAAGTATAAAGTTTATGGGACAATGGATAAGTATAAAGAGAGAGTAGTATTAAAGGGGTATGCACAAAAAGAAGGCATAGACTATGAGGAGACATTTTCTCCCACAGTTAAGATCAAAACAATCAGAATGATATTTTCTCTAGTTGTATAGTTTGGTTGGAAATTCCATCTAATGGATGTAAAAAGATCCTTCCTAAATGGATATTTACAAGAATAAGTCTAAATGACTCAACCTGAGGGATATGTAGTATCTGGTCAAGAAGTAAAGGTATGTAGACTCAGGAAATTTCTATATGGCCTTAAACAAGAACCTCAGGCATTGTACATCAAGATTGATGAGAATCTTGTAAAAAATGGATTTTTTAGAAATCCATACGACCGCAATTTCTACCTAAAAAAGTAAGGGGGAGATATTGTGATTGTTGTTATCAATGTTGATGATCTAGTTATCACTAACAGTTAAGTGAAGATGATCGATGCAATGAAGAAACATCTTAATCGATTGTTTGACATGATAGATCTCAGGCTAATGCATTAATATCTTGGATTGGAAGTATGGTAGAAAGAGAATAACATATTTGTTTCTCAGATGAAATATACCAATACAACACTTGAGATGTTCAGGATGATGGATTGCACACCAATTGCTACACCTATGAAGAACACACTATAGTTATCTTGTTCATATCCATATCTTGAGGTAAGTGCCACTCTCTATCGGTAATTGATTGGGATTCTCATTTACCTGATCTACACTAGACTAGATATTAGCTTTGTAGTAAGCTATCTATCTAGGTTCATGTAGGAACACAAAGTGTGTCATTGGAAAGTAGCAAGGTGCATCTTGAGATATCTCAAAGTTTTAATGGATCTTGGTCTAGAATACAAGAAGAATGACAAATTCTTCTTGTCTAGATATTCGGATTTAGATCATGCAGGAAATATTGATGATAGAAAATCCACTTCAGGATTTGTGTTCTGCTATCCAAAATTCACTGCTCGAGGTAAATTTTGATAACGTGCATCAGATTCTTCAATCCTGAGCAAGTAGATTGATTTAATGCCCAAAATCATGTTTTTAGGGCCCCTTTAGCTTTTCTCTAACTCTGCCATCCAAGAAAAAATCCTAATGAGTTAGAAAAAATTGAAAAAATACAAAAAATGAAGTCGCAAGCTTATTTTAATGCATTGTGGGTTTGAAGGCTATGGGTCATACCAGTGCGGGTAGTACCAAGGTTCATCATACCAACTTTGGGGCTGAAAATACAAAGGAATCAGCTAAGTTGGAACCTTTTGTCCTAGGCGGTCCGCGAGACAGTTCAGACACCGAGACGTGCAGGATGCACATAGCCAAAATGGCCGCAGGAAATGAAAATCAGAAAAAGTGGAAGTTTTTGTTCCACATAGTCTCAGACAGCCGAGATGAAAGTACACATGGGATGTGAATAGGCTAATTTGCCACAAGTCAGTCTATTGCGGGTGGTGTGGAGATTTTTGTCCAAGACAATCGAGACAAAAGTACGCGTGGGACGTGCAAAGGAAAAATCACCGTAAAAGGAGCCAAAGGAAGCCCGAATCAGCTGATGTGTAAGAATGTGTCTAGGATAGCTAGGACACGCGGACCCAATTTTGTCGCAATACCCGTAACTTTAAGGAAAAGTCAACGTTTCACTCCTGAAACTTCAAACGGACATAACTTTTGAGTCTGAGCTCCGATTTTCACAAAATTGGACTTTCTCGAATGAGCACAATGTCCTCTATGTCAAAAAATCTAGATTTATTAATTTTAATAAAGGTATATATATATTTAAATAAAAGAAACATATTCGGCTCTAGTCAGTTAATGCTCATTCCCGTCAAATGACAGAAAATGCCTGCGAGACCCAAAACAACTGCTCGCACTCAGAAGGCCATAAATTTTGCATTTATCAAGGAAATCAAACAAAATTGGTATAGTTGGAATTGTGGCTTCGATCTTGATGTACAACAATTAAGAAATTCTAGATTCGATGAGAAATTGATGGGGATTTTTCATAAAACGTGGCCATGTTCATGACAATGTTTTATTTGGTAGTTGGGAGTGCAATTAAGAGGCATGGTCATCAGTTCTTCTCTGCTGCAGCACCTGGGATAGTATGGGGAGCCTTTTGGAAGTAATATACAATCATTTCACTCCATTTAGTGCCTCTTACAAGTGGTTGAAGGACAAATTTTGGGATTTCCATTTTCCTATAAATTGGAGTGTTGGGCTCATTATAAAGGGGGGAGTTTTGGTAGCAAAGCTATGTCAAAATTGATTTTTGAAGGAAATGTGCTATAGGCCCTTGTTTTGGACTCCTTGCATGGTGATCCAGGCTCTTATCTTGTAATATCTTGAACTGTGCATATCATGAAGCAATAAAATATAAGTTTGTGGATGCATCTTCCCCTGCTTTGTTTTCTTGCATTCTTCCTACCCCTTTAACCTTAATTACAAGTGTATTGTGTATATCCTTATGCTCTTGCAAGGATCTATTATTATTTTGCATGTAAGAAACATTTTTGTGAATCCATTTTCAGATTGTGGAGAACTGTTATCACCCCTTCTAGTATGCACTTTACTCCTAGTTTTCACACATTGGAAGACTAATCTCACACCCTCCTTTTGTGGTGTATCACCACTTTATTATAGGCTTTCATTTAATGCATTCTCTCCCCTTGGTCCCTTGGAAAGTTAGATTAGAATATTTATTTTACCCTACATTAGAGTAGATTGTGACAGGTAGTTTAGGAGCAAGAACCAGCTTTCTCTGGAGGTCTATCTCAAGTAGCAAGTCCCACAACTTGGAGATAGGACCCATGTTATCCAAGCACACCATGAGTTAAATTATACACACTTGTGTAAACATAAGGGTGCTATGATTTGGTGATAACATTTTCTTGATGGGATCTAGACCAATATCATGGGGAAGTAAGAAACAAAAATTTGTTTCACGATCTTCCACAGAAGTCGAGTATCATTCTACAGGAGAAGATGTCTGTGAAATGATATGGCTATGTCGCATACTAGAAGAACCTAGAATACCATAGGATAAACCGACCACCATGTATGTTGACAATGAAGGTGTTCTCAAACTTGTTTGCAATCCAATTTTTCATGAGAGAACAAAGCACATTGAGGTACAGGTTCATTTCATATGTGAACATGTGTTGAAGCACAACATCCAGCTTCAATTTTTTCCAACAGCTGAACAACGAGAAGATATCTTCACAAAGTCACTTGCACGTGACAAATTCTAGTTGTTCAGAGAATTCCTCTCCTCATCCCTTGAGACAATGCATAATTAAGGGGGGGAATGTTAGGATAAATTAATTATGGTTTATATGATTAATTATTTAATTAATGTTATTAATTAAATAATGTTGTTATATGGTTTTTTCAACCATATTTGTTTTATTTCTTCATGGGTATACTATTATTGTTATGCTTCCCAGATGTAATATTGGAAGCTTATGTAATATGAAATATGGTTTCACCTGTGCAACTTAGTTTCTTGTTTGTATTTGGCTATGTAATATCTATAAATATTGCAGCCCATTCTTTATATTTTTGGTTGATCGAGTTTATTACAATTATCAGGCTTCCACCCCTCTTGCTTAATCTACACATTTGTGATATTTTGACACCCTCCTAGGAATAAGGTTTATACCGTTTTGTAGTTATAGGAAGCTCCTAAAATTGAAAAGTTGAATTTCATTTTGAACTTCTATTTGAACCCTTAGAAATAAAATGCTTATCTGCCTTCACAAACCTCTAATGTTTTTACCAGAAAATTACATGGAACATTTAGTTTAGGGAAAAAACATTTACTGTATAGTCTAGAAAATCCTTTTTATAGGCATGTGTTCGTATTTTGACTAGGTGAAACTGGACCAATTAGGACCGGTGGCTTAAGAAAACCTATCGCCATTTGGAAACCATTTGCTAGTTCTAAGTTTCGTCAACTCTGGTGAATTATCCATATGTGGGGGAACTTGTAGGAATTTTCTTGTTGTGTGCTCATCCATCACACATTAGTTTTAGACGTTTTTTTATAAACCCTCGAGCTAACTTTTGATCTTTAACAACTATCTCATTTATAACTGATGGCCCTGGAAAACTAGCCACTAATTGTAAAGCATTCGCCAATTTTGAATTATGTCAATTCCTATGAACTCTTGGTATATAAGTGGGAATGTAGAAATTTAACCATGGTGTGTTTGCTCATCGAAAGACAATGTTTGAAAGTGGTTTCTTAGCCTCTGAGCCTAATTTGAACATTTTTGTAGCTTGTAGGAAAATGTAAAAAGAAATTTGTATGACCCCTGTCGAGTTGCCAAGCTACCGTGGAAACTTTTGCCACGTGTAAATAACTATTCAAAAACTCTGTAGTGTAACTTGTGTGAAATTGAACTTTTGACAACATGGTGTTTCTCTCTACTTTATCTTTCTCTCTCATTGGTTACGAAATGAAGTGAAATGAAATGAAATGAATTCATGTTTGTAAACCATTTCTTTCAAATGCAAATTATAATTACTATTATATGTAAACGATAAACTAAAGACATTAATTATGTTAGATTAGGGTGGATTCCATACCAGCAATTTATCGTTGATTTCATGTTGACATGGTTTTGCAGGATGCAAGAAAGATGGCGAAAGAGCAATGTGTAATTCATTATTTATTATTTTAATTTTTATAGGTCTTTGTAAAATTAATATATGTATAATGTAGTCTCATGCTACAAAAATTTTATATTTGAAATTTGCTCATATTTATGGGATGCTATTTTTTAGGGATATCTTAGGAAATGCGCATTTAATCATAGGTTCAATTTAATTTAGAGTTACGTATGGTAAAAAGGTTATATATATATATCGATATATATATAGTAAATGAATTTGAAGTTAATGCATTGTGTGGGCATTTTTTAGTGTTCAACAAATGATTAATGTAATTTATTGTGTTGTATTCTTACTTTCTAAATGTAATAAAGAGATTTAATCGAAACATCCAACCCTAGTATAATATCTATGCATAGCTTGTCTAAATGTGTGTGATACTTCGTAGCATAGAAAAAAAAATGAAACCATATAGAATAAACTTAAACCGTGTACTTGATGGCGCTTCTCTTACGGTTAGGTAAATAAAAAATCCTAGTTAGAGTTTACCGTCATAGTGGTTATGTTTAGTGACATTGTCGTGAAACCATCTTTTAGGAATGACATGTTCCAACTTTATCCAGAGTATGTGGTTTCCTTATAGTTTTGGTAACCACGGGGAGAATGTACTCTCTTTAGGCCTGACATCGTGTTGAGTGGTCAAGACCACCTTAGAAGTCACCTTATGAGTCCTTGTTCTAAGTAACAACTATGTAGTGTAACCTTACCATCTATGGGGTAAGTAGAGCTAATACTCCCTTAGTATCCTTTTGGATTGCCAGGTCTTACGAGATTAGATCTAGAAATTAATCTCATCAGGGATTGAAGTCCCTGTTGGATCCAGACGACATAAATGGAGATCGTGAAATACTTTTTCTAGGTCTTAAACTCTTGTTATTGAACTCCTTAGTTCCTCTTAGTTAAATGTGTTACCTTGGTTTCTATCAACATATCACTTTGGTATTTTCTTGAAGGTGGTTTAGCATAAATATGTCCTCTTGCCTTAAACTCATATATAGTTGAGGCATAGATCATTAGGTACAGTTGGAATTAAACCAAACCTTAGTTGATTAGGAGGTTAACTTGGGATTCGTGTGTACTTATAATGCTTCCAATCATATACTTATTTAAAATGGTAAATAAGTACCTTCTTAACTCTTTATGTTATAAAGTGACACAAAAAAAAGAGACCTAACAAACATTGTAAATGAAATGAGAAACAATAGTATGTGTGATAATGGTTTAGGAACAAAAAATAACTTGAAGTCCTTATGGATGATTTAGGCATTGAATTTTTGTTAATAATGGATACAAATTGATTCTTGGTGGGACTAGGACTTTGAGCCAGTTTAGAGTCCACTAAAAATAAGATAAAATATAACTATGCATTGTAAATGCTTACCTGAATCAAACTAAAATTGATACTAAAACAACCATAGTAAGAAAATAAATGTGCTTCAAATGGAAGGAAGTTTATAGGAAAGAGAAACTTGAACCTTCACCTCCTTTGATGTGTATTATTTTCCCTCGACAACTTCTGGTTGGTCCCCTTGCATAATGAGGGTAAAATTAAATGTCAACTAAACATATTTTGAGAAAACAAACCTTTAGCATAAGAACGAGAGAATTAGGAACTTTGTAGGCAATTGGAAATATGGAATTTAATTATGTAAGTTATGGAGATTGTCATAAGGGATAAAGAGAAAACTTAAATGGTTGAACAATAAGTTGAATGTGAAATGATTTGCAAAATCTGTATGTGGAAAATGTTTAAAATCATCCTTGTATAGAAATGTTCTTGGAATGTTAATCATACCTAAGATGTAATCATGGAAATGATGTGTTGTGGGGTTGCCAATCCTTGAGTCCCTTTTCTTGTGGTTGGGTTATTTCTAGCAATTTGTTCATTGGGGAAGGTGTGGCATCGACATGTATATGGTGTTGTCATGTATCTATGTGGGTTGATGGCTTATGTAAGTGTCGTATGTGTTATGGATTTTTCCTTAGATATTTTGTGGCATTGTGTAGTGAGCAATGTAAGTAAAAAATAATTATGCTAGTATTTTACTATTGTATTTGTGTGTGTAAAATGTGGGCGTGACATTTAGTATCAGAGTGGAGGTTCATGCTCTTGAATCTCTGGGGTAGATTGGAGTTGTGATGGTGTTCCATGATGGTGGTGGATATTGGAAGAGTAATGTGATATAAGAGTGATGTGAACTATGTCGTAATTGTGATATTTTGAACACACATGTTGTGTATGTTACTTAGTGCGTATTTGTTATCATGTTGATGTGCTTGTGATGAGATTATTCTCTCTCCTTTTCATAGCTTCTATGAAGAGTCCATGTGTGATGTACCACCTTATTGTGTGTGAAAAAACATGTTATTGTGGATTGTGGAGTATTGGAGAATTTTGGGCATTATGTGATATGAAGGTGTATTGAGGTATTTCATGAAAAAATTGTTGTATAGTGAATTGGATTTTATCGTGAAATTTTCATCATGTTGTGATAAATCGTGTGTGTCACCATGTTGTAATTGGAATTGACTATATGTTGTAAGGTTATACATTGTGTTCCTCATATGTATAATTCATGAAAAAAATGTGATGGTTCATGTCATGATTTAGGGGGCATATGGTGGGTGTATGATCCCTAATGTACAGTGATTGCACTTTGGGTGCAGAATGTGGTAATGTGATGTATCAAAACCCATAAAAGTAATGATTGTGTTATACCATGTATATATACCATGCATAAGATGCTATGGTTAATGTGTGTGAATCACCATTGTGTTAGTGATGTAGTTATATGTTATGTTGTGGACCCTACACTAACCGACCCTAAGGGAAATCGGTAAACGGTGTATGTTTGGAGTGAGAAAATGTGTACCATTGACCAGTCACTCGAGCCAAGTACGAGATAGGAAGTGGAGCCTTACATAGGCTGAAAACCCACTTTTGTTCATTTGTTATGTGTGGCACTTGCTCAACGGGTGTCATGCATATTGTGTTTCGTAGACACCTTAGGCTCAGTAGATGGTGACTTGTACTCTTTTCTCTCTCCCGATATAGTTGTCGTATAGATTCAACCTATGTGATTTTGATTATGTTGAGCCTTGTCGAAGTGGTGGCAAGATGATTCAGATAGAGATGATGACAATTGTATTATTTGATATGTTATTTTATGAGCTTAGGCTCGATGTTCCAAGTGTCAGCAACTCGTTGAGTACCCCCTGGTGGCCATATAAGGCCACATAGTTATTGTGATGTGTTATTTCTATACACTTATTTTATTCGTAAGTTAAAAAATTTCCCTTTTCTTACTAGAACCATCAATTTTATTGATTGAAATGTTCTTATATTTTGGGCATTTATTTGGTTGATGCACTAAAGAGACAATTTTTTACACTGACTATGGCTATTTGGCCATTTGTTTTGGTTAGATTTTTTTTTTAGTTTAAAAATATTATTGCCTTGCCCAAGGCCTTAGATCTTTCCACTTGGAATTTGAATGGTTTGCTATGTTGGTTCTAATCTCGTAATGTATTGGAATAGGGTCATGGGATTCACCATGGAGTGGTGGAACCTATGAACCCACTTCATTGTATAGGGGTACGCCCCAAGGAGTTACAGATAACTAGCGGGTTGTTGAACCATGAGTTATTATGTCACTTGGGTTAGAGGTATTTGGACTCTATGCGCTTATGGCCATAGGGTGACCGAACTCTTTTGGGGAGCGAAAATGAAAATTTATCTTTATTTTATGATTTGAGGGAGGCATAAGAGACTTGAGGGAGCCATAAGAGACTTGAGACAGCCATAAGAGACTTGAGGGAGGCATAAGAGATTGTGAGGGAGGTATAAGAGGCTTGGGGGAAACATAAGAGACTTGTGCATGTTTGTAATTAGTATACTTGGAGTATTATTTTTATGTTTATGATGCTTTGGGAGGCATAGCTAATTGTTGGTGATGCTTTGGGTGGTATATGGAGTTGTTTTGTGACGTTTTGGGAGGTGTTTGTAGTTGTGTTTGAGTTATGTGTACTCTTGAGAGTTTGGTTTATGTCATTGTGATGTTGTTTCCATCTTGACTCTATCTAGCTATGGTTATAGTTTTGAGTTGCGTGAAACCCTATATGTGTACATGTTGGGAATTCCATGTTGTTGTAGTCTGCTTATGTTACGAAAACCTTTGTGGGAGGAGCATGTGTGATAAGTACTATGTTGTGAGTGTTATGTATCTTCTTTCCCATGGTTCAGTTGAGTTCTTGTGATGTGATAAAATCGAGATGGTATGATATCATGATGTCTTGTGAACCATTAGTGTTGTGTTTGGGTCCCATTTTGTAGTAATGTGATGTTAACTTGATGTTGGGCACCCATGAAACATATGACAATTTAAATTTAAAACAAAGAATATTAAGAGAGTGAGATTAAGAAGTACTTTACAGAAAAATATTAACTAAGTAATAAGGTAAACTAGAACTACCAATCTTCACATAACATTAAGATTTTATGAAATTGTTTAAAATTTCTTGACATCCCTATGGTCATGTTGAAGGACAGAGATATTATCCCTAGATAGAAATTTTCATTGTTAGATTCCTTCTTTTCTTATCGTTGTTACTACCCTTGGCATTATGTCGCATCGAGGACAATGCTCTTATAAGGGAAGGGAGATGTAGTGCCTGAAACTTTTAACCAAAAAAAAATGAAATGAAAAAAAGGGGGGTAGTTAATAGAGCTAACAAGAATGGATTGGAGGTGGTGCATGAAGGCATGGAAAACCAGCAAGGAATGCGGTCAAGTTGAGGAGTGGAGTATGGGCTGTCAGGGGTGACAGGTGGGAAGGTTTTTCAAAACGTCTCTTCCCTTACAAATAATTTAGGAATTTTTTTTGGAATCCAATGACACTACCCACATGTGAAACCTAAGGAAAAGGAAATTATTACTTTTTTGGATTGTGCAATACACATGAGGCATGGATATCCTCACGAGACAGGATCACCTTTTTCCAATTGTAACACACAAGCCTCCAACCTGATTAGCTTTGCCATTTTGCCACATATTCCCAGCCTACATTAAAAAGGGAAGATCCTGAACAGTGTAAGGACAGTCCATCAAAGCATGATGGAAATCTAAATTTGTTTTTAGCTTCCTCCCTTGTCAGCGCCAAAAAGGGATTTTTCAATATTATGTAGTTTGTAATTGTCCTCGCACATCTTCTTGACAACATGTGGAAGCATACGAAAGGCATGTAAACTATTAATAAAAAATTTCCTGAGAGAATTGTAGGTTCTTGGACTATAACTACTGTAGGATATATGCAAAATGTGCACTTTAAAAAAGGCTTTACTAAATTTCAAGCAAATATAATCGACATGTTTAGAGTCAAATATTCTTATTCTTATGATATCACTTTTCCCTAGCCACAATAATAGCTGGAGACTGTAGAGATTCTTGGATAGATAATTATAACATTAAGTGATATTTTTAGTTTTTTTCCATCATTCTTACCTCCTGCACACGAACTCCCATCACCCACAATGGAGACATTGGGCTGGTGATTTGATACCGTGATAGAAAAGGATGAGACTTTGATGAATGGGGAGCATCCACATTACCATATTCAAATCCATCACATATTTTTCTAAATAGAGAAGAAGACTAATGAAGGTTTTAATGCCAAAGCAAATGGAAGTTTCATCTACTCTAGGATTTACTTTTGGAATCTTTATGGGTTTTGGGGTGACTATTTTACTCTCTGCCAGAAACATCTTGATTGTTGTAGATCTCTGTGTGTTTCTTCACTAGCTCAGGTATCACTTGTAACTCAACTGTTATTGGTTTTATCTCCTTCCTTGAATCGTGGGTGTCCTCAACGTAGATTGAGCTCAATTTGGTGGTTACTTACTGGGTTTTGTGATCTACCTATCAAGTGCTTTAAGAGATGTGGTCGCATGGATTTTTCCTAACCATGTAATATTCTTTGTGGTTTGTATTTTATAGAAGCTTATAGTTTTTATGGAGGGATTTCTTGTATTGGTGTGAATAAATCCTGTTGCATTACATCTACAATAAGCCTTTATGTAGGTATGAATGGATTTCTTAGTCATACTAGCTATCCTGAGGGATCTCTAAAACATTATCATCAAAACACCATTAAAACATGTATTGGCCATTTTGGGTTTATATTATTGGTTATTAAAGATCACATAAGAGTGTGAGGACTACGCTAACTTCTTTGATGGGCTCTAAAATCTTATTAATCACATACCATTTAAACTTGTGTGATTTTATTAATGGTTATGTACAAAATGGGTTCGTTGGAAAATACATGGAGGATTTCAAGAAAAAGTGAAATGGTAAAATTATTGATGCCCATGGACTATTCGAAAAAATGCTTGATTGAGATGCTGAACCAAATCCCACCGGTTTTGACCGGCTTCCTTCCCAAGCATGGGTTATTTCTCCTCATCTCTCCATAAATTATTTTCTTTAGTTTTTCTTTTGCAATGGACTAAAATTTTTAAATTGAAGGATTTTTCGTATAATTGATTGTATTAAAAAAAATTTTTTGTAAAACAATAAAACATTATATCTTAACTTACAAAGTCCAATAATCCTTAGGTAGACATTGAATTTAAACCCTCACTTTGTGATTATGTAGAAAATGTACCAAACAAACTATATTTATACGTTACTTATTTATATTTACAAGCTGAAATTGACTTCCCTATAAATAGGGTTGACCATTTCCTTGTTTAAATTGATAAATATGTGATTTCCAGAGACTCGTAAAAGTAAATTTCGTAACTTCAGAAAGGGGGATCTTAATCTTCTTTCATGTACCTTATTATGTGAGGATTCACCTCAGTCTTTGAAAAGACCCCGAATGATCATTTGTGATCTTTTTGAAAACCTCTCTTAGGATTAAGGTTTTTACCGTTTTGCAGTTGTAGGAAGATGGTAAAACGTAAAAGTTGGCTTTCATTTTGAACCACCATTTGAAACCCTGAGCAATAAAATGCTTATCTGCCTTCAAAAACCTCTAATGTTTTTTACAAGACAATTACATTCGATAATTCAGTTTAGGAAAAAATACTTTTATGTATAGTTTGGCAAAGCCTTTTTGTAGGCCTCTAGTCGCAGTTTGACTATGTCAAATTGGACCAATTAGGAATGGTGGCTTTAGAAAAAGATGTTGCTGGTTGAAAAACAAATTTCTAATTCTGAGTCCCATCAAATCTGATGAGTTCTCCCTTATATAGGAGAACTTTTAGGAAGTTCCTTGTTGCACGTTCATCCATCAAACGTTTGTTTTGGGAGCGGTTTTCTGAGCCTTCGAGCTCACTTTTGATCATCAACAACTAGCTCATTTATGACCGATGGTCCCATAAAACTAGCTGCTAATCGTAAAGCATTTGTTAGTTCTTAATTCTATTAGTTCCTATGAACTCTTCGTATATAAGTGGGCATGTACAAATTTAACCGTGGTGTGTTTTCTCATCGGAAGACAACGTTTGTAAGTGGTTTCTTAGCCTCTGAGCCTGATTTAAACGTTTTTTTGTAGCTTAGTAAGAAAATGTACAAAGAAAGTCGTAGGACCTCTGTCAGGCTTGCCATACCACTGTGGAAAATTTTGAAAACATGTAAATAAACTATTTCGAAAACTCTATAGTGTAACTTGTGTGAAATAGAAATTTTGACAAAATGGTGTTTCTCTCTCTCCGTTCTCTTTCTTTCTCATTGGTTATGGAAATGAATTCATTTTTCTAAACCATTTATTTCGAATGCAAATTATAATTACTATTATATGTAAATGGGAAATTGAAGACAATAATTATGTTAGATTAGGGTGGATTCCATGTCAGCGATGTATCAGTGATTTCATGCTCCCATGGTTTTGCAGGATGCACGAAAGATGGCAAAAAAGGCAACATATAATTCATTATTTATTATTGAAATTTTTATAGGTAATTGTAAAATAAATATATGTATAATTTAGTCTCTATGCTACAGAAAATTTTATATTTGAAATTTGCTAATATGTATGGGATGCTTGTTTTAGGGTATATCTTAGGGAAATGTGCATTTAATCACAGGTTCAATTTAATTCATAGTTGCGTATGGCAAAAGGGTTTGATATATATATAGTAAATGAATTTGAAGTTAATACATTGTGGGGCATTTTTCAGTGTTCAATAAGTGATTAATTATTTATTTTGTTGTATTATTACCTTGTAAATCTAATAAAGAGATTTAATCGAAACACTCAACCCTAGTATAAGATATCTTCGGAACTTTTCTTAATGTTTGTGATCCTTCGTAGGGCAGAAAAAAATTGAAACCATAGAATAAACTTAAACCCTATACTCGATGGCACC
The DNA here is from genome assembly GCA_019776745.2 of Taxus chinensis. Lineage (NCBI taxonomy): Eukaryota > Viridiplantae > Streptophyta > Pinopsida > Cupressales > Taxaceae > Taxus > Taxus chinensis. The sequence goes on from CM034154.1 coordinate 182,275,839, forward strand.
TGCTAGGTTAGATAAATAAAACCCCTAGTTGGAATTTACCATCATAGTTATTACGTTTAGCGACATTGTCGTGAACCCAACTTTTAGGAGTGACATGTTCCAAATTTATCCAGAGTATGGGGTTTCCTTCTAGTTTTGGTAACCATGACGAGAATGTCCTCTCTTCATGCCCGACACAATGTTGAGTGGTCAAGACTGCCTACCCAAGTCACCTTATGAGTCCTTGTTCGAAGCAATGACTATGCAGTGTAACCTTACCATCTGTGGGGTAAGTATAGCTAGTACTCCCTTAGTATCATTCTTGATTGCCAAGTCTTATGAGATTAGATCTAGAATTTAATTTCATTAGCAATTGAAGTCCATGTTGGATCCAGACGACATAAATGATATATTGTGGGTTTGCCTATCCTTGGGTCCCTTTTCTTGTTTTTGGGTCATTGATAACATTCGTTCATTGGGGAAAGTGTGGCATCGACATGTATATGGTGTTGTCATGTGTCTATGTGATTCGATGACTTATGTAAGTCTCATTTGCCTTGTCGAGTTTCTGTAATTGGAGCCCTTGTGGCGTTGTGTACTGATCAATGTAAGTCCAAAAAAATTCTATTCTACTGTTAGTTTTCTGTGTGTAAAATGTGGGCATGACATAAAATTTCAAACAATTACACAAAAATCAGAAATAAAATAATGACTAATATTTTGACCCAATTTCAAAATGATGTTACAATTTGTTTCTTTCTCTTACTAGACTTTAATATCTTATTTAAATAATCCTCATTTAGCTTCTCACTATCTAACTCCATTAATCCATTTTAATTTTCTATTTATAATTCCGATATAAAATTTAAATTAAATGAGAAAAGGATAATAATCTTGCAAAATTAAAGACATGAATAATGTAATAAATTCATTATCCCCTTAGACCCCCATTTAACATTACACACGTCTTTTTTATTTATTTCATTCCCACCTAAATACCCCATCACTTCAGTGATGTAGAGTTTATCTTACACCAATGGATCTAATCTATCTAAGCCATTAGATCTAGGTTGTCTAAAAGAACCCTTGAAATCCTTATGAGATTTCATAAATTCATTTCTTAAACCTATTCTCTCATTTTATTTTTTTCACTTATAGGTTAAGGAAGAAGGCAAGAAGAGGGATTCATGGAGGAAAATCAAGGAATAATATACCAAGGTCAAGGATGGATATTCACCATATGGGGATTTGTTTTGCATTCTATCTCTTAGGATTTTCCCTGCAATTTTTTTATTTTCACCTCATTTGGAAAGAAATTACCTAAATCAGGTTGTCGGTATTTACCCATTTTATTCTAATTTATACAAGAAATTTATTTGGGTTGTAGGCCCAAAAATAATCACTTTGTAAATATACCATTTAAGTGTGTGAACATATATTTAAATACATATATATGTTTCACAAATATATATGTATTTATATATTTATATATGTATTTATATATGTTTCACAAATATATATGTATGTATATATATATATATATATATATATATATATATATATATATATTTGGATTGAATAAAGTAGAGCAAACTGTACAAAATAAAACTATGACCTGCAACTAATTGGATATGCGGCCTAGTAATGGAATGGTTGTAGCCCTTTTTAATAGTGTAAATGAATACATTTAGGGGTGGGGAAAAATCCCACCCACTTTATTTATTTAATATTTAAAACAAATATATGACTTGACAAGGCCATACGGCCCACCCATATAATGCATATATTATGTCTTATAACTTTTCTTTAAGAAAATGCTCTGAACCGAATTTTGTTAAAACACTTTTATTTTCTTTTATTTATTAAAACAAGGAATTTCCCACTTAGCTGTTGTAGCCCTTTTTGATAGGGTAAATGAATACATTTGGAGGTGGGGAAAAGTCCCACCCACTTTATTTATTTAATATTTAAAAAAAAAAGATGACTTAACAAGGCCATACGGCCCACCCATACAATGCATATATTATTTCTTATAACTTTTCTTTAATAAAATGCTCTGAACCGAATTTTGTTAAAACACTTTTATTTTCTTTTATTTATTAAAACAAGGACTTTCCCACTTAGCCGATTCAAACAACTTTTATTGTTTTAATATATATATATATATATATATATATATATATATATATATATATATATATATATATATATAAATTATTAATAGGTAATAATTCATATATAAATATATTGAGTATTTACATTTATATATATTTATTAATAACTGTTAATATTTGGTGACTATTAATATTTATTAATAATATGATCACATTGATTTTATAAATTTATAATAAAATCAATATATGTGATTAACATGCATTTAATTTACATTAATAATATGTATTGATTTATTAATTGCATTTACCATTAATATGGTAGGTTTGCAAATTTGTGTGGGAGAATAAATTTGAAGTTATAAAATTCATATGGGTATAATTTGCATACACAAAGGTAAATATGGTAGAGTTAAATTTTGCACGTTTATCAAATTTAAACAATTTATCACTTCCAATTTCAATTATATAACCATCTTAATGATATAATTAGTTGTGGTTCATTCATTACTTTAGTAAAATCCTATTGCCAAAAGAAGGAAATTATATTATGAAAACCATTCCATCTATAAATATATTACATCATTTGAATAAGAGGATAATAAACATACCTAAATGAAATTTATCTCATTCAAACAAGATTGTCAATAATGTCAAAATGATCAACACTCCCTTTTCATTCAACTTAAAAAACATTCATACTTAAAGGACCTTTATTTTCATTTCAAAATAGCTACAAAGTTTCCAATTTGATAAAGGAATGTAAGCCATAATAAACCATTTCCAAGAATGAATGAGATTACATCCAAAAACATTGATACAATTTACAAGTAGAAGAATCATAAATAAACAAGGTGCAACTCTACATGTCTTCCTCCAACAAGATAACTTTCTCCATTAATCTCACCATATTCATCAAGTCATGCACAAAACAAAATGGGGGAGTAGGCAACACTCTTCACCCAACCAAAATATCCAATGAGGAGGCAATTATGGCTATTTAGACAACCATGGAAACAAAAAAAAAAAGGTTTCCACACACACATTCAATCAAGACAAATAATGAAATAACACAATATCAATTTCTTTACAACCAACCAACAAATATAAAAACACAAAGGCTTCATGCTGAAGCCATGGAGGAGAAAGAAACATGGGGGGTTCTTCTTATGCCTCCCAGGGGCTTGGGTTTCCACCTATGAGCCTCCAGAAATTCCATCACAATACACACAACACTATTATTCCTCCCTCCAAGAAGATACACCACTCGTATTCCTCCCTCAAGAAATCAACCCACTCTTATGCCTCCCTCAAGAAAATAACAAGATAAACACAAATCATATTTTTTGACAAGGTGGACATCCCAACCCAACTCCCTCCTGAATACCAAATAACATTTCTCTTATGCCTCCCTCAAGTTTTACCCCCATTTCCATTTCTCCCACAACCTAAGGATCAAATCTATTTCCCACAATAATAAGCGATACAACAACCATAATCCACACATATGAGTACAAAAATATAACGAAGTAAATAAAAGAATGGAGATCTACCTTCCAAATGAAGAGGGTCAAGCACAAATAGGTTCCAAGCCTTCCAAAAGACTAACCAAGAACCATCCATTCCAAGCTCAAACACAATTCTCAAGCAAGCTCTCAAAAATTACAAGAATTCCAACAAACTAAAGTGAGTAAGTAACCCCTAAAACAATAATTAAACATGCATATAAAGGAAAGGGGAAGAGGAGGGTGAGGTGGCTCCATGTAGGATGCCACATCACTCATCCTCAACTCCACATCACAAGTCAAACCTCAACCCCAAGTAATAATTAATAAGTGGTTGAAGAAATGACAAATTACTTACACACACAAACTAAGCCCACACCCCTTTGGGAATTAAAAAAAATATATGTAAGAAAGTGCAATAAAAATTACAATTCCTCTTCCCAAAACACATGATGAGGTCTAATTTTGACCCCCAACCCATAGGTAGGGTTGGTATAAAAATTTAATAGGTGTGGGAGAAGTTTAACTTGTCCCAAAAGCCTCTAAAATTTTCCCTTAGGGAAAAATCCGAATTTATAAGGACATATGGAGTGTACAACACTCAATATCTTTAGCACTCAACTTAAACACATAAACCAAAGAGATATCAAATCCAATAAATAAATTATTTTGTCCCGTCCATGAGTAGTTTAGCACCATGATTAATTTATTAACTTAACACAATTTAATTAATTAATAAAAGGGAAAATGCATCACTAAATAATCACATACTAAAAGTAAATAAATGAAAACAAAATAAAAGAACACACACACACCCATTGGTCACATTTGGAGGTTATCCACCCCATGGGAACCCCCTAACAACAAACAAGACACACACCACAAAACACTAGTATCCATGGTCACCCTTGTTGCCAATACCCCACATTCCTTCATTGTTGGTCTCCTATCCTCCATAGTTTATTATTGTGAATTAATATATTAGTGATGTCAAACTAATAAAATGCTTATATCTACAGATCAATTTCAACATCAAATATCATAACTACTATTTTTAAGACCAAGTAATTCAACAATTACTCCAATTTTCAACATTTTAATTCTACTCATACATTAGTTTGCAACTAAGATAATAAACCAAGTGAATCATCTAATTTAAGAATTAATTTCACTCGTTCATAGTTTTTCCAATTATCCAATATCAAAGAAATTATAGAACAACTTAGAACATCATAATAAAAATCAACACAAAAATAATTCGAAATATCAACATGTATCTAAACTGACAAGACGTCATTTTCTTCCGTACTGAAAGTCTACCAAAAGTTAGTAAGTTCAATTAGAGATTTCTATCCTTAAATTTTCATATCACAATGTGTTATTATCATTCACCTATTTCTATTTACATGTAAAATGTGCAATGATGTCTATTTGTTCAGTCACAGTGTTAGATTAACTATAACAACACAATATCGAAGAGTACTGATATTATAATCAATTTACGAAAATGCAACTATTATAGCTAATTGTCTTATCCTTAAATTCCCATTAGGGTCCAAAATATGACATATAGTCAAAATAATAATAACCAAAACACAATAGCAATCATGACGTCCCATACATTTATTGTATGCTAACCAGAATATAATCAATTCAAAATTGATAACACGGTTCAAACAGATTAGAAGAGGAATGGGCATTACAAGACTCAACTAGAGAGGGAATCAATCTAGGATGGAGGAATTGTAGTATCTGGATCTAGAAAATGCTAAAGAAAGGGCGTGTCATTTATGTGCCTGTGGATGACCCAACCTATTTATTGGAGATTAGAACAAATATCGATGGATCCTGACAAAGGTGTATGTAAGCGGGAGTTTTGACCCTCTTTTTTCAAGGGGGAGAGGAGGCCCCCCTTACAAAATATAATATTTATATGGAGGGGAGGGAGCTCCCTTAGAATCAATGGAGGGGAATCTATCTAGATATGACACCCCCTCCCTCTATGGTGGACTTGATTTTACCAAAGATGATGAAAAAAAAAAAAATTATCTATTCATGCACTGGAGAGATCATTTCTTCTTTTGTGCAGTAGTAATTTACAAATCCCATGATGAGATGGGTGAGATTAAGGGACATTACTTCAATGCTACTATAGGTACATGTGAATAAATGATAAAAAGAGTAGATAGGGAATATCATCCAGTCAGATAGATGGGGAAAGTGATATGCGATGGATAATGTGTTTCTCAATAGACTACTTCTCAATCGAATACTGACTATATACATTTCTAGGCATTAGTTGTTCTCCCTATCTAACTACATGGTTCTCGGCCCATACTCATACTACCTATCTATATAGGTATCGGGAGCCAAAAAAGAAATATCTATATCGAAACCCTATATATATAACTATCGAGGGAGGGGTTGTAGTGGAATTTTGGGATGAGGGAGATTGAGGACATAATATATGGTATATGGTCCGATCAAGATTCTCCTGATCCAATACATCCCCAAAGAGTATTATACAGTATATGGTTTGATTTAGATGTTCCTGATTCCGAGCGATGGGGGAGCTATTCCTCTCTTTTTGTGTATACATGATGGACCAGAGGACTTGCCAACCCTAGCACATTCTTATACCTAGGCAGTATAGGTCCTAGGTGGGTAAATGTATAGATTCTAGATGGGATCTATTGGGTAGTTATAAAGAGCAGGGACCCTAGCCATCCCCTCTATCTATAATTGGCCTAGGAGGACCCGTTTATCTATAGTTAAAGAACTAGACCTAGTTGCCCTATCTCATCTATAGAAAAATACCTAGGGGTTTGGAAATAATTGTCATATTGATGATAAAAGTAGTACTGTCGATTGAATTTTCAACAGTCAGGATGGTGCATTTAGTAATATAGCCATTAAGGAAAAGTTATTTTTCATGTTATAAATGAGATTTTGGGAAAGAAGAGGGTTTCAAGTCTTTGTAGAAAAATGAGTCATTTGAGGAGAATATCTTTGAATATCCTCATGTTTTACCCAGAATAAAAGGTGAAATTGCATTCCAATCATTGATTTTCATCTTAATTGTAGTGGTTTTCATAAGATTATTTTTTTGCATTGAGATTTTTCTTTCAGGAAACCATGTAAGGTCTAAATGTGTTTTATGGAAGCTAGGGTTTCAGTATAGTATTTATTGGTTGGGTATAATTTCATCTAATGATGGCTATAATATCACATGTTATACATAGGGAAAATTTCTCTTAAGGTGTCCAATAGAACATAAAATATGTAAGTTTTTAATTATGTTTGTTTTCGGCATTTTTAATAATGCTTTTTTGTTACAGAAGTCATATTGGGATTTGGTTGGTTAAGATTAGGTTTTGGTGGCTAAGGAGAGTGAAGTGTGGATGCTTTTTTTTTTGTATGGTGCGTGCATAATTAATGTTGCATATTTTGTGTGTTACATGGTAGCTCTATTCCTACAAATGAATGGCTTGTGTTATGTTTTCAATTGAAGAAACAAATTTACACTAGATATCCAATCCTCTATATCTAATGTTTTTTTGGTTCTCAGTTTGTATTTGTAAGTGAACCTGATCTAAAATGAAGTGGTTAATAGTTTTAGAGTATGGGAAGGATTCACTGAAATGGAAGGTAAAACTTTTTTGAAACCTACAATTGGTTGGATGTTAATACACACACACACATACATTTTAGAATAAATATATGATCGTTTCTAGTTAACTTGTTCCCCTATTACCTTTTTCTTTCAAAACCTATGTTTTGTTGTTTCTTGTTCTTTACACAACACACTATAGTTTGCTTCTAATTTAATTTCATTCCATGTAGAGTTGTGTCTGGCTCCCTTGAAAAGTAAATAGTATACCTTTTTTTTGTAAGAAACTTTATACGCAAGAACCACAACATAGATGTTTTTTTTTCAAAAATTTAAAAAGCATGTACATGCTCTATATAGTTTATATGTTAAATAATGTTTTAATCTATAAATGTAATGTTATTTTGAGACTAGGAAAATCACCCATTTTACTTTTGTAATATATTCTTCCTATTATTTTTGTCCATGAGTTGTAGAAGGTGGAAACTTCCCTTCAATTTGAGATCAAGAAGATTAAATTGTTTAGCCCCTGCATTAAAAGTAGCAAAAATTCATTTCTTTTTCCCTTTGTTTTTGCTTATTATTATTTTCCATGGGACTTTGAAACACATTTGATTTTTTTTGGCCTATTGGATAGTGATAAAAAAAAATCCTCTCTTTGAAGGAATTCATATAGTTTCTTTTCTGGTTTTCTTGTGAGCTTCTAAACATGTGATCTAGTTTCATTCCTTTGGTGTCCATTTATCTTACTCTCAGGTTTGTTGTTTTATTTTAGATTCAAATGTGGGGTTACCTATTTCATATTTAGTTTATAAAAACTTTGAAATAATATTGGAATGTAAGTTTATATTGGAAGGTTTATTAGACTATTAAAAAAACTTCTTTGAATTCCTTATTTTAAACTTTATCAATGTTCTTTTCGATCCAAACATAAAAAAATCTAAATTAAAAAAATTAATATCGCATTTCAAAAACTAACTAAAATCTTATTCTTGTAAGTATTAAATTTGTTTTGTTATATTTTTAATTCCAAAGTACACTTTTATCATATTTTTTTCATGGTTTATCAGACATAATTGTAAGCATATTTAAGACACATAATAATCAACTATCAAAATTTACTCCAAATCTCATCATACCATCATTCAATACAAAAGTTAAGAGTGCCTTATCTAGCAAGTGCATTCCACATGTTTGTGATGGCCAATTGTTCCAATTATTTTGGTCAACCTAGTCAAAATAAATTTCTTTAGTTTGTTCTTACCACTGTCAGTTAAGTTTTCTTATGGTCAAAATTTTCATTCAAATCTTTGTTCTAGGTTTTACCATCAACATGTGGTTCCTGTAGATGTCAAGTGGGTATTTTGTCATTTTTTTACAAAATACCAATCTATTATCTTTCAATTGCATCTTCTCCATTCCAGATATTTTTTCTATACTATTAATGATGAGTGAAAACATTACTGAAGTCAAAAAATTATAGAAATTGGTTGTATGAGATTTTTGCATCAGGGTTTTATAAAGTATAGTAGGAAAGGTGCAAGCTCGATTAAATTATCTTATCAGTAATTAGAAGAAGTGATGTGCACTTGGGAAATATTAGTCTTCATGACATTCGAAGATGATAAAGGGAAACCATTTCCTGACAAATAAATATTGGAAAATAATTTTCATATAATTCATGCCTTATATGACACCACAACTACATCACACACACTTGTATGAAAAATACCTATTAAATCCTTGTTGATTTGTTTCTTTTTTGTGATCTTTGTAACTATGTGCGGTATATGTATAACAAAGGAATTGGGAATACTCGGAAATAAAAATGACAGACTATAAATCTCTTGGATGGATTTGAAAGCTATGAAATATGAACAATAAGTTAGTAGAGCGATGAAAGCATGTTGTGGATTTCTATTTGTTATTAACCATGTATTTGGTTTTTTAAGTGCATTTCTTTCCTCATATTAGTTATTCCTTGTTTTGATTAAATTTTCTATTAGGACTATTTTGTTGTTGGGTTTTTGAAATTTGTAAAGTTGGATTGTTGTAGTGTACATTTTAATAAATAAGAATGTCGTTTTATGTCATTATTTTGTATGTATTTTTCATTATTTTCTAATTTCTCTTCCTTAAAATATATGCTTTCAAGATTACATATTTATTATATAATTTTAGGAGAGGTCATTCCCAAAATGTCAAATAATTCCCTATCATTACGAGTTAACCAAATAGGTTACCTACCTTTTTAATCATATTTAATATTATTAACAAACTATATTTATCTAGGTTCAAGAAAAGGAGAACAAACAAAATCTACTCTAAAACTAAAATCCAAGTACAAATATTTTGAAGAAAAATTTCTAACACCATAACTCCTCCAGCATACCTCCAACCTATGCTGAATAATGGGCCCAATTATAGACAGGAATTAAGATTGCTTTATAAAAATAGTAATTTTAATTGTTGTTATGAGAACCATAACCTAGGAATAATACATGTGTGTGTCTGTGAAACCATACAAAACAAACAACAAGACATGATTCATATTATTAGCAATACATGTTATAATTTGAAGTAAGCAATATGATCATAAATAATTTGACAAAATGTATGGAATAAATGTCGTTCGTGGTGTCTCATGTTTGTTAGGGATGCACAAGATGATATTTTTGAAAAGGCCTAAAGTGTTTTTGAACAATTTCATAGGATCACATTAAACAGACTTTATAACCTCATTGATTTCTTAAAACCTACACTAATTTAGAATATGGTATGGAGTTATTCAAATATTAAGAAATTTAGATGTTTGTATCATTTCTTAATTACAAATGCATTCTTTGACATAGATGTAAATGGGGAAATGTAAAATAATATTAATATTATTAAGAATGATGTTCTAATTATTTTCTAGAAGCATGACTCTAATAAAAAATTTGTTCATTTCAACGGGATTAATTCTACTTTAGATGATATTTATTTTTTACGTCATTTATGGAAATTTGGTGAAAAATTTATGGGTTGTATCCCTAAAATCATCACCAAATATAAGGTATGGAAAATATTTGATGAGCATTGAAGTTTACTTTAATTTTTATTGGTAAAAGATAAGATCAGTGATCAGTGAAAAAGGATTTACAAAATGAATTCGACAACTTTTCTCCTATTTTCTTTATTTTTATACTATATATTTTTCAACTAAAATTTTATCTCTTGCATGTGTATTCTCTTTTTTAGTAAAATTATGTGACTTCATGTTCTATTTTTTGGTGCGAAGCTTCCTTCTGCCTCACCCTGAATCCTTCCTACTTCCTTCTAGAACTTGTACATTCATAAACCTGTTGGTACCCAAATCAGTCCTCCCTTTGTAGTCTAGCAACATCAACAAACCGAGAGGGATGCGTAGAGAATGATGGATCAATATTTAATTTTTTTTGCAGCCAAGGAAGAATCTCATCATCTCTTGGTCACTCAACCTTGGAGGAGTTGGATAGCACTATGCTGAGGGTATGACCTACCATCCTACTTTATGCTATGGCTTTAGCCAAGGTGAGAGGACCCGTTTTGTAGTCTGTATTTGTAAGGGTACTGAATATATAAGCAATATTTGACACTCCTTTATAAGGAAAATGAGAAATAACCTTGGGAAGACATGTTCAATTCAAAATAGTCTAACTCTCATGAGTTGTCACTCTAGACAATGCATATGTCTCGTAAAACAAGGCTCAGACTACTAAAGAAAGAAAAGGAACCAACTTTCTTTAACAAGGCATGCATCGGCAATTCTGGTGGGATTTGTTTGTTTTAGATGTATTTGGTTGGTGAATTAAGAATGATAAAGTTGATTATACCAAATCTTTTCGAACTCTTATCAAATGATGGAAGATCTACCATATGAGACCATGAAAACACTTCAAATAATCAATAATGAACATTCCACCATAATATGTGCATCCATGGAAGCCCAAAGATACATGGTTTCACACATTCCTTGAGAATTTTAACATAAAAGATCATAATAAAGATTCAATTAAACATAAAGAATCCCTAATATATCACAACTAAGATACAATCATGGGCCAACAAACAATATATATCAATAAAATGGAAGAAGAATGAATTTAAAACTTGTAATTGTAAAATGAGATGAAATTTGTTCTCATAACATTGACTACCAAAATGCTACCAAAAGGATAAGATCTTGTGTGATTCAGAGAAATTATTAACATGAGATTGCAACAAGAACATGAATATCTACTTCAAACACCTCAACTTAAAGCACACACAACAATGCTCATGATGAACATAATTAACTCTGGGCTTATCAAATTTATCAGCAAGGGAAAGTCTCATTTATAGTCTCAATTATTTTCAATGGTTGTACACTTGCAACCATATTTACATGTTTCAATTTGAAGGCTCAAGAAATTAATAGGTTTCTTAGAAAAGTTCTTGGAAAAATGGTTTCTCACAATTTTCTCCTTTCTCTTCTAAAAAGTTTATAAAATTTTAACCCCCCTTATTCAAGATTATTCTCATTGCATTTATAAAATTTCACTCGCTCACTCATTCTCTATTTTCCACCCAAAAACATGAATCCTTAGAGAGAATATTATTTTATATGTTTTCCAGGTGGAAACGTTGTGTTCCATTCACATTTCTTACTTTCATTAGATATGACTAGGGCACCATGTTGCTTCCTTTTGAAAGTTATCTTAATCATTCATTTCCTCTTAGTGTACAAGAAAACCCTTTTTAATAATTATGAGGTGGTTCCATATGGATTGATGTGACAAGCAATCCTTTTCATCTTTGAAAATCTACCTCGAGCAATGCATACCTACATTCGTGCTTCTCATAATTGAGTGTCCTTACATGGATTATATCGCATCAATAAAATGCCTTCTATCGCATAATGCTAATTTATCTCAATTTTATTCTTCTCATGTGATCTGAGAAAAATATTCTTTCATATGATGGAAATTATTTCACTCAACTCAACCACTTTTCACCATCCTCATTATAAACTAAATTTTTCTTTCTTGCTAATATGCATTCCTTTTCCTATCTTGATAGTGAATGTTTTTTGCATTGATTTTCTTAGCATAATGGTGAATGTGGTGGTCAAAAAAAGTCTAAAATATATTTCTTCAGAATATTTAAACCAAATCTTCAACATGCATGGTCCACATGAAGCCTTTGTCAGAGCTTTGTTTGATATCACAATCCCAGGGGATACTAGAGGACCTTTGACCTATTAGCAAGTTCGGCTCGCACTCCTCATGATATTGATCAAGATTAATCATGTATTATCAACCTTCCAATCCATGTAATTATATATTTTTTGGTTGGAACATCAAAAATTTCTAGAACACTTAAAGAAACTCTGGATTAAAAGGAGGCCTTCTATGTCAGGCAAGAATGATTACCGGTGTCCCTTTTTATGTAATGAATAATTTGTGCTGAATGATATTCCCAAGGAGTCCTACATTCTGTATGACAAGTCTTCAATTGATACAATGTGTTCCATTTCTAACAAAATGGATGAACTGGAGTGCAAAATCATTTCTCTGGAGAAAGTTCAGGAAGGACCTATGCCATTACAACCATCCACCACACCATCATTTTCTTCAACATAGAAGAGTGGGGAATCAATATTCCATCCCCAATTATCATTTTGGATGGAGAAGAAGAAACGTTTCTATCTTCTCATCACTATAAGGCAATAATTTCCTCTTCTAGGGAAAAAAGGGGAAGGTTCACTATCTAATCTTCCACTCATTCAATGCATTGAGCTCCTTCGACGTAGTAGGAATTTATAGGGCCCCACCTAATTCCTTCTCTAAGAGAGCACCCACCCTTCAAAAGGACCTGGAAGGGTGAGTCCAAATCAAGATATTTCATTCCGCTCAGTCCCTAGGGTGTAGTTCTTGTTGTTCTAGAAAATCCAGATGTTCCCCCTCAGTCCACTCTCAATAAGTCTACTCCTCACAAGGGGAAAGGGAAGATGACAATCTTCATGGGTTGTTTGGATATTCTAGACTGGATGTATTAGTATTAGAAGATGATCAAGCTGTAGAAAGTTATGGATAGTCCCTGAATGATCCTTAAGTCATTGATGGATATGCAGATGTCACGTGATCTAGTGGGGTTCGTTGTGTTTTTTCAGATGGCACAGGGCTCAGATGAATTCATATTGAGGAATAACATGTGGTTGAACAAGATTCCTCCACTCAGAAGAAATTTAAAATTAGGCGTAAGGGACAACTAAGATATGTTTCTCTTTCTTTTGTCCTTACTTAGAAACATGTATACAAATTTCTTCATCATGCGTTCGGGCCCCTATAAAACCGCAATTTTGATTTATGTCTAAAACTATTTCTTTATCTTCATTATATGAATCTGTATGATGTTTGAAAGCTTGAAGTTTAGATATTCAGATCACCCCACAATGGATGATGTTTTATTTGCATTCCCAGGGCTTTAATTAAAACTCTATAATTCCTCTTGTTTCATCAATGGTGGCCATGATTTTTTTGTTAAACCACCACCCGTCTGTCTCCATTTAAAAATCCTTGAATCTAATTTTATCCACACCTTCAATTTTGATGTATCGAGACCCAAAACCACATTAAATTTCTCTAAAAACTGAGTCCTATACCTATTCGTTTGGTTCTATCACCAGTGGTGGCCACTTTGCACGATAGATGGAGACCCCACGCATCCCTTGGTATTCTCTCCTTCTCTCCTTTTCTGAATATATACATGGGTGACACGTGGAATCCTGCGAGCCCTCCCTCTTTTCTTTGAATTTTCAGCATGTCAAGGTTGCCTTGCCGTGCCGTTATCCATGTGGCAGATCCTTTCTCCTTAAGAGTTTTTAATTCTGTGCTCCTTTCCAACGATGCACTAAAGAGACACGTGGACACCTTCAATGTTTGGTTTTGTTCCTTAAATAAATTTGAGTCCTGCAAAGTACAAAATAATACCAGGAAAATAAAAGGGGTCATTTTTCACAGGATTTGTGGGGGTAACATAACTATTACATTCCCTGACCGAAAAAGAGGATTCACGCCCTAAACACAAGATTCTCTTATGTTTCCAACATAGTATTATCTTTGAGCATAAATTTTAAAACACTGGAAAACCAATTTGAGGATAAAATTTACAAAGGCATACACTAGATTCAAGCATGAGATTAATTCAAACACTAACAAAGGCTCTAACTCAGGGATGGGAACCCCACATGGGTGTTTGCAAGAGCCACAAAAACCCAAATAAAACAGACCAAGTGCCTAAAATACATTGGGTTGTGGATTCAGATTAAAATGTGTACAAGGTCAAAAAAAGACAACCTTCCACAAAAAAAAACTAAGAAACTAAGGCAACTGGTCACTATAGACCAAGAAAATGAAAAGGGAAACAAAAAAAACACAAAATAAAAAAGTAAATATAAAGACTATACACTGTACAAGAATGCGTATCTTGTATGGATCAATCACGGAGATGTTTTGGGTGCCTTCCATTAATAGGTAATTGAAGTAGATCCCCATCTAGATCCTCTAGGATGAATGTATGCTCACTAATTCTTATGTTAATGGAGTAAGGGCCCATCCATGACGCATAAAAATTTCCATGCTTTCCTTTTTCTTCATGCCTATTATCCCAAAGTAATTCCAGAATCTTCAATGTTGAAAGCTATAAGGGTTACCTTTTTATCAAAAAATTTCTTGAGTATCTCTCTGAACTTAATGTGCCTCTGATAAGACTCTCTTCTCTCTTCATCTAATGTGAATATATAATGTATTCTTATCTCATATGGGTCTATTATGCCTTCTTCCCCAAGTTGTTGTGAAAATTGATACGATGATAGTTGCAGATGTAAGGGCAATACAACTTGAATTCCATATACCAGCTTAAAAGGACTCTTTCCAATGTATTTTTTAATTATAACTCTTTCTGCCCATAAGGAAAAATTGAGTTGCTCACTCCACTTCTTTTTGTTGACCTCCAAATTTCTTCTGATTATTTTGAGTAGGTTTTTGTTACTAGATTCAACTTGACCATTCCCTTGTGGACTATAATTGGAATCATAAGTCAAATTCATGCCATACTGCTGACACATACTTTTTAAAGGTTTAGCTCTAAACCTCATAGCATTGTCAGCCATAATTTTTCATGGCACTCCAAATCTACAAATGATGTTATTTAGGATGAAATCCATCACTACTTGATTAGTTGATTTTTTAGTAGGTATGGCTTCCACCCATTTAGTAAAATAGTTTGTAGCTACAAGAATCCACTTGTTCCCTGCACTTGAGGAATCTTCGCTTTCTCCTATGAAATCCATACCCCATTGTTTAAATGGATCCTCAACAGATACTGGTTTAAAAGTAAAAATGCCAGATGATTTCATTATTCTAGAAAACCTTTGACATTTTTGACATTTTTCACACTTTCTAACCTAGAATGTTGTATCTTTAAAAATTTCAGGCCACTAATAACCTACTCCTAGAATCTTATCAACAGTTACTCTTTTTGCAAAGTGACCTCCACATACACCCCGATGAAATTAATCAATAATCTTAGTGGCCTTTTCCTCTGTTATACATCTCAACAAAACTCCCTTTGGGTTTTTCCAAGCCAACCCATACTCTGTTATAACATATTTTTTGCAATTTTATTTGAGTCCTCCTTTGTTTTTTATCCAAGTGACATAGGCACTCGAAATTTCTAAAATAGAATATAACATCATTGTACCATATGGAATATATTAGTTTATGCTAAACACTCTCATTTTCTCCTTCAAATTTATTGATTTCCATGACATGTACTTTTATTTCTACCATTAATCTTGCAAAACGAAAACCCCTTACAATTTTTTTGTTTTGAATGTCCATATCATATTCTTGTAACTTGTTCACCTAGCAGAATATTTTACTAGAAACCTCCATTTCTGATAAAATTTCCTTGACCATAGTATGGGGAACATAGGTGAAAATTATAGAGCTTAAGATATAAGGCCTAAAAATCTTGGTTTCTCTTACCAAAGCAAAGGCATGCTTTTCCATGATGGTATACTTCAACTCACCCCCCTACAAGGCTTTACTAAAAATTGTAACCGACCTTTCATTTCCTTACTCATCCTTTTGCAATAGTACAGATGGAATAATGTTCTTATATGGAAAGGAAAATATCTAAAAAAAATTCTTGTAATCAGTGGCTGCCAGTACTGGAGAAATTTTCAATGATTCTTTATTTGCAGGGAAATCTTGGTGAGATCCCTCCTCCCATTTGATAATCAGATATTTCTCTAACATGCTTGTTATAGGGATAGTCATTTCATAAAAAATTGAAATGAATCTCGTAATAAAATTTATCTGGCCAAAGAAATACTGAATCCATTTCCTTGTTTTTGGGATAGGAACTTTACCAATTGCTTGCACTATTTAACAATCAATCATGACCCCGTCTTTTGACATAATATGTCCAAAAAAATTTGCCTTCTGAACCCCGAAATGGAATTTTTTCAGATTTAATGAGAGGTCATGTTCCCTACATCTAATCATCATTTTCTCTACATGACTCAACTAATCACTTTTGTTTTTGGAGAATACTATCACATCGTCCTGATAAACTACAATCAAATCATTGATGTAACATGAGAATGCAACATCCATTTCTCTTTTAAAATTAGCCCCAACATTGACTAAACCAAAAGGAATTCTCACATAAACATAAGTACCCCATTGAGTGGTAAAGGTAGTCGTGATTGTCTCTGATTGATTTACAACCACCTAGATGGTATTATGAAAACCAATCTAGTGTGGAAATAAATTCAAATCTAGTGACTAACTACAACATTTTATCCATATTAGGAAATGGATAATTATCTTTAATTGAGGCCTTGTTCAAGTTCCTAAAATTGACACACATCCTTATGTCTCCATTTTTATTTCTAACTGCCAACAAGTTCGCCACGCATGAAGAATATATTGTTGGATGTATGATCCCTCCATCCCTTAAATTTTTCAACTATCCTTACATTTTGAGGGAAAGGAGTAGATTAATCAACCTCTTCTTCTACCTAAATGGTTTTGCATTAGGTGTCAGTTGTATCTCATGTTGAAAAATATCTTCCCTACATGATTTCAATTTTGAGTAAGACCATGCCAAGCAATATTTGTACTTTTTTAGCAACTCAATGTAGGACTTATTTTTATCCTTACTCAAATTACTACATAGCCATAGTTTCCTAGATTTTTATCTTCCACATATCTTGAAGCAAAGAAATGTCTAGGAGCTACCATATCTACAATATCAAAGTTGGATTCTAAATTCACTAATTGTATAGGGATCATGTTTTTCTTCTATTGGATTATCTCTTTACCAAATAGGGTATGTTTCCCATCACACTGTGTGACCATTGGTTCCCTGTCAATGCTTTGATCAATAAATTCTCCTTCATTCTACAAGAACCACTGAACCTGGGCATCATTATCAAATACTTTCCATTGTTTTATATTTTTATGGATAGATGGTTGTGATAACACTTCAATATTGTAATCATAGTAAGGAGAGACAATGCAATTTTCAAACCTAGATCCAATCACTACCAACCTATCTGTTGTAGTAGTTTGAGTTCTGTTGAGGTATATTATATTAAGGGAGTCAAACATCTCAACAAAATCCACACCACTTGCTTATATTGTTTCATTCTTTGATTCTTCTTAGCATATAGTTTTCTCACTTGGTTTACCATAAGTTCAAAGTATCCTTTAACAATTATATCTTTGATACGATGTTTCCAATAAATCATCAGGCCTATGAGAAGTGCCTCATGCTCAGAAATATTATTCGTACATTTGATCCTCAATTTAAAATAAAAAGTAAAGGTCTCTTATTTCAGGGATATCAATACAATCCCAACTCCATTTCCAAAACTAGAGCAAGTGCCATCGAACACCAAAGTCCAAGGAGTTTCCAATTTTATCCAAGAACCTACTTTGATTAATAACATGATCCTCAAAATCTATAAACCCCATTAAATTATTAACATATACATCAGCATACAACACTTCATAAGAAACATTTTTAGGATCTTCAATCAGGTCTAGCATCTTCTTCTCCCCATACAACTTGACAAGGTTCCCCTCTACTGGTATGGTGGTTTATGAAATATCCATCTGCATACTTTTTCTCATACTAAAAGCCCAATTTATTGATAGTAACATACCACATTTAGCAGGGCAATCCAAAATGACTACATTCATTGTTACAAACATACCAGGATAAACTTCCAGTTACAACACTAAGTCCTTTACATATCCTATCACTGGTACTTCCTTTGAATCCATAGTAGTTCATTTTCCAAAGGTTGTTGTTACCTTGATATTAAATTCATTCATTACTTCAAGAGGCATCAAATTACATGAAGCCCCTGAATCAAACATACAATTATGCACGAGTCTTTCCTTACTGATTAAAGTGGTATAAAAAGGGTTAACATCAAGCTAAGATTTAACAAGGGACATACCCAAACACACTTCAGGAAATTCACCCAAGTCTTCTAATTCTTCTAGCACCTTCAACTCTACAATCGTAGGGGGAAGATCCACATATTTATATCCTTATGTAGGGCACTCCCTCCTCCTTAAACCCTAAATACTCAAATTCCCTTTTCTTATGCTGAGGAATCCTAATAAATTAAACAATAGGTAAATTGATTTTTATTGGAGTCAAAATCTAGGCAATATCACAGGGGATATATTTGGGTAATACTGTGTTGGGAAGGATAGTAACTTCCCCTTATTACAATATGAGACACTTCATGACTTGGATATGGTCAGGGGTACAACATTTATTATGGATAGCTTGAACATTTTTAGGTGCATCCTTCTTGGGAGGATATTTCGGATATTGGTGAGAAGGGGATTTTTTGGTTTGGGTTGTGGACATCCTCCTTTGACAATTATACTTCTGAGATTATACTCCTTTTCTTAAGATATTACCATGTTCATTAGAAGGTTTTGGTCCTCCTCAGAAAGAATTTCTCCATCATACTTCTTAATCGTCATATCCCTTAAGTACTCAAATTCATGATTAGTCAATTCAAAACCCTATACTATATCAATCTAGACATCATCAATAGAAGGAAGAGGAGATACCCAGTGGATACAGTCTGAAAAATCTTCAACAGTACGATAATTTATTAATTTGGTGGAGGAAACCCCAAGCCACGAATCATCAGGAATATCCATCATACATACATCTCCAAAAGTGGGGTCATCCACATGCTCTTCACCCTCTTCACTTGGATCACATGGAGGATGAGGGAAGAAACATTTTTCGCACCAGTAAATGACATGTGCTTCTTCAACAATAAATAATCTTACAGTCAATAGATCAGCGAAAATTTTATTTTATCTCTAAGGAAATTGTTTACTTCCTAACCCCATATGTCCCTTTCCTTTATCTTCATTTATAATCTCATCTCTTGGAGGACCACCAAATTTAGTCATCCCTTGAGGATGATTATGACCCTGAGAAATTTGTCTTATTCACTTCTCTTCCCTGGAAAGTTTGTATAAAATATATTTTACTGCCCTATAATGGTTTTAACAACTTATTCTATATCCACTACCTTTCTTGTTTGAGGCTTCTAAGGATTGATCAATTTAGGACCCTTCCTCTTGGAAGGATTTCCTGTATCCTTGATAGTATTATAAATTTTCACCACCAATGTGAATGCTTGCCTCAAATTTGTAGGGTCCTTGTCTCTTAGATAATATGATGCCTTCTTATCAAAGGCATCCTAATATTTAATCAAGCAAAGATTCATCACTTGGTCTCAACATTACAGGCAGTCTATTTAAATTTTTGTTTAATCTGGTGTTAAAATCCTAAACTGGGTAAGTGTAGCAAGTTAGGGGACAATTAAGTGGACATCAAATCCTAAATTTTATGTAACTTAATGGTGATCGCGGTATTAAAAACTGTGATCGCGGTCTATTTTTCTAGGCTTGGGAAATTCTGAACCTAAATGTGCACTCGCACTTTTTAAACTGTGCTTGCGCTTTGTAAAAAATCTCGATCACGGTTCTCTGATACCAAAAAACATTTGTAGACCTTATACTTCCCACCATTTTAGCACTGTGATTGTGGTTCTTATTGTATCATCAAATTCAACCCTCAAGGTTCAGGAAATATATGTTTTTCCCCAACCAAAGCTATAGAAGGTCATTATGAAGTGTAAAAGGTCAAAAAACCTCAATTTTACTCTTCCAGAGACTTGAACCATGCTAAAAAACTGAAGAAAAAAAATTCACAAAAATGGTGCCATCGCGTAGGGGAGATTGTTAGATTCATAGAAATATTGATTTTAAAGTGAATAGAATAACATAAATATCATTTTATAATTTTTTACTAACAATAGGTCTTTAAGACATTTTTTCCCGTGAATGTTCATGTCTACGTTTAAGACTGTAACTTTTGTTTTCACTTATCAAAATGTGATAAAACTTATACCATCCTAAGCATGGACAAATTCTATGCATGTTAACAAAAAATATTTGATTTTGATATTTTTGTATATAGTTATGGTAGGCAAACGGAAAGCGCTCTATTTTCTAAATATTTTCAGAGCACTTTCATGGAAAAAATCATTAAAAAAATATTGTTTAAAAAAATGACAATATAAAATCCATCCCAAGATAGACAACTACATCTAACGTTTCACCAAAGGAAAAAAAACAATATTTGGTCATCCAAAAGCGGGAAAATGGACTACAATATTATAAGTTTTTTTTGAAAAAAAAACCAAGTCATATAATTTTAACTGTTTAATATAGCTAAACTTGTCTGTTTTTAAAAAAATAGTATTTTAGAAACTAGATTCCGAATGATACGATTCATATTTATTTAAATTTTTCTAATTTTGACTGTGCATATTGCTAATAATCCATACAAGTTGAGATTTCACTATTTTTTGTAATATGACGTCCACGGATTACCCCATATTCGTCCATCAACTTGCTGCACTTACCCAACTGGCTCATTAGGGTTTTGCTTAATATTCTCGAATTCAGAAAAAATAATCCATGGATCATTTTTATCACCATATTCTGCCTTAAAATAAAAATTCAATGCGAGAAATAAATTAGTAAAATTATCCAACAAATATTTATACCAATCCTGAGCATCTTGTTCTGAAGTATGGATAAACATTTTCACATAGATATCCTCATGATCGATCTCAAAATTTACCATGATGTTAACAAAAAGCTGAGATGTTGGTCACCACTAATAGCATTATTTCCTTGAAACTTTGGAAACCTATTTGTGCGATCATTTTGTACTGCATTTGGATATCCCACCATCCCCTGAAAATTTATGGGTCGATAAATATTTACAACAAAGGGGGCTCTAGGTGGATGTTGAGCCATGTTATTGATGGGGATACAGAAGAAAATGGGGTTGACAATGTTTGTTGTAACTACTGGCTTTTGGGATAATGGTATAGGATTCCCCAAGGATAAATCCCCTAATAATTCCCTCTCAAAATGAACCTTGCTATCTTGAAACAATAGAAAGGGGCACTGAAAAATACCTCGACTATTTGTAGAGGAAGTTACCTCACCAACAACAGTATGTAAGTTACCTCTAGGGAAATAAGTTTTAGAATGATAAAACGGGTTAGAGTAATATTTAACTAATGGCTGATCTAAATAAGGAATATGGATTTATTTTCTTTTTGTCTCCTGACCGCGTAATGGTTTCCAAATATGTCTTCTTACTTGACTTGTTTTCCCAAAATTATGGAAATAATTTTCTAATCGGATCTGACTTGAAAAAAGACCTTTTTCCTTCCATTTCTACAAAATTTTCAACAAATTCTCTGAAATAGAGACTTAAGGTACTGGTATTTATCATATATTTCTGGGATGAACGGAGTTGCCACTAAGATCTAATATCTTATATTTATAAACCACTTGAAACAATTGGATAATTTAATCTCAAAACTTATTTCAAAAAATCTTGGTGAATTTCATCATACTTTATCTATTAGGAAATAAGGGATAAAATATGCAAAATAATCCCTCACAAAATCACAACAATATAAATTAATATGTAGAAAATATTACAGATCTGAAATAAAAGTGCAGAATAATAAAAGAACAACAAAAAGAGACAATATTTAATGTGGTTCACCCAATTTGGGCTACGTCCACACATAATCACTTGCTCAGATTTTATTACAAGTCACTGCTCTCTCAATACAATACCCAGATCTATTTGGATCTATGCTCAACAAACTCTACAAAATTCACACCCGAATTCAAACACATTTGCAATATTACTTAATACCTACCATATGCACAAAACCACATAAGTGGACAACTACTTAAGCAGTTTTACAAAACCGTGGGTATCAAAACCATGGGAAAAAACCATCCCATAAACCTATGGGTTAAAATTCCGCCCATATGAGAAAATCACGTTTCTCGGTATATTAGGCATGTTTTATTTGAAGTGAGACAACTGTGGAAAGTTTACATTACTCTTAGTGTACAGTCTTCAACACTTTCACACATGAAAACAGGCTCCACAACCTAACAATCTCCCACTTGGAGACTAGTTTTTCCTAATGAGCAAGCTTCTCAGTCCTTCACTAGTTTCTGTGAAGACAAACCAAAGCTGAACACAACTTCAATTTTTCCCTTGTGACCACCTTGGTCATCATGTCTGCAGGATTCTGACTAGTATGAATCTTCTCTAGCTTCAACTTCTCTTCCTCCAAATCTTTCATGATGAAATGGCACCTTAACTATATATGCTTCGTCCTAGAGTGGAAAGAAAGAGTTTTTAGCTAGGTGTATAACACTCTGACTATCACTATGAAACTTTCCTTCCTCCTTTTTATGTCCCAACTACTCAAGAAATTTTTGTAACCAAATCTTTTCTTTTCTCACCTCTATGGAAGCAACATACTCAGCCTCCCTGTGGTTGACAAAGCCACCAACTTCTGTAGTCGTGAAATCCAGCTCACTATTGTCCCACCTACAGTGTAAACATAACCTGTCATGCTCCTCTTGTTGTCTACATCTCTAGCCATATCTGAATCTACATAACCACACAAAGTGGTGTTCGATCCACTATAGCAAAAAAATTTCCCCATGGTCCCTCTCAAATACCAAAGGATCCACTTTACTACCTATTAGTGATCTCTACCTAGATCACTCATAAATATACTCACCGCTCCTACTGCATGGGAAATATCAGGCCTGGTACACACCATGGCATACATCAAACTACCAATAATTTATGAGTAAGGTACCTTAGACATATGGTTTCTCTCCTGCTCTATCTCAGGACATTGCTCCTTTGATAACTTAAAATGGCCTACCAAAGGAGTCCCAGCTAGTTTAGCATACTACATATTAAACCTCTCCAAGACCTTCTTAATGTACTCTTCCTGAGATAAAGTTAGCTTCTGTTCCTTCCTATCCTAAGATATCCTCATACCAAGGATTTTTTTGGCTACCCCAAAATCCTTTATAGCAAAGGATTCACTTAGTTGCTTCTTGAGTACTTTTATTTCTCACATGTTTTTGACTGCAACCAACATGTCATCCACATACATACACAGGATAATATAACTGACATCCTCAAATTTCTTCGTATACACACAATGGTCAAAATGAAATATAATATAACCTTGTTCCATCAGGAAGCTATCAAATTTCTTATACCATTTACGTGAAGCTTGTTTTAAGCCATACAAGCTCTTCTTCATATTACACACCATCTCCTCTTTACCTTTAAACTCATAGACCTCTAGTTGCTTGCATATATAGATCCTCCTCCAAATCACCATGGAGAAATATAGTATTTACATTAAGATGATCTAAGTGCAAGTGTTTTGTTGCAACTATTCCTAGAACAGTTCTAATAGAAGTCATTTTTACTACAGGAGAAAAAATCTCATCAAAATGTATACCTTTTTTCTGTGCAAACCCCTTGACCACCAACCAAGCCTTGTATCTTTTCTTGCCTCCTTCTTCCTCTTTGACTCTGAACACCCACTTGTTTTGTAATGCTCTTTTTCCTTTTGGTAGCTTCACCAAATCCCATGTCTAGTTCTCCATGAGAGCCTGATGCTCCTCATCCATGGCTTGCTCCCACTTCTTCCTAGCATCTACCTACATTGCTTCATCAAACTCTCTGGCTCTCCATTGTCAGTGAGTAATAAATAATAAAGAGAAGGAGAAAAAATTTTAGGTTATCTTCTTACCCTAAAAGACCTCCTCAATATATGAGTTTGGGGTTTCGTGTTGAGGAGGTTCCTGAACTTATTCATGTGTCGCTTTTCCATCCATGGAAGATCCTCTACCGTTGCATATTCTTTCTTGAATTCTTCCCTGTTTTCCTGTAACTGTATGTTTTATACATGACTTTCTCATTAAAGACCACATCCCTAGATCAAACGATTTTCTTTTCCTTAATACTCAAACATTTATATCCAAATTCATCACCACCATAACCAATGAAAGTAAATTTTTCTAATTTAGCCTCTAGCTTGGTCCTATCATCCTTGTCTATACGGAAAAACACCTCACATCCAAAGACTCTAAGAAATGAATAATCAACTTGTCTTACCATACCAAACCTCCTTAGGTATGCCTCCATCCAAGGCACTTGAGGGTCCTTCTGTTTATCAAGTACACAGTTGTGCTCGCCGCTTCTGCCCAAAACAAAAGAGGCAGTCCTGCATGTAACCTCATGCTCCTAGCACGTTCCATTATTGTTTTGTTCATCCTTTCTGACACCCCATTTTGCTGCGGAGTTCCTGGAACCATCTTTTTCCTATGGATTCCATTCTTAGAATAGTAATCATAAAATTCATTATTGCAATACTCCCCTCCATTATCTGACTTGAGACATTTTAGCTTAATACTATGTTCCATTCTCTACCAAGGTTTTCCATTTAACAAAAAGTGTCAAATACATCAGATTTGTTTCTAATACAATAAACCCAAAATTTCTTTGTTGCATCATCAATAAAAGTAACATAATAACTTAAACCCCCAAGATATGATACATGAGCTGGCCCACACACATCAGAACGCACCAGCTCTAACTTACTCTCTTTCTTTGTAGGTACAACCTTGGAAAACCTTGCTTACTTATGTTTCTCATATACAAAGTCCTCACAGAACTCCAAAACTTGTTTCTATATATCCAAGAAAATCCTTCTTTATGATCTCTATGCCCTTGTGGATCATATGACTGAGCCTATAGTGCCATACTTTTTTATCTACTTCTGAAGCCACAAGATTACAAACATTAGTGCTATAAGTGGTTAAGTATAAGGGTACAACCTTTCTAATTCTTGCCACCACAAGAGCACCCTTGGTAACTGTACGATGGAAAAGTGACAAGCGAGCATGGGAATCTACAAGTAACTCTTCCTCACACCCAACCTCCTGAGGTCGTACTCAGATAGCAAGTGGGAATGGATTATACGTGGGGTATGGGTAAACTAGTTAGGAAATCTTATATCTTCAACACGCACTAATGGAATCTATGAATCTAAGGCAAAGAAGGCCCTCCTAACCTGAACTGGCGTGATAGATTGGTCGGCGAGGATGACTACTCGAAGGCTCTAATCAATATCGAGCTCTAGTGTGATTTGATCTATGGGTTATGGTATACATGGAAAATAACCTGTGGGTGCTTCATATATGTCTCTTGACAAGGTCATGAAAAATGGAAGGTGGATATATGGTGGATTCTATGGTCGATTCTTTGGTCTAGTCCAGAAATCTTTAGCTAGATTAGCTATTATGTCTAGTGAGGATAATTGTGCGATTATGGTTGGTGGAAGTGGAGAGGATCTAAATACTAACGTGCATAAACTAGCATCAACGTCAGATTGACTTGTGGACTCATTGGGTTGTGGGATATGATTATCCTGTGGGCTCATTGGGTTATGGGATTTTTTTTTTGAAAGACTTGGATTCTAAGATTCTGATCTATATTAGTTATTGTTGTAACAAGATTGGGTTGAGGCACGATTGGCCTGAATACGTATTCTCTGGGATCTCTAGGTCCCATATGATTGTCATACAAAAGAAACAATATAAATCTAACTGAAGCAAACTAAAACTAACTATATAAATTATATCTACATCACATATATAAATTCCCTATTTTTGTATTTTCGATAAACTATTGAACGAAATTGAAAGAGAAATTATTTAATATATCTAGAAATTAACAACTAAACTAACAGTGAAATTAAAACAAACAAGGCAGCCGAGTATAGCTACTTTCCTGTGCATTTGTAAATCTATTATAAATAATGAAATAACTAATCTAATCTATTTGAAAGACTCTCGACCCTACCTCAGAAGTGAGGAATGAATCATAGTTTCTCAGAAACTATCAATCCCCACAGCTTCCCTGGCAATATCAAAAGTGAGATTAACTGAAATGAAATGACTCACTATTCTATTTGATATATTTTAACTAGAACTTTGAAAGCTTGAACCTGGATTTTGTAGAACAGTGGTGAATCTTGATTGTGTGTGGCTTTGTCCCCTCAGTGTGGTCTCCTCGTTCCTTCGTGCTCATGTGAATCCAGAAAAGCGTGTAATGCTAACATCAACAGAAGTAGGTATTGGAAAAATGGAATCTTTGGGTGTAGACTGAATACAATGTGAGTAGGAGAGGGATAGTGCAAGAGAACAGAGCTTGGCTTATGCAATTCCTAATAGGATTTATTGTGAGTCATATAACACAAAACGTCCAAAACTTGAAACTATCCTTTTTAACAAACAAAACCTGCAACTCTAATGGATTCAGACTGAAAATAAAATTATCCTTCCTCAATTGATTGTATGAAACAGTAATAGCACTAGCACAAGAAGATCATGTGGCTTCTAAACAACAAAACAACACTAACTATGCATGCAACAAATGAAAACTATGAATTCCTAAGAACTGAAAGACTAAAACTATTGAAATGAGAGGATGAGAGGAAATTCTTGAGGGGCCATTTGCTTGAAAACCAACCAGCTATTTATAGAATTCCCATTTACCCAAAGGTGAAATCCAAATTGAACTCTTTTACAATAAACAATGGAGAAACACTATTATAGGGAACCAAAATCATAAATACGAGCAAAGGAGGTGAAAAAAAATTGGTAAACGTTGAAATTTTACATGAGTCATGTAAAAAATAACATTCTGGAAAATGCGTGAAGGACCGCCGCCCTGAGCAGGGTGGTGGTCACGAGACCGCCACTGCCCAGGCAGGGCGGTAGTTTCATCACTAAAGACAAAAAAGTAAGGAAAAGAGGGGGGAAGAGTGAAAAAAGCACACAGAGGCTAAGCGGGGCATGCAGGAGGTTAATGTACACTTGGAGATCTTTTACAAATCTCGAACACGTTGCAAGGAGACATGTATCATCATTGGGGCACGTGTGACATTGATCCAAGAGCGTAGTACCCTTACAATGTTGGGTACGTACATATTGTCCCCTCAGAGAAGTGTTTTAGCCATGAAGAGGCGTAAAATGGTGGGTCCGAGTATGGTGGTCTTGAAATGGGGAATTAGAAATTATACCTGATACGTCTATGTGTTGAAATGACACCATCCAAAACTCTCGCTACCGGAAAAATAAAAAGAGGACTCAAGTGCAGATAGATAAAATAAATCGAAAAATAAATACTAAAATAATATAAAATGAGGACTTACCATTTGCGCGGGGATAAGAACTTACCTTTGTCGGTGCTCCAAACCTACAAAAAGGGTATTCAAAATGATTCAAGATGCTATATATGTAAAAATGGGCCCATTTTCCTATTCATTTGCGCGTGTTGATTTGATTGAATTTGAGGTCTGGGACCCACGGTGACGGTTTTTGACGAGATTATAGTCAAAACATTCGTGATGAGATAGTGATCATGCCTCCACGAGTAGAACATCGACCTGCGAGATCACAGGTTAGTTCTTCTCGATTTAACGTTTTTACCCCCAAAATGTTAAAATGATGAAATCATTGTCATAGGGGGTTTATTTTTGAAAATGTCAGTGTTAATATGGTCACTTAGGGGGGGGGGCGCCTAATGGGTAGGCTTTGTTTTAGTCGAAATAGTTTTTTTTGGTGTTTTTAGGTGTTTTTAGGGCACATGACCCTTTTGGAAATGCGGGATACGACCGCCACCCTGAGAAGGGTGACATTTATAGGACCACAGCCCTTTAAGGTAGTGGTTATGAAACCACCGCCCTGCTCAGGGTCGCGGTCCTTTACAGAAAGCCAAAATCTCGGTGTTTTGAGCCTAATTTTGCATTTTTAGTAGTCTTATATGTTTTAACAATTTTCCAGTGTAACTTGAATAATAACTTACTCCTTTTTGTGTGTTTTTGGGTGTATGCAGAAGGAGGAATATATCAAATGGAGCCGAGAGAGAGAGAGAGTGTGTGACTAGCTTCTAGCAGTGTTGGATGCACTTTCTCAAGATGAGCAGGATTCTCTTCAGAGGGCCAGCATATTGCGTATATCACGGGTTCCTCATGTCGCACCTTCCAGTCATATATTGTGTGACTTGTTTTCATATTGGGATGTTGATCGGAATAATTTCTAATTTCCAGGAGTTAGGGGTGAGTGGACCATCACCCTGGAGGATGTCTACCGCATCTTGGGAGTCCCGATCATTGGGAGATGACTCACACTTGAGACAGTGGGCTACATACATGGGAGACGTAGTTATCTCCATTGGTTCAAAGAAGGGGGTGAGGGTCTGTTCAATTCCTAGCTTGCCTATCCCCTTGATTCGTCTGGCTATTATGGGGATCCTTTCCTTGAGATTGATCGGGGACAAGGGAGGGGACACCTTACTCTACTCCTGGTCCCCTATTATTACACGATTGAGGCACATGGCCGGATTTATGCCTAGGGAGCCGACATAATTGGGACCACCTATCATGATCTGTACTAGGTGGTTTGCTTACAGGGACAGTTTTTGAGCCATCTGACCCTGGTTATGAGTTGGGTCTATGAGCGTATCATCCCTTATGGGAGAACTGTAGAGGTGGCAGATCCTGGAGTTGTGAGGGAAGCTATATGGATAGATATGTCGGTGCTTAGAGCACCCCACCAGCTAGTTGCTTCCCTGACTACTGATAATATGGAGGCCACACCTTATCAGGCCATGGCAGGGTTGTGGGGTGAGGAGACCCTCACTTTGATTTCCTTCTCTACTACAGGGCAACTTGTGGACAGGACAAGGAAGGTGGAGACACACCCCTTTAACCGAGTGCCTCAACAGTTTGGTCTGGCTTACGTCGGTATGCTCCCCCAGTGGTGTCAGTGTTCAGATCAGTTTGGGAGGCTAGGGGAGGTCCTAGAGGTTGGCGTTGGACCATTGTCACTCCTAGTGTCCCTATTACAGCAAGGAGTGTGGTACATGATCAAGGGAGAGTCGATGCTCCTCAGGCACCTTTACTTCAGATCACCGGGCTCTACCCACAGCAGTGATGACCCCATTGATATAGACTTCGAGTATGAGGAGTTCATAGGGGGAGAGATGGAGGAGGAGACTGAGGATATGGAGTTCAGCAAGTTGGGTGGAGAGGAGGACAGTGATCCTGAGTGGTATGACACTCAAGAGATCCTACAGGCTGAGAGGGTAGAGCAGAGTGTGGAGAGGGAGACCCTAGTTTCAGAGGAGTTGCCCTCTCATGACTTAGGCAGAGAGGATGAGTCTGTAATAGGACATTATGTCACCCCAAGCACAGTAGGAGGACATCAGTCAGTGGCAGCATCTGTGGTAGGTGCTGATCCTAGGGATCCCTATTGGAGGCCTGGAGATCCGAGTGAGTTATCACCCTTCTCTTAATATTTTGTTTTTAGCTAGGATTGTCTTAGTTGCTATCTCTCCTTTTGTTCATTATTGTTTTTATCCTTTGATTATTTTCTAATTTAATTTTCTCCTTTACTTACAGAGACTGTTGATGATTGGCAAGACCTGATTCATCGGGTATGTATTGATACCCTGATGATCCCCATGGAGAGGACTCACGCCAAGCTCTCCGTGGATGAAGGGGAGCCTTCAGCAGCTAGTAGGCATAACGATGTCTTTTCAGCTTTCTGGCATGTGGCCAAGATGGTGACTACCCTCCATACCAAGTTAGCTAGATATAGGATGGTGGAGCACCTGATGAGGAGTCACTCTCATAGCAAGGTTGCAACTACTCCTTGGGATCATGAGCCCTCCGTGCCTTCAGAGTGCCGGTGTAGCCGGAGTCCTAGATGTGGTCGCACACCCTCAAAGGGATCTCATAGGGGTTGAGAGGCCACTTGGCTCTTTTTGTAGTGACTCTTAGATTGTTTATACAATTTTTTTAGTATTTTCCAGGCTCATTGAGCGTTTTGACTATGCCTAGTGCATGATGAAATTGTACATAAAACTTGATTTTATATATATATATACCTATTTTTGGATCAGACTCTTGGTGTCAAGGATTTTGTGATTCGTTTCCACATGTAAATTATAATGTTGTTTTTGTATGCTTTTCAGAATGTATGCAATGGAGAACAAATGATACAAATGCCTTCTTTCTTTCTTTTTGTATTTTGTGATGCTAATACATGATAATGCAGACACAATGTGATTTTTAACTTAGCTATCATAAGTAATTTTCCAGTACTTCATATTTGCTTTGACAAAATGTGATGATAAATAGGTACGATAAGTAGATGAACTTGGCCCAATCTTAACTCCACGCAACTAGTAAGATGCGAGGGCTCACCACTGAGAGCTAGAAAGGGCACAAGCTATGAAATTTGTTGAATGGTAGTGATGAGAGATGGAAAAATATTTGATGGAACCAAATTAGGACGCTACAAACCTATTCTACTCAAGTGACGCCATAGTTTAGAATGCAACGTGCTTTGCGGTTTATCTAGACTTAGATCCATAGATGGCCACTTGGTTGACAAAATATGGTTTTCAAGGTTTTGGACTCTCTTGGAATTTTGGACATCTAATTCATTTGTTTTTGACTCAAGATTTCAAAGGTTTATTTGAACTATTTGCTTATGACCTTCAACGTTACTATCAAGAGGACCCCCTACACCTTGCCCCATGCTACTAGTAAGAAGCATGGACTTATCACCATGGAAAAGGTACATGCGAGTAAGGGCATTCCCATCCTTTCCCAACCCTACATCACTATTAAGAGATGAAAGTTCATCACCAAAGGTTGGTAGGGCAGGGAAATGTGTAAAAATAAAATTTTCTGTTTGATCTATATTTGACTTTTTTTACTTGAGAAAAATGTCAGTATGTTCTTATTTCCAAAGAGATCTATATATGGGATAGATGTGACACCATGAAGCTTCTAGAACAGACCATAGGCAAGACACCTACCCTAGGAAGAAACCAAAAGTGAGAACAAGCATGTATGCCTTGGCATGGCTATCATTAAGACTTTGTCATATCTAGCTTTAATTTATGAAATGATTCTGAAACAGTTGATGATGTTATGAAAATGAAGAAGTATGATTTGAATGCTTCTTCTAATACCAATAGAAGTTTGTAATGAATTGCTTGTGAATAAATTTCTTGATCACAAAAACTTTACGAAATGAGTGGACAAAATGAACCTAACTACATGAAGATGCAATGTAGATATAATTATATAAATAGTGTCGGGTTGCTTATGCATAGAATCATTTAAGATGCAAGGAATTGATGGATTTCATTGAATTCCTCACCTTCTAGTGTACATAAGAGATATGCACCATTTCCATAGTCTTTCATGACTCGGTATTGGGCCGGAATTTCCTTCCTTCATCGGTCTTCTTATCAATCTGGCTGTCTAGTCTTAGAACTAGATCTCCTTCGTATATTTCTCGTTCATAGACCTTTTTGTTATCCTACTGGCACATCTGGTCAACATAGACTCTATGCCACTATTCAACATCTAATCTGGCCTCATCTAGGCTTTCTAGTTGGGAGAGATGTTCTTCTCTATAAGCTTATTCATCCAGAATCCCTTATAGTGAAATGTGAAGACTGGGTATTTCAACCTCAAGTGGGAGAACTGCTTCTGCTCTGAATACCAATGAGAAAGGAGTTACTGCTGTTGGTTTTCTTATTGAGGTTCAGTGGGCCCACAAGGCTGGATATAAATTTAAATGCCAATCTCATTTGTTTTCTTTCACCGTTTTAAGGAGAATAGATTTCAATGTCTTATTTGTTGCTTCAACCTACCCGTTGGCTTGAGGGTAATACAGGGAGGCCGTATGATGTTTTATTTTAAATTTATTGCATAGCTCATAGACATCATCATTATTAAAGGACGTGCCATTATTTGAGATAATGATTTGTGGGACACCTTACCTATAAATGATCTGGTTCAAAATGAACTTGGAAATCACGACACCTGGTATAGTGGTAGGAGGCATAGTCTCTACCCATTTAGTAAAATACTCAGTGGCCGTGATTATTAAGTTATGGCCATCTATTGACAAGGAAGAGAATTTCCCTATCAAATCTAGGCCCCATGTAGAAAAGGTCCATGGAGTCGCGATTGGTTTTAGAGTTGTGCCGACATGTGAATCTCATGGGAAAATTATTGGTATTTATGGCACTTGCGTACAAACTCTACTACGTCGTGTTCTAGAGTGAGCCAGAAGTAGCCCATCCAATGTATTTTGTGGGTAGTGGCATGACCACCGAAGTGGCCTCCATATATTCCACTGGGAGATTCGTAGAGAATATTCTTGGCTTCTTCTATGTCAACACACCTTAGGAGCATTCCATCGAAAGCCTTACAATAGAGAACTTTTTCTATAATAACATATTTAGCTACAATAATGCATAACCAACTTCTTTGCTACAGTGTAGCACCCTCTGGATACATATGGTCCATGATAAAATTGATAATATCAGTATACCAAGGACATTCAGAGATGGGAGGTCTAGTTTCGATGTAATAAATGCATTCATCAAGAAAATCCAGATCTACTAGATCACCTATGTCTAACAGGTTGTTGGCTAACCAATTTGTAATGATTTGTCCATTAACAAACTTTTGGTTTACAAAAGTTAATTCAAATTCACCCATTAAGGTTATAAAGCATCCAACTTTTTTAGACAAATACCCTTATGTGAGGAAAGTTCGTAAATGGTTTATTTTTACAATGACCTTTGTTTCTTGATTTAGCATGTAATGCCTTAGGCATTTGGTTACAAAGACAGTGGAAAGGCATTCTTGTTTTGCCTGCGTATAACACTTTTCATAATCAAGCAACGTTCAGCTAATAAAATATATCGCATGTTCTCGTTCATTGTCGTCTTCTTGAGCCAACATACAGGCTAGCGAGACATTTGTAGCTCGTGAATATAAGATCAAAGGATGATTTGGTCTAGGTGGAATTAAC
The DNA here is from genome assembly GCA_019776745.2 of Taxus chinensis. Taxonomy (NCBI): domain Eukaryota; kingdom Viridiplantae; phylum Streptophyta; class Pinopsida; order Cupressales; family Taxaceae; genus Taxus; species Taxus chinensis. The sequence goes on from CM034154.1 coordinate 182,309,503, forward strand.
GTGGGAGGATACAGTAATAAGTGTTTAACTACTTCAAATGCCTCATGACATTCATTTTTCCAAATAATGCAACAATCCTTTTTCAACAAATTGTTGATTGAATGAATAGAAAAACTCAAGTTTGGGATGAATCTTCGGATTGCACCAAGCTTTCCTAGGAACGATCTAATGCCAGAGTCATCTAATGGTGGGATCATCTCAAGAATAGCCCTGATTTTGGCTGGTTCTACATCGATCCCTCATGATGATATAATGTAACCTAGGAGTTTCCTTTCTGTCACACCAAACACACATTTTTCTAGGTTTAGGGTGACTCTGTATTCGATCAAACATGAAAGAATGATGCGGAGCACTTCCAGGTGATCACAACGCTTCTTGGCCTTAGCCAACAAGTCATCTACATAGGATTCCATGATTTTATGAATAAGATCGTAAAATATGTATGTCATTGCCCATTGGTATGTAGCACCACTGTTCTTGAGATTGAATGGCATAAAAGCGTAGCAATAAGTTCCCCAAGGAGTTATAAACATGGTTTTGGCTTGGTCTTGTTCGGATATTCTAATTTGATTGTATCCCGAGAACCCATCCATGAGAGACAAGCTCAAATCCAACTGTTGTGTCAATGATGATGTCAATGGATGGTAACGGGAAGTCATCCTTGGGACATGCCTTGTTAATATCCTAGAAGTCTATGCAGATGTGTATCTTCCCATTCTTTTTTAGAACGAGGATGATATTAGATACCCACTGAGAGTAATTGACCGATTTGATGAACCCTACTTGGATAATTTTCATTACTTCTTCCTTCACCATGAGAGCTACCTTGGGTTTCATTGGTCTCGATTTTTGTTTAATTGGATTTGCATTTGATTTGGTGACGAGGTTATGTACTGCAATGTGTGGTGCAATTCCCTTCATTTATTTATAATTAAATGCAAGAGCCTTTTGATGTTCTCTGAGGATTCGAGTGTGTATTTCTATCTCTTCTGGAGTTAGCAAAGATCATAGTTTTAAGATCTTTGGTTCTTCCTCTGTTCCGATGTTAATATCAATTGTCTCTTTGATTAAAGAATCGTTACCTTCTTCAAACTCAGGCAGGGTTGGAGGTAGTTCCAGATATTCTCCATTCTCTACAGCGTATATGTCGAGTTCCTTTTGTGGGGGAAGCTCTATCATGGGATTTCCAAAGTAAGAAGACGAATGTGGGATTAAGGAAAAATCTACGATGTGATGGGTGAGATGTAACTCTGCATAGGCGTTTAGGTAATCAAGAGTGGCTCTATCATTGTCAATGTGATCTAAGATAGTATATGTATTCTCAGCTATGTTTGTTAAAAGAGGGTTTGTTGATGTTTTCTTTACTAATGGTTCAAAACAAAGGGATACCATGAAATGGGTGTCTTCCAACTTACTATTTGGAGTAAAATGTGACGCTGAGGTTGCTATCGAATCTGCGAGAAGGTTTTTTTTCTCATGGGATTGCCTCAATGGATATGGAGTTAAATCATTTGGTCAAATCTAATACTGTTTTTTTGTAGAGCTATAAGTGTTCAGCTCTAGTCTCATACACCTCATATACTTGGTTTGCTACTAATTGAGAGTCTCCTAACACTCTGATGTCATTAACACCGATATTTTTAGCTATGATGAGACCAAGGAGGAGGGATTCGTACTCAACACCATTGTTTTGTACATTTGAAATTTAATTTAAAGGTGAATGGTAGGATCTTTCCCTCAGGTGAAGTAAATATCACACCTACCCCATCCCCATAATGACATCTAGCTCCATCGAAATGGAGAGTCTAATATTTACTTTGGAAGATGGATGTTAGGAAAATTTTTATGTCTATTTCTTCTGCTTCAGTTACTTCTACCATGCAGAGTACTTCTGCTGGAAGAGAACCAACTCCTAGGGTACATCCCATACCTACAGAATCAAATGGCAGGAAAAATTTTAAATCATGTTCTAGCAATTCGATAATTTTTGCAGTAGTAGTTACTAATGATACTATTTCTACAATGTTAGACTCATCCTTGAGGGCTGGGATATTCTTGATTAGGTTCGTAACTTCTAACTTTGTTGTAGGTACCAACTTTTCTTCTAGTTTTGAGTCAGTTGGTTTGTTGGGAGTTCAAACTCAGAGTGAACCCCTGGCCTTTTCTTCAGGTATACTAGGTGTATATCAAATGGTTTTGGATCACCTTTTGCTATGAATATCTTTCCTAAGTGCAAGAATCTTATTTCTTGAAAAAACATAGAAGGGATTGCCTTCATACAGTGTATCCATGGTCGGCCGAGAATCATATTATAGTTGGTTTCCCGATATATAATATAAAACTCAGTGAGGATTGTTTTGGGTCCTACAGTGACTGGTAGTATTATAGTTCCAATTGAAGTGTCTTTAAGGCTATCATAGCCTCTTCACGTATTCCGAGTCGTGGAACAATTTTTCTCTCCATACCCTAGCTTTTGAAGGAAAGAGAAGGGGACTATGTTAACTGCTGCCCCATCGTCAACCATTTCATGTTTAATGTAATTTTTATAAACCCATACTTGTAAATGTAAGGCTGGATCACCCCTATGTGCAATCTCAGCGTCTGTTGGCATTTTGTTTATATCGAATATAAACTCAGTATCCCTATCTGGCTACCCTAGAGGGTGAATATCGAAGTCTATATGGTTTACTTGTGTTTCGGGAGGTGGAGTGATGTTAATTAAATGATCTAAACCTAATGCTTCTAAAAGAGCAACCCTATGGGAAGGAGAGTTCTTTAATAAGTCCAAAAAGGAGATGTGAGAGAAGGTATTTGTTAGGTCATTAATTAAATCATAGGCACCTACGGGTTTTACTAATGGTTGTTGAATGTTATCTGTCTCTAGCGGGTAACTTGGATTTGGCTAAGAGGAATACTCTCGTGTCCTTGTTACAGGTTCCACATGTAGCTCAGTGTCTAATTCCACTAAACTGACTATCTTGGGTTGTAGCTGATTTCCTAAGTGCGGTTGCAACAGGTGGATTTAGTGAAGTCGAGGCTTCATGATCATTATTTCCTATCAGTCAACCCTTGTTCATCCCATTTGGATTTGATTTATTATGATTTAGGAGTGGATCATTGAAGATCTTGAGGGGAACATTTTGAGGGGAGACTGCTCCCGTGAAAGTATTTGGCGCAGGTGATGCAGGATCTACTAAGAACATATCTATGAAAAGTTGTCTTTGTTCTTCTCGTAGATGTTGCATGAACTTATTGTAACCATGACAAGTCCTAATGTCATGGCCTTGAACTTTGTGGAAACCACAATACGAGTTGGGATTGTAATTCCTAGGTTGTTGGGTTGGCACGTGTTGTGGTCCAAAACTCTGATTAAACCGTTGACTATTAGGATTTAAGTTTTGCATTTTTTGCCTTTGGTTTTGATATCCAATTGAATTTTGACTTGGACCCTGTGTCTGGATCTTCCTTTGTTGTTGTTGTTATGGATGATTAAAATCCACCAAGTTGATTATCGAGGTAAAATTGTTGTTTTGTTGATTGTTAACCGACAGTGGAGCATTTACAATATTTTCCTTTTTTACTTGGTCAGTTACTGCATCTGTTATTCCCTGTGATTTTTGTTAAGGATTTTAGGTCCTTGACTAGCATTTTTGGTAGTAGGATAAGTCGTAGTATTTTGGTTGGGGATGATTAACCTCCCATTTTGTTCCATATGTCTTACGATTGTTATCTATTGCAGCTTGATCTATTCAGAGGGAAAATCTCAAGTACTTCATCGTAAGTCCTTAGTGGGAACTTCTGGACTTCTTCCTTTATCTCTCTATTGAGAGAATGAAGGATAAATCACATGGTTCCATTTGATCCATGTTTGGAGCACTTGCTGAAGAATAAAGGACTGTACGCCATCTATGGATGAAATGAGCAACAGATTCATTATTTTCCTGCTTAATATGCAAGAATTCCTTGATTCCTGTTCTCAATAATTTGTTCATGTCAAATGCCTTAATGAACTCTGAAACAAGTTGTTTAAATGAATGGATGGAAACTTCAAGTATTCTGTAATACCAATCGAGGGAAATTCCCTGTAAAGTTTTGGGGAATATTTTAGCAACAACCCCATCCCAAGGGAGTAATTCTCGAAGGGCTAATGGCATAGGCCTTGATATGTGCAAATCCGGGTCTCCCTCCCCTTTGTATTGGGAAAATCAGGAAGAGGTCTTGGAAGTATGATGCTTCGTATGGTGAATTCTAAGGGCTCTTTCAATATTCTAAATAGGTTCCTATTGCAATAGGTTTTCGACCATTAATGATATTTGTTGAGGGGGTGGAGTGTGGAATGGGTTGCTGATATGGTGTAGCATATGCATTTGCAGGGGCATAAGGAAATCTCTTGTGGTTGAGTGAACATGCCAGGAGAAGAGAACATATCTCCTTGTGGTGACTTGGAATACATGTTTAAGTATGGAGGATTATTTCCCAGGAATGGATTATTTTGTACTAGACCGAGAGGTATCATATTTTCCATCGGAGTGGCATTAGCAAACACAGTTCCTAGTTGGCACTTGTTGCGAATACTGAGGAGGCATGCCCAACTTTCCTGTTCCCGTGAGGAGGTCTACTTGGCTAGGATGATGTGGAGGGTTGGGGGATTCCTACTTGTCCAAAATGTGAATTCTGATGTGCTTGAGCAAGCTCAAGCCCTCTAACCTTTTTAGCCAAGGCTGAAATGACTTCTATTGGTGAAGGACACAGTATTTTTCCTTACGGGTGTTTTTGTGTTGTTTGAGGCTACAAAGGGGTATGATACCCCACTATGAATGTGTTGTTAACCCTGCCAACTTCACCGAGGTAATTTCCCATTGGTGGAGGAATGGGGGTGTTTTCCTAGAATAGAGTATCAGATTGTACTTATAAGCTCCCTACTGGTGGATACATGCTTTGGAAGCACTGGTCACTTTTAGCGAAGTGTGGCAAGTATTCCTCATCCAAAAAAAGGACAGTGGGGTCTGACTGTCTACTGATCTATGTTTTATAATATATCGTTTCAGAGGTATGTTAAATGGCGACCAAATGATACAAATGCTTTCATTCTTTTGTATTTCGTGATGCTGATATATGATAAGTAGACACAAGTGTTGATCTTTGAACTTTAGTTCTAAAGCAATTTTCATTACTTCATTTGGTTTTGACAAACGTGATGGCACGCTTGGTAAATTATGAGCAGATAAACTGCCCCACTCCTAACTCCACGCAACTAGTAAGATGCAGGGCTCACCACACCGAGTAGCTAGAAAGTCACAATCTATTAATTTTGTGTGGAATGGGAGTATGAGAATAGACCAGGATTTTATTGGGGCAATTAGAATGCTACAACCTTCTCTCAATGACTCCATAGTTTATAAATGCAACTTGCTTTGTGGTATATATAACTTAGCTCCGTAGATGGCCACTGTTGAAAAAATAGGTTTCACACATTCAGGGTTTTAACTCTCTTGGAATTTTTGGTATTCTAGTCATTTGTTTTTGACTCAAGATTTCAAAGGTTTATTGAAATTCGCGATGACCTGCAACATTATTGTTAGACCCCCTACACCTTGCCCCATGCTACTTAAGAGCATGGGCTTTATCACCATGGATAGGTACAACGCACGTAAGGGCATCCCATACTTTTCCCAACCCTGTGTCACTAGTAAGAGACGCAAGTTCAGCACCGAAGGTTTGGTAGGGCAGGAAATGGTAAAAATAAAATTTTCTTCTGTTTGATCTATATTTGACTTTTTTACTTGAGCAAATGGCATATGTTCTTATTTTCAAAGGATCTATATAGGGGATATATGTGAACACATGAAGCGTCTAAAATAGACCTAGCCGACACCTACCCTAGGAAGAAACCAAAATTGAGAACAACCGCCAATCCTTGCATGGCTAATACCATTAAGACTTTTCCATATCTAGCTTTAATTAATGAAATGATTCTGAAACAGTTGATGATGTTATGAAAATGAACAAGTAAGATTCGAATGTTGCTACTAATACCAACAAAAGTTTGTAATGAATTGCTTGCGAATAATTTCCTTGATAACAAAAACTTTACGAAACGAGTGGACAAAATGAACCTAACTACATGAAGATGTAATGTAGATATAATTATACAAATAGTGTTTGTCGCTTATGCATAAAATCGTTTAAGATGCAAGGAATTGATTGTTTTTTGTTGAATTCCTCGCCTTCTAGTGTACATAAGAGATACGCACATTTCCATAGTCTTTCATGACTCGTATGGGCCCAACCATTTGGGCCGGAAGTTCCTTCCTTCACCAGTCTTCTTATCGATCCAGCTATCTAGTCTTAGACTAGATTCTTCAATATTTCTAGTTCATAGACTTTTTGTATACTTACTACTGGCACATCCGGTCAGCATAGACTCTATTTCCCTATTCAACATCTAATCTAGCCTCATCTAGGCTTTCTAGTTGGGAGAGACATGCTTCTCTATAAGCTTCTTCATCCAAAATCCCTTGTAATGAGATGCGTAGACTGGGTATTTCGACCTCAAGTGGGAGAACTGCTTCTGCTCCAAACACCAATGAGAAAGGAATTGCTCCTATTGGTGTTCTTATTGAGTTTTAGTGGGCCCACAAGGCCAGATATAACTTTAAATGCCAATCTCATTTGTTTTCTTTTACTGTTTTTGAGGAGAATAGCTTTCAATGTCTTATTTGTTGCTTCAGCCTGCCCGTTGGCTTGAGGGTAATACAGGGAGGCCATATGATGTTTTATTTTAAATTTACTGCATAGCTCACAGACCTCGTTGTTCTTAAAGGACGTTCCATTATCTGAGATAATGATTTGTGGGACACCATATGTACAAATGATCTGGTTCAAAATGAACTTGGCAATCATGGCACCTGGTACAGTGGTAAGAGGCATAGCCTCTACTCATTTGGTAAAATACTTGGTGGCCGTGATTATGAAGTTATGGCCATCTGTTGATGAGGGAGAGAATTTCCCTATCAAATCTAGGCCCCATATAGAAAAGGGCCATGGAGTCGCTATTGGTTGTAGAGCTTGTGCCGGCATGTGAATCTTGTAGGAAAATTCTTGGCATTTATGGCACTTGCATACAAACTCTACTGCATCGTGTTCTAGAGTGGGCCAGAAATAGGCCATCTGATGTATTTTATGGGAAATGGCATGACCACCGAAGTGGCCTCCACATATTCCACTATGAGATTCATATAGAATCTTCTTGGCTTCTTCTATGTCAACACACCTTAGGAGCATTCCAAAGAAATCCTTATGATAGAGAACTTGTTCTATAATAACGTATTTAGCTATGATAATGCATAACCGCCTTCTTTGTTGTGGTGTAGCACCCTCTAGATATGTATGGTCCATGATAAAATTGATAATATCAGTATACCAATGACATTCAGAGATGGGAGGTCTGGTTTCGATGTAATATATGCATTCATCGGGAAAATCTAGATCTACTGGATCACCTTCATCTAATGGGTTGTCGGGTAACCAATCTAGAATGATTTTTCCCTTAACAGACTTCTGGTTTACAAAAGTTAATTTGAATTCACCCATTAAGGTTATAAAGCATCCATCCTTTTTAGACAAAGACCCTTGCGTGAGGAAAGTTCGTAAATGGTCTGTTTTTACAATGACCCTTGTTTCTTGATTTAGCATGTAATGTCTTAAGCGTTTGGTCTTGAAGGCAATGGAAAGGAATTCTCATTCTACCTACGTATAACACATTTCATAATCGAGAAACGTTCGAATAATAAATTAGATCGCACGTTCTCATTTATTGTCGTCTTCTTGAGCCAACATGCAGGCTAGTGAGAAATCTATAGCTTGTGAATATAAGATCAAAGGATGATCTAGTCTAGGTGCCATTAATGTGGAAGGAAACAGTAAAAATTGTTTAACTTCCTCGAAGGCCTCATGGCATTCCTTTTCCTAAATAATGCATTAATCCTCAAAAAATTATTTATTGGATGAATAGCAAAACTCAAGTCTGGGATGATTCTTCAGATTGCCCTGAGCTTTCCTAGGAACGATCTAATTCCAGAGTCATCTAATGGTGGGATCATCTCTAGAATAGCCCAGATTTGGTTGGGTTTACATCGATCCCTCATGATGATATAATGTAACCGAGGAGTTTCCCTTTTATCACACCAAACACTCATTTTTCTGGGTTTAGGGTGACTCTGTATTCTATCAAACATGAAATAATGATGCAGAGCACTTCCGGGTGATCACAGCACTTCCTAGCCTTGGCCTACAAGTCATCTACATAGGATTCCACAATTTTATGAATAAGATCGTGAAATATGTATGTAATTTCCCATTTTTATGTAGCACCAGCATTCTTGAGACCGAATGACATGACAGCGTAGCAATAAGCTCCCCAAGGAGTTATAAATGTGGTTTTGGCTTGGTCTTGTTCGAATATTCTGATTTGATTGTATCCCAAGAACCCATCCATGAGAGATAAAATCTCAAATCTAGTTGTTGCATCAATGATGACGTCAATGGATAGTAATGAGAAGTCGTCTTTGGGACACGCCTTGTTAACGTCCCAGAATTCTATGCAGATGTGTATCTTCCCATTGTTTTTTAGATCGAGGATGATAATAGATACCCACTGAGGGTAATCGACTGGTTTGATGAACCCTACTTGAAGAAATTTCATTACTTCTTCCTTCACCATGAGAGCTACCTTGGGTTTCATTGGTCTCGATTTTTGTTTAATTAGCTTTGCATCTGATTTGGTGATGAGGTTATGTACTACGATGTGTGGTGCAATTCCTATCATTTCTTTGTAATTAAATGTAAAATCCTTTTGATGTTCTCTGAGGATTTGAGTGTGTATTTCTATCTCTTCTAGAGTTAGCGAAGATCCTAGTTTTAAGATCTTCGGTTCTTCCTCCGTTCCGATGTTAATATCAATTATTTCTTCAATTAAAGAAGTGTTACCTTCTTCAAACTCAGGCAAGGCTAGAGGTAGTTCCAGATCTTCTCCATTCTCTACCACGTATTTGTCGAGCTCCTTTTGTGGGGGAAGTTCTATCATGGGATTTCCAAAGTAAGAAGACGAATGTGGGATTACAGACAAATATACGATGTGATGGGTGAGATGTAACTCTGCATAGGCATTTAGGTAATCAAGAGTGGATCTGTCACTATCAATGTGATCTAAGATAGTAGATTTATTCTCAGCTATGTTTGTTAAAATAGGGTTTGTTAATGGTTTCTTTACTAACGGTTCAACACGGAGGAATACCATGAAACAGGTGTCTTCCAACTTTCTGTTTGGAATAAAACGTGAAGCTGAGGTTCCTATTGAATCTACGAGAAGGTTTTGTTCTCGTGGGATTGCCTCAATGGATATGAAGTTAAATCCTTTGCTCAAATCTAATACTATTGTTTTGTAGAGTTGTAAGTGTTCAGCTCGAGTCTCATACACCTCAGAGACTTGGTTTGCTACTAATTGAGAGTATCCTAACACTCTGATGTCATTAACATCGATCCTTTTAGCTATGATGAGACCAAGGAGGAGGGCTTCGTATTCAGCCCCATTTTTTGTACATTCGAAATTTAATTTAAAGGCAAATGGTAGGATCTTTTCCTTAGGTAAAGTAAAGATCACACCTGCCCTAGCCCCATAACAACATCTAGCTCCATCGAAATCGAGAGTCCAATATTTACTTGGGAAGATGGATGTTGGGACATTTGTTACGTCTATTTCTTTTGCTTTGGTTACTTCCACCATGAAAATTTATTCTTCTGGAAGAGAACCAACTCCTAGGGTACATCCCATACCTACAGAATCAAATGGTAGAAAAATTGGTAAATCCTGTTCTAGCAATTCGACAATTTTTGCAATAGTTCCTAATGATATCATTTCTACAACATTAGCCTCATTCTTGAGGGCTGGGATATTCTTGATTAGGTTCATAACTTCTAACTCTATTGTAGGTACCAAATTTTCCTCCGGTTTTGAGTCGGTTGGCTTGTTAAGTTGGTTTGTTGGGAGTTCAAACTCAGAGTGAACGCCTGGCCTTTTCTTCAGATCTACTAGGTGTATATCGAATGGTTTCGGATCTCCTTTTGCTACGAATATATTTCCTAAGTGCAAGAATCTTATTTCTTGAAATAACGTAGAAGGGATTGCCTTGATATGGTGTATTCATGGTCGGCTGAGAATCATATTATAATTGGTTTCCCGATCTATAATATATAACTCAGTTATGATTGTTTTGGGTCCTAAGGTGACTAGTTGTATTATAGTCCCAATCAAAGTGGATTTAAGGCTATCATAGCCTCTTAGCGTATTCCGAGTCGTGGAGCAATTTGTCTCTCCATACCCTAGCTTTTGAAGGAAAGAGAAGGGGACTATGTTAATCGCTGCCCCATCTCCAACCATTGCACGTTTAACATAATTGTTATAATCCCACACTTGTAAATGTAATGCTAGATTGCCTCTATGTGTAATCTTAGTGTCAATTGGAATTTTGTTTATGTTGAATATAAACTTGGTATCCCTATCCAACTGCCCTAGAGGGTGAATATCAAAGTCTATATGGTTTACTTGTGTTTCGGTAGGAGGAGTGATGTTAATTAAATGACCTAAACCTAATTCTTCTAAAACAACAACCCTATGGGTAGGAGAGTTCTTCAATAAGTCCAAAAAGGAGATGTGAGAGAAGGTCTTTGTTAGGTCATTAATTAAATCATAGGCACCTACAGGTTTTACTAATGGTTGTTGAATGGCATCTATCTCTAGCGGGTAACTTGGATTTGGCTGAGAGGAATACTCTCATGTCCTTGTTACGGCTTCCACGTGTAGCTCAGTGTCTAACTCCACTAAACTGACTATCTTGGGTCATAGCTGCTTTCCTAATTGTGGTGCGATAGGTGGATTTAGTGAAGTTGAGGCTTTATGATCATTGTTTCCTGTCATTGCACCCTTGTTCATCCCATTTGGATTTAATTTATTGTGATTTGGGAGTGGATCATTGAAGATCTTGAGTGGAGCATTTTGAGGGGAGACTGCTCTCGTGAAAGTATTTGGCGCAGGTGATGCAGGATCTGCTAAGAACATATCTATGAAAAGTTTTCTTTGTTCTTCTAGCAGACATTATATGAACTTATTGTAATCACAGCAAGTCCTAGTGTCATGGCCTCGAAATTTATGGAAACCACAATATGAGTTGGGATTGTAAATCCTAGGTTGTTGGGTTGGCACGTGTTGTGGTCCAAAACTATGATTAAATTGGTGACTATTAGGATTAAACTTTTTCCTTTGTTGCCTTTGGTTTTGATATCTAATTGAATTTTGACTTGGACCCTGTGTTTGGATCTACTGTTGTTGTTGTTGTTGTGGATGATTAAAATCCACTGAGTTGATTGTCAAGGTAAAATTGTTGTTTTGTTGATTGTTAACCGGCAATGGAGCATTTACAATATTTGTCATTTTTGCTTGGTCAATTACTCCATCTATTGTTATGCTACGATTTTTGTTAAGTATTTTAGGTCCTTGATTGATGTTTATGGTAGTAGGATAAGTCGTAGTATTTTGGTTGGGGATGATTAACCTCCCATTTGTTCCATATGTCTTACGATTGTTATCTATTGCAGCTTGATCTATTCAGAGGGAAATCTCAAGTACTTCATCGTAAGTCCTTAGTGGGAACTTCTGGACTTCTTCCTTTATCTCTCTATTGAGAGAATGAAGGAATAAATCACATGGTTCCATTTGATCCATGTTTGGAGCACTTGCTGAAGAATAAAGGACTGTACGCCATCTATGGATGAAATGAGCAACAGATTCATTATTTTCCTGCTTAATATGCAAGAATTCCTTGATTCCTGTTCTCAATAATTTGTTCATGTCAAATGCCTTAATGAACTCTGAAACAAGTTGTTTAAATGAATGGATGGAAACTTCAAGTATTCTGTAATACCAATCGAGGGAAATTCCCTGTAAAGTTTTGGGGAATATTTTAGCAACAACCCCATCCCAAGGGAGTAATTCTCGAATGGCTATGGCATAGGCCTTGATATGTGCAATCGGGTCTCCCTCCCCTTTGTATTTGGGAAAATCAGGAAGAGGTCTTGGAAGTATGATGCTTCGTATGGTGAATTCTAAGGGCTCTTTCAAATATTCTAAATAGGTTCCTATTGCATAGGTTTCGACCATTAATGATATTTGTTGAGGGGGTGGAGGTGGAATGGGTTGCTGATATGGTGTAGCATATGCATTTGCAGGGGCATAAGGAAATCTCTGTGGTTGAGTGAACATGCCAGGAGAAGAGAACATATCTCCTTGTGGTGACTTGGAATACATGTTTAAGTATGGAGGATTATTTCCCAGGAATGGATTATTTTGTACTAGACCGAGAGGTATCATATTTTCCATCGGAGTGGCATTAGCAAACACAGTTCTAGTTGGCACTTGTTGCGAATACTGAGGAGGCATGCCCAACTTTCCTGTTCCCGTGAGGAGGTCTACTTGGCTAGGATGATGTGGAGGGTTGGGGATTCCTACTTGTCCAAAATGTGAATTCTGATTTGCTTGAGCAAGCTCAAGCCCTCTAACCTTTTTAGCCAAGGCTGAAATGACTTCTATTGGTGAAGACACAGTATTTTTCCTTACGGGTGTTTTTTGTGTTGTTTGAGGCTACAAAGGGGTATGATACCCCACTATGAATGTGTTGTTACCCTGCCAAACTTCACCGAGGTAATTTCCCATTGGTGGAGGAATGGGGGTGTTTTCCTAGAATAGAGTATCAGATTGTACTTATAAGCTCCCTACTGGTGGATACATGCTTTGGAAGCACTGGTCACTTTTAGCGAAGTGTGGCAAGTATTCCTCATCCAAAAAAGGAAGTGGGTCTGACTGTCTACTGATCTATGGTCTAAATAAGACCCGAGGAGATGAAATAGATTCTCCAGTAAATGTCATGTTATTAGAGCCTAAAGGCTTTGGTTATTGTGTAAGCTGATCGAACTCATCAATTTGGAATGAAGAACTTGTGCTAGCTCTTTGAGGGGGAGTTTGAGATGATAAAAAATTAGTTGAATAGTTATCAGCCCATGCAGAAAGCGAGGGCGATGGTTGTCTATTTGTTTGACTATAGCTTGTTTCAAGACCTAAAATAGGTTTTCCATATGCATCGTATCCCGACATATTTGGAGGGGTATATGAATACCCTTAGAATAATGGGAAAGAGGGAAGGTGGATGGAAGAATTTAAAAATAAAAGAGGAAGAACTGTTTCGTTCACGTCGGGTTCACCAATTTTGTATGATGGAAAAGTGACAAGCGAGCATTAGAATCTACGAGTAACTCTTCCTCGCACCTGACCTCCCGAGGTCATTCCGAGACAGCCGATGGGGATGGAATATATGTGGGGCGTAGACAAACTAGTTAGGAAATATTATATCTTCGATGTGCACTAATGGAATCTGTGAATCTAAGGCCAAGAAGGCCCTTCTAACCTGAACTAGTGTGATAGATCGTTTGGCGAGGATGACTGCTCGAAGGCTCCAATCAATATCGAGCTCTGGCATGATCTGATCTATAGGTTGTGGGATACTACGAAGATAACCTATGGGTTCCTTGTAGATATCTCTCGATAGGGTCATGAAAAATGGATGATTGATATAAGGTGGTTTTTATGGGTGATTCCCTGGTCTAGTCCTGAAATCCTTAGCTTGATTAGATGTTATGTCTAGTGAGGATAATTGTGCGATAATGGTTGGTGGAAGTGGAGAGGATCTAAATACTAATGTGTGTAAACCAACATCAATGTCTGTTTGTCTTGTGGGCTCGTTGGGTTGTGGGATCTGTAGATCACAACCGTAGATTCGTTGTTGTTGTGGACTTCCTATGGTCATGTGAAGAATCAATATCTAATCCCTGATATCCAGTAGTCGTATGCCTTTTCGGCCTCTATGTTTAGAGCTAAAAGTTGTGCAATCTTCTCAGAGTACCTTACAGGCGTTCTGGTAACTTGAATTCTTAAGCTAGTGTCTATGTCAATCAAAATGTCTCCTGTGTCTGGCTATGTGACCAAAGGATCACAACCAAACATTTTCTCTCTTTCAAGCCCTTCTACATTCATGCGGATATTTATCTAGGGTAATCTATAGTTTGGTTGATTTGTCCAAAACACATGTGCTTGGTCATCTTCTATGTTTAATCCTCTTAACTATGGTCTGATTTCTTGTGGGTCTGTTGTTGTTCGGAAGACTTGGATTCTAAGATTCTGATCTATATCAGTTATTGCTATAACAAGATTGGGTTGAGGCACGATTTTCTCAAATACATATTCTCTAGGCTCCCTAGGTCCCGTGATTGTCATACAAAAGAAACAATATAAATCTAACTGAAGCAAAGTAAAACTAACTATATAAAGTATATCCACAACATATATATAAATTCCCTGTTTTTTTATTTTCGATAAACTATTGAATGAAATTGAAAGAGAAATTATTTAATATATCTAGAAATTGACAACTAAACTAATAATGAAATTAAAACAAACAAGGCAGCCGAGTATAGCTACTTGCCTGTGAAGTTGTAAATCTATTCTAAATAACTAAATAACTGAAATAATCTATTTGAAAGACTCTTGATCCTACCTCAGAAGTGGGAATAAATCATAGTTTCTCAGAAACTATCGATCCCCACAGCTTCCCCGATAATATCGAAAGTGAGATTAACTGAAATGAAATGACTCACTATTCTATTTGATATATTTTAACTAGAACTCTGAAAGCTTGAACCTAGATTTTTCATAACAGTGGCGAATCCTTATTGTGTGTGGCTTTGTCCCCTTAGTGTCGTCTCCTCGTTCCTTTGTGTTCACGTGAATCCAGAAAATCATGTAATGCTAGCATCAACAAAATTAGGTATTGGAACAATGGCAGCTTTGGACATAGACTGAATACAATGCGAGTAGGAGAGGGATAGCGCAAGAGAACAGAGCTTGGTTGATGTAATTCTTAGCGGGTTTTATTGCGAGTCATATAACACAAAATGTCCAAAACCTGAAACTATCATTTTTTATGAACAAAACTTGCAACTCTGATGGCTTCAGACTAAAAATAAAACTATCCTACCTCAATTGATTGTATGAAATAGTAATAGCACTAGCACTAGAAGATCATGAGGCTTCTAAACAGAAAAACAACACTAACTATGCATGCAAAAAATGAAAACTATGAATTCCTAAGAACTGAAAGACTAAATTATTGAAATGAGAGGATGAGAGGCAATTTTTGAAGGGCCATTTGCTTGAAAACCAACCAGCTATTTATAGAATTTCCATTTACCCAAAGGTGAAATCCAAATTGAACTCTTTTACAATAAACAATGGATAAACACTATTCTAGGGAACCAAAATCATAAATACGAGAAAAGGCAATAAAAAAGCTGGTAAACGTTGAAATTTTACATGAGTCACGATAAAAGGAATGTTTTGGAAAAATACCTGAAGGATCGCCACCCTGGGCAGGGTGGTGGTTACAAAACCGCCACCCAGGCAGGGTGGCGATTTTTTCACTGAAGACCAAAAAGAAAGGGAAAAAGTGGGGAAGAGCAAAACAAAGCACACAGAGGCTAAGCGAGGCATGTGAGATGTTAATGTACACTTGGAGATCTTTTCCGGATCCCAAACACCTTGTGAGGAAACCCGTATCATCATTGGGACATGTGTGACATCGTTCTGGCAATGTAGTACCCTTACAATTTTGGGTATGTATAGTAACCTTCCAAGAGTTTGTTGTAAATATCCTAGTATAACCATCACTTCCCAACTAGCAAGCTGATATCAAATTTTATTTTAAAGTAGGCACATGTCTAACATAGTTTAATAGCCATGTATTCCAATTCTACATCTTAACCTAGACATAACCTTTTTCAACTATACTAGAAGGCTCATCATCACCAAGAAAAACATGCCCAAAATTCCCCTGAACATAATCAACAAAATAAGGCCTATGTGGAGTAGCATGGAAAGAAACCCCCGAATCTAAAACCCACAATTCAACAATATTGTGAAAAGAAAGAATCAAAGCATCCTCACATATATTACCCGTTACCAATTTTTCCTCCTTGTTTTCTTCTTATTGTTTCTTCTTATCCTGAAGCTCCCAAAAATCCTTCTTTGCATGCCCAGGATTTCCACAATTCCATCATACAATCTTGTTCTTGGATTTTGACCTTGCTCGATATTTTGATTTTCCACAGTTTCCCCTATTCTTCTGTCTCCCTCTAGTTTCCACTGTCAAAGCATTCCCTAAAGTAGAAGATTCCCCAGAGCTTTTTCTTCACATTTCCTCGCTTATAATCACCCCTACAACATCCTCAAACTTCAACTTCGAGTTAGCTAGAACCAAGTTACTTACCGCCATTACCGGGCTATTCCAACTCTCAGGTAAAGAGAACTAAATTAATAAATCCCTAACTTCTTCATCAAATTCTATTGTAACCGAAGCTAGCATATTCACAACTGTATTGAAATCATTTAAATGATCTGCTACTAAACTATTCTTAGAAATCTTCATATTAAACAAAATTTTCATTAAAAATATCTTGTTAGAGGTAGAGGGTTTTTCATACAACTTCCCTAATGCATCCATTAGATCTTTTGTAGTCTTTTCCTTTGAAACATTAAATAATACTGAAGATGGAAGACACAGCTGGATTGTCCCAAGTGCCTTCCTATCCAGAAAATCCCATTCCACATCTCTGTCATACTCGAGGGTTTTGTTCACCTTCTCAGACAATGGAGTATAAATATCCTTTTGATAAAGGTAATCTTCCATCTGCATCTTCCAAAGACATGAAATTCTTCCCATTGAATTTATCAACCCTATGATCTTCCATCATCTACCGTAGCTCCCATTCAAGCTAAAAACTTTCCCTGCAATTCAAAACTTTAGAAAACCAAACAAGACTCTGATACCAATTGTTAGGAAATAAGGGATAAAATATGTGGAATAATCCCTCGCAGAATCGCAACAGTAGAAACTAATATGTAGAAAATATTACAGATCTGAAATAAAAGTGCAGAATAATAAAAGAACAACACAAAGAGACAATATTTAACGTGGTTCACCCAATTTGGGCTACGTCCACCAAGAATCACTCGCTCATATTTTATTACAAGATGTCTCTCTCTCAATAAAATTCCCAGATCTGTTTGGAGCTATGCTCAATAAAATCTACATAATTCACTTCCAAATTCAAACACATCTGCAATGTTACATAATACCTACCATATGAACAAAACCACATAAGTAGATAACTACTTAAGTAGTTTTACAAAACCGTGGGTATCAAAACCATGGGCCAAAATTGTCCCATAAACCTATGGGTCAAAATCCCACCCATATGAGAAAAGCACATTTCCTGGTATATTGGTCACATTTTTTCAAGGTGAGGACACCTATGGGAAAGTTTACACCTACTTTTAGGGCTACATTCCCCAACCCCACGTACTGGGGGCACATGAAAATAGGCCCCACAACCTAACGAGGATACATGAAAATTGTACAGTACTAACAGAGTGTACTATTCTAATAGAAATCACTTTCACACTTGGAAAACATTCCAGCAACTTGAATTCTAATTTAGCTCATTATTTGTAAATATGCATAAAGGATTGAAGATAGATCATACATTTTCATTCAAATATAACTTACACATTACCTGAGGTCGATATTTATCAGTATTTACACAAATGTCCCCTGCAACGGCACAAGAGTGGTGTTGGTACCAAAATCAATCCTCCCTTTGTAGTCGAGCAACGTCAACAAGTCGAGCAAGATGCCTAGAGAATGATGGATCAAGATTTAGGTCATTTTGCAACTGGGAAAGGATCTCATCATCTCTTGGTCACTTGAGCTTGGAAGAGTTGAATAACACCCTGCTGAGGGTATGACCTACCCTCCCACATTAGGCTTTTCCTTTATACAAGGTGAGAGGACCTGTTTTATAGTCTGTATTTGTAAGGGGAATGAATATATCAGTAGGCTTTAACACTCCTTTATAAGGAAAATGTGAAATAACCTTGGGAAGACATGTTCAATTCAATGGAAAATTGAACATCTCATGAGTTGTCACTCTAGAAAGGTGATAGATGTCTATATGGATAAAACAAGTCTCAGACTACTAAAGAAAGTAATGGAACCATCTTAATTATGCATATTTTGTCTTAAACATTGGTACAATGCAATGGGTAATTCTAGTAGGATATATTTAGGGTTTTAGATGTATTTGGATATGGAATTAATAATGATAAAGTTTATTATATCAAATCTTTGGGAACACTTGAAAAATGTTGGAATATTTACAAGATGAGATGATGAAAACACTTCAAATAATCAATAATGAACCTTCAACTAGAATATGTGCATTCATGGAAGTCAAAAGATACAATTTTTCACACATTATTTGAGTAATTAACCATAAAATCTCATGATAAAGACTCGATTAAACATCAAGAATAACTGATCTATCACGCCTAAGATATAGTCATGGAATAACAAACAATTTGTATCAACAAAATGGAAGTAGAATTAATTTAAAACTATTTATTACAAAATGAGATGAAAATTGATCTCACATTACAATTGCGATTACCAAAATGATACCAAAAGGGTAAGATATTTTTTGATTCAGAGGAGTTTTGAGCATAAGATTACAACAAGAAAAGGAATAGATAGTTGAAACACCTCAACTTAAAGCAACACAACAACTGCTCAAGATTGAACACATTTAAGGTCAAAGCTCATATAATTTTTTAGGAAGGAAAAATCTCATTTATTAGTTTGAATGCTTGAAGATCAATTCTTGTACACTTGCAACCATCTTGAACTTGATTTGATATTAAAGGCTCTAGAAATTAACATGTTTCATCAGACAAGTTCTTGGAAACCAAGCATTTCTCTCAGTTTTTGCATATTCTCTTCTAAAATTTTTAGAACATTTTAATCCCCATTACGTAAGAGTATTCTCATTGTATTTATAGAATTTCACTTGCTCACTCATCCTCCATTTTCACCCCAAGAGCATGAATATTTAAAGAAAATATTCTTTTCCATTTTTTCTAGGTGGAAAATTTATGAGCCATTAACATTTCTTTCTTTCATTAGATATGATTGGGGCACTATGTTGTTGTCTTTTGACAATTTTCTTAATCATTTATTTCCTCTTGGAAAATGAATAAATCCATTTTTAATAATTCCCAAGCAGTTCCATATGGCTTTATGTGACAAGAAATCCTTTTCATGTTTGAAAATATACCTCAAGAAATGCATACTTGCATTCGTACTTCTCAGAATTGAGTTTCCTCGTGTGGATTATATCACATAAATCAAACACCTTATGTCATATAGTGTCAAATTTTCTCGATTTTATTCTTCTCGTGTGAGATGATAAAAATATTATTTCATCTGATGGCATTGATTTCACTTGACTCATCCTTTATGCACAATCCTCATTATAAAATCAGTTCTAATTTCTCACCAATATGCATTCCTTTTCTTATCTTGAAAGTGAATAATTTTAAACTAGTTCTTATCAACATAATGGAAAATGTGGTGGTGGAACTATTTTAACAATCATAATAATGATAATTTAAATTCACAAGATTTAAGGCCTCAAATCATTTGACCTGCATAGTCCTAACGAAGCCTTTGTTAGATATTTTTTCGATATCGTAGTTCCAGTGGATACTAGAGGGCCCTTGACCTATCGGCAACTTTGGTTTACACTCCTCATGATATTGATCAAGATCAATCTCATCTTCTAATCCTTCCAATCCATGTACTTCCATATTTTTTGGTGGGAACATAAAATGTTTCATAATACTTGAAGAAATGTAGTTCCCAACATATTATAAAATAATAATAATAAAAATTAAAAAGAAAAGAAAATAAATATCGGACTCCTTTGAACTATTATCCAGTTGTATTTTTGGTAAGAGGTAATTGCTTGATGGAGATGGGATTGGAGAACTTGGTAACCACCCCCCCTCCCCCCCCACATGAAGGCACATGGGAAGTCTCAATGGACCTGCAGGGAGGCATCATTTCAATGGCAGGAAATTAATACAAGCACTTTATTTGTCAGATTTGCAGGTGCTTTGCATGCACCATGAAGACCAATGATAACATGAAACAAATTTAGTAGAAAATGAGATGGTTACAATGTTGATATAATACAGGGACTTGTAATGTTTTCCTCTCAATACAATTGCATTATTTCAATATGCAAAAAATAGGTCTCCAAAATGATCTTTTACCTGTGCACTCCCAACATATGTTGAAATGGGATATTTAGAAACGGGTATAGACGTCCATCAAGGATAAAAGATGGAGGATATTTTTTGTCAGGTGTTGTACTTGCAAACAGTTTTGGTAGCTAATGTATGTAAAATGTGGAATCATGTGCTTGGCATGTGAGTTGTTTCGAATAAATGCCCGTATATGTAGGCCTCATGGACGATATAAGTTAGCAGGAATGGTGGTAAGCCTGTTAAAGCTTGAACTCTTTGAAAGTATTCTCCCCAAAGATCTATTTTTCACATGGAATGCAAGTGTTATGGCAGTGTAATTGGGAGAGAAAAGACATCCTCAAAGGCTTGGGCCTATAAATTTAGCTTTTGCAAATAAGCTCACCACGTATTGGCTTCTAAGTGTTGTAGTTTCCTCTGGAGATTTTAGGTGCAAGCTTCACGTGCTCCATATTTTCATCATTTGAACATGTGATTTGAATCAGAGCATTGTAGGATCCGAAGATACTTTGGGTAAAAAAGTTATTCATCCCCTTCAGCACATTCATGATCTAGAAGCAATATCATACCTTTCACAGAAAGATGTTGCTACGATTGATGAACATCCTTATGGGACCTCTTGGATTTAGCAATGTAGACTAGTTGATGGAGCTTGTAGGCCTAAGTGAACTTTTGCAGATGAATCCATTGCGGAGGTTTAAAAAATGAATGAGTATAACCAAGTGCTATTATTGTGGCCATGGAAACAATGGTGGTGATGGACTGGTGGTTGCACACCACCTTTATCAATTTGGATACATGCCATTTGTTTGGTATCCCAAACGCATTGATAAGCCTCTTTACCATGGGCTTGTTACTCAGTGGGAGGCACTTGTTGTTCCTTTCTTGCCACCAGAGGATTTTCCAACAGAACTGGCCAATGATATTGACATTATTGTGGATGTTATTTTTCAGGTTTTCATTCTATGGGAGTAAGAAAGTGCAATCAATGGGTGCGATGTCAACTCCCCAACTTCTTCCTCGCTAGTTCATTTTCAGGCATGGTTCATCTCTCCTTATCTCTGCATAATTCTCATGTTTTAGTTTCTCTTTTGCAACTAAATAGAATTTTAAGAGATTAGGAATTTAATACATTTAAATGTTCTATAACTACTTATTACAAAAAAACAATAAAGTAAAATGTCGTGTCGTAACTCTCGAACAATTAAAAAAAACCATACTGTAGTCAACCATGAACTATCAACCCTCATTTTGAGATGATTCAGAAAAACTCTTACCAAACGAGATCACTGCTCCAGTAGTCTTTTATCGACCAAGTTGAGGTTGACTCTCCCGGTGAATATGTTGACCTTCTCCTGGTTTAATAGTTATATTAAACTTTAATTTTCAGGAGACTCACAAAGTACCCTTCGTAACTCTAGAAAAGAGAGGTGAAGTTTCATTCACATACCTTGGTATGTGAGGAGTCACCTTCAATTTTTGGTTTGACCCGAAATGATCATTTGTGATCCTTTTGACGCTCTTATAGGAGCCCTGTTACACTAGTTTTCAACAGTAGTAGGAAGTTGTTAAAACTAGAAAGTTGGCTTTCGTTTGGAACCACCATTTGAAACCCGGAAAGAGAAATCATTATCCATCTTCTCAAACCTCTAGTGTTTATACTAGAAAAATGCATGGAACATTCAACATAGGGGAAAGAACACTTTTCTGGATAGTTTGGCGAAGCCATTTTGTAGGCCTCTGGTCACAGTTTGACTGAGGTCAAACTAGAGTCCAATTATTATCCGGTGGCTCTAGAAAACTTGTTTCCGTTTGAAAATAGGTTTGCTAGTTCTTAGTCCTGTCGACTCTAGTGAATTCTCCATATAGAGGGGAACTTGTAGGATATGTTCTCACTTAACGTTCATCCAGTGGGCATCAGTTCTTGGACGTAGTGGTTTTTGGGATCCCTCGAGATAACTTTTATTCATTTTGCAACTATGTGAACTATGACCAGATGGCCCTAGAAAACTAGCCGCCAAACACAAACCGTGCGCCAGTTTTCAATTATGTCAGTTTCTATGAGCTCTAGTATATATAAGTGGACATGTAGAAAGTTAACCATGATGTGTTTGATCATTAGAAGATAACCTTTGGAGAGTGGTTTCTTAGCCTCTGAGCCCATTTGATATTGTTTTGTAGCTAGTGAGAAAATGTAAAAATAGAAAGCTGCGGGACCCTCGTAAGGGTTGCCAAATCACCCTGAAAACTTTGACACATGTAAATAACTGTTTAAAACACTATAATGAAACTTTTTGTGTGTAAAAGAACTTTTGGACAAAATGATGTTTTCTCTCTCTTCCTTTCTCTTTCTCTCTTGGATTACCAAAACAGAAAAATGAAATGCAATGAATACATGTCCCTAAACCTTTTATTTAGAATGCAAATTGTAATTATTATTATATGTAAATGGGATACTAAAAAAGGTTAATTATGTTAGATTAGGGTGGATGCCATGCCAATGATTTATCATTGATTTCATCCTCACATGGTTTTGTAGGATGCAAGAATGATGGTGAAAAGATGATGTGTAATTCATTATTAATCATTGTAATTTATATATTTCATTGTAAAATGAATATATGTATAATGTAGTCTCATGTTACAAAAAAGTCATATTTGAAATTTGCTAATATGTATGAGATGTTTGTTTTTAAGAGACATCTAGGAAATGTGTATTTAATCATAGTTTCATTTTGATTCATAGGACGTATGGTAAAGAGGTTTTATATATATATGGTAAATGAATTTGAAGTTAATATATTGTAGTGCTTTTTCAGTGTTCAATAAACAATTGATTAATTACTGTGTTGTATTCTTACCTTGTAAATGTAATAAAGATATTTAATCAAAACACTCAACCCTAGTATAAGATCTATGCATAACATGTTTGCATGTGTGATCCTTTTTACCATAGAAGAGATTGAAACCGTAGAATGATCTTAAACTTTACACTTGATGGAACCTCCTAGTTTAGGTAAATAAGAGCCCAAGAATGGGTTTATCAGCTTAGGTGGTATGTTTAGTGACATCATCATAGACCTGATAGATAGGAGCGACATAGTAAAAATTTATCTGAAGTAAGTAGAGATAACTCTTCCTTCGTATGCTAGTGGACTACCTTTTCTTTCAAAGATAGATTTAGAATTAAATTTCTTCATAAGCGAATGGAATCCCTATTGGATCCTGAAGACATAAATGGAGATCGTGAAATAGTTGTTATAGGTCTTAAACTCTTGTAAATGAAATTCTTAGTTCCTCTCAGCTGAATGTGTTACCTTGGTTTCTATCAACATATCACCTCGGTATTTCATGAAGGTTATCTATTCATAAGCATGTCATTTGAGCTTAAACTCTTTATAGTTGAGGCATAGATTCTTAGGTGCAATTGGAATTAAACTAAACCTCAGTTGATTGGGAGGTGAAATGGAGGTTCATGTGTATTGGTAGTTCTTCCAATCATATACTTCTTCAAGATGTTATTCAAATACTTCCGTAACTCCTTCTGCTATAAAACTATGCTAATAATGAGACTATAGTGTGATGTAAGAGTCAATAATATAAGAGTAAAACAAGATTTGAGGTTAGGAATAATGTCACTCTTTGTGTCCTTATAATTAATTATACATTTTCATGTGTTACAAAGAATATGAACTACCTTAGTGTTATCGAAATTCGAGAAAACAAAAGATATATATATAAATCTAAATGGAATTCAACAAGTTATTGAACTATGATAACTATGGTGGGGAAATAACCATACCGTGATCGAAGAATGCTTTTGGGAAAAAGCTATCTTGAATCTAAGTCTCCCTTAATCCTAAGATTTCATCTTGACATCATGTTAGATTTACTTGTGTAGAAAGGGTAAATTTTAAACATTGAATAAGTGTTTGGGAAGCATAATCTTAACATAATAATGAGAGAATTAGGATCTTTGTATGCAATTTGATATATGGAAAATACTTATGTAAGTTATGTAGATTGTCATAAGGGATAAAGAGAAAAATTAGACGAAGCACGATATCAAAGATCTTGTTGATGATTTCTCGAGGAGAAAAACCCACTTTTATAATGAAATGGAGAAAGTTATCAGGATAGGAATTCTATGCAGTAATGACTGTCCAAAAATTTGGCCACAGATGAAAGATGTGGTGAAAGGCTTGTTGAGGATTACACCTGAATTTAACTTTGATATCACAACTAATTACTCTGTAGTTGACATATATTATCTTTTTGATGGATTATTTGGTCTAGGGATATCCTGACTATCTTAATCCTACAATATATTTCTAACTTTAATGCTTAATTACATTTAATTTTCATTTGAGGAATGTTATTAAGTTTATTATTACCTTTTAATAAGTGGGTGTAATTGACATATGGATATTTTATTCCTTTCATTATAATATTTAAAAGTACATTGATAACATTTTTGGTCGTCTGCATTTGATGTGTGTTATGTTGGCTACTATATCCTAACTTGATTTGTTTAGAAAAATATGGAGTAGTTAATATTTCAAGTCTACCTAAAGGAAACAAGATACTTTTCTACTGCTCAGGTATTCAAATTTAATGAATTATTAAAATACCAGTTGTGTTAAACATTCCATGTATATAATTAACTACTATATTATGTTTTTTTCTTTCCATCTATCTATATAAATTACATCTACCACAAAAATAACCACTTAAATTATTTTACATTTACCTACAATACCAATATCACATTTAGATCTCCAGCACTACAAGCTGCTGCATATGAATTTCTAAGCAAAAAGCCACATGCTCTTTAAACATCTAAGGGAACCACACCCATAATTATCTATCTCACTCATTAATAATCTCTATGCCAAGCTACAATTTTATCTTCTAATCACAACTACACATACCTAGTTTGGATTTCCCCTTTCTTGTTGCCAATAAACCCCATCCCTTGAAAAAAGTTTCATGTTTGTAAGAAAACCTTCATGGGAACATTCCTTACAAATACCTATAAAACTGACCATCTATGGATTTTTCCCAAACTATATAAATCTCTCTGGGCAACTTATATGAAATTGTTTAGTGTGAAATTAAGTAGATGGAAAGTTTCAAGTACTATGAGCCTTCCACCACCTTCACTACCACCACAACCACCCCATTGTTCAACTAAAATAATTTTCGCGTGTTTGTTTGTTTTAGGGGATTAGATGTGAGAAAAAAATCTATAGAAAAATATCTATGAATATCTCTACATGGTGGGAATCTGTAATTTCTTGGAAAGTGAAGAACTAGAAAAGATTAAAACTATTGATATTGCATTACATATATCCATATAAAGAAGTGATATCCTTATCCCTATAGTTTTAAGACACTATGTAGACTTTAGTTGGTGTTTGATAGAATCCACCAAAAAGTACAGATGTGAGAATGCCATCATCATTTCTCTATTTGACAATGTGAATCCATGTGATGTATGATGCCCCGATAATAAGGGAATCTGATAAGCGGAGGCATACTAGAATACTTTACATAGATATTCTAATGACACAGTTGATGAATGGAAGAGAGATCTTCTGTAAATATCTTCTCGTTGTGATTTGTCTTTATAA
Organism: Taxus chinensis; assembly: GCA_019776745.2. NCBI lineage: Eukaryota > Viridiplantae > Streptophyta > Pinopsida > Cupressales > Taxaceae > Taxus > Taxus chinensis. Next base: position 182,335,456 of record CM034154.1, read on the forward strand.
GCATAATCTAGGTGGTTAAACCAACTATGTTACGATATTCTATCTATCTCCTACATAATCCAACTTACAATTTCTAGTTACAGTTCTCTTCATCATGTTGTACATGTAATTTTCTATCAAATTAAAAAATGTAAAATAATTTTATATACACTATAACAAACATGTGCTCATCTATAAGGAATAGGGTTTACAAACATATTGGGTTTTAATTTGATAGAATAAATACTCCTCATTTTCCGACCTTATAGATTTGTTTATTTTGAAACTTCAATCGAAAGAGAAAATTATTCCAATTTTATTAGATTTTTCATTACATTTACTTCATGTATTTATATTATTTGCCAACATAACGTCTTTGTTTGCTCCATGATTATATCCATCAGGTAGAGAAGGCCTGCAATATTGACTAGCCACATGAGTATTTAGTATTTTTTACTTTTTTTCCAATGAGTGGTTAGTATATTTACCTGAATCATGGAAACCCAGATACAATATTGAGAAACATCGGAAATATTGAATACTTTTAACATTGACTAGCATATGCAATATTGAACATTCCGACATGCTTTTAAATTTGATGTGGGAAACCTCTATTTGTTGGATGATTCTATGGATCATGGACACTAGACAAAATTTTGACCAACATATTAAATATTATACATTTTTATATGCTTTTTAATGGGTATCTATACATCAAGTGTGATATTTTTCTTGTTCTATTTATGAAGGGAGGTTGGTAAAAATAATTATTGGAGACTTGTTGAAGATGCTAAGGAATGTGTCATTGGTGGTTGTTGAATAACCCATGAACTTGAAATGGCCAAAATGTTGGGAAAACCACTTTGTCTAACAAAGTTTACAATGAAATTCATCACCATCTCAATGCATCTTGCTTCTAAACATGGATCATAAAAGACACCAACATGCTCTCTATGGGTATTAGTATGCCCTCAGAAATAGAGTCCTCATCATTTCCCAAGATAAGCACATTATCAATTATCGTAAAGTGGATTGAATTCAGGAAATGATTTGATTGGGAGAGGAAAACATTTTGGACTTTTTTATTCAAAATATTTTCTCCACAAAATCCCCATAGATCCATTATTATGAAATCTCTATAAGAATTACAAAGACCTGTTGTCAACATCCTCTTTCATTAGTAGTTACTCCAGAGCCCATTGTTTATGACAAAAAGGCTACATATGGCATAACATGTTGGGAATAATATCCTCATGAAATTTCTACAAGTACAGAGATATTTAGATTCCTAAAAATTAGCTATGAGTAAGAAAAACATGTTCCCATTTATTAGTTTTGCTTCCTACAAACAGTTTCTCTTTTACTCGGAATTAAATTTATAAAACCCCTTCCCAAATAAACACTAAATCTAAAATTCAATTAAACATATGCAAAACACAAAAACAAACGTTCTCCGTGATATAAAAAATAAACAAAACCCCGTAGAAGACCGATTCCATTCAAAATAGAAAATCTCCTCAAACTATATCATAACCGACACCACAGCTCTCATCAAAATTCTCTCCGGTGTATACTTAATCCTTGAGGATAAACCATTAGTTATATTTTATATGGGAAGTTTTTATTTTGATGTTCATATATTAAGGCAAGGTTTTTCATTATATCCTCATTTGATTTCATTTAGAAATTTGAGGGCAATTACCTGTGCACATGCTTTCAAGCACAATAATATAGAAAACAATATTGGCATCATGGATAATATATTTATTTTCAATAATTTTAATTTAAATAGGAATTTTTGATTAGTAACCTCCCATATTAATTAAATATTTAATTTATCGATATAAATAATTAATACCGTTCTATTAATAAACTTTCTTAGAATTAAACTATTCCTAAATGAGATAGTAGTTTTTAATTGTTTAAAAACTTATGTAAGATATAAAATGAATTACGTCACCATTATGAATTGTTTTTACAAATAGTATAAGCTCTTATGCTCGAACATAAATATTTAATACACCTTTTTATGTTTAATTCATATTGAAAAAAAAAAAATTGTTAATTAGAAATTGTACATGAGTTATAAATTACAACGAAAGGGATTTCAATGATAAAGTTTTAGACTTTGTTTCCATGTGTTAAGTTTTTTGGTTAGATGATTTTGACAAAAAAATTAGTTGTCTGTGCGATCTTTCACATGTCACATACATTTCATCACCACATTCCATGAGACCAATTGGTACATTTTTTATGCGGGAAAAAAATGTGTCTCAACAACATGCATTTTTAAATCATCTGTTTGAAAAGGGTATCAAGACAATGAGTAGGAGATGCACATGTACCAGCATACAAGGAGATAGACTTAAAGAGGCTACAATGAGCAATATGGTCGGATATGTAGAGGGAAGTAATCCTTACATTGTGTCAACCTAGGGTTTCCAAGGCCAATGATTGAGATAGAGGAAATAACCCTACTAAGATGTCAGGAGTTTGGTGTGGAGAGGTATGAATAAACAAGAAATGAAATAAAAATAACTAACGAACTGACATTTGTAAGAGTACTATGCTAATCAGCATCAAATTAACATCAAACATATAATATAATAAACTAACATATCACAATGAAGAAGAGGAAATGAACTAATCTACACAAAATCAAAAAAAGGATTAGAGCACTCACCTGTACCTGTCGGGGGGTCAGCGATGCATCTATATGCTCTGATAAGTAGAACACACAGAGAGAAGCACTATTATGTGGAGTAAGTGAACACAATTCCTATCCTAGAATCGGTACATGATAACCCAATAGTGCAAGCAATGTATGTCGGTATTGTTAGCGATGTATGTCGGTTAGTGGTTTTGTAGAGAAGATGGAGGAGGAGTGACACTTAATGATTGAGATCAGTGCCCACCATGAGATCTTGGACTCTGTGTTAGATGGCCGAGGCATCCAGGACACCGCAACAATATAGAGATGCGCAGGTGTAAGTGGTTACCGATAGCATAAACGTGATGTTGTAAAGTCTACTAGGGGCGCATGAAACTCTGGTACATGAGAATGAAGATCGCATAGCAGATTCCTAGATAGATGCGGTGCAGATTACATCACTAGAGAGATAGATGGCGAGGGAAGAAAGAGCATCCTTCAGAGCCCGATCTAGGGAACTGTCCCTAGCTTGCATAGCGAGAGCAGATACCATGACTCCATTGGATAAAATCATCCAGAGACCCCCATAGCGGGTGAGGGTGTATAATATATGGAGCTATTTTGGATGATTTTTTTTGTTGTATAAAACTTGATCTTGTTAGTAAATTTTAAATTAATACATTATTCCTGCCCACGTGGCATCTCCAATCTAATTGACGATTTACCTTTCTTCCATGTGAATACTCATCTTCTTGTATATATTCTCGGTTGTATTTGATTTCAATCAATGCATTCAATTCATATTCTGTCTGTCTAAGCCTTCAGTGGTATCAGAGTTGTTTACCTACGCGTCTTGTGCGTAGGAGGTCAGGAGTATTTTGTTTTTTGGCTGTCGAAATTGGTCCAGCGACATGTTTTAGCTTTACTAGACGCATGTTGTATCATTCATGTGGAGCTTCGAACTCCACCTACTGTGCTATGTGCAAAGAGACTTGCGTGAGAAGTAACCTGTCGACCAATAAAAATTGGAACCTGTCTGCGTGGAGAAAGGAGAGGATTGGTGTTTAGTCTACAAGAATGCATTTGTTCCTCTCCACAGCAAAGTAAAATTTCCCAACTAGACACGTGGACCTGCAGCGAATATCAGTCTTTCAATTTTCCTGTAAAGGTTGTGTGTGAGCAATAGAGTGCTCAAAGATACCTGGAAACATCACTACTGTGTGTGTGGGGAAGAAATCAAAGAATCCACCTACATAATAAGCTGTGAAATGCTCTAATACCAGTGGTAAATAGGTAACGTTGGAGAGAAGGTCATCGATAAGACAGAGTGATTAATCCAAGCAGACTGAATGATCCAAGAATGGATGTAATTAAATATTGGAGATTGTGTATTAAACCCAAGGGGAGATTGCGAGCCCAAGCAAAGATAGAGGAAGTTTTTGTAAAAACTGAGTCGGGGCTGAGAGCCCAAGTGAATGCGAGGGATCAAACCATAATAACAAAGTAAGATGTAATCAACGTATTGTAGGTAACTAGCCACGATGGGAAAAATATTGTAGTGTTTTGGTTATAATATCGTCAACTTGATGCAAAATATGGCTTCGGACATGGGTCATGAGGTACTCGATTGAATGTTGTGTAATAGATACTTGTCGATGGACTTCAAACTACGTGGCAAACAATGTGTCATTAATGTGGTCCTCCAAGTGAGCAATGTTTTGTTGAATATTGTTAAAAGTGGGGCGATTCGCAAAGCTCAATGTGAGGTGGAGGATCATATATAGGATATGGCCTAGGTGGTTGAACAGAATGAGTGTGGTTTTGAGAGGAATCAACCCTACACTTTCGAGTGTGTGAAGGGATTTCAGGGATGGGACAGTTGATACATAGAACCTAAAATTCGGTGTTAGTATGCATGCAATACCTATGATGAGAGCAAAAGAATAGATCAAAAGTAAAAGGCAGTGTAGCATTTTAGGTTTGGTCACATTTGAACTTTGTTTCAATCTTCTACATGTGACATCGATAGGCTCTATAATCAAAATCATCATGCCCCAGAGCCTCGTGCCATGTGCAGCAGGGGTCATCCACAGTAAATTGAGGATCCATAAGGAAAAGAGGTAGGGGAGAGATATCGTAGGTTGTATAGGAATAATTGGAGTGTTGTTCATGGATCCTTGTTTTACAGAGTCATCGATGTACATTAAATAGGATCATTACACATGAGCTCATTGTCTTCATAGTCAAATTTGGTAAACCTATCTTCCGTCAATGAGAATGGATCCACTAAGTCTATAGTAGTATGTGGAAGTATAGCCACTAAAGAAATTTGAGGCTCAAGAACCGGTGGGGAAGAATATTCAACTGTGCTTGGGAGTTCCTTTTATTCTAGGATAGCATTCAGATTGTCAGTAATTTTGATGCATAAGGTTTCTTTGTAGTGCAAGACTTTCATATCATTAATCTAGGACTAAATATCTATATGATTGTAATGCCCCGCTGAGGCATACCTGAGATCCAGAAAAATAAAAATAAAATAGAATAACGATGTAAATAGAATGAGTTTTAGAGTAAAATAATTTTTTTAAAAAATGGAATAATAAAAATAATGAAAGTTTATAAAAAAAAAAGAGGAGTTTTGAAACAAGTAAATTTAAAAAGAAATGGAAACGGAGTGGAGGGCGTAGGGAAGCACGTGTTTTCTTGTCAAGGGTGCAGAAGTTTGGTGAATGCTTTCAAGCGTTTGACAAAATGAAAGAGAGGGGACAGTTTTTCAGGAAAATTGAAGGCAGGTGGGTGAGAGTTGGTTCAGATTGGCAGGGGGCGTTTCAGTAGCTGTCATAGTCTCACCGAATGCATTAAACAATTCTCCCAGACCACGCAATGCTGGACCAGCACGCCTCTAGCCTATGCCTGTACCTCGTGGAGCGTAGAACTGGACTTTTGCGGTGTGAGTGCCGTGAGGAAGTATCTAGCTTTTTGCAGCCGCTACAGGGTAGAGAAGTAAAGACTTATCTCAGAAAATCAGTGGCCTCCAGAGAGTGTTATGTGCGACTGCATGCCACAGGGCATACCCAAGGAGCTATGGATGTCGATCCTGAAAAGTTCTGGACGATGCACGTGACCACCACAGCCATGATCGGCTGTTGCAAAACCTCGTAGCTGTAGCAGAAGAACAAGATAAAGTTTTAGATTGGGCTGTCTTGCCCTTTCTTTTTGGGAATTCGCCTCTGTCTAGGTGACGGATCTAGCATAGAAGAAGCCCGATCAAACCTTGAGGCAAGTTTTGCAATGAGGCTGAGATCGTGTTCACCACTGTTCCTAGTTCTGGCCATGGGTTTGATATGGTGGTTGTAGATGAAGCTACAAGATAGGGAGGTAGGCGTGTTACCTCCATGTTCATTGGGTGTTGTATGGTGTGTTCTTGTTCGAGATCCACAGCAACTGCCCGCATCATTAATTAGCTTGGCAGCAGGCATGTGCTGTAGTAGAATTTTTGTTTGAGCGCTCCAACCAACAGGTTGTCCAACTTCATTGTTGTCTGTTCAGTATAGAATGCATCCTTAAACTCGAGTTTCTCCTTCAAGGTATTTGTTTTTCAGTATCGACTTTGTGGCAGTGAGTTTGTTTTGCAGCTAAGGCCACACCCTTTTGCTTGTTCGTTGGGCATTCCAACTCCTCCTCCGAGTTGTCTGTCTAAATGTCAGCCGAGCCGTTTCTGAGTCATGGGTTGGCCTGTGGACTAGTTTGTTCCCACCGCCCTTTTGTGTCCGAATCTTCTTAATGTTATACGCAAAATTTGCAATGATATTTTGCACTGGAGGTGTTCTCCCTATGAGAATACCCCTATCGGAAAATGAGACAGTGATCTCCTTAAGCACGTGCCAGAGAGGATGCAAACTCAGGGTGAAATTTGCACTGTTCGCAATTGTGGGGTTTTGGGTCCTGGAGGAAACTGTTGGCCTCAAATGGCTGGTATGGTCCCTGCTCCTGATGACGAGAGGGTGAAGAATAGTGTGGGAGCTGAACAATGGAGCAGATCGGTTACAGAGCAGGACATTAGTCGTCTCAGTCTCGCCTACTTCGCCATTTCAGGCCTCGACATCCTCAATGCACATCTGTTGCTATGTTATTTTCTGTTAAGTGTCGAATGCACCCTCAAATTCGAGATTCTCCTACCAGATTTTTTTTATCAAAATCGATTAAGTGACAGTGTGGCTGTTACCAGGAGACCTGATGAAATTTATTTACAAAGATTCTCTTTAGAGATCTTCTTGCTGTTTGATGTAACTCATGGAAGAGAACCTCATAGAGGCGGGCCTATTTCATATCAGAATATTCATGAAGCACAATTTTCCCTGCAACTATATGAGCATCTTCTACGGGTCAATATGTTGGCAGGCATAAAGGGTGCTGTTGGAATTATCACACCTTACAAGCTACAGCTGCAATGTTTGCACCGATATTTTGATGCTGTCCCCAAATCTGATGAAGGAAAAGGTTGTGTATCATCACGGTAGATGCCTACCCGAGCCAGGAGCGTGGTGTAATCATTATGTCTCGTGTCCGAGCTTCAAATCATGGGGTTGGTTTTTAGCTATTTTTCACTGCGTGATTGTGGCACTAGCTCGAGCTCGCAAAGCACTTTGGGTTAAAGGCAAGCAACGGCATTGAAACAATCATATGCATATGGAGATGGCGTTTTAAACCAGGCATGTTAAATCTACTCCCTGTAATAGTTTTCTACCTTCTTTCAGTATCTTGAAATGAATTTTCTATCCTCTTGAATGGCGCCTAGACTAGATGTTTTCGTGGTTGTTTATATCACTGCCTGATTGTGTGGTTGTTCCTTTAAATCTTATTCCAATTTCGCTGATTTTGCTTGGAATGTTCCTTCCTCTCTTATAGCTTACTCTATTTCATATTTGTCTAAATGGGTTACTGCAATATTGAGTGGTGCAGTCTAGTTCGTAGGGAAGGAAACATTGTTGATTTTTGTTTGCTTATATGACTTTCTTTTAAAAAAAGAATTCTGTGATGGTAATTATAATTGAAGGTTACTAAATAGAAGGTTAAGCCTACATACCTCTTTTGGTTGAATAAATACGCATTTCCTGTTTAGGGCTCTCCTGTTTTGGTAAAAGGTACATTAATAGTGACGTTGTGTTCTGAAACTTGTTTAAGCCTGTGGGCATTCCTTACTTTATGTTTGATTAGAAAATGGCATTTGGGGTTTTGTTTTAGAACTGTACATGGTTGACTATTGTACCTAGTCTAGATGAGGGATAACCTGGCATCTATTTTGGCCTCCACGTGTTGAGAGTATTACTATACCTAATTCTTAATGTAAACTCTTCTATGATTAAAGCAAGGGGAAACATTGTAAGTTTAACTGAATGAAATCTCTACAAATTTTTTTAAGGGTCGCAAGCAAGCTATTACTAGCTAGACTGAAACAAAAGTTGTAGGTGAATCCATGGTACTGGACTCGTGATCTCGTTTCCTGTTAAATGACAGCTGATTTAAGTGATAATATCATAGGTGGCTGTTATATTTTATCTGTTTGATATTTGCTAAGACTTTTCCTCGATAAGCCCACATGGATCGGGTAAAATTTTCCATCTTCTTTACCTTTGGCAAGGAGTTCATAGAACTTCTAGCCCTGATCGCACTGCGTAACCTTCCTGATAGCTATGTGCGTTGGTTCTTGGTTTGTGCTTGTACTCGTGGTAAGGTCTTTTGAGTCTGGGGCATCGTTGGTGTTTTGCCCTCTGCGTATCGAATCCCTTTGTTTTCGAACTCGAATACCTTATACTTCAATCTTGGTTACTAAAAGGTCCCATTTTGTGGCCTTGTTAGGGAAATCAATTTTTATTTTAATGTTTATTGACATTGTCTGAATTATATAAAAAAATTATTAACGACTTTTGGGTCTAGTCTTCCCTTATATTATGTGGAGAAGTTGACGATTAGGATAGGGTTTGTTGGTAGAATAATGGCCCCTTTCTGTGTCTCTTTTGTACGCTTTTGGAAAAGTGGATTTTGTTTTGGTTAACTAGTACTACGTTTTAAGAAATCCGATAAGGAGGTAGTGGTAAACTCCTTGGTTAAAACCAAAACTATAGTTGTGTTCTTTTAAGGGCGTCGAACCTATATTACTTTGAAGCCCCCCTGGAAGAATTGGATAACGTCATTTTTGCTTCACGCCTACGATCATAATTAGTACGCTTTGTCTTCTCTTGGACCCCTTTAGTTGGATGGAGTAAATTTTGGATTCCAATCACGTAAACCATAGGATTACATGAAGGAGATATCAACACTCTTGACTTTCTTGTTCCCAACCCATAAGGTCTTGCCTTGATTTATGTAATTTTGTTCTTACTAGTATTTGGACTTTCTCCTTGTTGGATGATTTAGTTTTCTCTCTCATGAGATTAATATTGGAGTTGTGAGTTGTGTTTTAATCCATTTCTAAATTTAGAATATTCCTTTCTTGATATTGTTAATTGTTAGCTTACTATTGCATTGTGTAGCCTTAACATGCTCAGTTCTTGCGAACTGACTTTAGTTAATATTTTTGCAGATGGATTATGTGAGTAGACTAGAAGAAAAGAGTGTAAAAGTTTCATCTGTACCATTATGAAGTTCCTTGTAAAAATGTCCAATGTGTTGTAAATTGTGTAACATTGCTTGTAAAGAGAGTTGATTTGACCTCTTGCCTTGTATTGTTTGGTAATGGTGAAATAAAGTGTCTTGTTCTTGTGTAGTTAAGCTTGAAATTATCCTTGTGAGAAATGGATTTCAATCTTTACATTGATATGAGTATTGTAAAACTTTGATCTTGAGAATAAATTGTTAAGTTAAATCTTTCTAAGGCTTAGCGACAATATTTTATAAGTAAAGTAAAATGAGTTGGTTAACCCTTAAAGAAGCTAAACAAAAATAATAATTTTATATTCAACAAATATAAGTAAGGTGATCTTTTTGAAATCAAATGACTCCATGAGTGATCAAAATGAAAACATCCGTTGTGAAGTAAACATTTATAAATTGATACCCCTAGCTAAACTAGCGAACACTATCCCTTTGGGGTGAACTCTTAAACAAGCTCAAAGGAAAACAATGGTTAGTTTCTGGAAGATATTAAGATTTAGTAAGTAGGAGAAGACTTTAAGTGAACTACTCCACAGTGTTTAAGAAATTAACTTAGTTGGTGAGATGAATTTGTGCGAAGCATATATTGATTCCTTCTGAAAACTTAAGTCATGAGCTAAAGGGTGTCTTACCAAAATAAATAAACCCTAACCATTTCTTACTGTGGCTTGCCCTAGCTGTGAGTGTGTCATGTGGTTGGACTTCCATGTTGTCTCGTCAAAAAGAAAAATAAATTGTCCTGATAAGTGTGAATGTTTCCGTGCTGACCTTGTGGTCTTCCCCGTAACAAATGGTTCCAAGTGTTGGTTGTAACCTTGTGATGACATGTTGTGTCGTGTTGAGTCAAAGCAAGTAAAAAAAAAAAGTTATCCTCTATTTCACTGTGTTGTTCTTGTGTTGGTATTTTTAGTGTGTGCATTCCTTAAGGGAATCCAAAATGCAAGATTCAACTATGGTTTTGAGTTACATCATATGCCCCCCTCGAGGGCTATGAGATTTATGAGATAATTACAAAAACTGAAGGCTCCTTTCTACATGGTCGCAAGGAAGGATGTAGCTAAGATATGATGAGTCCATGGAGATCATAGATTTTTATTCTAAGCATGACTTCATTGGGCTTATTATTATTTGACTCCAAGAGATTAGGGGTGTTCATCCAACTAACTCAGAATGACCATCATTTTCGTGAAGCATATATATAGGATAGTTAAAGCATTGATATTCATGAAAGGTTATTGGTGATAACTCCTCATGCATGGCGAGCTTATATGTCACATTTTGATAAAGTGTATATTAATTTTAGGGGTTAGAGTCCCCTTGAATCCTATAAATATATTCTTGGCGAGTATTGACATGCAAAAGAGGTGATTGCACATATACGATAAGTCCAAGTCCACTTTTAGAGATTTTTATAATATAAGAGAAATATGAATACCATAACTTTGAAATATGCATTCCTTAAGGGAATGGTGATCGGTAACAAAATACACCACATCGGAGGCATATTTCGGAAGTCATATGCTTGACAAGTAGTTTGAGTGGATTTTAGGTTATCAATATAATAACCAAGAGCTTTAATGAAATCTAGAGATGCCCCACACTTTCCTGCTCCCTTATCAATAAGATGTTTGACTAAAGTGTGACCTATCTAAACTGAAATGAAAAGTAGCGGATCATATGTATGAATCAAAATCTCATCAGGGATCATAAAAGATATTGTATATTGAATAAAAGAATGATTATATTTCGAGCCATGTAATTTAGTACTTTGGTCCAAAGAGGGATGGAAAGGGTTATTCATGTAAAACAACACAGTCATGTGAATATCATGATGGTGAGGTGAGGTGATTATGTGTTCCAAGAAGGGAACTAGACCAAGGATTTGTGAAAGTGCTTTGAGAAGGTCCCACTCGTCATGAATATACTGTGCAGTAGGCTCAAAGTGTT